>JAVJGI010000001.1:94645966-94686119 GCA_035590275.1 Ibycter americanus
CCCCCCCCCCCCCCCCCCCCCCCCCCCCCCCCCCCCCCCCCCCCCCCCCCCCCCCCCCCCCCCCCCCCCCCCGGAATTCAGACTGGTGCATGGCTTGCCCCACGGCCGGGGCTGCGGGTGGGTGTCCCAGCCTGGCAAGGAAGGGCTCTTGGGAAGCATCAGGCTCGGGCTGGAAGCGTTGGGGCAGCAGCCAGTGGTCGGGGTTGACCTGCTCGTTGTCTTACACCGCAGATAAATTTGGGAGCTTATTGAAACAAATCTTGTTTTTAGAAAGCCGGTTGCATCTCCTTTCCTGACCATCTGTAGTTCAGCTGTTCTCATACTTTAAACTGTTCTGTTTACCTGCCCTCCCCCCCCCCCCAGCAACCGTGTTTACCTGTTTTTCCTTCTCTGAGTTATGCAGCTTTTGTTGTTTCTGTTCTCTGCTGGTTCTTCCCATACAATTACTTATGTAAGTACTCAAATGAATTAAAACACTGTAGCATAGATAATGTTTGAATGGCCGGAAGATATGATGTGGGAAGAGGGGGTAACGACTTTTGTAAAATGAGGCTTTTGTTTAAAAAAAAAAAAAAAAAAGATAAAAATCCCAAGCTAAATCCAAGGGAGTTAGTTTTATCTTTGTAGGATTTTGTTTTCACAATAAATAGAGTTTGTATATCTTACGCAGGCACTTGACCCTATCTCATACGAGGCAGTGTATCTATGCTTTTAAACATCATTGGTGTTACGACTCTGAGATAAAGTCATGTTACTGTGTTTGTATTTGTTAAGCTTGTCAGGACTATGCAGTGTATCAGAGTCACTATTAGGGTAATCTGGTAAACTGGCCTTTTATTTGTTGTGTCATGACATTATAGCATTGTCAGATGCTTACTTGATCCTGGCGAAGAAATCTGCTGGCTTATCCATATATATAAAGAAATATTGATGTATTCCTTTCTCAAAATAAAAAAAAATTAAATCCTTCTTTTACTTAAACTAGAGAATTTGTCAGAGGGGTGTTTGGGAGCTGCCACGTGAGCAGCTGGTGTCGGGAGACCTGGGGGGACTGCAGCCTTTTCGCCCCGATCAGGTGTAGCAAGTGCAGAATGCTTGGCTGCTGTAATAATCAACACTCACCCCTTGAACTTTATCGGGACACGCTTTGTTTCTGTGACAAAGCACGAGTAGTTTTCTTTTATGTGAGATGACTTTACGTGTACTTTTCTGGTACACTTCCTATTCTCAGACAGGAGTTCACTTTTCATACTCACAGTGCAGGCTTGTCTTCGTCGCACGCTTCCTGTTTTGAATCGCTCTGCCATGTTCCTGAAAGCAGATTTGACCTATCTTTCTAGCTTCTCCCCTGTTGTATTTTGGTATCGGTTTAAACATATTTCGAGCGTATGTGTAATTGGATTGCTTTGACACTTCATTAAATTAAATTTAAACCTGAAATATAAATTTTCCCATAACCTGGCAGCACTTTCTCTATTTCATCAGACTGTCTAACACTGTGTTCGTTTTCCCTTTCCCATCCCCATCTGTTACTTGGAAACAAGTCAATGGTACTAAGCTAGGTATGAGTTGAATTGAGGGGCTACAAATCGTTGTGCAGGTTCAGTAGAAAAACCTCTTTCAGTTAAACCAGTGTGACTCAGAAAACAGGTTGCGGTGCTTAGCTTCCCACTGCTTTTTTGATCGGTCCACTCTCTGCGGTGCACACTGTCAAATCCGTTCTGTTCCATATCATTTAGGCTGCTGAACTGGAGCCTGAGCTGCTGTTGGTCCTCTCCCTGGCCTCCCCAGTGCTTGACAGGAGCAAAGAGTGTTCTCTTGGCCCATTCTGCTGAACTTTGCAGTCCCTTGCTGAATCTGTTTGTTGTCTTTTGGTTTTCTTTTATTGTCATCTCTTTTTGGATCACACCATCCACGTTGCCAATGGTGCCGGTTTTTGACAGATTCTACACAAACGTGGAATCTTTCATCAGTGTGATTTCTTTTAAGTAGAATGTACAAGCTGAAACTACAAGCGAGGCCTCAGCTTTTTCTTCAGAAGAATTTTAAAGCCCCATTTCTGCTATGAAATGACCAAATAAACAGTAGCTGATTTTATCATGGCTAACTGGCCGTTGTTTGGAGCCAGTTAAGTTAGGGGTTGAGATGGATGTAAAGGAAGAAAAGCTGATGATGACTGTTAGTCAAAACAGAGTGAGGCTCACAAGCAGCCTGTAACTAGTGATTGAAACAGGAAACATAATGGCTTTCAGAAGAATCCTATTAGTTTGTGAATGAGTGTGTGATAAGGTTGTCTGTAATGAAAAGGGACTAGACTCATTAATCTGGAAGGCTGCCTCCAGTCTTGGATTGTTAGATTAACATTAATGCATCTCATTTCATTGTTATTTTTTCCTTCTTAGAAGTGAAAGTTGTTAAAATAATGGAATGATTTAATAAGGAGGTTGTGTGCTTGTTATTGTTTTTTAAATTAGGTTAGGGCTTTTTTTTTCTGAAACATATGCTTTAATTTGGCTCTGGGCTGTGATAGTTATCATCTGTGAATAGATGCTCCCATCCCTTATGGCCTGTGGTTCAAACAGGTTTGCCTACATTGCCTTCAGTACACACACAACATCAACTCTGCTTAAAAACCACAACTGTGATCAGATCTCATGTTTCAGGGATTCAGTAAATTTATTGTATGGGTCAGAGAAGACTTTTTTACGATGCACAGTTGCTTAGATGTATTCTGACAGGATGCGGAAGTTCCCTCACTGGGTACCAGGCTTTTGTTGTGCTGACTTATTTAGCCTCAAACTCATCTCTGGATTTGAAATTAAGAAGAATTTTCCAAAATAGAAGGGATCTTGAATTCCTTTTTCTTTCTCCTGGGATGTGCTAGATCTGAAGATCTGACTTGCTACTCAGTTGCCTGTTACTGCAGGGTTCTTGGTACACTGGGTTTCTTGTGTCACTGACAGAAAACTGGAGTTTCTTCTGAAGACTGAGCTGAGAGCAGCAGAGACACCTCCATTTAATGTCCCGTTGTGCATGTGTGCAGTTTCAACCTGATGTAACATTCCTACTTGATTTTATACTTTTTGATGCTTGAAGCTGCATAATAGCTAGTATATATTATTTACTACTTCACCTTCTATCAGTTGTCTTTCTGGTTTGCTTATAAGATGGCTTCAGTTTGGATCTGTTCAGGGTTAAAGCTAATTTGCTTGACAGTTTTGGATTTTACTGAGCCTTTAACTTGACACATCTGTATCTTCTTGCTTTTTTTTTTGCTGTGACACTCTCGAGTGTTTTTATTATTTAATGTGGAAATTGAAAAACATGGTAATAATATAGATCTGCAGACTGAATAGCATGTGGGAAAGCATGACTACTATTACCACTTTTTTTTTCTTTATGGACTTCTGAGTTTCTCAAAAGAACAGATAGGTACTATTAGAAAAGTTTTTGTAAGACTCCACTAAATGACAAGTAAGCACTTCAAGAAGGTTACAACTTCAGTGTCCTGTTAACACTTACAAAGGAAAGTATTTTCATAGGAAAAACTGCAAACAGTGGGCTTTTTTTCAGAGTTTTCCACAGCAGGTCTCCTTGCTGTCCTAGGACTCCCGCATCCCCAGTAAATGCAAGGACTGTTATTTCCCCAGCATCCAGAGGCCCAGCAAGGTTGTAACATTTACAAGCTCATACAATGGCTAAGCAGTGAAGCAAAGGTTAGAAGGCAGAGCTCCATGTTTTAGACTCTGTGTTTGAAATACAAGGTCACGTTGCCTTCTATGTTGTAATTAACATATTATTTTTCAGATCCTTGTTGGGCATCTATAAACAGGGGGATTCTGATCTGTGATGAGTGCTGTAGTGTTCATCGAAGTCTGGGGCGTCATATCTCTCAAGTGAGACATCTCAAGCATACCCCATGGCCTCCAACACTGCTGCAGGTAAAAAGTAGAACTGTGTCTTCCTTCATTAAAACTAGATGTATTAATTTTTTAAACATTTTTAATGGAATTTAAATCGCTAAACTTTTGTTGGAGAGGGGCTGGTCCTTTTAAGCTTTCTTTTTCTAAGTCTCCTCTTATTTATCTTGTTTTGCTGCGATGGACCACTAAAATCAGAATTGTCTGTGCCTTTTTAATTTGATACCTTTGTTTTGGAAGGTCACCTTCAACTTTTATTTCAGACTTCTTCAATGCATCTGCTTCAGCCTAAATTCTCAATATATAGCAAGCCTTTCTCTTCAGTAGAGCAGCAGTTGGGAAGGGTAGAGAATTTTAAGGGGGTTCTTATTACATTCCACATAATAACCTCCTAAGCATGTGCCTGGTTCTGATACCCTAGTAGGTTATGGATGTTGGCACACAGAATATGAATCCGTTGGCTTGCTGTCTGCTTGAAAATAATTGCAGATATTTGATTTCTTTACTGTCTGTTTCTATACATTTTGGATTTCAGATGGTTGAAACCCTGTACAATAACGGTGCTAACTCTATATGGGAACATTCATTGCTGGACCCTGCCTCTGTTATGAGTGGAAGGCGCAAAGCTAGCCCACAGGATAAAGTGCAGTAAGTGGAAAATTACAGAATTTTTATTTTTGTAGAAATGTGATTATTTTGTTCAGCCATGACAGAGGCAGCAAGGTATCCATAGGAGCCTGGGTATATTTTGTTGCTGGGAGAGAACAGGAGTAAGGTAGTTATTTTTTTCACTCTTCTTTTTATTTTATTTTTTAATTTCCAATGATTAATTTTTAAAAAAATTATTGTAAAAATGGAAATACATTGCTTGGATTCTCTGAACTATTGATACCTGACCTCTAGCTTTGAATACTTGTACTTGAATCAAAAGACTTAATTCTCATGCCATGTGCTTCAGTTAACTGCAGGCTGCTAATGAGGTTGAGTTTGGTTGATGAATTAAACAAAAACTGAGAGATTTCTGTCGCTGAATATGGTGCTTCATTTTAAAATATAAATAACTGCATATAGTAAGCATATCTTAAGTTGGCATAATTTTAAATTCAATATTTACTTCTAAGAAATACACTCTACATCCTAGAGTCTGCAGGTATTTTGATGTTTGTAACAAAAGCATGCTCTGTATAGTTAGACCATTGGCACTGGGTTGTTTTATTAGTGAAAATATTTTTCTGTGTCTAGCTTTGCTACTAGTAGCGTGCAAAGATCTAATAGAAATAGAATCTTCACTTGTGAATTTTCCTTTTTCTAGAGCATCTGTATTATTGTGAAAGCGCTAATACTTATTTTCTTTCCCTTCTGTTGCTTGGGTCTCTCTTTACAGTCCCAATAAAGCAGAATTCATTAGAGCTAAATATCAAATGTTAGCATTTGTTCATCGCTTGCCATGCCGTGAAGATGACAGTGTTACTGCCAAAGATCTTAGTAAGGTTAGTATGCTTTTTCTGGCAGTCTGCAGAAGCTACAAGTTGTGTGTAATGGAACAGTGAAATCTGACTGAATTAAATTAGTTGCTTTTGACTTGAGATAACTATTGCTGTTCTTCAGCACTAGTATCTAAACAAATACAGCTTGGCATCAACTTGAAGCCACTTTTTTTTTTGGTAATAGATGGTTGAGAGGCATCAACTTAGGTGAGCTTGGAGAAGAACAGCTGTAACAAGAATTCTTGCATACCTGTTTCTAAAAGCATGGCTGAAAAAACAAATGCTGAATCACGGTTATTGCTGCTGTATTAAGCACAATCCTGCTTCTTTTTCAGCAACTCCATTCCAGTGTAAGGACCGGGAATCTGGAGACGTGTTTGCGATTACTGTCCTTAGGAGCTCAAGCCAACTTCTTTCATCCTGTATGAACACTTTTTGCATTATTTTGATATACATTCACAGTTTGTAACACACTGATTTCAGCTGGTACATGTTACATTTCAATCTTCTACTTAGACCTGTTGATTAAGTAGATATTTTTCATAATAACTTGTAGGAGAAAGGAAACACCCCGCTCCATGTTGCTGCTAAGGCAGGACAGACTTTACAAGCAGAATTATTAGCGGTTTATGGTGCTGATCCTGGCACGCAAGATTCCAATGGAAAAACTCCAGTTGACTATGCAAGGTAAAAGGCTCTGACATATGTGATACTCATGTATGTTAACTGATGTTCATAAATCACATGATGAACCTGCTTAGATATGTTTCTGTCCTGAAAATGATTTGACTATTAAATGTTAATAAGTACTTTTTCTAGAAAGAGTGAATGCGTGAAGAGTAGAAATAAGCATTTTCATCATTTCATGGCCTGTATTCTCCTGGATGCTTGAGACAACCCAGTGAAACAGGCTGAGCCAATCTAGCAGCTCACAGAAAAATAATCTGAGAAGATTTTCTGCAAATTCAGCAAACTGAGTAGACTCCAGGAGTCTTGATCAACTAGGGAGTTGCTGTGGGAAAGGGCTGGACTGCACAGATGGGTCAGGGAGCAGGGGGTGGAAGCAGATGTTTTTTAGTGGCAGCAAACTGTTAGGCGCATCCAGTTGCAGAACTGCACTCTCAGGAAAGCCTACCTTTAGAAAGGCTATAGGCTTCCCAAGGGCAGGCAACATTCATGTCAGGAAAGATTGAGCATGATTGTCTCTGCTGATCATTTGGCCAGAATGAGCACTGCAAGATTTGCAGCACAGCATTGAAGATTTCTTGTGTTTATATGCAAAACTGGAGATTACTGATGAACTTGAAGTAGAACATTTGTGTAAATAAAACATTCTCATTGCTCTGATCGCTTTTCAATTGAGGCCATACATGGAATCTGAAGATTGAATAAGTTCTTGGTTGCAGAACACAATATACGAGAATATTTATATTTCTCAATGCTGTTAATCAAATGTGAAGTTGGGTGAATGTGCTGCATGAGCTCAGGAACTGTCTAGAAAATTGTAAATAACATATTCAAAATAGCCTGTGTAATCTGTTTGGGTTTTTTCTACAGCAAAGCAGTAGGCAAAGGTTTTCAGAGTTTTCTCTAACTCATGTTGGGAAGTTCATAAAAGTTTTATCTGTAGGTTTTTTTGCTTGCTGAAGCATACTGTTGAAAATCCCACTGTGCGTCTGTGCTGTGTTGATACGGTCAGACGTGCAGTGTTCAGTAGTGGCTTGTACTAAATCTGTTTCTCTGACAATTTTTTAATTTTTTATATGTCTCAAAATGAATAACTAGTGTAACTTGTGTGTATGTGTGTGTGTGTAAACCAGACAAGGTGGGCACCATGAACTGGCAGAGCGCCTGGTGGAAATTCAGTATGAACTCACAGACAGGTTAGCTTTCTATCTCTGTGGCAGGAAACCAGGTAAGTAGAAAAAACTACAAGATCTTTCAGTGTTATTGTAGGACAGTTCAAACTATGGTATATATTGTTTGTGTCAGTGTTGCTCCACTTTTTATATGCATTTCAAATATTCTAGCATTGTATAGATTATACAAGAAGAACTACAGAAAGTATAAGTTGTAAGATTAGTGATAATGTGTTTAAAATTCAGATAAAACTGCAGGATTTTAAGTATTCCTAAATGAAAAATTAAGTTCCTTTCTGGTTTTCCACAAATATATGTTCTATACATGGAATAGGCCTGAAAGTGTGGGGAAGCCTACATGTAAGGTCCTATGAGTACTGTTTGAGTGAACTGCAGGGAAAATACAGATTTTGTGAATGCTGAATAGTCTGCAGGAGGTATTGTAGAAACTCTTCTAAGCAGTTTCTTCTCATTGAAATGCAAACGCAGGGGAGCATTCAATTAAGTGGGTACCTTTTGAACACAAACACGTTTAAAAATTTTTAGCCATTGTATGTCATATGCCATAACGGCACCTATGTTAGAACTTAATTTTTTTAATGGAATTTTAATACAGTTGATAAGCCTTAATGGGAATCCTTGATAACACTAGGAAATTGTGGTAGGAACCTTCTTTTAAGACTTGCTGACTTTCTGTAATTGGAAATTGAGTAATTACGTGCAAGATAAATTATTCTGTGTTTGCCTGTTGCATATATTCTTGGGTTGCTCATTATGATGACTTTTAGTAAAACTGAATACCAGCTGTATATCCTGACAACACTGAAAACTAGTCCAGTAGCAACCTGTTAAAGTGCAATTTGTTTTCAATTCTAGAGCATAAAAATGGACAGCACTTTGTTATACCTCAGATGGCAGATAGGTAAGTT
This sequence comes from Ibycter americanus, assembly GCA_035590275.1. Taxonomy (NCBI): domain Eukaryota; kingdom Metazoa; phylum Chordata; class Aves; order Falconiformes; family Falconidae; genus Ibycter; species Ibycter americanus. The sequence continues at coordinate 94,654,162 of JAVJGI010000001.1, forward strand.
GTTGATTCCATGGCATGTATGAAAACATCAAAACAAAAAACCCCCTAATAATCAAGTTTCCTTTCCTTTCTGAAACAAATTTTAAGCTTGTTGTCATTCTAACTTTTTAATGTGTGTCTTTGTCAATCTTGGAACCTTTTTCTATTTAGAAAGAACACTGTCATTTAAACAAAACCAGAAAATTATCGTTTACTGTGTTTGTTAAAATGCAGGGGGAAGGTGATACAATTACATTAAGGGAACACACAGGAATTTCTGCGAAAGAGATTTTGTAACTAATGTAAGGACCGATAGAGTTAGTTTCCTGATACAGCATTTTGAAACTAGTATTTGCAAGAAAGCTGCATTTTTCTCTGAAAATATTTATACTTTTGATCATCTGAGTACTTTTAACTTTTGGTTACGATCAATGAGATAATATTTGTATAAAACATATCAAGTATTAATCATAAGTCCCTATTTTTCTTTTATTGCTATGCAATTGGAAATAAGACGGCTGTAAGTAAACTACTGTTCGACTTTGCTTGCAAATCTTCTATGAAAAACTGTAATAATTGTAGAAACTGTGGTAGTTGGTAAAATACTTAGTGTTAACATCTGTAACTTTTTAGATCTGTTTTGTTTAGCTATTGGATAAAGTACTGTGTATTTTCAGTGCAAAGTATTTTGCAGAGCAGAGTAAGTATCACTTGCCTCATTACACAGAGGAGGAAGTTGACATGCAGAGAAGATTACTTGTTCCAAGATGCTGCTGAGATTGCAGAGCCTGTGGTACAACCTGCCTGAGGTCCTCTGCTGGTCTTTTTCTTTTTTCCTTGTCTAGGTGACTGCCTACAGAAACTCTCTGTGAAGTCAGTTAATTGTACAGAAGTGTTATTTGAGCCCTTCCATCCTTGTAGGCCAGAGCGTTCTTCTCCTGGGTGACACAAATCTGGACTCAAAACTTGTCAGCTTCCTGATCTGTGGCTTTTACGATAAATTCTGTTGACCTGCACCATTTTCATCTTGTGCCTCATGTTCAAGGCTGGAAACTAGTAGAAGAGATCATTTACCAATCAGTACAGGATAATTTTTAGCATGGCCCTATTGTTGTAGCCATTTGCCAGCCTGTTGGTCACCTACCTCCTGCACAGTCCAGTGGAACAAATCCTGTGTGTTTTATGTGGACATGAGTTGTGGTCAGAATGACCATACGGTTCAGATGCCTTACAGAAAGCATTTTGTTGCACTACAGCTTGACTGCTTCTTGAACTATGCAAATGTGGGTATTCATATTCCAGAGGATTTTGGGGATTCTTTTGGTTTTATGTTTAAGATTGTTGTTCAGAAAAGCCTAAGAATGTACTAATTGTTATATTAGCAATATTAGGAAGATCAATGTGTTAAAAACTGTATTAAAAATACTAAAAGACTAAGGAGTTTCAAGTAAATAACATTTTAATCATTGAATTATCAAAACAATTTGTGTTTAAGCAGGCTGTTAAATGCTGTAGATGTAATGATCACTTTCTGTTTTCATAGCAGTCTAGATTTATCAGAACTTGCAAAAGCAGCTAAGAAGAAGCTTCAGTCTGTAAGTAAAACTTCTTTGTCTAGACGTGGCAAACTGCACTTCATCTTTCAAGCTGGCTTCAGCTGTTATTAATTCCTGCATAAATAAATGTCAACTCTGTAGCAAGTTGAAAGTCTGGAGAAAAACATGAAAGTAGTCAGAAATGGAGGAGCAGAGGCGATGACGTATCCATGACGGAGAATAAACACTTGTTGGTCTTGTTTGGGGTAGTATTTCTAGCTCTTGTCTCCCCAGTTCAGAACCTTTTAAGGTTGTTTGTCTTGCTCTCATGTATTTTATATAAATCTGTATGTTAAATGGTACTATTTGCCTTTAACTTTCTGGAAAGCCAGAATAGTGCATTACTGTCTGCTAAGTAGTTGATAATAATGCCAGCTCACAACCTTTACTGAAGTGTTGATGACCAAATCCTTGTACAAGTTAGAGTGAGGATATGTTTTCCTTCTACTGAAAGCTTTTAGCTGCAGTAAAATGTATCGAAGGATAAAAATTTTGCAGCTGGGGGAAGAACAATCCTGGTGATATTCTTCTATTCAACCATGTCCGTTTTTCTCTAAAACTAACGCTAGTGGTCATAAAAATTCCAGCTAAGCAAGCCAACATTTTTAGAACTAGTATTCAAGTAGTAATCAATACAAACCAGATATGACTCCTACTTCAGAACGGGCTTTCTGCTGCTAACATACCATTAGTGGCTACTTTAAATGCACCGCTAGCTAGAAGTAGATGGATTCCTGCGTTTGTATTTTTGCAAGTTGTGGTGGATTTACCCTGGCAAGCAGCCCAGCACCGACACAGTCCTGTTAGCAGGGTTGGGGAGAGCATAGGAAAACCAAAAGCGATAAAACTTAAGAGGTTGAGATAAAGGCAGTTTAATAGGTGAAGGAAAAAGAAGAAAAACAAGTGAAGCAAATAAAATCACTCAGTCACCTCCCACAGGCAGACCACTGCCCAGCTAGTCTCTGAACAGCCTTGTTCTTGGAAGCCAAAAACCATGCTGCTTCTTCCTCCACCCCAGTTTTTATGCCATGGTATGGAATGTTCCTTTGGTGAATTCACATCAGCTGGCCTGGCTGTGTCTTCTCCCAGCTTCATGCCCACCCTGAGCCTACTTGCTGCTGGGTGGTGGGGTGGACAGAGTCAGGGGCAAAAAATAGAATGCCTTGATGTCATGTCAGCACTGTTAAGCGGTAGCTGAAACAAGGTAGTGTTATCAATGCTGGTTTAGGCACAAATCCAGAACACAGCAAGCGTCATGCAGGCTACTATGAAGAAAGTTAATTCCATCTCAACCAGACCCAGTGCACAAGTAAACATACTGGGTTTATCTAGGTTCAAGAATGATGGCAGTTGCTCTTTGGTTAAGAATTTAGGACTCAAACTCTGGAAAGAGTGAGACTGGTTTTCATGTAAATAAAGCTACACCCTAGAAAAAGCGTTAGGTTTTTCACCCTTTTTAATACAGCTTGTCCCAGATAAGGAAGATCTGCCATCTATTCAGGCTTGCTTTTGCTGTCCGCTATCAAGTCTGGTACCCATTACTGACGTTAATGCGCTATATGTCAGTAAGTGAAGCATCCACAAAGGTCTGTGATACCTTAATTTCATGTCTGATCTTCCAACAGCTCACTTCATAACACAGATACCTCTCTTGAAGCATCAGGTGTAGGAACAGTTTGAAACACACACGTGTTTTGTGTCTTCATTATTCAGTTCAGCCCACATCTACAGTGGCCCTTGGATACCTAATTCCCACAGCAGGTCTGCTTCACTACAAATACACAAGGTCTTTTTGTGATCAGATAAGAGAGAAAAAAATAATCCATTAACCAGTGAAGGAAAAGTGTATAACAGTATTGTTGTCTCTGTATCTAGCAATCGGATGGTCGTATATGTCTGCTTAATCAATTACTTCACTGTGTAGGCTGAGAAACAAGCAATTATATAGGCTGAAAAGCACCCAAGCAAGAGCAGAGTTGTGCTCTTATATTTTCTGTTGTAGACATTTTCTAGGTTTCATTTATTTTCAAGCTGTAATTTTTCTCTTCTACCCTTAGCTAAGCAACCACTTATTTGAAGAACTTGCCATGGATGTGTATGATGAAGTTGACAGGAGGGAAACAGATGCAGGTAGATGAGGCTTTCTGGAATGTGTGTAAAATAAATTTGAATTGTTACATTACATACAAGATGCTAGTGTAAGCATATGTTCCATTTAAAGTACTTTTGTATTCAGTAATTACCCATAACGGTAGTTTCTTTGTCTTGCATTGTCTGAAGGTGATGTTAATTGAAAAAATCTTGCATGTTTTACGAAGTAGAGAACCCTCTGGGGAAAAAAGCCTTCCTTTGAATTGATTGTTTGTGTTTGAAATAGTGGTCTTTTATTCTTTGACAAGAAACACTGTCAAATAGTACAGGAAGGTTATTTCCTCTTTTTTTTTTTTTCTTTTTTTTGAGCAGTTTGGCTTGCTACTCAGAATCATAGTACGCTTGTGACAGAGACCACAGTGGTCCCTTTTCTTCCTGTAAATCCTGAATATTCCTCAACCAGGAATCAGGTATGCAATCTTCTTACTACTGTAAAACAATTTTTATATAATAGGCCAAATATTCTAAGTAATAATTGCTTTAATGTATTTCATTACTGTCGAAGAGTTGCATCTGCTTGTAAAGAGGTTAAAATAGTTTTACATTTCCCCTGCCCTGTAATGTGCAGCTGGATAATGTAAACCACAATTTTTGCAATAAATATAGTTGAACAATCAACTCACTGTAGGTGCTATAGTCTTAGTTTTACCTGGGAACTCTGCTGTTCATCTAATACACAATGTATTCCCCCACCCCCGCATTATTCTGTAATTTAGGGAAGACAAAAACTGGCTCGATTTAATGCCCATGAATTTGCTACGCTAGTTATAGATATTTTAAGTGATGCCAAACGAAGACAACAGGGGAATCCTCTCGCTGGTTCAAAAGGTGAGTATGCTTTTGGTTGTCGGCTCTTCTGTATGTAATTCTTCAGTAGTTTGATACCACAGCCTCGTTCAAAAGTACTATATGAATGAAGAAATAGATATATACTGTTTTTATAAATGATAAGAACTAAATCATGTGGACAGCAGGCTATCGACAACATGCATTATGCCCCCAAAATAATGCCCAAATACAGAAGATTTGTCTGTTAAGGTTAGTATTTGTAATACAACTAAATCAAGTGGGATATGTGCAATTCAGGAACGTCTTTTTGTGATGATTTTGATTTTTATGATAACTTGGTGAAATTTTCCAGAATACTCCTGTACAGTTTTAGTGTTACTTGTTTTGATTGGCAGCTAGGATAGTGTCAGTGCTTTAGATACTGACATTCCTGGCAGCTCTGTACATGCAGGACTTTGCTGTAATTTAGATGCTCTTGAGCTTATTGCCAGTTCACCTAAAAATGTTTACTTTCTGTATTTCTTGAACATGATGGGTATCAAAGAATACAAACACTTATGTCAACAGCCAGACAGAGCCATAGTTCTAGCCATGATGGTGTGAAATAACATTTGAATGCTAGTTCTCCCTCTGGAGAGAAAATGTAAAGAATCTTTTCTAATTTTTAATTTTTCCCTATATTTTTCATTTGAATGTTGACATCAGTTTCATCCAGTGTAGTCTGGTTTTCGTTGGGGTCTTTTTGTGGTTTTTTTTTTCCCCCTTATATGAATTTTGTTAAGCTGTTAAAGCATGATTCTCACCGCTTTAACTTGCCTAAACACTTACAAGAAGTGAAAAGGCAAAACCATAAATCTTTGAGGCTTTGGACAGTAATAATTCATACCTATTAAGTGAATCTAAATTCATTTTTGTGAACTAGGCTAGTCAAACAAGACGTTATCATGGCATGTCTTGTCTCTCTGGATGAAAATATCTTCGGGGTGTGTGTGTGGTGTGTCCAATTACTTTAAAATATGCGCTTCCATTTCTTTTCCAAACTTACTAGTACATTCTTAAATGATATATGTTGATCTACAGAAAATGTGGAACTGATTCTCAAATCAATCAGCAATCAGCATAGTAGTGAAAGTCAGGATAATGACCAGCCTGATTATGACAGTGTTGCTTCAGATGAAGATACAGATTTGGAAACAAATGCAGCTAAATCAAACAGACAGAAGGTAGGTTTGAAATATTTGTACACACTAGATTTTATTCATAAAGGCAATCTGAAGTCAGTTTTCCTCCTTGTGAGGGGATTTAACATGCATAAATGATCAGAAAATGAATAATTTAATTAATTTTCAAATTAATTTCAGAACTATGCCTCAGTCTGTGAACTTTCTAACAAAATTTGTGACTTAAGGAGTTTTTATTGTAAATAAAATGCTCCTCTAGAAAAGTAATGTGCACTGCTGTGCATGTCTGGAGATAAGATACAGATCTAATTGCACAGATGAAGTAATTGGATCTACCAGAACACTTGATGATTCCATGCTATTTCACAAACGTTTACTGCTTCCTACAGAAGAAATATTTACAGCAGACCAATAGTGACTGAGTGTTTTAAACCATTCCTGAAAATAATGCAGCACTGTGAAAAAGGGGCAGTAAACCTAGTAGTTCTGGTTTAATCTTCCCTGGTAATACGCACACTGGATATTTAGTAGTCTGTCTTTCATGACTTTCCAGTTCTTGGTTATGTATTTTTAAAAAATCTTTATGAAACAGTATTTTGTCACTGAAATAGACACAAATATTTTTGTACATAAGGGAGCTGAGAGTTGATTGACATCAGATTTCTTTTATATTGGACAAAAATTATTCTAATGAATGGATCTTACTAGTTCACACTGATTCCTTTAAAATTAAGTACATGAAAAGCCACTGAAATCTCATTGTCTTGTTTTCTTTCTGTCATCTGTTTCTCAATGGTGTAAATATTTTTCTCTTACTGTTTATAGAGCCTGGATTCAGACTTGTCAGATGGACCAGTGACAGCCCAAGAATATATGCAAGTTAAAAATGCATTGGTGGCTTCTGAGGTAAAGATTCAGCAGTTAATGAAAGTAAACATCAACTTGAGTGATGAGCTGAGAATCATGCAGAAGAAGGTAACAGGCACAATAGCGTAACTCCTTCATCCCTTGATGTGTTTTAAGTTGACCAGAATAAAACTGCTGAAACTGAAGATGCAATAACCCAATATTAAGATAGTGAGAAAAATAGTTTGAAAATGGAGCTGCTTTGGAATCAGATGTGAGACTATAAATATGTACGTGCAGCACATGCTTTGAATGTTTTTTTGGGGAGATGTAGATGATCTGCTTAGTTCACTTTGACATAAGTTTTCCAAGTGACAAGACAGTTGTTGCAAGTCTTGTATGTTTTTGCTGTCTTGCTTCAAGATAAGTAGTTTTCAACAATGAGGAAGTAAGAGCTAGCACACATCTACATGTATGCAGGTATCTATATAATGTACTTCCAACTTTTCCAGTAGTTATGTTGGGTTTTTTCCGTTAATAAGCCTAGCTGGAATGAAGGGAAGTTAAAATCCCAATCCAGTTTGGCAGTAGAAAAAATCTGAAATCTGGCAATACAATATGGAATACCTGTATACCAGGAGGCCAAGATTTATTTGTTTGCTGGTGTTTGAATCCATGGGAAATAGCATGTAAAGGATATAGTGGTAAACTCAATTACTGCTTTAAGCCTTCAGTGTGGGTTTTGTCTAGAGGAGAAGGAGGTAGAGGTATCTCATTTACAATATGATTTACTTGGTATAGATGTACAGAAAACTGAACGTTTTTGCTAAAATCCTGCATTTAAAGCTCCAAAACCCCAGTTTTGAAGCCAGACTCTAATCCTTACATAAACAAATCAACAATTTGGTAAATGCTTTGTCAGTGTCCCGGTAAATAGAAATTTTTGTGGGGTAAAGGAGAATTTGTTTGTATTGAGTTCAGTATCCTGTCTGCCATGCTAGCCTAGAAAGGGCTGGCTGCTTCCTCAAAATAATTCCTCTACCTAGTGTTAAAAATCCTGTTTTCCACGTAATTACAATACTGGAAGACTTGCAGTATGTGCTGCAGAAAGCTCTATCCCTGTAGAGAAAGTTATTCAAGCTGTGCTCCTGCAGAGGTAAGCCTATGTTGAGGGCTTGTTTCCCCCTTGTTTTAGGGCAGAGAGGCTGATGCTTTGGAGAGTGGTGGGAACTGTTGAGCTCTTGGCATCTGAGACCAGGCTAATTCAGCAGATTCAAATTGTCTTGTCTGTTCGGTGCCATCCTTCTCTTACAATTCTGTGCAACCTTTCAGATCTGTTGGAATGATGAATACAGAGAGGAACCTAAGAGATGTTTCCTTGGTCTTTTAACAGCTTGTATTGGTTAAGCATTTCTCTGCATCAGTTGAATTAACTTTTCACTTACATTGAGTTTCTTTAAACAGATATAATCTATTTAGAGTTAAAAAAATATCTTCAGGGCCTAAGAATTAATGAGACTTTACTATGTTCATGTGGTGATTTACAGCGGAAGAGAGATCATTGCTATGCAAGTTGAACTTGTTTTGAAAGATGGCATAGCCAGGGCACTCTCACCTTGGGTGTGTTGTGCTGATTTTAGGTCCTGATGATGCATGTAGCTATGGGGCTTTAACTTAATGTTTAGTGTCTCTGGATTGGTGAAGAATCGATGTAGCTGTGCACCATTGTGGAGTGCAGGATGGGAGGAGGGGTCTCAGCTCTAAGCTACCAGGAACTTCAGTGCAATATGGGAATTCTCTGCTGGGTTATTTGTGGCAAGACACTGATATATTTGTACTGCTTCCGCAGTTCTAATGCAAGAGATGTCAATCAAGAGTCTTTTTTTTTCACTAAGCGAGAGCTTAGAAGGTCATAAATGAAAAAAAAAATATCTATCCACTGTATTTATTAGCCAACTGTGTATCTCACCTTTTGCATGGAGATTACAAAGCAAAAGATATTAATTAAAGAAGTGGTAAAGCTACACTCAATGAATGCCACTTTAGATTCTTCCTAAATAAAAATGAAAATAGTTCTGTTACTTTAATGGGCATTCTATCAGAAAAAGGTTTTGTGGTTGTTTTTTTTTATGCCTGTGGATTGTTTTAGGTGCTTATAGGTGGTTAAGAGTTTGTTCTGAGTTTGTATTAGCTGTTGGCTAAAACTGCTCCAAAAGCACACTTATAAAATGCAGAAGAAGTTTGGAAGAAGGTGACTATAAAGTTGACCTATTAATTGCCTCTAATGTCAAACTTTAAAGGGGTGCCTTGGCTTCTGGCTGATCCTCAGATCTTAAAACTTGATGCATCTTACTACAGAGCACACAGAAGGTGGAGAGAAAAAGCATTGACAGAAGTCTTGATAGAAGACTGCACATTCGATTCGGAGTTCTGGGAATTGCTGTAGGCAAAATAGGATTTCTTGATAATGTTCTTGAAGGTTCATATGATGCAAAGCAAATGCAAGTAGTAATATGCAATTTCGTGTTTAAAAGGCCATCAGCTGTTTGAAATACTATACTCAAATATTGTTAGAGAATTGCTGATACTGACTTTTTTTACATCTTTTCTTTGTGATGTGTTAATATAGCAAACTAACTCCACCAAAAAAAGATCAAAATTATTGCATTTTTACTATCCATCAAATACATAATAAAAAGCTTTAAAATTATTTCTTGTTGGCTTCTTAGAAAGCAGTAGCTGATACTTAATTTTCATAAGCTAAACTCTCTTCTTGCTTTGCAGAGCAAGCTCTAGTTTTCTTTGCGCTGCCTCTGATGTCTGTGCTGTAGTTCTGGCATTTTCAGATTTCATGGGCCCTATGTTAAAGTCCTCTTTTAAGTTCTTGTATCAGCTGCTGAAATGGATCACTTTGCTTGAATAACTGTTTTGTTGATGATCCTTCTCCCCCCCCCATTATATTACACAATTCATGTGTAATACAGTACAGCCAGACTGGAAGAAATGGATTGTGTGTGTTTTAACAACAGCAGCCATCTTTAAGATCTAATTTAGCTTGCATCCCAGCAAAGAGTGCTGGAAATGAGCATGTAAATATTTCCAGACCTGGAAAGTAGATGTTTCTATGATTATACTAAGCAAGTCAAGTAGATTTTGAAAAAGGAATCAAACCCCAGCTACTAGTAACTGGATTTACTACTAAAGCTGACAAGCGTGTATTGTATAGTCAGTTTGCTTTTGACGCTTGCTATTAGAAAAACGAAGTCCCACTGCTAAACATTTCTTTCAGCTTCAAACGCTACAGAGTGAAAATACCAACCTCAGAAGACAGGCCACAACCAATATATATCAGGTCCAAACTGGTTCTGAGTACACAGACCCTACCAGCAATTCTTCTTTAAAGCGGCGACCATCTGCACGGGGTAGCAGACCCATGTCCATGTATGAGACTGGATCAGGTCAGAAACCCTACCTCCCCATGGGAGAGGTCACATATCCAGAAGAAAGCATAACAAGACTGCAGCCTTTCCCTCCACATGTAAGTAACACTGCTGATGCTTCTGCATTTCTTCTTATGTTCAGCTTTTCTGTCTGTTCCAACTATGCTCACTTACCAGAGCTGCTCAACTGTCTGCTTCAGAGTGAATTTGAACTGTAAGAATTGTTAATGTTTGCTGTATTAACATGTCTGCAGGAGCTTGATGTTTTTGAAAAGTAAAAGCTGTAACAATTCTGGGATATGTAAACTGGAGCTTTTGGCTTCTGCTCAGCGTTTTCTTTTAACCAAAATATATACATATATGCCAAATATCAATGTGTGGCTGTTTGAAAACCAGGAGCGGGGGAAAAAAGATTAGTATTCTAAGAAGGTAGGTAAAGCTCATGGATTTCTTTCTTGAGACGTACAGGTATGTGTCAATTTGTGGAACTTCAGAACCACCTTTCCAAAATAAAATGAAGTCGAAGCTAAATTTTCACTAGGCCACCAGTGTTTTTATTCTGTGTTTGAAACTGGGGGCTGAAGATGGTTCAGATCTGTTAGTTGAACAAATTCTTCTGATTTAGTGTTTTCCTGTATGATGTGCTAATAGCAGAGAGGGAATTCTGTATTAGCCACAAGGATTTTGCACTAATGTGTTCACACTTCAGTTAAGCAGCCCAACACACACTAGTGCTTATTAAAGTTAATGTTTTGTTGCATCTTGTTAGATTCCCCTGTGGGCAGGAATATGGGACATTATTTTTTAGGCACATATTTAACGTTTGTGGATTTGTTTCAATATGTTTCCCTGTTGATAGCACTATCTTGTATTTCCTTCTGGATAAACAATTAAGCCCTTTAAAACACATTTGGAAGTTACTTTTTTTTTTGCTTGGCATGAGGGAGGGCAGATGTTCCATGCACATTCCAAAGACGACAGTTGAGTGCCCCAAGGAATCAGTGCAGAAATTTGTATGCTGCTTTTTTCCCTGCCTTCAATTAAATTAATAACAACTTTAAACTATGAAATCTGGATTGCTTTAAGTTATATTGGTATGTTGATATAAAGGCAATTCTGGCAGCAAGAAATGTCAGAATTCTTCTGTGTGTGGCAATGTTGCAAAACATGACAGTGCTTTCTATGGGTCCTTTGGTCATTTGGTTTGAAATTTGGATAGAAGTAGAAGTTCTGAAGCATTGATTTGTTATGTGGAGTTAGTTAATTTGGTATTGTGGTGAATGTATTTTATTCTCTGTGGAATTTAGGACCTCTGGAATATCACTATTAGAATTAATGTGAAGTCAATTGTATTGTCAAAAGAATTAAGTCCACTCAGGCTTAGCCAGATTCTCAAAATCATTCTTGCTTTATGTCATCTCCATGGTTTTAAGAATGTTCCTTTATTTCAGTTAAGAATTTATTTGTGTTTTGTTTTTGGTTTTCCCGAGTGTTTTTCTCTTTCCCATTTTTAGATCGGGAGGAGTGCGTTTGTGACCTCCTCTTCATCTCTACCTTCCTTCCCCTCCACGCTTTCCTGGTCAAGGGATGAAAGCACACGAAGGGTTAAGTACCTTCCCAATTAGTCTTTTACCTGGAAGAGGTGGCAATCTCCCTAGAAGCCATTATGCCTCTGTCTTCTCCTCTTTTATGCTGACTAGCCTTCATGGTTGCATGAAGCAGTATTTCATCACTTTCCGTTTCTTCTGCCACATGCTGTGGATCCTTGCCTCTCTCTAACTTCACAATGGCTAAAATCTTTAGCATTTAACACCGTGCACAGTTACTCCAGGTCACTTGTCTTCTGGCTGTTTTGAGCGTTACGCAGTTGAACAAGTTGGTTGCTGTTTGGAAAGTAATCTGGCAGGCACTCACTGATATTTCATACGCCAATATATAACTCTTCCTGCTGACTAAAGTGCACTGCATGAGGCATATGAAGCTCACTGGGTCCTAGCTTTAAAGCCTGCTTTCTTTGGGGGCTGTCAGTTTGCACCAGTCCAGATCGGTACTGATTGACTGTTTATCTTGCAGGTGTTCATTAGTTTGTTTGAAATGAGTTCTTTAAGCATCCAGACAGATAGCCATTCATACTGTACACTGATACAATTAATATCAGCTAGCCTGCTTTCTGCTGACCGTGACAGACTGAAGACTGAACGGGCATGGGAATTGTTTTTTTAGCAAGACTCCTTTCAGAGCAAGATTAAAGACACTGAGGGTGTATAAAGGAAGCTTATATTGGTGTTCCATCAGGATCTACAATACTTTGTTCTTAGAGTTTTTGTTAGCTACAGTACTGACTCTAGGAAAAAAATTGTGGTGTTACCAAGAAATACTAAATGCATTCTGTAAGCTTATGTTATTCCAAAGACACTGTCTTTGCTGTGCCCTCAAGTGTGAGCTATTAGCTATTTGAAGAAGCCTTGTCCGTCATTTTAAACTTTTTTTAAACACTGTTCTCTTTTTGTAGTGGGACACTTAAATCTAGTCTTACTCAAATTCATTTGCTGAAAGTGAGCATAAAATGCCACCTTGCAAAAGGACACATTTAGCAAGGCAAACAGTTTGATAGACTAGTCTGTCCATGACAGCTTCTTTTTAGACTATTTTATTTGGGATCCTTGAACTAATTGCAAGTTCCATGATCAAAAGGAGGGAAAAATGCATTGCATTTGCAGCTCCAGAATAACATCCATTTTTGATTGTGAAGGGGCTGTGACTGAGGTAATGGATCATGAGCGGGTAAAACTTACTGTGTCGCAGACTAATGAATGCTGAAGATGAACAAACCATAGCTTTTACACTGCTGTTTGACCAGCCTGAGCTACCAGCTTGCGCTGCTTGCAGAAAGTACCCTCCATCATCAGAAGAATGAGTTGATTATATTTTGAGGTCTCACTGTGATTAAACCTCTTACACTTTGAAGCAGATATCAATACAAGGTACTTTGGGCTGGTTTTAGATGTTTATGTCTAATTTCTTAGAAAACAATGAGTAGCTTATACCCATTTTGTTGCATTGTGTTCAAGATCTAGGCTTTGCTTATTTCTGTGTTAAAACAAGACTTTCTGAGAGTAAACTTGAGAGAAGTATTTGTATTTATTTGTAAGACTGAAAGATCTTTAAAGAAAAGTTCTCTCCTTTTACTCTGTTTTTTCTGTGTGGTTAATATCATTAAATCAGTACCATCTCATTCCATTTCTTGGGCAAGTCTCTAATCAAATTTTACTATATAATACTAGATTTTTCAAAACATAGGTTTATGGGTTTAGATGTTGAATGGTCATACTCTGGCCTCTTCCTGCCAGGATACAGAACCTGCTTTTTAAATTCTTGTGTCTCCATTTTATTTTGACTGTACAGTGTTTGAACATATCAGTTGAGAAACTACTAGATTTGCAAGTAGGGCTAGATGATAAAGCTTAGGAGGGAGTATTCTGCTTGGTCAAATGCAAATCTGGGTTTGACTGCAGCTGGTATCAGTGCTGTGTAGAACTAGAAACTCACAGAGATTTCATTTGTTTGTTTTTTATTGTACACTGATTCTATACTATATTACTGATTCTATAATATCCTATTCTTGTGATTCATGGTTGTCATTTGTATTTCTGACTGTAGCATAGAGCTTTGCCACTAATTGTATTTTTCTTCTATATGTCTGGGAGAGGGGAAAGGTCAGACCCTAAACATAATAGGGTTTATATCTTCAAAATATATGTCACTTTTACAATTCATCTTTGTTAGCTATCCTGAGAGGTGAGCATTGAAAAAATGCTTGTTTTTTCCTTCTGTGCAGAGTGACTTTAAAATGGACGGAAAGTGTTCATATTCCAGGTGCTTCAGAGTTAAGAATTCTCGGGTTGTAACATTAGATGAGTGCTTAACAAACGTACTGGATCTTAATCAATGAAAACCAATTCCTAGTCATGTTTTTTGTCTGCCCTTGAGGTAGAAGTATTATTTCCCAGTTGTATGGATCCGGGATGCAAGTGGAAGGTGTGCCTTACAGTCTTAACACTTGAGATTCCCTCATCTTGACTTCAGAGTTTCTGTAAAGCTCCAAGGCTGGTTCTTCAATGGGGATTGCGAAGGGCCCTATTATGTGAGCAGTGCCTGCGACTAAGGCAAGAGGTGATGCAGAGGCTGAGCTCTGTGTGTGGAGTGGCATAGCTGCAAATGGACGAGCTGTAGTAGGCACTTCTTTATGAGCTTTGCAATTTTTAAGACTAGAGTAGGCGGATGTGTCGTGATCCTGGGGCCTAACTGAGGATGGGACTGTGCCTCAGGGGCTTCAAACTGCAGATCCATGTGAACTGCAGAGATCAGCCTGACAGCAGGTATTCATAGCATAAACCTCCAGGATGTTGTACTGCCTCAGCATAAACTATCCAGGAAAGCTAAACCGGGTCAGAGAAGGGAGTCTGGCTCTGTCTGGAAGTCTGCTTTGAACCTCTTGCTGACAGAGGGGGCTGTACATTAGGATCTGCAGGGAGAGCACTCTTCAGCTGTCACGGTGCAAGATGCTTACTTGCATTAGCAGCCCTCTGAGAGGGTAAAAGAAAAAAAAAATGTTGAAAAGGAGTTTAGGAAAAAAACCCTGAGCATCATCCTTGCCCATGGATCAGATGCTTTATTGGGAGGTGCAGAAGTGGTCTGTATGGGAGTACGAGGTGATGAGTGTTCTGCCGTCGCCCCTGGGAGGGCACGTGCTCAGGGGCAGGGAACGGGCGGCACTCTGGTTCCTGGTGTGGACACAGTCACTCTGTCTGCCCAGGGAATGCCACGTGAAGGGGAGAGCAGGAAAATATTGGGCTTCTGACTCTGTGGCCTCCGCCCTCTGGAGCAGCACTCTGCAGCTGGGCCTTCGCTTGCTTGGTCCAGCCTCCCCTCTACAGTGGGCCCTCCCACACTCAGTCTGCCTTCCCATGCTTGGTTCAGCCTCCAGCTCTCTTTGGCCTTCCCTCTGCCGTGGTTCTCCTGCCCTAGGCTTGACCTGACCTTCCTTGTGTAGCTCCCACTCTTGGTTTGGCCTCACACTCAGCTGTGGGCTTTCACTCTGGGTTTGGCCTCTGCGGTGGGTTTGGGCTCCAAGCTCATTTTGGCATCCCACTCTTCATTCAGCCTTCACTCTGGATTCAGCCTCCCAGGTGGACCAGTCTCCCGCTTTGCAATGGGCCCACAATGCTGGGTCCAGCCTTCGCTTCTTTGTGTGCCTCCAGCCCTCGTTTTGGCTTCCGCTTTGGAATCAGCCTCCCACCCTCCTTCTGACACCCGTTCTTCAGTGGCCCTCTACTCCTGATGGTTAGGCCTCCCACCCTTCTTTCATCCTATCCTCTGCTATGGGCCACAACTCTCACTTGGCCTCCCAGCCTTGTGTCAGTCTCAAGTGTTCGGTGGGCCTCAACCTTCCCCGTTTTCAACTCTCCTTGTTTCAGCCTTCTACCCCCATTGCAGACTCCCACCGTTTTGGCCTCCAGTCTGCAATGGGCTCCAAGTCTCGTCGGTTCAGCTCCATACATGCCCTTTGGGTCTTCCACCTGCAATTTGGCCTCTGCTCTGCAATGGGCCTCCCACCATCACTTCAGTCTCCTGTCTTTATTTTGGCTTTCCCATTGCAACAACCCCCAGCCCTCGTTTTTGGTCTCCCATTTTGCGGTGGGCTTTCCGGGGTCAGCCTCTGTTCTGTGGTCAGACCTCCGTGCTTGATTTGGCTTCTGCTCTCTCATGAGCCTCCCTCACTTGGTTCAGCCTCTCACCTTGTGCCAGGCCTCAATCCTCATTTCAGCCTCCCATGCTCGGTTTGGTTTCTGCTCTGTGTTCAGCCTCTGGCTCACTGTGGGCCTCCTGCTCTTGGTTTGGCCTCCACTCCCCTGGGTGGCTGCGTGGCTGTTCAGTGGCAGGGGACGGATGCAGTGATGTGGCTGTCTGTCCTGCCCCGCTGGGTGCTGGGGGTCTGTGCCGTGCTGGCAGCACCCAGGGCCTCGGGTACAAGCTGGCAGCAGGAGTCTGGCATGGGGCGGGGGGAGCACATCAGGTTCCAGGGTAGCGGCTGGTGCAGGGGCTAAAAAGCGAGCCTGCGGATGCAGGATATGGCACTGGCACAGCTCGTGGTGCTTCTTTCCTGAACAACACTTAAATCTGTACTCGTTGCAGGCCTCGAAGCTGGAGAAGCAGAGCAGCGTGTCCGAGAGCGACTACGATAACCCCACCGTGCCCCTGGAGCTGGAGGAGACTGGGTAGGTGCGGTGACGCAGAGCTAACGGCACAGCTCCGCGACATCAGAGAATGGGGAGTTGTCTAAGCAGCCAGTTCTGTCCCGCGGGGCCGACCTCTGCTTTGTCCCTTCGCAGGTCAGGCAGGAAGGGCCGGCAGAGGAGTGTCATTTGGCAGGGGGAAGGATCCATCCCTGAGGACACAGACACAGCCCCCAGCTCCAGTTTGCCCAGTACAGAAGATGTGATTCGGAAGACTGAGCAGATCACTAAGAATATTCAGGAGCTGCTGCGAGCAGCGCAAGAGAACAAGCATGACAGGTAAGGCGTGAGTGCTGGAAAAGCTCCAGAGTTTGTGAGAAAATGAAAAAAATTCTTCAGGCCGCCACCACCTGCGTTAACTGGTGGTGCTGATTTCACACCTACAAAACTTGTAGGTCCGTGGCGTTTTCTGGTGTACTGGAGCTAGTGCTGTAGGGTGAGTAGGGATGAGTGACCAACCCCAGTGGTGGTGGGAATGCACGCTCCTGTCCAAAAAGCTGGTGCAGCCCTCTGCGAGTGGGCTCTGGCTGTGGCGCTGCCTGCCACCTGCCTGCCCTGCCCACAGCTGGCACAAGGACAGGGAGCACTCGGAACAAAGCGCCTGTGAAGTCCTGCTGCAAAATGAGTGTTGTTTTAGATAGAAATCAAATGTGTTGCCAGAGAACTTGGCATAAGTTCTTCTTGGATCGTCAGACCTCTGTGTCCTTAGGTGGGGATGCGCCACAGAGGTGTGGTAGTAACACCAAGTCTCGTTTCAGAAAAAAGTTACAAAGGCAGAGAGAATTCAGCTTTCCTACTGAAATATTAGTAGAGATAATGAACCAGCAAAAGCTGTTTTGAACTATAGAGTTTAGACACAGACATAGCTGAGTAAGTAGGAGACTGTTCATCAGCATGTCAGGTAGCACACAGCTTCAGCTCCCTCGTGGAACTTCAGGCCCAGCTGAACAATTAATTTTCAGAATAGCTGTGAGCGAGTAAAAGTGACACTGCCGTTGACTGATCATCAGGTGATGCTCCTGCAAAGCTCTTCTGGAAGACTGTAAATAAGAGTTATGTCTTCCCAGGTACGAACACATTTTAGGTCTGGGACACCTTTGGTCTCCAGAAAATCTGAAATTGCAGACCAGCAGGTCTTTCATTCTGCCTTCCGTCCCAAGTTCTGTGCCTGTCTTTGCCCGTGAGAAGCGGCTGGCGATTTATGCTAAGCCCTTGCTTCCTGCCTTGCTGAGCAAAGTGCACAACAATGGGGCCACTTCTGTTCTGTGTTTTTTCCTTCTTGTACTTTTCTATTTTTAGAAGAACAGTGCACGGCCTCTCCTCACGCCAAATGGCGAGTTCTAACGTGTTTGTGCGGAGCTCATTGCCCTTGTCTGTAACCTTTTCCACTGCAATCTCTCATTGCTTGTTTCTCACAGAGAAGTTTTAAATGAGTTTAGGTTTTATGTATATCACAGTTTGTAGTATTTGAATTACATTTTTTTTAAAAATCATTGAAAGAAACAATGCAGTGTACCTAGCTTTTGCTGTTAAATTGAATAGAGTTTTAAACAACCTGTTACGTTCTTTTTTATTTTCTCTTCTGGACCATGTGTGGACTGGGGTGTTTGCCAGTACTTAAATTATAATCTTGCAAAACACTGAACTGTGAAGCCGCTGTTCCTCGTTTTCCTTTTCCCTGGCTTTGTCTCAGTGGGCTGAGAGCTGCATAGCCTAGGACACGCAGGAGATGGAGTAGGCTTCTTCCACTGTTTCCTTCTTGCGATACGGGAACACTTCCTTAACAAAATGAGATACTTAAGGATGTAATAATACATCTTCCAAGCTAGTGCTGGGAACGCTGTAGATAAAAATCATGTGCTGCATAGATAATTGGAGAATAGTAAAATGATGCAAGAATATAATCTATTAATGAAACACCTTCTTCCTTTTTTTTTCCCCTTGCTTTCTTCCGTTCCTATTCCTGTGCTCAACTGGCCGAGTAGACCATTAGAGCGTGCAGGCACGCTCAAGCTCAGACATAGCCTCGGCTGCTTCAGCACGCTGGTTCCCTGGGCTGAGAGAGCTCCCCTGCAGCCTCTGACCATCCAGCAGCCCGGTCCTGCCTCCTGGTACTCTGGCCTCTGTCCCTGCCTCCCAGGCACAGTGTCCTTTCTGTTTCTCTCTGCTGCCTCTTTCCCTCACACACCATCTGCACAGGGGTCGTGGAAGGCTATGCATGAAATGCTTTGGGGGTTAATGGAATCGCAGATAGCTAGTGCAGAGCGTTATGAACCTGTGGTATTATCTGTTCAGTCGAAGCTCCCAGTATTGATTTAATGGGGAACAGAATCACAGCCTGGAACTGGAACTGCCTCTAATGTAAAAGATTCTCCTGTCTCTGTTCTGTTTGTTGTCCACTGAGATAAATTAAATTATGACAACTAACAGCACAACATGCGGTTGCTGCTTCTGTGCACTGTTGCAAAAGCAGCAGAAGTTTCACGGTTCCCAACATGCAACATTCACATCTGACAGCTTTGGCCCTCAACTGTTTATACAGCTGGCGTGTCAAATGAGATCATTTGTATTTTGAATCAATGAAAAAAGATGTGCGTTTATATAGTATCTTCCAACTTGACCAAAATATTATTACTGCCTAAAATAAAAATTAAATTAAAGTGAGGTGTTCTTTGAAACGAACTTCCCAAGTTCTAACCCCAGGAGTTATTGCCAGTGACGAATATCAGGACTGGAGGAAGAGGTTACCACAAGTTACTGCTAATGATGGAAAAATTTTTTTCCAAGCTGTCACTACTTGAATGTCTTCCTGATGTCTTACTGGAATGTGTGTAAACTCAACAAATGTGTCAGCTTATTTCACAAGCTTACAGTGAGTGTTTAGACTATAAAATAAAGCCATTCCTCCAAGACACACTGTAAACTTTGCAGCTAACCTAGAGAACATACTATGAAATAAATGTCATTAATCTTGGTCTCTTTCATTCAAGTTATTCTTAGGCCTCTTTCCCTGCCTTGTTAGTGAAGGGTTTAATCAGCAAACTGGCTTTTTAATGAGGTAAGGTGCTGTTCAGTGTGGCTTTCAGGGAGCAAATTAATTGTTAACTCAGTAGCAGAATGGGAATTACAGTGAACTTGGAAGACTTGACTTCTAATTTATTTGGAAGAACTCATGTGATTTGAGACAAAGGGAAATACTCCTTTTTAAAGCAATTTTCCTGCATTGCCAAAATGACCCCAGTGTGTTGTGTCTTTCTCAGTGCATTTGCAAGTGACCTACTTTTGCACCTTTGGTGTTGCAAGATGACTGCATAAATAATGACCAGGGTTGGGGTTTCTTTTTGCTTGAAAGGGCAGTGATCTACCATAATCTACAGATGCTGAATACTTTTCTTGAATGCTGTTGCTTTGTGATTTTTGAGATTCTCTTGCTTAAGATTGAATCATGTTAACTAACTTACGCTAAAATTGAGCCTTTGAAGCATAAAAATGAGTCTTTCGAAATTAGATTTTTGACAGACCACACTAACACAACACTTCACAGCAGCTTATGGTAAATAGCTTCAAGGTCTGTTTTGAACAGACTCATTTTCACTTGGTATATAAATCAGGAGTGAAATCTATGAGGACTAATGGAATCTGCCTTTGTTTTATTAGCTAACTCAACAGAATTACTGAATATTACACCTAAAACTCACACACTGAAAGTAGTTTGGAGATGCATGTATCTGTAAGCTGCTGTATAAGAATTGCGCATTGTCTGTTTACTGTGTATAAATTAATCCAAGAAGGCATCTTGGTATTAAATTACCTTCATGTGATGTTTTACCCTTAGTTAAACTTAACCAAAACAGCAAGGTATGAATTCTGTACTGGAAGTTTGGCATGCCCCGTTCTCAGTAGGTGTCTAGCCTTCCAGTTCGTGAAATGAGAAGGAGGAAATAATATGCATGATGCTGCATTCCTGGCTTCAACTGATAATGAACTGATACAAGGATGTAAATAAATCTCCTTGGAACCAAGATGTGTCCTCAGTGTGCATCTCTGCAGCAAACAAAAGCTTCCAGCCTGGCTGCTGACCCAGAGAGGCATGTTTGTTACAGGGATTGCTCAGAGTAGCTGAGAACCGATGGGTGAAAAGCTTACAGAGGTCAGACTTCAGGTCTTGCTGCTAAGTGTTTTGAATACAGTTATTTTGGTAACTTAGGTACAAAGTGTTTTTTTAAAGGCTTCTACTTTAACTTACACATGGAAAAGTAGTGCAGGAAAATTGTGTTACTTCAGAGGTGTAGACAAGACAGTCCTATAAATACCAGCTCTTGACTGTCAAATTATTTGTAAGAGTTTGGATGGACAAAATTCAACTCTGAAACATAAAATCCATTGAAACACCCTTGGTTTTTTTCAACTGTGCTTCTGAGATCACTGGATATTTTCAGCTGCTTAGATCCTTAGCAGTTTAAAAACTCTTCTTTTTGTAGTCTGCTTTTATAGTCTCTTGCTACAGAGAAAGAGCTCTTTCAAAACAAATGCATAGAGATTTTCCCAAAATGGCAGCAAGTTAATCTACTTATTCAGATCCCACATACAAAGTGGTTTTTTTTAATTTGCTTTTGATCATCAACACTGCACTGAGGGGGAAAAAAAAGTTGCTGTTTTTCCAAAGCACCTCTGTATCACTAGATACTGTTTAAATATTTGCAAGCTGCAGAATCTTACTTTGTGCCTGACTTACATGAACCAGTTTGCTTGGGCATGCTCTGCCATACATAATAGTATGTCATCGTGCATACACCAAACAGAACGAGCTGAGCAGTTTTCTGTACAACTTGGAGATGAATTCTAGCATTTGAGTAGTTGGGCAGGAGGGAGGCTAGGAAATGCGTGCGTATGAATTAATGTGCCATTAATATTCACAGACACATTTCAATAATTGCATAAAAAATTACTTTTTCTGATCACATTTGGTATAATAGGTGTGGACAGTTATTCCTGCAAACAAACTTTGATTGAAGAATAATGAAAACTTAAGAAATAATTTTGCATTATTGGTTAAGTTCTTGCTTTTTTGAAGTTGCATAGTTATACACACATTGTGCCTGCAGTATGCTGGGGAATGCTGAGGAGACTCTTCAGTCACCATATTGTGGGTTGCACTAGCTACTTCAGATGCCTTCAGTGCAGCCTACAAAGACATTTTTAGAATACATATGGGGGTTTTGTTACTCAGTTATTTTTAGGATAATAGCCACTGACTAGTAAAATTAAAGAGGAAGGGGAGTCTTTACATAATGAATAATACCTTGTGTCTTTTTGCAGCTATATACCGTGCTCCGAGAGAATACACGTGGCAGTAACAGAAATGGCAGCCTTGTTCCCAAAAGTAAGTACCTTCCAGCATTAAAATGTTTTTGGCCTCATTCCTCATGAGTAGATTTCCCTTCAGTAAATGAAAGCCAAAAGCCAAAGGTAGGGAGAAATGACTAGGTGTTTTTGTCACATCTTGCATTTTTGTATTTATTAGCATGCTAGTTATGAAGGGCTATTGTGTGAATCCAGGCCTTTAACGTTACTCTTGAACTTGACACTCTTCAGAATTGCATGCAGTTCCTCCAAAACTGGAGGCTACTTGGATCTAGCCTGAGGAGTCATGTGGTTATAAGGGAATTTTGCTAGGCTCTTCACCCCCTAGTTTCCCTTTTGAGTGCCGTTGCCTGGATTTCTTACTTGCTGGTATGTTTAGATCTGTTACCCATCTACCAAAGCGACCTGTTTCTTCACAGCAAGTTTAGGGAGTGAAATCTCCATGACTTAATTATAAAGTCTTACCTACCTCTACAAAACTACAAGGAAAATCTAATGCTGTTGTGCCTGCCTGAACCGATTGTCTTGTGCATGTCTTACCCTGATGTCAGCCAGGACATGGGCTGGGTAGCAATAAATGGGCACTAGAAAATTTGTATGACTAACTTCCTAAATGAGAGAGCATGAAGCAGTATTCCCTGCGTGCTGCCTGGCAGCGGTTTGAAATGTCCCTGAGATGAGGGAGGAGAAATTCCAGGAACTTGTTTCATCCGCCCCTACCCCACGTCTCTGCAGCAGTGATGGCATGTAATGTCTCCTACAGCACAGAGAAGTCTGTGCAGAAAGCAGGGCTCTAGCAGCAGAGGTCCTGTATTAAAGAACATCACTACCGGCTAATTAAAAGCAACCCTGAAATAGTTTTGTTGTTCTGTCTAGTTCAACTTCTCCTTCCCTTTCCCAGAAACCCAAATCTGAACTGGTAAGGACTTCTTTGCGTCTGCTGACATCTAGTGCCTACAGACTCCAATCCGAGTGCAAAAAAACCCTTCCCGTGGAGACATGCCCTACAACAGACATCCAGCTGGTCACACAGCAAGTTATCCAGTGCGCCTACGACATCGCCAAGGCTGCTAAACAGCTGGTTACCATCACAACCAAAGAGAACAACAACTGAGTCGCACTTGGCTTTTTAGTCTTGTTTTTTAAAGGTTGGATTTCAAATACAGGTGTGGAACTATTCAAATTTTTATGAGAAAAAGTAAAGGGGCAAGAAACTTTTTTTAAAAAAAAAAACCTCAGTATTATTTTTGCATGTTTCCTAACAATTTTATGATTAATTTAACCCACTGCCTTATTTTGTGCCTGTGTTGCCAGTTTAGTTACAGATAATAGCATGTTGCAATTAGCTGTTGAGCCCATATCACGTACCAGCATTGTATCAAGCTCTTGCTAGATGTTTCCTTGGGGCCACGTTCTGCTTTCAGATATTGCTTGCAAAACTCCTACTGAAGTCAGCTGCAGGTATCGGAGGGCAGAATCTTACCTCTGGTCTGTCCGTCCTGGAGCCTCATGTGCTGTGATGCTGCTGCCCGAAAAACCTGCAGCAAAACAGGCTCTGAAGGCTCTGGCACTATAACTGCTAACCAGCAGGAAGAAGGTTGTAGTCCTGATAACGGAGTACAAGCCGAATATTATCTGTTCCCATATCAACTGTTGTGCAATAATATGTTTTTAGTCTGCTAAAACAATAGTAGTTGTGGGCATCGAAGCTTATTACATGTAACTGTACAAGGTCTTTGTCACTTTACCTGTTTTGGAAGGAATTTGAAGCTTAGTAGTTATTTCTTTTAGTCGTCACTATGCCATTAATATATGTTTGATGTTACTTTAGGGCATTAGTGGTTAAAATATTATCCTTTGTTTCTGATTTAATAATTCATTCTTAAGTTTCTTACAGAATTTTTTTGTCATCTTCAAGGCACCGTCTTGTTTGCAGCAGCATTGTTCAGTAATTCAAGATGCAATTTCACTAAACTCTGTGATGATTAAAAACACAAAAAAGGAATTTAGAAGAGTGCCAGTGCAAAAGCAGCTATGTCTGCCATAGCATATAACCTCTGTACCTCAACATATCCAAATGTGAAAAGATTTCTTATATCTAGTAAGTTTTATGCAAATCTTTCAAAATTTTACAAGCTACATATGGAACGACCCATGCAAGACTGCCTGTCAGAAAGGTAGATGGGTAAGAAATGTCACTGTTTCAGGTTTTTTCATTCATAACAGTGCACAAAACTTCCGAAAAACATGTCAGTCCATAACTTCAGAAATGAGAGGGTTTTTGAGGAGTCTTAAAATCCCATGGGGGTGGGAGGAAATCACTAATTTTCGCCTCTGCCTGTGTCGCATTTGGAAGCGTGTTGTTGTTTTCAAGGAGCTGGCCGCAGCAAGACTTAGAGGGGTCTTGTAGTCAAGAGCAAAGTTAGGAAACTGCAGGGGCTGTGACGTGGCAGCAGTTGATTAAGCAGTTTTCACAGGAATGTTTGTGTCGGACACAGCTATCTGCTGTTCCACAAACAGGTCTGTGGTCTGCCAAACCCATGAACTCTTCTTCCAGGTTTGCTGGTGAAAAACTGCCATATTCAGGTGAACAAACAAACTAAAGTTCAGTGGTCGGTTCCTTCTCGTATCAGTGTGTTTATATACACATACAAACACAGACTGAGTGCCATAACACTGTTGGATTTTTGTACGTTGTCATTAGCTCCCTTTCAGAAAAGTAGTGCAAGTCTGAGGGAGTAAAGGAATGGAGAGAGTAGATGACAACCCGGTAAATTAATGTTCTTCCTTGTGGGGTTTCTTATTTCCTTTCTGAATTCCAGAACTGTCTCTCAACTCACAGGAACACAGACAGGCTGGGATTAAAATTACAAAAGACACTTGTAAAACTTGCTTCAAAATTATGCTACTGGCAATGAAATATATTGATCATCTTCTAGGAACTTTTCCTTAAATTGGCATCATTCAAAGGCAGCGCATGGTATTTTTAAATCTCTCGGGACACCACTGTCTGCTTTTCTTTAATATACTTTACCTGGTTTCCAAAGTAGGGTAATGCTGAATTATGTTTTAAGTTATCAGTTGTTTAAACTTGCCTCTGTACCAAAACAAATGGACACTTTGATAACAGCAAGCCCTTGTTCCAGCTATGCTAGCTCCAGATTTTGTAAAATCAACCATTTAGCTATAAAAGCAAGGCCAACCCACAACTGGTTTCCCATTCTGTTACTTTAAACAGCATTTCTGCATCATCACTCCAGAACCACAGTGACTGTGGTGCAAGCTGGGTGATTCTCTGACGTTCTTAGTAAAACAGGACATGGTCTGAGCACATGCTGATGTGCTGTGTCAGCTCTTTTCGCAAACAGGCAGAGTGGTTCAAAACCAACAGTGGAAGTAAACAGTAGTAAATAGATTAGCTCTCGGATCATACAGCAGTGCTCAGCAGAAGCTTTATAATACCTGAAATAACAAAGGTGGGGTTTTCTTTTATGCCTAGATCTCCTCTTTTTTCCCCCCTGTAAACAAACTTGCTCTTTCTCTACAAAATGCTGCATAGGAAAGTAAAAATTTTTTTGCCTTTTTCCAAAACTTGTATTTATCAGTGTCATTCTGTCTGTACAATATTTTGACTTAATCTTTTGTTTACAGTATTACTATAAAATGCTAAAACCCTTTCGGTATGGGAAGTTACTTGGGGTTATTTGACTGCTGGTACTCTGGAAACCTTTTCCTAAATCTTTTCTTTGTAGTTGAGTAAAGCATGCAGTGCTGAGATGGCACCTATCCCTGTGACAGTACCCAACCACACCAGCTGAAGCACACAGACTGATTTTAAGCTGCAGTTGCCAACGGTAATAGCAAGAAATCAAGTGCAGTCATCAACTAAAACTCCCCTCCCCTCCTCTTGTTGCAGGTTGCTCATGTAAAGAAACAAATGGTTGTGCAGGTTGCAATTATTATTTATGAAACAAGTGAAAAACAACATTTAATGAAGTCTTCAGCACATTATCGAGAGGAACTGGACATGTTAAGAATTACTGCTGCAGCACATGTCACCTATCCAGTGCAGTATGTATTATGAATTGACTCCTGAAAGCCAGCTTCTCAGAGGTGGGAGGCTCACACTTAAGTAGCAAATGCAGCACGTAGTGGTTTACAGTTCCTGTTCCACAGGAGGCACAGATTCTTTCATGAAAGGTCCCATGTATTTGTTGTGTTGCCCCAGTGTAGCATGTACTGAAATACACCATCACAAGTCCTGAACATGGAGGAAGTGAAGCAATGCAGTCCTCCAAGGATGCTCATACCTCCACATTCTTGCAGCCAGTAGAAATTTGCTCTTGCGTTCAGCTGGGCCACAGCTAAATATTTTCTAAAGTCCACTGTGTTGAGTCTCAGCATCATCCAAAGCCACTGTTAATTTCAAGAGTTCCTTGACTCTTCAAAAGTTTTCTTTCTGTAGTCTGCAACTGCATTTAGTGCTCCTTCCTCAGGTGCAAAGGCTGAGAATCCTCAGGTCCATGCTGCCTTTGGGTAACTGTAGAGCTAACAGGGTCAAAACAAAGACCATAACTGTGTTATGGGCTCTAGAACTGAACTTCCCTAGACATGCTATTCAGCATGCAAAGGAGGTACTTCGCTGAGGTCAGAGTATCTTCCAAGAAAAGGCCTCCGTAATGTTTAAGAGTTGATACTCTAAGGCAGTAAAAACCTCCTTCCAGCTTTCCCTGACTTTAGTAGCTACTGTCTAATAAATGACAGAGAGGTGAGTGACTGCACAGTAGCTCATAGTTTAGTATGAAAAATACGATCTGCTGGGCATGTGGTTTAGGTAGGGTTACTCAAATTCATTTTTGTTTTTAAAGTTAGGCAAGGCATGACAGAAGATGGAAAGACATTGGGCAGCTAAGATGCACTGTACCAACTGCATTAATGCAGCTGATAATGCTGAAAATGATTAGAACAACATTTGAGGCAGTAGCAACATATCTGCCTCAAAAATTCTTTAAAATTTCAGGCCTAAAGCATCCATATCAGCAAAAGAGAAAAGCACTTTGTAAGAACTGTAGACCTCTGTTAGAAATGGCATTGAGGAAGGAAGGCCCAGTGTTCTGCTCTGGTGCTGTGTGGCAACCAAGGTGCAGATTAGAAACACTAAGAATTGTGTTTACGTGATGCTGCCGCCCTCCCCACTGGGCTCACCTGTCGGGGTGTCCTGTATGTACAGGCCTCCCCTTAATGCTGGTACCTACCCTGCTGCGATAGCCTTGCTCAGCCATGCGCTTGGCCTCCTGCCGCACTAACTCCTCATAGTGCTGCCGGGCTGATCTCTCCTCTTCTTCCTCCTCCCTCCGGCACTGCTCCTCCTCCTGTTCTTGTAGGTGGCGTTCTGTCATCTGAGCACAGAGAAGACAGGGCTTTTACAGCAAGATCAGACACAGCCTGGCCACCGTTCAACAGCTGGGTGCACATCTGGAAAGTGTGCCATACCTGTGCCTCCAACTCCTGCCTGCGGGCTGTCTTCAGTTCTTCCTCCTGCTCCTTCTCTCGCCTAGTCAGTTCTTTTGCCTCTTCAAGTTCTTTAATCAGCTGCTCTCGATACTTTATAGACTCTTCTTGGGCTCGTCTGTTTAACTCCATCTTCTCTTGGATCTGGCGCTGTCTGCCTGCAAGGACCTTTGTGAAGTGAGAGGATTAAGGGAGACGTTAAGACAAGAAAGGGGCCAGCCTCAGAAGCAGAACTGGGGAGATCTCAGTGCAGATGGTTAAACCGTTCTCAGAAAACAGGTCAAACAAGCAGAAAAATTCTGCCCTAGTTACTGAAGGCTGTAACCCTCTGGAGGGTGGAGGGTTACAGCTGGAACAATGGCTCCATCAAACCAAGAGAGGCACCTAATCAAAAAAGGTCATCACCTCATTCATCAGGCGATCTCTGGCCGCCTTCTCTCTTCCCCATTCTTCTTCCCTCTTCTCCCACACTTTTTTGGCTTCTTCTCTAAAGGAGAGAGGAAGAATTATCTCTGCCGTTACTACGTACAGTTAAAAAAACCCTATATACTCCATGGGCACAGATGAGCTACCCTGCACTTCAGAGGAGCACTTGGGTTTCTCTTCACATTTGATGCCAGGCAGCTAGTGTGTCTGCCCCACCTGTGCTTATTTCAGAGAACTGCTCTGATTTCCTCATTACCAAAGAGCAGAAGGTGACCCACTGAAGGAAATGCTGACTTGCAGCAGGACTTCTTGGATGAGCCGATCTGCCCCACCCACAGAAGAGCCTTGAGAGGAAGCTTGCCTCTTAACAAGGATATTACTTCACGCAGGGAATCGATAGTTCAGGGCTTTGCTGGAAAAGCTGAAGATTTTGCAAATCTCCCCTCTGCAACAAAACCTTTAACTAAAACTTGACAGTAGTATGCACCGTCCTATCACCAGCCTAGATGCTCTCTGCGCTAGAGAGAGCGTAAGTTGAACCTGAATGAGGAACCTGAGGCAGATTTTATACAGGCTCTGAGATACAAAAGGAAACTGTACAGGTTTTGGAGTGACTGAACTAAACCCCTCCACATCAGTAATGCAGAATCATTGAAAGTTGGTTACAAAGTAGCTGGAACTAAAAGGTGTTTCTTGCCCATCTTTGTATTACTACCTTTTTTCATTACTAAAGCTGTTGCATTTGAGCTAATGCAACAAATTATGGACTAGGTCTTGGGCTGAGGTAGTTGGAAAACAGCCTCAGATTTTGATTCTGCCCTGGCAGAAAAGCTTCAGGTCTGTCTGTGCTGGTACACTGTCCGCCTATCACGGTACTCGGCACATGGAATGAAGGGGCAGAGCTCACTTCTACTGCAGCATTTCCAGAACTGCAAGGCCAACCAGTCACCGCTTCCTAATGTCCACTCACAAAACCTATTTAACAAACACAAATGGAGCTCTGCCAACCAGGCAGGAACACTCAGCGCATATGGGCTCTTTAGATGACATTCAGAAGTGGGCAGACCCACCTGAAGAAAGTCTGTAGCTCTGCTTCCCTCTCTTTTTCTAACTGGAGCTGTTCCTCAATGACACGTTTCATCCAGGCAACATCTGCAATAGCTCGTTCTCGTCGCGCAGACTGGCGGTGCTGATCCTCATCTTCTTTCTCAAGGAGGGCTGACAAGATTTGCCTGTCTATCTCCTTGAGAAAAACCACAAGATTAACAACTATCCAGCAAGCTTCCAGCTTGAGTGGAGGGCTACTCTCTACAAATTATTGGTGACAGTGTCAAGGGCGTGCTCAGCAAGACACTCAGTCTGCTGGCTTCCTCATGGTCCTTTTGCTCCAGCCCCGTTCACAAGCTGGAAGGGGCTTCCTAATTAATTATCTGTAGGCATGAGGCAGGCACATAAATGAAACACAAAGAACAAGTTTTTTCAGCACACAGTATCTGTAACTTATAAATCAAGGGGTACTTTCTCTTACCAGCTCCTCTTGTATCTGCTGAGCTCGTCTCTTTAACTGGGCATTGCACTGATGCCTCAAAAAGCGACTGAAGACGAAAAAGAAAACATTCAAACTGACTCCAAAGCCTTAAGTTATTATACACCAGCAGAAGGTACATCTATGACAATGGAACTTACAGGCAACAGAGGTACTTGCTACCACTAACATGAACAAAAAGAAGTAACAGCACCAATGTGTTTGCTCATTGGCTGTTCTGGGCACTTTCATCAAAAAACAGATATTTACAACCCAGCGCTGCTCTCTGAAATATCTCCTCATGCCGCAAGTACTATGGCGGACACAGGAACAGGTTCTAACCAAGCCCTGTGGAAACAAGCTACACTCGATCTCATACCCAAGCTCGCGCTTCTTCCGGTGTTCTTCCATTTGTTTCCTTTCTTCCTCCAAGTTCTCCAGCTCCCACTGCTGCTTTAATAAATTCTCTTGCTCTTTTTTCAGCTTTGTTGCCTGAAAGGAAAAAACAACAACCAAGAGAGACTCTGTCAGAGACCTAGGACATCCCAGAGAGCGCGTTTGTACCAGAGTTTGCACCCCATTCTGCTCCTCTGCAAGAGTCAAAATCCTCACTGCAGTAAATATTCCACATTAATTTCATTTGTGGCTCAGTGGCTCACAGCACAAGGCACACTGTGAGGAGCTCCAGCTGACAAAGCCTTGGACCTAAGATTTCTACAAATCTTATTCTCATCCGGTGATGCACAAAGGGTTGCTAACATTTCCAGAGGAGAAACACAAGCCACCAGAATTCAGTTAATACACCAGTGTTCAGGGGAGGGGTCTACAATACTAACAGAATTATGTCACAGCTAACTTTGTTCCAGATTTAACCTCTGGAGGGAAGAGGTCAGGTCAGGTCAGTGTTGCTGTATTTCCAAGTGAGACAATTAATTTTCTCCTCAGATGAGGAGAAACTAAAGATTACCTCTGTCTCCTGTAATTTCAGTTCTTCTATTTGTTGAAGCAACATCTCTGCTTGCTTCTTCTCTTCCAGCCGACGCTTCTCTTTCTCTTGGCTCATTCTTTCCAGCGCTTCCCTTCGTGCACATTCATATTCGTTTTCATAACGTTTTTCCTCTTCAAGTTCAGTTGCTTCTTGCTTTCCAAGCCAAAAGAAAACATGGCATTTAAGGTTAGGCTAATGCAAAGAAACAGCCTCTGGCTCAGGAAAACCACAAATCAAACGCCTGCCAGCTGACATGCATTGGGAAAACATGGAACAAAACATGCTAGGAAGGAACACAAGGACAAAGCAAAACTGACCACTGCCTAAAAATGGCTGTCAGCCTCTACACCTCCTTCACAGGACCCTGCACAGGTGTGATGCTAAGCACAGGTGGTCTCACAAATACACTCAGATTTTCCTATTACAACTTAGATGATTGTTTTAGTTAACTCTGAAATGTGTATTTGAAGGCCTTTATTATTCTTTCACACCAAAATTGCTGTATTCCCCTATCTAGTACGTGCATATTCCAATAGTGAGCTCTTGCAGCTTTGTGCTGGCTCTGCACTGCAGTTCGCCGTTAGATGAGCGCCCAGTGCCACACTGAATCGCGCAACTGATAGCACTGGATTTTCTAAGAGGCACGTAACGTGTACTTCTTAGACAGGAACTATGGCTTCGTTAAAAGCATCCTTCCTGTTAGCAGCTCCTGTCATTTTGTGGACACTGGAACTCCCCATCACTATGGGCATGAGCATGGTAACCTCATTATTTGCTTCAAGACTGATGTGAGAAAATGAACAAACAGGCAGTTCCTATTCCTTCCACATTTGAGCTATGCCCGTACAGGAAAGCAGGCTGTCTGCCAGCCAGGTCAAAACACACTTCTACCTGTTCATGCATTTCAGGAGCTGGCCCTAGTGACCTGTAACACCCGGGCTATACCAGCATACCTTGGTTTTTTGGATTAGCTGATCACCCCAAGCCTCTATCACATGCTTCCTGTGCAGGTCCGACTCCACCTGTAGATGACAACAGTCGTGGCATTGCCATTAGTGCTAAAGGCTCTCCTGTTCCTGTTCTCTCTTGAGCAGCATCTGACCCAGCTGTAACCCTGAAGTCAACAGATTTGCCTCTGCAGAGGCACATTTTTGGGTGCCCTTGGTGCCCACCAGGTGTCCAAGCTGAGGGCCAATGTCACACACCAGTTCTGGGAAACACTGCAGTGACACCGAAACAAGGGCTGTGGTGGCTAGAGCACCTAAGAATAAGGAAGCACTACGGATGCAGCAGGTACAGTTTTAAAAAGCACCTGAGGTATTTATATGATGGGCACTGAAAATCTGCTCTGCGCCAGAGCAGGCTTCTGACTGATTTTTAAAAAGAGCAGCTTTCAGGGGACTTCTTACACAGTTAAGCCATTTTACTCTTTGCCTTTTTCTTATGAGAACTTGGGACGATTGCCATGATCCAAGATGCATGCCAACAGCAGATATACAATGCCTTTCAAGTTAAAAACTGGTTTAGTAAGTGCAAGGCAACGGGGACTAAAAAGAAAGTAACGTCACCTCCCGGAGCTCAGAGTTGTTTTTCTTCCAGTGCTCGTACAGCAGCTGCTCAGCGACCTGGAAACACGAGAGTTGGATTCTATCAGACCACAGAAAGCTCCCACATATCAAGGTAAAGGGCACCAAGTGCTAACAAACGCAGCGTGGGGCTCTTCTGCCGAGCCCCCGGCGAGTACAAACGGCACGTCTAAAGCAAGGGAGCGGCCGTGCCCGGCCCGCCGCTGGGAGATGGGCAACGAGCCCCGGGCTGCGGGGCCTGTCCCGGCGCCGCTGACGGCCCCGCCGCTCCCCTCACCTTCC
>JAVJGI010000001.1:94692163-94704062 GCA_035590275.1 Ibycter americanus
CGCGGGACGGGCCGCGGTACGGGGCGGTAGCGGGGGGGCGCGGGGTCCCGCTAAACCGGGGGCGACACCGCCGTGGGGGTGGCCGGGCCGCCGGGACCGGGGGGGATACGGGGGCTGGGGGCGGACACGGGGACCGGGGCAGGATGGAGCCCCCGGGCAGGGCACGGGGACCGGGGAGGGACATGGGGACCGGGGCAGGATGGAGCCCCGGGGCAGGACACGGGGACTGGGGGGACAGATGGGGACAGAGGCAGGACGGAGCCCCCAGGCAGGACATGGGGACTGGGGGGGATACATGGGGACGGGGCAGGCTGGAGCCCCCAGACAGGACATGAGGATCAGGGCAGGATGGAGCCCCTGGGTTGAGGACAGGGCTGTGGGCTGAGCTGGGCCAGGCAGGCTGCAGCCCCATGGGCTCCCCCAGCGCCGGGGGGGGTGGGGGTGGGGGTGGGGTGGTCCTGAGCTGTCTGGCCAATTTGGGGGTGCAGTGCCGGGTGCATCCCCACGGGAGCTTTGAGGAGGGGGTTTCCAACAGCTCTGCAACTCACCCATTGGACCACGCTGAGTTCACGGCTCTGGCCCAGGTGAGCACAGCTCCAGTGGTGCAGTTTATTTTGGAAGGCGGCTGGTTCCCTCGGGATGAGGGTTTCCCCGGGGGGCTGAACATGAACACGATGTGGTTGCAGAGATTTGCTCCTACCCAGAACCCTTCGTGCTTTAGTTTGAGGAACACTTTAATGTGGCAAAATCCGGACCACCCGCTAATGGAGCATCCTCCCTGCCACCCACCCAGGGCATGTCCCTGCACATCCAAGTGTCGGTGACAGTGTCCATGCCCCTGTGGTGAGCTGGAGTGGGGGACTAACTGGGGAGACTGGTCTGGCTGGGAGGTAGCTTGGGGAAAAGCTGGGGAGAGGTGGGAGCACACATTGAGGGGGCAGGTGGGAGGGTTTGTGTTGGATGCGAGAGCCAGGGCCGTGCCAGTGAGCCTTGGCACGCGGTGAGCTGTGCTCTGCGCTCATTTATTCCATGGGGTGAGGAAGTCTGAAAAATAAAACCCCAAATAACTAACAAACCAAATAAAACCCCATTGACGACACCTTTCCTGGCAGCGGCTGTGCCCGTGGGAGTGCCTGGGCTGACGGCACCGGCCAGCGAGGCCATCATTTCCGACACAACCAGCTCCCGGCCCCACCTGCCCTTTCCACTTGTCCCCTTGCTTCTGCCCTCCGTCCCCTTGGGCTCTGGCCCCGCCAGCATTCCTGGGGTTGCCTGCAGCCCGGCCGAGACCCCCAGCTGATGTCCTCCGGTGCTTCCTACAAGGAGCCACATGCCGTGCTGGTGGCCCCCTGGCTCTGCCCTGGGCTCCGGCCGTGTGTGACAGCCTGCGGGGTGGCTGGGCTTTTCCCTGCAGCTGTGCTTGGCTGGGGCTGGGGTCCCCAGGGCAGCTCAGAGGGGTCGGGTGCCCCCTCCCCACACCACCCGCAGGGTCAGCCTGCTTGGCGATCCCCTCTGTTATCCAGGGCCAAATCGGCCGTGCAAGGACCCGTGTCTGCCCCGGGGTCGGGGTGTGGGACCTGTGGGCTTTGGCAGGTGCCTGTGGAATTTCTTGCAGAGAGGGCGATGGCAGGAAAGTCTGCAAAGAGAAGAAACCGTGTCAGCTCTATGGCTCACCCCACATCTGGGGTTGCACCGACCCTGTGGGGTGCCCCCCGGGGAAGTGGGGAGGAGGGGACCGCTGCCCAAGCCCGGCCACCCGCTGCTGCAGGATCCCAGGGCTGTTTGCAGCCCTCATCCCTGTGTCCGTGGGAGCATCATGGGCCCCCGCCGTGGGGCTGCCACGGGCAGCTGTGGGACACGCTGCCTAATTAGAAGCACGTTATCCAGCAGGGATCCCTGCCTGCCCCGGCAGGGCCCAGCCTGCCATTATGGCTTGTTGCACAAAGCTGCAGCCCAGCAGCAAATGATACGTTTCCCGGCTGCTTTTTCTGTCCTGGGACCCACAGGGAGAACTGAGTTCCCCAGAGGCAGGAGCTAGGCTCAGCCTTAACGCCGCTGTGTTTTGTGGGGCTGTTTTGGTGAAAAGTGGGGCTGGGGAGAGCCGAGGGTCACTCACTCACCTGCCTGTGCCCCTGCCCGTGCTGCCGGCGGGACCTGGTAGGCAGGGCACGGCAGTGTCGGTGGCACGGTGCAGTGCTGGGCTGGTAGCACGGTTCCTGTAGCCCTGTTTCCCTCTGGGCAATCTGAACCCTTAATTTCTTGTTCTAACCGCTGCTCCTGCCGTCCCGTGGGCTGCAGCCTCCCTGTGCCATGTCTATCCCGCTCCCGATGCCCAACGTGGCCACCGCGGGCACCCAGAGCCAGGTCCCGCTGAGCCGCCAGGGCTGTGGGAGCAGCGGGGAATTGGGGACCAGCCCCAGCCCCACTCCCAGCCCTGCTGCAGTGGCAGCTCCCGGCTGCCTCTGGGTGCTTCCAGGGGCACAGGGTGTATCCCAGGAATGTTTTCTTTCCTTGGGCGGCAGATGGGAGTGCACAGGGTCTGCTCTGTGCCCTGTCCTGGGCTGCACCCAAGCTGACCGCAGCGGGGAGAGGCGGCGGGGCTGGGCTCGCCCTCGGGCATTACGGCTGTGCTTTGAAGCCGGCAGTGCCGCAGAAGTGAGGGGTCCCCACAGCTGGGTAGGTGGGCGCCGAGGAGAGCCAGGGCAGGCAGGACCTACTGGGAGAAGACCGTGGGCTGCTGGGGTTGGTGTGGGACCTGCTCCCCCCATGGGGCTGGGCAGCACTGGGGCACGGTGCCCATGGGAGAGGATGGGGAGTGTCGTTTGGGGGTGACGCTGGATTTTCCTCTGCCAGGTCTCCTGCTCTTGTGGAAGAAGCTGGGGGTTGCAGCCACCCAAGCAGGCTGCTCGCACCCATCCCTCTGGCCAGGGAGCATGGCAGACGCCGAAGACCCTCCGCGTGCTGGTGGCAGCGATGCTGGGGAGGGCCTGGGCGACGACGGGTCCCTCCAGAATGACTCCTTCCCACTCTCCTCACTGGCCAACCTGTTTGAGAGCGAGGACACCCCATCCCCTGCCGAGGCAGCCCGGGGTCCCCCCGGCACTGGTGATGGAAAGCAAAACCTCCGCATGAAATTCCACGGGGCCTTCCGGAAGGGTGCCCCGAAGCCCATGGAGCTGCTGGAGGCCACCATCTATGAGTCGGCCGTCGTCCCCGCACCCAAGAAAGCCCCCATGGACTCCCTCTTTGACTACGGCACCTACCGCCACCACCCCAGCGAGAACAAGCGCTGGCGCAGGAGGGTCATGGAGTGAGTACAGGGATGCCCTGTGCACCCCGGTGCTGGTGGGGGGTGACAGGGTGGGGGGCACCCCGGGCGTGCTGGGTGCAGTACGGTGGGTATGGGGATGCCCGGCAGCTGGGGACAGACACCCCCCCTGGTTCTTCAAGTGGCACTTTGGGGTGCTCTGGGCAGGGGGTGCCAGTGGGGCAGCAGCTCCCAGCCAGCCCCAGCGGCGGCGCTGGGCTGTGCCGTGCCATGCCATGCCGTGCTGTGATGTGGGTCTGCAGCCCCACGGTGCCATGGGGCCGGGAACACAGCTCCCCTTCCCCCTTGCTGGAGCTGTGAAAGAAGCTCTGTGTGCCCAGCCTCTCCCCTGGCCGGTGCGGCCGTCTGGCTCCCGGCATGAAAGGGCTTTTCAGGAGGCCTCCACCCTCCCCGCGCCAGGAAACCAGAGCCGGGGGGGCAGCCCGTGTCTGGGCACACAATGCCCCTCTGTGCCGGGCACCTGGGGCAGCCACCGCGGCCCCACGCCAATGTCCCCACCCTAGGGGTGCAGCCCAGCTTGGGGGAGCTGGGGTGTCCCCGTGTCCCAGCAGGAGTTCAGTCCCCTGAGTGGGCAGGGGTGCAGGTGGGTGGAGGGGGCTGGGATGCCCTGTGTGCCCTCAGCCCCTGAAATTCTCGGCTGGGGCAGCCACCATCTGTCCTCCCCTGTTCCCAGCTGGCAAGGTGCCCACCAGCCCCCTTGTGGGTGATACTGGGAGGTGGGATGCTGGGAGCACTTGGCTGCTGTGGGTGGGGATGCTGCCCCGGCCCCATGGGTGACCCCAGCTGGGGGGGTGCCCCCAGGTACCCGTGTCCTTACCCAGTGGCTGAGCAACCTCAAGTTCATTGCACAGGTGGGAAACTGAGGCAGTGGCTTTGGTTCCCAGTGCTGGCACTTTTCCCGCAGGAAGCAGGCACCGGGTGTGAAGGGGCCAGCTCCCAACCCACCCCCCGTCCTCAAGGTCTTCAACAGACCCATTCTCTTCGATATTGTCTCCCGGGGGTCCCCAGCTGGCCTGGATGGGCTCCTCTCCTTCCTCCTCACCCACAAGAAGCGCCTCACAGATGAGGAATTTCGAGGTGAGGACCTGGGGCTGGCCCTGTCCTGGGACACCTGTGGTGCCGGGGCTGTGCCATGCCACCGGTGGTCCCCATGTCCCCACGGGGTTGGTGATGCACAGTCCTGGCATAGGGAGCTGCAGTATGCAGTGCCTGGGAGGAGCCAGGGATTTGGCCAGGGAGTGCAGGGCTGGGCACCCCATGGCCTGGGGGGCTCGCCCTGGCCCCCCCTCAGCACCCTCCACTCCCAGAGCCCTCCACTGGGAAGACCTGCCTGCCCAAGGCGCTGCTCAACCTGAGTGGGGGCAGGAATGACACCATCCCTGTCCTCCTTGACATCGCTGAGAAGACGGGCAACATGCGGGAGTTCATCAACTCGCCCTTCAGGGATGTCTACTACCGAGGTGTGGGGGCACCGGGCTGCTGCCAGCCCTGCCCGGGCATGGGGGACCCTGAGCAGTTCAGGGACTGGAGCAGCAGGGGCCCGAGGAGGATGGAGGATGGTGGGGAGGTTGGGGACTGGAGCAGTGGGGATCCTGGGTAGAATGCTGGGGAGGTTTGGGACCAGAGCAGAGGGGACCCTAGGGAGGATGGAGGATGCTGGGGAAGTTGGGCACTGGAGCAGTGGGGACCCTGGGGAGGATGGAGGATGGTGGGGAGGTTGGGGACTGGAGCAGCGGGTACCCTGGGGAGGATGCTGGGGAGGTTGGGGACCAGAGCAGAGGGGACCCTAGAGGGGATGGAGGATGCTGGGGAGGTTGGGGACCAGAGCAGAGGGGACCCTAGGGAGGATGGAGGATGGTGTGGAGGTTGGGGACCAGAGCAGTAGAGACCCTGGGGAGGATGGAGGACCCTGGAAGGGCTTGGGGACCAGAGCTGTGAGGAACCTGGGGAGCTCCATGGGGACTTGGGGACTGGAGCAGCAGGTACCCCAGAAAGGCTGGGGATGCAGAGGAGGTCACAGGGCAAGGCAGTGGCTGACGGGCGCTGGTGGCACAGGTCAGACAGCCCTGCACATCGCCATTGAGCGCCGCTGCAAGCACTACGTGGAGCTGCTGGTGGAGAAGGGAGCAGACGTGCATGCCCAGGCCCGCGGCCGCTTCTTCCAGCCCAAGGATGAGGGCGGCTACTTCTACTTCGGTGAGTGTGGAGGGAGCCAGCGGGTCACTCAGGGGGCCCTGGCTGCATGCCGGGGATGCTCCCACAGCAGGATGAGGGTGACAGGTGCCCTGATGGCATGTTGTCCCGCAGGTGAGCTGCCCCTCTCGCTGGCCGCCTGCACGAACCAGCCGCACATTGTGCACTACCTGACGGAGAATGGGCACAAGCAAGCGGACCTGCGGCGCCAGGACTCCCGCGGCAACACCGTGTTGCACGCCCTGGTCGCTATTGCCGACAACACCCGTGAGAACACCAAATTTGTCACCAAGATGTACGACCTGCTCCTCGTCAAGTGCGCCAAGCTCTTCCCCGACACCAACCTGGAGGCACTGCTCAACAACGATGGCCTCTCCCCGCTCATGATGGCAGCCAAGACCGGCAAGATCGGGGTACGGTGACCCCCCCAGAGCTGGGAGCTGCCTGCCCTGCCATGCCCAGCTGCAAGGGCTGAGCCCCCGTCAGCTGTCGGCTGAGGCCTGTTGCACTCGGTGCACATCCCTGCCAGCAGCGAGCAGCACAGCTTCTCTCTGGAGATGCTGTTGGAAACCTGGATGTGCAGCTTATTAACCTGGCTAATTAACCCCCTATTGCATTCCATCCCTTTCCTAATTAACCCCAGGCCCTCAGCACATCCCATCCTTTCCCCTGACTTGCCCTCGTCTTTGATGGTGCGGGCAGAGGGTTCATTAAAAATGCTGCAGGTGGTAAGGATGGAGTGAGGGCTCTGCAGCGGCAGTAAGAAAGCTGAAGCATCCTGGGGGCTGCCCGCTGCAGCGGTGTCCCTGCACCCTGGGACACCCCGGCAGCACCCCAGGAGCACCCCGGACCGGCTGGGCTGTAGGGGGTGGATTGGGGTGCAGGAGGGGATGCACCTGGGGTGGGGTGGGAGGAGAACAGGGTGCCCCGAGCACGGTGGGTGCGGGTCCGCACACGGGTGAGCAGTCTTCCCTCCGGCAGATCTTCCAGCACATCATCCGGCGGGAGATCACGGATGAGGATGCCCGGCACCTCTCACGGAAGTTCAAGGACTGGGCGTATGGCCCCGTCTACTCCTCCCTCTACGACCTCTCCTCACTGGACACCTGCGGGGAGGAGGTGTCTGTGCTGGAGATCCTCGTCTACAACAGCAAGATCGAGGTGCACAGGGGCTGGGGGAGATGGCGGGGGCGGGGGGCAGGGGGCCAGGTCCATGCTGACGGCACTCATGTCCCACCAGAACCGCCATGAGATGTTGGCCGTGGAGCCCATCAACGAGCTGCTGCGCGACAAGTGGCGCAAGTTTGGGGCTGTCTCCTTCTACATCAGTGTGGTCTCCTACCTCTGTGCCATGGTCATCTTCACCCTGGTCGCCTACTACCGTCCCATGGAAGGCCCCGTGAGTCCCATGGCACCGTGGCACAGTCCCATGTGCCAGCATCTCCTGGCAGGGGGGTTTGCTGGGTCTCCCCCAAGCAGCTCTGCCTGCCCTGGGATGGTGGAGCACCTCAGCTCTGTCCTTTCTGCACAGCCCCCCTACCCGTACACCACCACCGTCGACTACCTGCGCCTGGCCGGGGAGATCATCACCCTTCTCACCGGCATCCTCTTCTTCTTCACAAACGTCAGTGTGGTGAGGCAGGGGGTCCTCCCGTGGGGTGGCTGAGCCCTTGTGGTCTCCACGCAAGGAGCAACTTGAGAGTGACAGCCCCATATCCCCAGGCATCAGCCTCTGCTACAATGCCCCCTGGACACCGGGACCCTGCTGAGCAGGGGCTCGGTCCCACTGGCCCCACCAACCTCTCCTTCTCTCCCCCAGATCAAAGATCTGTTCATGAAGAAGTGCCCAGGTGTGAACTCCTTCTTCATAGATGGCTCCTTCCAGCTGCTCTAGTACGTGGGGAACCCCCAGGACCCCCAGAAGCCACTGCATCCCCAGGCTTGCAAGGGGCAGCAGCTGGCAATGGCTGTGGGTGCAGGGTCTGACCCCGGCTCTCCTCTAGCTTCATCTACTCGGTGCTGGTGATCGTCACAGCAGGGCTGTACCTGGGTGGCATTGAGGCGTACCTGGCCGTCATGGTCTTTGCGCTGGTCCTGGGCTGGATGAATGCGTTGTACTTCACCCGGGGACTCAAGTTGACGGGGACCTACAGCATCATGATCCAGAAGGTCTGGTGGGGTTGGAAGTCTTCTTCTCTAGCAGGGCTGGTCCTCCTATGGATGTGTGGCCCCAAAGGAGGGTCTGCTGTGCTTTCTTTAAGGTGTCTGGTGGCTTACTGATGCCCTGCTCTTAGCCTGGCTGTCCCTGTGGCATGGCTTGGCAATGGTGCCCTGGCACACAGCCAGGGACCATGGACTAGCACATCTCACCCCACTCTCCATCATTTGCAGATCCTCTTCAAAGACCTTTTCCGCTTCCTTCTGGTCTACTTGCTCTTCATGATTGGCTACGCGTCAGGTAGGTGCCCAGCCGGTGAGCTGGGGCTCAGGGGAAGGACGAGCCCTGCGGCACGGCACGGCACAGCCGGGCAGGGGGCTGCAGAGCCCTCGCTCCATCCTACCCACCCACGGGCTCAGTCTTTGCCTCCTCCTGTGGTGGAGAGGGCTTGGCCAGTGTGGAGCTGCATGGGGGCCCATTGTGGACCCTGTCCTTGCTGCTGCCCCCATGGACTCGCCATCCCTGTCCCTTCTCCCCCAGCTCTGGTGTCCCTCCTCAACCCGTGTCCCAGCAGTGAGTCCTGTGGCGAGGAGCAGTCCAACTGCATGGTGCCCACCTACCCCTCCTGCCGGGACAGCCAGACCTTCAGCACCTTCCTGCTTGACCTCTTCAAGCTCACCATCGGCATGGGCGACCTGGAGATGCTCGAGAGTGCCAAGTACCCTGGTGTCTTCATCATCCTCCTCGTCACCTACATCATCCTCACCTTCGTGCTTCTCCTCAACATGCTCATCGCCCTCATGGGTGAGACTGTGGGCCAAGTCTCCAAGGAAAGCAAGCACATCTGGAAGCTGCAGGTACCATCCTGGGCGCAGCTGGGCAGGGGGCTCCAGGGGCTGCCTGTGCCCAGGGGAGCCGCAGCACCACAGCACCCCAAGCTCCATCAAAGCAGCACCACCTGGGCAAGGGGCCCCCATGCCTCCATCCTCAAGTGGCTGAGGGGTCCCTGGTGTCACCGGCAGTGGGCTACCACCATCCTGGACATCGAGCGCTCCTTCCCAGTGTTCCTGCGGAAAGCCTTCCGCTCGGGGGAGATGGTCACCGTGGGGAAGGGCACCGACGGGACGCCTGACCGCCGCTGGTGCTTCAGGTAAAGGCAGGCACCGTCAGGAGCTGGAGACTGGGAGCAGCCGAGCCTCTCCCACGGCAGCAAGCAGCAGTTTGGGATGCCAGCACCGTGCATTTGTTTGCTGGGTAGTTTGTACTAATCTGGACGCAGGTGGCATTGCCGGTAGCGGGATGGCACAGGGATGCAGGAGCGGCCACCCTGGCTCCCAGCTGCTCTGTGCAGCCCCTCCAGGTCTGACCTTCCCTGCAGGGTGGATGAGGTGAACTGGTCCCACTGGAACCAGAATCTGGGCATCATCAGCGAGGACCCCGGCAAGAGTGACACGTACCAGTACTACGGCTTCTCCCATACCGTGGGCCGGCTGCGGAGAGGTGAGCATGGTGCCACGAGCTGGGAGCATCCCTTGGGGGCTGCAGGGAGGTGAGCATGGTGCCACGAGCTGGGAGCATCCCATGGGGGCTGCAGGGAGGCAAGCACGGTGCCATGGGCTGGGAGCATCCCATGGGATGCTGCTTTCAGCCTCTGTGAGCCTCAGGAGCAGATTTGTTCTGGGGGCTGACCAGGGAGCGGGGAGCAGCCACAGACTCCCGACGTTGACAAACTCCTGCTGTCTCTGCAGATCGCTGGTCGACGGTGGTGCCACGCGTGGTGGAGCTCAACAAGAGCTGCCAGCCGGAGGAGGTGGTGGTGCCGCTGGGGACAGTGGGGACAGCAGAGATGCGGGAGCGGCGGCACGGCCAGGCCTCGAGCTCCCCGCTCTAGCACAGCGGCGCTGGGAGCCGACAGACTCTGCCCGGGCCCCGGCATGGCCCTGGCACAGCCAGCAGAATTATGGACTGGGCTGGACGGTGCTTGTCTGCTCCTCAGGGATTTGTACAGCCTCCATCCCTTTGCCAGCTGCTGTCCGGCAGGTGTCCAGCCCGGACAGAGGGTCCTGGCCCTGCCCCAGCAGTGCTGGGGGTCTCTGGCTTGCACAGACGAGCTCCGGCGCTGCCGCCTTGCTTTGCCACACTGGGGCCGTCGGCCGTGCGGTGCTGGGAACCTCTGCTGCAGGCAGGGTGGGGGGAGCACGGCCCCCACTGCCCACCAAGGCTAATGGTTTTTGCCACACATTTTTGCACAAAATTTAAATGGTTATTTATTTAGTAATAAAGACTGAGCTGCCACCACCGCTTCTTCCTGGCATTGACTGATGCCGGCTGGGAGAGCATCGCTGCAGGCAGGTCTCCAGGAGGGAGGCAGGAGCCTGCTGCTCCCTGCACCGTGCCGTGCCATGCTGTGCTGTGCCATGCCGCAGCGGATGGCCACATGTTGCAGCACTACAAAACCAGCTGGCTGCAACAAGGCTTTCCCACACAAGGTTCCAAAAGTTCATCTACTGTCCGTGTTGCTTCTTCATCCTCTTCGGGCCAGTCCACCCTACTTCTTGCCTCTGCTGTATATGGGTCCTGGCTTCTCCTCCAGCCAGCCTCTCCTCATCCAGCTCTCCTTCTTCTTTCAGCTTCTCCCGGGGCCTCTCCTACATCCCTGGGCTCTTCTTCATCCAGTCTTCTCTCTCTTCACCCAGTGCTCCTCTTCCACTGGAGCTCCTTCCCTTCCAGCCTCCTCAGTGCTATTTAGCTACTTAGCAGGAACAAGCCACAGCTGCACATTATCCACATCAGCCAGCCCACTGCCCCTGAAGCAAGCCCGCTGCATATATCATATTATCAATGTTAATTAACCCTCTACAGCCGCACAACCCGTGGAGCTCATGCTCCTCTGCAGACAGCCTCTCTCCTGGTGCCCTGTGCAGCCTGGAGCCTGCTGCCAGCCTGGCAGGGCTCCGTGATGGTACAGGGTGGGCAGATGCCCACGGGACACGGGGCAGAGCACCCTGTGCCTGTCGAGACCTGCAGGGCTGCACCAAGCAGCGGGTGGGGGTCGTGGCTGGCTGCAGCACCCTGTGTTGCCCTCCTGGCCTTGGCTGCTCTGCCCGGGAGATGGGAGATGCTGGCCCTGGCAGCCCTCTGCTCATCTGATGGTGCATGGCCAGCGGTGCATGGCTGCAGTGCATGGCTATGGTGCACGGCTATGGTGCATGACTGCAGTGCATGGCTGTGGTGTATGGCTGCGGTGTACAGGCATAGTACGTGGCAGCAGTGTATGGACGTGTTGCACGGCTGTGGTGCTGCATGGCTGAAAGGTACAGTTATGGTGCATGGCTGCAGCACATGGGTGTGGTGCACAGCTGCATCGCACGGCTGTGGTGCATGACTGCAGTGCATGGCTATGGTGCATGGCTGCAGTGTACAGGTGCAGTACATGGCTGCAGTGCATGGCGATGGTGCACAGCTGTGGTGCGTGACTGGTGCATGACGGTGGCGCATGGCTGCAGTGTACAGCTGCAGTGTTCAGGTACAGTATGTGGCTGCAGTGCATGGCGAGAGTGCATGGCGAGAGTGCATGGCTGCTGTGCACTCCTGTGGTACACAGCTGTGGTGCACATCTGCGGTGCACGACTGGTGCACATCTGCGGTGCATGACTGGGGTGCATAGCTGCGGTGCATAACTGGGGTGTGGGGCTGTGATGCATGACAGCGGTGCATAGCTGAGGTGCACGACAGTAATGGACAGCTGCAGTGCACGACTGGGGTGCATGGCTGCGGTGCATGACTAGGGTGCAGGGCTGTGGTGCATGACGGCGGTGCATAGCTGAGGTGCA
This sequence comes from Ibycter americanus, assembly GCA_035590275.1. Lineage (NCBI taxonomy): Eukaryota > Metazoa > Chordata > Aves > Falconiformes > Falconidae > Ibycter > Ibycter americanus. Next base: position 94,703,676 of record JAVJGI010000001.1, read on the forward strand.
CAACGGTGATGCATAGCTGCGGTGCACGACGGATGCATGGCTGCGGTGCATGACTAGGGTGCATGACTGGGGTGCAGAGCTGCGGTGCATAGCTGAGGTGCATGACAGTGATGCACAGCTGCAGTGCACGACTGGGATGCACGACTGGGATGCACGACTGGGGTGCACGGCTGCGGTGCACGGCTGCGGTGCATGGCTGCGGTGCACGACTGAGGTGCATGGCTGCGGTGCACGACTAGGGTGCATGGCTGCGGTGCATGGCTGGGGTGCAGGGCTGCGGTGCATGCCGGCGGTGCATGGCTGCAGTGTGCACAGCGGCGGTGCGTGGCGGCGGTGCAGGGCGCAGGGCGCAGGCCGGGGCCGCCGCTCCACTGGAGGGCACCACAC
>JAVJGI010000001.1:94707395-94740173 GCA_035590275.1 Ibycter americanus
CACAACCCCCTCCCCCTCCCCAACCCCATGCCCCTCCCCATCCTCAGCCCTGTCCCCATCCCCATCCCCATCCCCGTTCCTGTCCTCATCCCCATCCCCATCCCCAACCCCATCCCCATCCCTGTTCCTGTCCCCATGCTCATCCCCATCCTCATCCCCATCCCCATCCCCATCCCTGCCCCATCCTCACCCCCAGCAGGGCTGGGGGGAGCAGCTAAAGCAGCCCCCTGCCCGTGCCCTCGCAGCCGTGCTGGGGGTCGCAGGCAGCCATGGGCAGGGGTGCGAGCGGGCAGCCGAGCCTCCGCTGCCCTCAGCCCCCTCCCCGGCTGGGATAACGGCATGCCATATGTCACCACCGCGGGACACGGAGGCCGGGGAGCTATTTGGGATTTAATACTATTATCCTAATGCAACCGACTCATTGTTTGGGTTGGGAAGCTGCTGCCGGGGCAGAGCAGGGGGGTGGTCTGGGTTAGGGGACAGCAGCCCCCCCCAGCCAGAGGGGGGCCACTGGAGAGCCCCCATCCTGCCCCGGCACCAGGAGCCCTCCCGCTGGGGGGAAACTTGGTGACAAACTTGTCGCCGGTGATGGATGGCAGGGGAGATGCCAGCACTGCACCGCCGGCGGCTGCAGGTCCCGGGATGGGACTGTGGTACCCAACTCCGGTATGAGCCGGTATGAGCATCCCGCGGGTGCACGCGGGGCTGCAGCCCTAATCCCCAGGGATTTGGCCCACGTGCGCCCGCCTCGCCTGGCCGCCCTTTGGGTGCGAGGCAGAGCCTGGCGCCTGGGCCGGATTAATGGCTCAGTGTCGTTAGCAGGTTATTTATAGGTGCTCCCCCGTGCCCTAAAAATCTGCCAGACGAAGGTGGGGAGCTGGGGGGGGGGTGGTGGTGTCCCAGCTCTGGCGAAGTGGGGGGGCCAGGGGAGGCCACAGCAAAGCAAAGAGACTCCAGAGCACACGTCCAGCGATATCCTGGTTTTACTTTGGGAAAAACACCATCCGGACACACGGCTTGCGGGTTTTGTGTGGTTTTTTTTTTCTTTTTTCTTTTTTTTTTTTTTTCCATTTGTTTTCTCTCATTTTTAAAACAATATAGTGCAGCCAGCACTTCTCACAGTAGAATATAATGGTCAATTTTAGTATAAAAAAAAAAACATTCTCAGAGATTTGTAAATGCACTTAGTGCTTGAACAGGCCTTTCAGGGATACAGTACCTCTTTTCCGAGCACAATCACCTTGGGTTTCATAGGGGTATTTTTCTTTTTTTTTTCGTTTTAAACATCAAAACACTTTGTATTTTGTGGTGCGGAGCCTTTTTTAAATGAATAAATCTATTAAACACATAATTACACATAGTGAATAACGGACCATAATGAGTATTTTGGAACTGTTTTTATTATTTTTTAAACAAAAACAAAAAAAAAAAAAAAGAGAGAGAGAGAGAAAAGGAGGTATGTGAGTGCCCCCGGTACCGCGGTTGCCTCTAACCCAGAAGCAAGGTAGAACTGACAGTAAGGGGGGAAATAAAACAGCTTGGAAGTGTGAGACCTGGGCGGGTTCCCGGGGGTGCCACGGGGTGGGAGAGGGTCCGGGGGTCCCGCTGGGTGCCCGGCACAGAGGCACCGAACCTCCCGGTTGAGTGGGAATAGGAGCTGGTGGCCAACGCGGGGCCGGGCGAGAGGAGGAGGAGGAAGAGGGGCAGGAGGAGACTCTGTAGCAGCCAACACGTAGATGTACAGCCTAGTCAACTAAAAAAAAAAAAAAAAAAACAAAACCCAAAAAAATTAATTAAAAAAAAATCTGTTCAAGTTTTCAAGTGTTTTTCTTAAATAGCCTCCAGACTGTCCCCAGTTATTAGCTTTAATCAAAGCAGTGCAAGTTACGGACTTCAGCTACAGGTCAGGCACGAGCTCCCTGCGCGCCGGCCGGCTGCCGGACTGGGACCAGCTGCCGGAGAGCCTCCGGCCAGCCGCGGCACAGGGCTCTGCCCCGCACGGCTCCGGCCGGGCACCCGCGGGCACGCGGAGCCGAGCCTCCTCTCCCTGGATAGCAGCAACTCGTAGCAATTCCCTGTTCACATTCGTGGAGATAAAATGATTTCTGAGCTCTATAGACAAGCGGTCCTTCGTCCTCGGCTTCCAGCGGGTTGCGGGTGTATCCAGTCTGGGGACCCCGGTGAAATGCCAGTGTCCCGGGAGCCCTTTCGGCAGCCGACCCCGTGTCCCCCCCTCCCTGTCCCCCCGCCCTCGCTGCCACGGTCCGGTACCCGCACGGCGCCGGAGGGGAGCACGGCTCGCGCCAAAGTCCTCGCCCTGGGATTGGGAAAAGCAGCATCGGTTCCTTATCTGTAGACGGGCAAGCGGATGTGGGCGTGCTGGTGGTCCAAGAGCCTTGGCACAGACACGGTCTCGTAGCCCTTGCCCAGCATCTGCTCCTTGATGCAGGGCGGGTGGATGTCGTTGATGAGATACTCCAGGGACTGGAGGCTGCTGCTGAGGATGGAGGTATTGCAGAGCGTCTTGCTGGGCAGCCCCTCGGCGGGGGGCACCCCCAGCTCGCGGGGCCCGGCCCCCAGCTCCGGCGGGTTGTAACAGTCGCTGTTGGGGGTCACAAGGATGCTGTTCCAAGGTGGGGCGAAGTACTGCCCCACCGAGAAGTTGCCGTGCATGCAGTTCAACGGGGACGAGCTCACCTTCTCGGCCGCGCCGCCCAGGGCGTAGGGGCGCGAGGCGCCCGCACACGTCTCGGGGGACGTGGTGAGGGCCCCCCCGCCGCCGCTGCCCCCGCTGTACATTCGCAGGTGGTGCTGCTGCTGCTTCTGCTGCCACACCAGGTAGTCCATGCCCTCGGGGTAGATGCCCGCCTTGGGTCCCAGGGCCACAGCCGGGTTGGAGCCCAGCGCCAGCTCGGCGCCCTTGCGGCACTCCGGCACGACGGCGCTGGCGTACGCGGTGCCGCCGGCGAAGGCGCCGTGCTTGGCCGGGCTGGGGTTGGTGGCCACCATGGCCGGGCAGCCCGGCTGGGCGCCCTGCGCCTGGCACTGCTGATTGATCTGGTAGATGATGCTCTGGATGGAGGGCAGGTTGGACGGTGGCAGGGCCAGGCTCCTGCCCGCCAGCGGCAGCACGGAGGCCGCCACCGTCACGTTGGGGGGTACGGGGCCCTCCAGCTGCTTCTGGCCACCGTGGTAGCTCAGCTGCCCGGCACAGGAGGGACCTTGAGCTAAAGTGCTTGACGCGGGGTAGGGAGCGACGCCGACCTGGGCGGGCGAGAGCTTAGTCCGCTTCCCCTCCGAGTTCTTCACCACGCTTTTACCGGAGGCTTTGACGATGGCCAGGAGGCCCTGGTAGCCGCCGGCGTGCAGGGGATAGGGGCTGTAGCGCTGCCCCGTGGTGTCGTAGCCATTGACCGTCCGGTTAAGGTGCTTGTGCTGGGGGACCCTGATGTTGGTGGGGAAGATCTTGATGGTCAGCGGGCTGTTGGCCACCTTCTGTGCGTAGGCATCCAGCTCGGCGGGGCTGGGGTAGCGCGGGGAATGCATGGGTGCCGCCGTCTCGCCTGTGGGAGCAAAGCGTAGGGTGAAGCCAGTGCTGCTGGAGGAGGGGGACCCATCGCCCCAGCAACCCATCACCCCAGCACCTATCCCTCCAGCATCCATTGCCCCAGCACCCATCGCTTCAGCATCCGTCACCCCAGCACCCATCGCTCCCCACCCAGCTCCCACCTGCTCCCGGCAGAAAGCAGGTCATGGCACCAACCTGCCCCCTCCTGCTGCCAGAGTCACTTGTAAGTGGCCTAAAATAAACTCGGTGTGGAGAATGGAAATGTCACTTTACCCAACGGGGGAATCTTTCTCCGAGATTGGATTTAAACTACATTATACAAGCAATTTCATGGGTGCTTTGCGCTGCTACGAGAACCTCACCAAAAATGGAAAAGCATTGCATTTACCAGCCATAAATCAGCAGTTCCTATAATGAGCACAAAAATGTCACTTTTATGCAATTTTACAGATGAACAAAACTGGTGAAATTAACTGTGGTAACCTACTGGAGTCAGCAAAAGCCACTGCAGGAAAAAAAATTATATATGTATATATTTTTGTTCCTTTCAAACTCTTTCCTGAGCAAGTTTCTGCCATTCTGGTGTGAAAACTCATTTGTCGTACCCATTATACTTTCATTTGGAGTTTATCTTGAGTATCCAATGAGCCACCAACTGTGAAAATGATTAAATCTACAAAATCTATCTAATAGATGGAATAAATTAGGTGTTTAAAATCTCCACACACACAGAGGCACATGCATGCACACACTGGCACAGGGGGGATGATGTTTGCTCCAGAGCCGGTCCCAAAACTCCCTGCCCTGCCAGGGGATGTCTGCAGCACCCCAGGAATGCCAGACCTGGTGCCTGCCCGGAGCCAGGTTTTGCAAGGGAGAGATGGTCAAACTGGGGGTTTTGGGGGCTGCCAGCGCCCCACCAAGGAGCGCCAGGCCTCCCAGGGACCCTTCCCCTGCTGCCAGGTGATTTTGTCCCCCGTGGGAACACTGGGGAGTACTTTTCTCTGGATGCCACCGGGACAGTGATTCCTGATACCACCGTGTGCTGGGTGGCAAAGTCACCACGGAAGAGTTGCACCGTCGGGTGCGTTCGGCACACCTAAAGTAGTCGTTACATTGGTCTGCAAAGCCTGTCTCAGTCCTGCTCCTGGTGATGCTCTGGCACGGCGCCCGCGGCTGCCTGCACGCATGGGGATGCCCGGACAAACCGTTCAACCCAGGATTCAGGGGGAGGTTGGGGCACTGGCAGCTGCAGGACTCCACGTGTCCCCCCCCAGGGCAGCAGCGTGGTGTTTGGGGAGATGCAGGAGGGAAGCTGTGGCCGCTCTCCATCCTCTGAGCAGCGCAGCAGTAATTTAACAGGCAGAACAGCAGAGCGTTCACCAGTCATTCCTCCCATTAAGCTAATGTTATGGGCTTTTTACAGGTGTCTTAAATAGACATTGTTATTAACGAGTATATTAAGCCAATTAAAACCAGGGCCTTTGAGTAGGATTTAATGTAGCTGCCGGGAGACAGGAGGCATGGCAGCAGCAGCTCCCTACGGCAGGACACGTGCAGGCGTGTGGTGCCCCTGGCTGCGCCGCCAGCCCCACCAGGCACATCCCGGCCATCGACCATCCAACCTCCGTAAAGCTCCCGAGCCCGGGTGGCACCTGTGAAGCAGCCAGTGAGCTGCATGGGTGCACACTGGGTGCTGCTGGGCGCGGGCACCCCCCGAGCCAGCGCGCACAGGGGGCTGCGAGCGGGACCCCGCCTGCCCAGCAGCATGGCACACCATCCGGCACGGCGAGCCACGCACATCTGCATTCCCCTTCATGCCGGCACCGCTGTCCTTGGAGGTGGCAGCATCGTGAATACTCAATTAACATGACACTAATTAGCTGGTGACACTTGCAGAATCCCTAATGAGCCCATTCTACAGAAACACTCCTTTCCAAGCAAAAAGATTAAAAAAAACCAAAAGGGGCCATTGCTGGAGGGAGGGAGGCGGCATCGCCCACAGGCACCGCTGCTCCCCAGTCACCAAAACCCCGTCCCCAAGCACTGGCGCTGCGGGTGGCACTTTTGGGATGACCCCCACCAGAGCTGCCCGCTGCTGTGGGACGGGCAGAGCTGCCTGCCCAGCTGAGCTGAGCTTGGCCAAGAGCATCCCACCCACCAGCCCTGGTGCCGGCACGTGCCCGGGGAGCGCCGTGGCCGACCACGAGCCAGCCAGGGGCAGGGGGGGCCAGGAGCTGCCTTTGTCACCTCTTTGCGCCAGCTGGGTTGGATGTGACAAGCCACCAATTCGTTGTGTTGTCACATATCAGGGTGACGCACCGAACCCCCGCCAGGAAAATTACAGAGCGACCGATTTCCCGGCGGCTCCCGGCGCGCTGGTGGCTGCGCGGCTCCGCCGCTCCCCCTCTCCGCAGTAATTACTGCTTTCTAACGGGCTGTAATTACTGCGAGATGCAAACTCTCCTGAACCACCGCCGTCACCCGTCAGGCGCAGGCAGCCCTGACACCAGTCGTTCGCTGCCAGGTTCGCCCCCCTCCTCTTAAACTTGAACTATCGGAGCCGTCAGGCTGGGGCCGGCTGAGATGTGCCGTGGACCCCCGGCAGCACGGTTGACCTCCGCCGGCTGCCGGCACACGGGTGGCTCAGCCAGGCTCGCCACCGCGAGCAGCCCCGGCTCTCATCACCCCTAAACCAAATCCGGCTGCTAGCAGCGTGACAGCCCGGGCACAGGCACCCATCAACAGCTGCTTCTCCCAGAAGATGTTTCTCTGGCTCCCGGCTCCCTCCCTCGCTGGCATTCCCATGGGATGCGGCCGGCACAGCCCCAGCTCCGAGTTCCCCCTCCCTCCCTGACCTGCTCTATTTTTCCAGCCTGCACTCAATAACAGCTAAATAATTGAATCTGCTCAGCAGCCAAAGATTTGGTTTGAATTTTATTGGAATTTTAAATTGTTTTGTTTCTTCAGTATTTTATTACTGTAAATGGAAAATGCATCGCCTGCAGTAATAATCCGATGGCTTTTTATATTACTCCGAGCTTCTGCTCAAAGCATTATTGGAAAGCCAGGCAGAAACGAGAAGCCATTAGAATGGCAGCACAGGCTTATAAGATTACGCCTCCAGCTAAACAACTTTTTACTTTAGCAAATTGGCCACCAAACCCGGTTCGAGACACAGATGTAAATCCCAGACCCTACTGCTGGCGTGATCCGGAATAAATATCTGTTTATGGGTCAGGGAGCTCCAGCCCTACCGTGCCTGGAGCAGCCAGGTCTGTGCAAAATGTCTGATGGGGATGGGGGCTGCTGGGCGAGGGGCAGGTGAGGAACAGAGGTGCCCTGAGAAACCTCCCCAAAAGCCCCCTGTGGCATACGCACCTGCTGCCAGCATCCCCTGCATCCCCTGCATCCCCACATCCCTGCATCCCCGCATCTGCTGCATCCCCTGCATGTCTGCATCCCCGCATCCCCACATCTGCTGCATCCTCCACATCCCCAAATCCCCACATCTGCTGCATCCCCTGCATCTCTGCAACCCCCACTTCCTCCGCATCCCTTCATTTCCTGCATCCCCCATATCCCTGCATCCGCTGCATCCCCTGCATCCCCCACATCCCTGCATCCCCCAAATTCCCACATCCGCTGCATCCTTCATACCCCTGCATCCCGGCATCCCCGCATCCACTGCATTCCCCACACCCCTACATCCCTGGCATCCCTCAGGACCCCTGTGCCGTGCCCGGCTGCAGCCACAGCCCACAAGGGCTGGGAAAGAAGGAAAGATGGGGAGAAAGGAGGGGAGGGAAGCCAACCAGAGCCATCCTTACAGCAGGAGAGATCAGGGCTAACTGGAGACCGTGGATCCGGGGCTTGTGGCCAGCACGAACCCACAACAGTCCCCAATTACCCTCGGCTGGGGCTCCACTGGGACACAATGGGCACCGGCAAAGCCCAGCTGCCGGGCCCCTAATTAACCCTGATTTTAACTGTACACTTTTAAAGGCACTAAAGCGGTTACAAAGTGGAGAACAAGGCAGGGTTAATAGCGCAGACCTAAATTGCAGGCCCGCGGGGCCTGGGCCCCATAGAAATAATAGACCTGTCTGGGCTGCTCAGCTGTCAGTCAGGCGAACAATTCGGCACCCGAGGAGCTCACAGGAGCGGCAGCATCGGGGCGCTGGCAATCAGTGTCTGCTCGGTTAAAGCAGTTGTGGGATCAAAGTGGCGCCAGGAAAGACCCTCAGCACCAGGAGGGATGCTCAGCACTGGGATGGCCATCATCAGGAAGGATGCCTGATAATGGGAAGGATGCTTGACACTGGGAAGGGTGCTTGACACTGGGAAGGGTGTTCTGGGCCAGGAAGGATGCTCTGGACCAGGGAGGATGCTGGGCACCAGGAAGGACACTTAGCACCTGGAAGGATATTCGTGACCAGGAAGGATGCTTGGTACTAGGAAGGATGCTCGTCACTGGGAAGGATGCTGGGCACCAGGAAGGATGCTTGGCACCTGGAAGGATATTCATGCCCAGGAAGGATGCTCGATACTAGGAAGGATGCTGGGCACCAGGAAGGACGCTTGGCACCAGGAAGGATATTCATGACCAGGAAGGATGCTGGGCACTAGGAAGGATGCTCAGTACCAGGAAGGATGCTCATCACTGGGAAGGATGCTGGGTACCAGGAAGGATCCCCAGTATCAGGAAGGATATTCCTGACCAGGAAGGATGCTTAGTACTAGGAAAGATGCTCAGTACTGGGAAGGATGCTGGGCATCAGCAAGGATGCTCGGTAGCAGGAAGGATGCTCCCGACCAGGAAGGACAGGAAGGATGCTCAGCACCAGGAAGGATGCTCCATGCTGCTCCCACAGCTCAGCTGCCTGGGGTGTCCCCTGGCCTGGTGCTGGCAGCAGCACCCCTGGCAGGGCCCCCTCTTCCCTGGAGGAGGGCGAGCACATGCACTGGCAATTTATAGCTTTAATTTTCAGGCCACGACACTGCAGGAGACGCTGCGCTCCCTGGGGCAGTTGCCCTGCTCTGGAAGGGGACGGCAAGCAGGACATTCAGGTGCAGAGGGGGTACAACCCAGGGACCAGTGCCAGCAGCACCGCAGTCCTGAGCAAGGACTCAACTGGGACAAGCTGCAGCACACGGCACCTAACGGGTTAACAGCCAGCATGAAAGACATGCCCTGCCTCCCTGCCTCCCTCCCCTCCATTCCTTTGCTTCTCTTGGAGATAAGATGGGACAAACCTTATTTTTACACATCGAAAGCACTAAAATATTTTGCAACAAATGAAAGAAGTAATCTCAGCAGTAAATCTTTATAGAGCTGCTGAAGGTGAAGCTGCGGTGAGAAGCTACCTGGCGCCTCGCTCTCCCACCACCCAAAAGGAAAATGCTTTTTGCCCCCTTTTCAGATCGGAGCAGAGCTGCTGCCAGGGCACATTCCCAGGCAAACCGTGGGCACATCCCAGCTGCTCAGCCTCAACCAGCTGTAGGGCATTCCCACCTCGGGGGTAACCCCATGCCGGGGAGGGCAAGATGGCAAGAGCTGCCCAGTGGGACCAGCCTGGCGCTGGGGATCCAGCTGGTCTGTGCCGGGACCCTCAGAGTGGCAGGCTGCTCCCTGCTGCCAGCACGGCCAAGCCAACACTGGCTCCACCAGCACCATGCCAGGCAGGGTATCCCGAGCACGGGCACGGCTGGGCACTGCAGATGGGCTCCGGTGTGCCCACAGGGGTTTGCCAGGGATGCTCAGCAGGCTGCAGCAGCCAGCACCACGCCGGCCGCTCTAGCAGCCGTTTGGGAGGAACTACCCAAGGGCTCGGCCGTGGTTTTCTGCCCTGAATCTCAACGCAAAGCCCCGGCTGCTCTGCCTTCACGTGGTCCCATCGCCACATTCACCCTGGGAAAGGCCATTTCCCGCGGGTCACCCTGCCCTGCCCTGCCCCAAGCATCCTGCCCTCCCTCCTCATCCTCACCCTCCATCCCCATCCTGCCTTGCCCCTCTTAGAGGAAAGCGCTGGTGTTGCCAGCGCTGAGCTCCCGTTTGGCTCCTGCTCTGCCTCCTCAAGCCTGTGGGGCAAAAGGGCAGCAATTAGGCAGGATGTTTAATTTATGCAGGGGCAGGAGGGGCTGGGAAGGGGAGCGATGCTGAGAGCGCTGGGCAAAGGCAGGAGGAGACGCTGGGGACCTGAGCAGCGGCTCAGTGATCGGTGTGCCAATGGCTCTTATTAAACAATAATAGTGCTGCAGCCTCCAAATGAATTAAACTCTGCAAGAGCTGAGTGCTCATCCCCTGGCTTTGGGACCAGGTTCCCTCTTCCCCTCGCAGCACGGAGATCCCAATGTCTTTGAAGCTTCAAAAAGTGTCAAAAATCCCCTTTTTCTCTGCCTGCAACACTGGGAGCAGATTTTGGAAGAGCTAAACTCTAAATATTTGCAAAACACTTGGAGAAAACCTCAATATTTGGAAAACACTTGGAAGAAACCTCAATATTTAGAAAACATTTGGAAGAAAACAAACAAAATCTGGTATATTTCACAAATCAATGAAGTCTTTGAAGTACGGGTCCCAGCCCCAGGTGGTAAAGCTTGCTGGGCAGGAACCGGCTGCCCTGGCCCCCCAGGCAGCAGCGCTGGGCAGGAGCCCCCTGCCCATCCCATGGGGCCAGAGGGCAGTGCCAGCCGGGGCCAGGGAGCAGCGTGCTGCAGCCGGTGACACCCTGCTGAGAGCAGGAAAAATCTCAGGGGGTCCCAGGTGGAGCTGGGGGAGTCGCTGGGGGATGCTGTCCCCAGCATCACCCAGACCCAGGGTGACCCATGGGTGGGCACGGGGATGCGCAGCCCCCAGCCCTGGGGACAGCAGTCCCACACATCCCCTGAGCTGGTTTTGGGGTGCAGGCGGGGAGAGGGGGTGGCTGGCGCTGCCCCTGCTCGCGCCGCTCGCTCTGCGCCAGGCAGGTTGGGCTGCTGTCACATTGCACCGGCTTTCCCACCCTGTGAAGTGCGGTGGTTTCTATGGTGACAGTGTCCCCAGGATGGGTGGCGCAGAGGCCACGGCATCGCGGCGGATGCGGCGGGGGGGCCCGTGCACCGGCGCGGTCCCCAGCCCCCCCTGAGCACAGCCCTGGCAGGGACGGTGCCCCCCATGACCAGCACCCTCAGCATCATCGCGGATGCCCCCCAAAAGGTGGCTGCAGAACCCCCCCATTGCAGGACCAGTCCCCGGTGTGGAGCCAGGACAAAAGCATCCTCCAGCAGAGCATCCTTGGCATGAGGAGCCGAGAGACGAACGCGCCCCAGCTTCGGGGGCTTAAATTAAAACCAACTACAGAAATAATAGTGGGAGAAATCCATCTGAATAACCGTAGGTGGCAAACCCCGCGCGGCAGCCGCGCAGGAGCCGTAATCTGCAAAGACAACAAAATTCATGACAAAGCACAAAGGGAAGCGCCGGGCTTCGCCGTCCCCAGATATTCATCCGTTAACACGTTCCCTTTTTAGGCTGACATGTCATTTCAGACGGGCCTTTTTTCCTCCCCTTTCTTCTCCCCCTCAACGGCGCGCGGCTCTGCCGAGGCGGCTGCTGAATTGGATCACCTCAGGGCGAGCACTTTATTATCTGCAGTCAAAGCGTCACCACAAATACCCGTCTACACACACACGTGTCACTTCCCATTTGTCTCCTCCACGAGGTATTAGTGCCGCGCGCCACCGTGCACCATGCCACCGTGTCCACCGGCGCGGCAAAGGCAAACGGCGCCGGGCGGGAGGTGCGTGGGGAGGGGGGCATCGTGGCCAGGAGGATGCCACCATGCCACCCTGCTGCTGCCCCGATGCCACCCTGATGTCACCCCAATGCCATCCTGATACTATACCAATGTCATCCCAACGCTGTCCCAATGCCATCCTGACACTAGCCCCGTGCCACTCCAATACCACCCCGATGCCACCCTTACGACAGCCAGATGCCACCCCAACACCATCACGATGCTGCCCCAATGCCACTTACGTGCCACCCAACACTGCCCCAGCACAGCCATGATGCCACCCCAATGCCACCTTGAAGCCACCCCAATGCAATCCCCATGCCACCCCGACGCCATCCTGAGACTGTCCCAGTGCCATCCCAGTGCCATCCCCATGCTGCCCTAGTGCCATCTCAATGCCATCCCAGTGCCATCCCAATGGCACCCAACACTGCCCAAGCACAGCCCTGATGCCACCCCGATGTCATTCCACCAGGCAGCCGCTGAGGCAACCCCAGGACTGGGAGGGACCCCACTGCAGCCGGCAGCCCTGCAGCTCACCCCAGCCCCTCTGCAAATCAGTATTTGAATTGTTCTAAGGCACAAGCTTTGCACGCTGAGCACGGCTGCCAGCACCCATGGCACCCCATCCCTGCTGAGGGGAGCAGGGTGGGCACCCCTGGTGCAGGCTGTGGGGAGCGGGTACCCCATCCCTGGGTCTGCAGCCCTGCCAGTGCCCGGGAACCTGCTCCATGGCCGATGGACTGGTGTGGCCCTGGGAAGTTTGGAAACAAACCAAAACCCCCTCTTGTGCTGGGGCATGACCAGCAAAGCCCACCCAAAGACCAGGGCTCTGAGCAGCCCCCCCGCCCATCCATCCCCACCATGCACATGACCGATCGAAAAGTGTTTTTGCAGCATTTCCTGGCAGGGAAAGTGCAAGTCAACAGCACATTTTGGGCACGGCAGTTAATTGAACTCCTTTTTATGGCACTTACATAAATACACAGAACCATCATTAACCGATCCCTTCCAGAAACTGAAAATGAAAGAATTAATCTTATTTCACTCATGTGTAACCCCTCATGAAATTAAAATGATATTTTATGGGTGTGTACAAAAGCAGAGCCTTGCTGCAGCTACTTTAATGAAAATGCCCTTGGAATAAGTAGAATTGGGTAACGAGAAGCCATTAAACAGGGCTTTATCCCATATGCAATTAAACAGTTTTATCACTGATGAGAGTCCCCACGGGTGAGCGGGGAGAGGTGTGGGTGACCCTGAAGCCGGATCCCTGGCAATTTGTTGCTCTCTGAGCCCCAGCCATCACCTCTCATTAGTGTTTTAATCACCCAGCCGGAGCCCCGGGAGGGCTCATGCCACCCCCCTAAGAGCCATTCCTTACACCGTCCCCACGGGTCCGAGGTGCGAGGTCCCACGGGACCCCCGGCACGAAGCCAGAAGGATGCGTACGGTGAGAGGCGGTGGCTGATGCTCGCATGGCGAAACATGATGTGAGCACAGGGGGAGCGCAGGGAGCCCCCCATAACCCCCAGCTCCATAGGGATCCCACCCCCCTACCAGAGCACGCATCCCGCACCTCCAGCCGCACGCCCAGCCCCAGGCTGACGGCAGAGCACTGCCGGCTGAAGGAGGGCACACAGAAAGTAACATTTAATTAAATATAAGCCACCGCTACATTATTGCAGAGAGCAAGAGCAGCATAGAGTTTGGCCAAGCCGAGAGTGGTATTATTTGATTTATAATTTAAATAAAGCTCAGGATTTCTGTAATGCGCACAGAATAAAATCAAAAGGGACCAGGCTGCTGGAGTTAATTGGACGTGATATTTTCCTGAGGATGCTGCTTCTCCACAGGCTCCTGCTCCTTGGCTGGAGACGGGCAGACGCAGGCAGGACTGGCAGGGCTCCGGGCACCCTCCTGCTGCCTCCTGCATCCTCCTCAAGGATGCAACGCTGCCATGCCGGGCTGGTGCCTGCGGTACAGCCCTGGGATTACCGGCAAGGGAAACCGGCTGCTGCCATGAGCTGGTGACAGCGAGCACCACGGCAAAGTCACCTACAGCATTTAACAGGATGGATTTTGTGGGATGCACCGAGCCTGCTGGGATGCGGCTGCACCAGCGTGTGGGGCACCAAGATGAGGGGGACAGTAATCAGCAGGAGAGCCAAGGGGTAGAACCAAGGGGCGAAGGCGCCGGGGCCGTCAGCTCCCAGCACAGGCAGGAAAATTAGTCAGCTCACCTTTTACGTGAAATTAATACAAAAATTAATCAGCGGTGCGGGCAGGATAATAGGATTTCACAGTGGTGCCGGGCCAGACGGCCAATGTGCCGAGAGCCAGACTCATTTAATATCGACAGAAACAATGCCAGAGGACAGAAATAAGACCCATAAAGATAATTACTGAGATACTCAGGAGCAAATTAAGTAATCAGAGGCACTTCTAAATTGTGCCTCATTTTAAGAGAACGCTATCTTTGTCGATTACCTACACAGGCGTTTAGGAGGTGGCAGGAGGCTCGGCCCCGCGTGCTGGCTCACCAGCCCCTCTGCACCGTGCTTACCGCAGGTGCCATAAATAAAGCCGAGAAAATCGTATTCCAAACCAGATGCGTGGCCCTGGATGTCACCTGCAATTTAATTTGCACTAGCAGGAGGCAGAGAGGAGCGAGACGTGCTGGATTTGCCCATAATGAGCGGAAACATACGGGCAGCTAAACTTTGATTAAGGTGACCTGGTTGGTGGCGGCTGGTGGTGAGCGCAGGGGTCTGGCTGGGCAGCTCAGCCACCAGCACGCACCGCCCCGGGTGTGGGACAAGCCTCAGAGATCTCGGGCGAGCGCGGTCCTGCCAGGAGGGATGGGGTGCCCTCAGCCAAAAACCCCGGTGCCTTGGTCCCCTGCGCCTGCTGGGATCTGGCTTGGGGCCAGACCTCCGCAACCTGCCCTCCTCCCACCAGCGCGGCTCCGGGACCCCCTGGTACCCCAGGGCTGGGACCCTCCCAGGGTGCAGATGGCTGCATCCAAGAGCAGCTCTCCCCACTGATGGGTGCCTTGCCCTGTGGCAAAACCATGTACAGGGCTCCTGCTCCCCAAATCTCCTTATTTTAGCATTGCCTGTGGCAGGGCAGAAAAGGTTGGGAAGCATCAACCCTGGGGAGCACAAAGCCCCCCGGCAGGAGGATGCTCCTGGGTCCCGTCCCCAAGGTGCTGCTTCTCAGCATCCCCATGAGCAAAGACTCAGGTTCCCGGCTCGGAGCGGCAACTGGGGAATGTTGCAGGGATGGGCAGACAGATCCTGACCTCAGCATCACACCGGGCTTGACACAGAGATGCCCAGCGCCAAACGCCTCTGGTCTCCAGAAACCCCTGCCAGGCTCAGCCTGCCCACGGCTCTCAGACCGTGTGGGCATGGCTGAGCTAATTAGCCCATGGCAACGAGGCGCACCGGGAGCCGGCCCCTTGCGCCAGCCCTGCGCCGCTGCACACTGCTCAGGCATGACGGATTAGGAATAATTTTACAAGAGCAACATCCGTTTTCCTTCCAGAGACTAATAAGGAGACCCGAGCGGCACTGCGAGCTCCGATGTAGCACAAGCACACGGTGGTCCATGCACGCCCCCCCCCCCCCACTTTGCAGACTCACCGAGACCCCGAGAGCTGACACCCTGATGGATGCTTGGGGGCAAAAGGCTCAGGAGGCGCCGATCCCGCCTGCCCCTGTGATTGCCGATGCACACGCAAGTGCTTCCCTGCCTGCAACGCTGGGATGCACGGGTGCCCATCACCCTGCCTCTGGCTTGGGTGCCCTGCTCCCTGCAGCCGTGCCATGCTGGAGCTTGGGGAGCTTCAGCCAACAAATAACCCTCCTGGCTGGCATCGAGCATCGCTGGAGCGATGCCGGGGGTCCCCAGGGTGGCTGAGCATCACCCAAACCCCATGCCTGGCTCCCTCAGCTGCGTCGGGGTGCCCAGGTAGAGGGAAAAAACATCTCTGGGAAAATACAGATCATTAAACAAATGCCCGGGGGCTGTCACAGACTAACAAGCAGAGCTTTAGCAGCTGATTTGTCTTCAGTCGGCAATGTTTAAAAATCCAACTGAGACCAGCAGAAAAATATCCACTCCCCTCTTTAAAACACACATTCATCACTTGAGAATCTTAATGCGTCTTTCCCAGCCGGGGAGGTCAAACACGCCTGCCTAAAGCAGGCTCATTAAATATACATTTAATCACGGTTTGGATTGAGAGACAAAGGCTGGGAGAGACAGGTGCTTTACTGGAGTGACCTTTTGGATCCCATTTTAATGTAACTAGTTTACAGCTTATCTGAAAGGCCAGCTCCTGGGGAAGGCGAGCTGCAGCAAAACGGAGAAAGTAATTAGGGGGGGAAGGGCCGGGGAGGTTTGTGGGGCTGCGGAGCAGGCGACAGCAGCATCCTCTGCCGCCACCGCACTTCCCAGACAGCTCTGCAACATTTTCTGAAGTTCGACTTATCAACCAGAGCAACCCAATTTAATTTGCTTATCTTGTCTCCTTCCTCCCCCTCCCCTCCCGGCTTCTCCTGCTCTTTTTAATTATCGGTTAAATAAATGTCTTTTTCAATAAGGGAAGCAGCATCAAAGCAGGCGCACCAACCCCCACCCCGCACAACCTCCGCCCCCAGGGCACTTACACTTGCGCGGCTCCAGCGCCTTGTTGGGGCAGGCGAGGTGCTGGGCTGGGGGGTTCTGGGTCCTCTGCAGGCAGGCCAGCATGGTCTGGGTCTCCCGGCGGGCAGTGCCGCCCCCGCCGCTGGCCTGTGTCCTGCCGAGAGAAGAGACACGCTGGTCAGGCAAGGGGACCTGCCCGCCCCGCTGCCCGCCACCCTTCTGCCCACCCAGCCGCTCCCCGGGCAGAGGAGCTGGAGGCAGGAGCTCCCAGCGCCGACCACGGGCATGCACGCTGCTCAGAGCTTTTTGCTCCTTTGGTGATAAATAAATAACTCTGAAAGCCTTAAATATGAATGGATATAAAAGAAAGATGAAAGTCTCCGCGGGTGATTTGCACTTCTTGCAAAGCTTTCCGTCCTTCCTGCCAGGAATGGGGCAAAGCCAGGGCATCCCCCCGGCACCGCGCTCCTGGCAGTGCCAGACCAGCCTGCTGGCGTGCCAGCCAGAACCTCCCGGCAGCGAGCAACCCTGCCGGCTCCGGCCAAGGCTGGGGAAAGATGGCGTTAAAATCCCGCTCAGGGTCCTGGGATCTGTCGCCAGCTCCCAGCTGGCATCGAAATCTGCTCGACAAAAGCTGGAGGGGTCAGGCCAAAGTCATCACCACCACCACTCTGCTAATTGTACATCCTTCATGAGCCGCCGCGGAGGGCATGAATTATAACCAGTTGCTGCTGACACCCTCCCACTGCTCCGGCTGGCACGGGGAGTGATATTGCTGCTCGGAGAGGGCAGGGAGACGTGGGCAGGAGCAGCAGAAAAGCAGGCAGCGGTGCCCGTCCTCCGGCATCGCAGCTTCTGAGCCATTGCTCTCCCAGCTGAACATCTACTGATGGCTGGGGGTCACGGCTGGGGGTCACGGCTGGGGGTCACGGCTGGGTACATCACTTCACCTGCTCCGTCGTGGGGGAATCGTGCCCTCCTGCAGCTCTCCGTGATGTTTCCTGCACACCCCGGTGTTGGCGAGAGGTGCCAGGGCTGGCACGCAGGGGAGCTGTGCGGTGGCCTTGGGCACGCATTGGCACAGCCTGTGACCATCACCTGCCGGGCAGCAGAGCAGAGATGGATGTCCCCAAGCTATGCCCGGTCCATTCCTTGCTCCACTGGTTTAAACATCGCCCAGAAATGCGCCTTCACAGCCACCATGGATGCACAGCCGACGGTACCCCCGCGCTTGCCGCTGGCTCCCGCCCCGTGCCCACCTCCACCGGGCACGGGGGGCCCGGGCTCTGGGCTCATCCCCTGGCTGACAGTCGGCGGTGGCGGTGGGACCCACGCGGGGTGTCCATGCCGTGGCTGCGCTCTGCCCGGGGGTCTCGCCCCGCCCCAGCTGCAAACTGGGGTAAGGGAGAGACTCGTTTGCGAAAGGTGTGAGGAGCAGGAGGGGAGGAGGAAGCCATCTAATACCAAGCAGGTGTCTGGAGAACCCAAATTGTGCTGTTTTCTCCTAATAATGAAGTATTCATGAGTAAAAGCCTTTTTCACTACTTTCTTAAGACACTAATTTCACAACAAGCGCCTTGTTACCATGCAATTATTCCAATCGTGCATTTCTCCCAGATTCCATCTGTCCTCACGCTCTCTAAATGAAAGACAATCATGTAACCACCTTTCATTATTCACTATTTTACTTTCAGCAAAGGTACCCTGAAAGAAATGATTTCCTCTGAAAGGGACTTTTATTCAGTTTCAAAACCAATTTTCTCCTATTACTGTCTTAAAAAAAAAAGAAGGGGGGCAGGGAGGTGTTTTTATTTCATGCATTACATATCCTTTGTTAACGCAGCTCGCAGTAAAAGCAGCCGTATCCATTTTCTGGCTTCGATTTCTGGTAATTTTAAAATATGCCATTACAATCAGGCAGAAATTATACAGTTTGAAAAGAGAATGAAGTGCTTCTTATTCAGAGGCTGAGCGCACTTGACTGCCAGGGAGCTCGCCTCTCCCCGCCGGGACTTGGGGTGCGTTACGCAGCCCTGCTCCCCCCTGCGCCTTCGCTCCCCCCGTGCCTGCCCACCGCTGCCTCCGCACCGGGGAGATGCTGCGCTGACCCCGTCCCCACAGGGGGGACCCAGGTCGGGGCACCCACGGCCACGCAGGGGATGGCTGCACTGGCTCCCACACTACCTGAGCCTCCACTAGGCAGTGACCCCGGGGCTGGCATCCCGCCGGGTGTCACCATCTGGCCGATTAGCGGGCGGATGTCACCTCCTCCCCTGCGGCGAGGCCAACTCCATGCTGGGAGGCTGCCCCATGTCCCTGCTGGGCACGGGCTTCGTGGGTGGCTCGCGCCGCTGATGGATGCACGTCAGGTCCTTGCTGATCCCTGGGGAAAGCGGGGCTGGGAGCAAGGAGAAAGCCCCCATAGGGCAGGATGCGGCCACCAGCAGGGAACCAAAGGCGGGTGCCAACAGAGGGTTGGGCAAGGATGCAGCCTGAGCCCCTGGGGAAGGGGGGATGCTGGTGGCTGGTCACAGGAGCTGTAGTCGCCTTTGGCCCTGGGGGCCTAGCCATGCAAGTCCCCTGGGGACATCCCTATGATGGCACAAGTGCTCTCCCCACCACTGCTCTCTGTGCCCTGCCACGCACCCAGGCACAGCCCAGCACCCTCCCGGAGCCGTCCCGACCTCAGCCATGCACAGCAGGAGCATCATTGACATCAGCCGGCAGGGATGCGGGAGCCACATGCCAAACTAAATAAAGCCACCGGTTAATTCAGACCCCGGTTTTGCCCCCGTCTCCCAGCATCATGCAGTGGAGACAATTTTTCCGACAGCGATGCTGCGCTTCAGCCCACCTCAGCCACGCTTCATAACCACAAGGGCCCCGGCGCCGCACGCACCGCAATAACACCCCTTCGTCCCGGCACCCTGCCAGGCACCCCCAGCCCCCCAGAGCACCCGTAGGCGAGAGGGTGGGCGCCGGCACAATGGGCATCTGTGCCGTGGTGGCATTTCGCTAATGCCGCTCAGAAAAGCCCCTGAATCAGCTGATGGGAATTGGGCGCTGGGCTGTCCGAACGCTTAGCGCCGGCTTAGTTAGCTCCATCTGCATTTGAACTAATTCCAATCAGCAGGATCCGATTTAGTTCAAGCTGCTCTGGCTCTTTCGTGGCAGGAAAGACAACACTCAGCAGTTTTGCTGAACCACCCCCCCAGTCTGCGTGGCCTTGACGGCCCCGCTGCCACCCGGCCAGTGGCACAGCTGGCACCGTGGCACATGGCAAGAGCATCCTGCTCTCGGGGATGCCATGAGCAGGGTCCCTCAGGGACACCCGGAACAGGGTCCCCCAGGAACCCCAAGTCTGCATCCCATGGCACCACTCCCCAGCCCTGGCATCACCCCCTCCATCCTTCCCCAGCCCCCCTCCGACCGCTCCTTCCCGGCCCCCAC
The DNA here is from genome assembly GCA_035590275.1 of Ibycter americanus. Taxonomy (NCBI): domain Eukaryota; kingdom Metazoa; phylum Chordata; class Aves; order Falconiformes; family Falconidae; genus Ibycter; species Ibycter americanus. The sequence goes on from JAVJGI010000001.1 coordinate 94,726,845, forward strand.
CCTGGGCCAGCTAATTTCGAAGCCCTATCTCTACATCGCACTATTTATAAGCCCAAGGTCTTTGTGACTTTAATAAAAAAAAAAAAAAAAAAAAAAAATACCCTCTCTGTCTAAAGCCCCAGTGACGGGAGGGTTTGGCACCTCCTCTGACATCAGTGGCTGATAAGTCGGGCTTATCTCCTCCGAGAGCCCCGTGAAGGTCCCTCCGGCGAGATAAGGCCAGCGCAGCTGTCGATAGAGGCTTTCGCAGGCGAGGATTTAGATAAAAGAATATGTGATGGGGGTGGGGGGGGGAAGGGAACTTTTAAAGTCTCAGCCTGAACCGGGTCTGTGCTGCTGGCTGGGCAGTGCGAGGGCAGAGGGGAGGGCAGGAGCAGCCCCCCGGCTGGGAAAAGTAAGGAACAAGGTCCCAGTCACCACCCAGGCTCTGGTGCAATGTGCGCATCCTTCCCCGGGGTGTTATCAGGGTGGCCTGGGGTGCAAGCCCACAAACAGGGAGTTTTCTAGGTTGGGAGATGAAGCGGGACAGGAACACGGATGCTGCAAAGCCGTTTGAGTCACGTTGCCGTGTCTCCCTCCTGGCTGTTAAAAAACAGCGCAGGGTTTGGCACAGGGAGAGGAGGTGACCGGGTCACCCCAGCTAGAACAGGCACAAGAGGCTTCTGACAGCGCCGGCTGGCCGGTGTGGGAGCAAGGCTGAAGCTGGCAGCCACCCTCACCAGCTGGCAGCACTGATAAATGAAGCAAAACCCCTCACTGGTCCCTGGGGTGCCAAGCACCTGTGGTGCCAGGGCTACCTGCCACAACCGGGGACACCCTGGTCCCTCATCCCTTCGTGCTCGGATGGAGGAGAAATCCCCCCGCTCCCCTTCCCTGCGGCCCTGGGGACACGGGTGCTACCTCCACAGCATCCCCAGCACGGCCACTGCCACCGTCCCCACAGACACTGGCTTTCCATCAGATGGTATCCCTCCTGCAAGGGTGAGGCGGTGCTGGAGGAGGAAGGCTTCCCTTCTGCGTGCAGAGGGTGCCCATCCTATCCCAGGGCAAGTGGGATTTCGGCTGGTGCTGCCGGCTGGCACCGCGGTGGTGCAGGCAGCTGCCGCGCCAGCTCGTGCTCATCTCCCACCCAGCAGCAGATTTATGGTCCCCGGCTGAGGTGGCGGAGGGGACACGGCACTCGGCGAGCGACACCGCAGCTCCGTCCTGCAACGGGCGAGCGCGGGAAAGGTCACCCCGCTGTAAATCACGGGGAGCACTAGATAAAATAAAGCAGAAAGTTGACGCCGCTGTGCCGAGGGCTGCAATAAAGCACGGCACGGTGCCGCCGGCCACGCCGCGACCTTCCCCTCGCCCGGCCGCCGCTCCATCCCACCCGGCTAATCCGCTCCCCTCCATGCGCTCCAGCCCCAGGCCTTTCAGGGGGCCCTGTTAATAATTAAATGTTAATCTAAAAAGCAATTTTAGCTGCAGTGCTGCAGATCTGGTTAGAGATTACATTAGCATGTAAGAGTCAAGGGTAATTTTCTCTAACCCCTCTTGTGATCTTTAAAACCCGCAGATCTTAAAGCAACACCAGCTCCTCTGATTAAAATTGGAAGCTGGGGTTTGCAACGGATAATGATGCTGGAAGTGATTATTTTGCTGCAGGGGAGTGGGGGCCTGTGGGAGTGACCCACACCGGCTGAGCGGCTGCTCCCAGCCCGGGCCTGGCAGAGATGCAGGGAAGGTGCCCAGGTGAGCCCAGGACCCAGCTGGCACCAAGCAGAGCTGTGCCCTCAGCCTCAGGGTCCGGCGCTGGCAGCTGGACCCCACTCAGCTGCACACCCCGGGGGTCGCTCACCCTCCAGTTTCTCCACCTTGTCCCACCCTGCGAGATGGAGCCTGCAGCAAGGAGAACCCCAGGGAGGAGAGGGTGCACATCCCAAAGGCAATGCAGGTGCACACCCCACCAGGGATGCAAGTGCACATCCCAAAGGCAATGTGGGTGCACATCCCAAAGGCAATGCGGGTGCCCAAGCCTTTCTTGAGTGCACCGTGCACGGGGACAGGACGGTCCCCTCCAGCACTAGGGACACCACGAGGCACACAGAGACAGGCAAGGACAGGCACTACCCATGCCCCCATCTCAGCCCCAGCCTGGGGGGCAGCTGCTGCCCCAACACGGTGAGCATCCCCATCTCCCGCTTCCCCGGAGCCTGCCTTTGCTTATGGAGGAGACATTTTGCTGTCCCACTGCCAGAGGGACGGTGCCTTTTCAAGGCTGCCGTAACACCAAGGTGGCACAGAGCTCACCAACCATGGCACACCGCCAAGGACGGAGCGGCACCAGTGCAGGCAGCGAGGGCTGCCAGCCCACACTGGGACCTGGACAGAGCATCCCCTCACTGCTGGTATCTTAAGGCAGCAGCGAGGAAAGGTCTCTCCCTTCCCACCCAGAGCCAAGGTTTCTGCTCCCACAGTGGCTCCAAGAAGAAGCCCCTTAGGCTGTTCAAGAAAATCAACATCAAAAAATACCCAAAAATACCCTTTTGCTAGCGAGCGGGGCCAGGGAGTCTGGGGCAAGGGCACGGCTGCCACAGCCCGGAGAAGAGGGGACAAGCAAACTGCCTCCCACCTGGTCCAAGTGACCCGATGGAAGAAATAAGGTATCAGATGTGTCCGTAATGATGGAATTGAAAAAAACAATTTGAGTGCTGTTGAGCATTTGCAGACATCCTCATGCAGGGCTCGGGCAGCCTGGTTAAATTTATGTGTCAGCTTTAAGGAGGCCTCTCATCAAATGAGCTATTTTGGGCAGAGATTAAAGATCTATTTTAGCTGCGAGCGGGAACAGCTCTCGAACAGGTTAATAATGATTCTGGAAACCCAAGTGTCTCCAGCGCCCTGGGGCAGGGCAACCGGAGCCCTGGGCAGCACTGGGGGGTCCCCAAAGGTCCCTGAGCCGGGAGGGTGGGTGATGCTGGTGCAGCATCCCCCCCTCCCCGACCCGCTGCCATCCTGCCAGGGAGGGAGAAACCCCCGTGCTGCTGCTGCTGCTGGGCGAGGAGCGGCTGCGGCGCTGAGCAGGCGTGGGTAATTGGAAGTGGCAGACGCTGGCACGCCGCTGCCGAGAAGGTCATTACGTGGGACTGGGAACGAAATGCCAGGAGCTGGGGGGAGCAGCCCTTTTAGCAAAGGTCAGGGCCCCGCCCCGGTGCCTTTGGTGTTTTTGGCAGAGCCCAGCTCTGCCTGCATGCACCAGGGTCCCGGCAGGGCTGGTGTGCAGCATGTGCGCAGGATCTGCCTATACATATGGATCCCCTCTAATCTGGTACCCTGCAGGAGCGTGCCCGGTGGCAGGGACTGGGAGGTGTGCTGCGCTGAGGTGGGGGGGGAGCTTTGCCCAGCCCCTCGAAGCAAAACCTCACCCATTCAACACGGTCACACCATGCATCCATCCTGCAGATGGATGGAGGGGGAGAGGGGTCAGGGGGATGAGGCCACTGTCCCCAGCAGTGAGAGCTGGATGCTTGGGATGCTCATGGGCTTTTGGTCCCAGCCCCAGCAGAGATGCAGGAACAAACCGGCAGAAAAGCCAAGTGGCTTCAGGGAGGCCTCCAGAGCAGCAATTAAAACACCCCAGACCCCAACGAGCTGGGAGCCCAGCCTGGCACAGGCATCCACCCCCTGGGTGCAGGCAGCACCCACATCCCCAGCTGAGACCCAAGAGACTTTGACACTGTGGAGACCAAAGCTCCCCAGCACCCGGCACAGCTCCTCCTGCCCCATCCTGGGGGTTTGCCTGCCCTGCACCGTGACCGGGGGCTCCTGTGGTTATTCCGGCAGCACCGCGGTGCCCAGGCTGCCCAGCCGCCCGTCCGGCTGCACCGTGCACGGCAGCCAGGCGCACGCCGCTCGGTAATTACAGCTCTGAGCGCCTGAGCTGTGAAAGAATCTGACGAAGGAATCCAGGGTAGATCGCGCTGCTGAAATTACTATAATCAAAGGCTTTCACAAAGGCTTCAAATGCAACCAATTACCCTGAAAGGCGAGGCAAGAAAGAAAACAAATTAACGTGTTTGCACAGAGCCTCCGCAGCAGCACACACATCGCCCTGCGCCGCCCTCGACCCCGGCCGGCCGCTGCTTTCCATCCCCCGTCCTGCTCCCCATCCCCAAGTACCAACTTCCATCTCTGGGTAGCAACTCCCCATCCCCTGGGTACCCGCTCCCCATCCTCGGGTACCAGTTCCTCATCCCTGGGTACCAACTCCCCATCCCCACTGCTGCTCCCCATCCCCGCATCCCGCTCCATCGCCGCTGCCCCTGCTCGCCTCGGGGTGCAGCTGCACACAAAGGGGCTCTGTGCCCATCCCTCGCCCCGCGGCCGGCCGCTGCCCCGCTGGCAGACAAAAGCCCTGCCTGTGCCGGCGGCTGGGTCCGGCGCAGGCTCGGGGGCTTGCCAGGGTGGCCTGGGGAAACCTCCCTCCCTCCTCCCCCGGTGCTGGCTGGGGTCCCTGGGTGCAGGGTCCTCAAAGGCGCCCATTGAGCACAGCCCCGCATCGCCCCGCCGACAGATGGGGAAGCTATTCACAGTGGGGGCCCCCCCAGCCCCCCAGCCTCGCCTCCTTAGGTTACGCTTCGTCTGCGCTGCCAGTCTGGGTGAAAAGAGGGAGGAAAAGGAAAAAATAAAAAAAAATAAACTTCATTCTTTTAATATTTAACGAGAGTCCATCACCCTAAGTCTATTTTGTAATACAAAGCTCTGGAGATTTAAACCCTTCTCACCCGGAGAGATGGAAATGAATGGTGCTCTTTAATGAGCTGGTTCAGCAGAAAAGATAGATTTCTAAGATTACTGTAGGAATTCTTATAATTGATGTGTACTTTTGTAACGAGGATTATACCACCATCCGGTCAAGTAATTCTGGCTCTTCCCCCCTGCTTCTCCCGAGCTTGCCCTGCTTTTGGGGTTCCCTGAGGGAGAGGGACCGGGGGTGAAAGCAACAGGGGGGTGGGGGAAGAAGGAAAAGCCCAGGAAAAATTAAACAGGCTTTTCTCATTTAGCCTAACGCAGCCACCGAATGGGAAAATAAGGCATCTCTCCAGATTTATATATTTGTTTTACAAAGCCCTACTTTCCCGCACTGATCCGAGGCTGGATGAGCCCCTGAATGCCGAGTAATTAAAAGGAACAGAGAACAATACCCACGCCTGCCGAAGAACGCGGAGTTTCCCTCAGATGTTTATAGCAATTGTATGAAAATGTACAAGCCGGGATGGCAAGAGCTGACAGCCGCGCCGGAGCAGCCGTGATTGCGAGCTGGCTGCCTCCCCCGGCTGATTGGCATTAATTGTGCGCGTTTGCAAAGCAGAACGGAAAGTCTGACATTAGCTGCAAGCCAACATTTCTTTCTAATAGTCTTAATGATTACGACGAGAGTTGATGATCATTGTGGGGCGTTAATAGTCCGGAGAGCAGCTCTGTGGCTTCTCCTGGTGGGGACGAGAACTGGGCTGTCCCCAACCCTGTCCCTATCAGCCCTGTGCCTGCAAGGGGACACGCTCCCCAGGGTGGGCTGGGGGTGCGGTAGGACAGACTCCAGTGGTCCCACTGAGCGTCCCTGCGGACACAGACACACACATACACTGCCCATCAACCTGCAAAACTCTCTGGCAAGGGGACAGGAAGGACAGGGGAGGTGACGGCAGCCCCCTGCCCTCCCCAAGGTGCGAGCAGCTCCAGCCCCATCCCCTGGCTCTGCCCCATGGGAGAGGGGTGGCTGCTGGGGGGGGACACACACCAGGAGGGAGAATGGCCCCCATCCTGAGACCCCTCTGGGGCAGGGCTGTCCCCAGGGATGTCCCACGTTGGCTCTGCCCTGAGGGAAGCACTGGGTCACCCTGTTCCCATGGGTACCCCAAATGCAGCGGGGTCCCAGCAGCTCCCCCAGGCGCATCCTCACCAGGAGGGTGAGGGAGCAAGAGAGGGGAGAGCAGCCGCAAACAACCCACATAAACAGCAGAGCCTGTTATTTAAAAGCTGATCAACAAAACCTGAGTTTTCTAGACTTTTTACGAGGCTGGTTTTCTGGATGTCCTTGAGTTTCACCGCGGCACAGAGGCCTGTGGGAGGGTCGGTGGGCTGCAGAGACCGGCACAGGATGCTCTGACCACAGCCGAGCCAGAGCCAGATGCGCACAAAACCCCTCTGCAGCCCTGACCTATCCAGGTTTACACAGGAGGAAAAATCAATGGCCATCGATCCGCAATATAAAGTGAGAACGCGGCGCTGGCAGGCGGCAGGCAGCTGGCATCTGACCGGTGCTGTGCAAAGGACATGGCTGGGGGTCACCTCGCTGGGGACCGGCGTGCCCGCCGGGGGACACAGCTTGGGGCACAGCCAGGCTGCCGGCAGCACCGACGGTCACCCCGCATGCACCGGGCCCCTCTGGGCAGCTCTGCCAGTCCACGTGCCGTAAACCCTCGCCGCAGCAGATAGGACACATCCACGGTGTGTGGGTGGCCCTTGCCTGTGTCCTCACCAGGACATGGCCAGCACCAGCCCAGCTTCCCCCTGGCTCCCCTGAGGCCACCGCTGGGATGGACAGACGGACGGACAGACAGCCTCAGCCCAGCTCCAGCCTGTTTTGGCTTTGCATTTTTTTTTTTTTTTCTCCCCCTCTGTTTGCCAACGTATCACTCAGCTTTGGGCTTTCTGAGCTCACTAGTAATTGTTCCCAGATGAAAAGAAATAAAGACTCGGTCCCTCTCCTCCTTCCCCCCTTCTCCAAAAAAAAAAAAAGTCCGTAAAGAAGAGCTATAAAAATGGCTTGTTATCTCACCTAGTGAGGCTCAGACTGTATGTTATTGCTAATTGGGTATAACATCCTTGTCTTGTTCTGCTCTCTGAAGCTAAATCAAGAAAGCACCATTGCTGCGAACTAATTATATCTCTGGACTGCAGACTCCAGCTTGTCTTCCCCTTTATTGAGTTAAAAAATGGTCACTAACCTTAATCTCTCATATTCCCAAGCATCAGAGCTGCTGAAAAACCACCACTTCCACCCGCATCCCAGTCTATGCTGAGAAAGATGGAGCACGTGGCCGGGCGAAGGCTTTCTGCTGCTCTGGGACCCAGCCCCACGCATGAGCCTGGGGGTGCCCACCCCTGCGGCGCCGGTGCCCACCGAGACCACCACAGATGCTGCCCGGGTCCCCGCACCATCGAGCCTTTATCATACACAGCTCAGAGGCTTTCTGTGCCACACACGCCCAGAGAGCGGCCACTGCTGCTTCTCCACCTCTCCTCCTTACCGGGAAGTTTAAGCTCTTTTCATTACAATGTTTTTAAAATCTGAACCCTGGGCGGCATCCCCTCAGCCCAAGCTCGGCAGATGTGAGCACCTGGGTCACGTGCGCCTGAACCACGGGGAGTGGATGCTGCTCCAGTTCATCCACATCACCTCCCAGTCCCAGCCCAGCATAGAGCCCGACGGTCCCGTTCACGCTGGTGCTCACCCACAGGTCCCCCACGGGAGCAAGGACACCGCGGCCACCCTGCTGCACCACCACAGCCAAAGCGCTCTGGTTACCGGCGTGGTGCCATGGCACAGACCCCAGCAGCACCAGGTCACCGCGGAAAAAGGGCGGATAGCTGGACCCTCGAAGGGCACCGAGACGAGCAGCCGGGCTTTGGCATCACAGCCATGCGGGACAACCCCATCCCGGTGCCTCCCTCGGCATCAGCTGTGTGGGGTGAGAGATTTAAGCAGAAATGCAAAGCTGTGGGTCAGAAACCGAAGGGCGATGCCACCGAGCCCAGCACCGAGCCCAGCTCCCTCCCCCTGCCCGGGAGGACCGGCGCAGACGGTGTTGCTTTCCAAAGGGAAAGTCAAGCTCCAGTTCTCCCTGCGAGCCAAGAGCATCCCTTAAAAAATTGATACTTCCCTGACTATTAATTAACCTGAACCACTTAAAACCGCCTTCAATTTGTCAGGTTTAACTGCCAGCTCTTCTCGGTAAATCAAGCGTCGCGTGCAGACGGAGGCTGCGCGTGCGAGGTGGCGGCGAAGGGAGCAGGCAGCGAGCGGAGCGCGCAGGGCACCCTGCACCATGCTCGCCATCCCGTCCCCCGAGAGCACCGACGACGATATTCCTACCCTGCAATTAGCCAGGACGTGATATGAAACATGACGGCTGGGCGGGCAGGCAGGAGCAGGCAGGTGCAGAGCACCCCACACCGCTGTGCTCCCGTCCCCCCCATGGCACCCCTGTCGTGCCACCAAGGCCAAATTCGAAAGCAATATGAATATTTATCTCTGGCGGTGCAATCTCCCCACTGCAGGGTATTAAGGCTTTATTACTGTGTGTTACCAGTGACTCTAAGCCAGCCCTCGCTCTAGCCTGGAGCACGGCAGAGATGACCTACAAGAGGCAGATGGCAAAAGCCTCGGAGAGCATCAGACCCCGGGATGCGCCTCCCCTCAATGGAGCAAAGCAGGGGGCTGCACACCTCGGTCCCACGCAGGGGGATGGGGACATGGCCGAGAGCTAGGTCCCCCCACTAAAAGCCCCCTCCTCACCCAGGGCGAGCCCCTCCAAAACGCCTCCCCACATCTCCTGGCCCCCGCACTGTACAGCTCCCCATTTTGGGTTAAAACACTGATGTATTCTCTCTTTAGCAAAAGGAGTCCCAGGGGCTATAAAAATTCCCAGCAGGCTCCTGTCAGTCTCAGGTCATTAACTTTCTTTCATTGGGAGTTTGTTTACAGCCAGCCATAAATAGCGGCGCCCGCGCCGCTCGCCAGCCGGGACAGGGTGGGATGGGACGGGGCTGCCGGTGCAGGAGGGTGCAGCACCCCAGGGCGTGGGGTCCGGCACTTGCCCCCACCGTATTGACTTTTCTCATATCCCACATTTCCCACCAGCCTGGCACCCCACGGCACGGCTGCCATGGTGCCATTTGCCACGAAACCACCTCAGCCCTGCAAATCGATGGGGTCACCTTGCGCACAGCCGGAGGGACGTGCTTGGGTGCGCTTGCAGCTCAGTTGTGGTCTTTCCTGGAGGAGGAGGAGGAGGAGGAGGAAGGCAGCCAGTCTGAGTTGCTCCTGTGGGTGACCAGCCCCCAGGACCTGCCCGGCACCTTCACCCAGCCCAGCACCCGCCGCAGGGGGAGTCCAGCCCCTGCGCCCATCATGAGCACCGACCTCGCGTCAGGACCTCTGCGTGTTTGAGAGATGTCCCAGTCCCAGTGCACGGAGCTCCGGTAGGGACCCCAACACTCATCTCACCGCGACCTCTACCTCAGACCTCTGCCCTTCCCTGGCAGCCCCTAAGGCACCACGATGATTTACCAGCACGGAGGCGGAAAGCAGGAAAGCCAAGCACACTGCTGACATGGCCGGCACGGCATTGCGCTCCTGCCAGGCTGTTTTCCACATCAGGGCTCCTCCATGCCCGAGCACACCCGGGATGGTCTCAGAGCACCCACGTCCCGCTGCCAGCCCGAGAGATGCACCCACGGCACTGCTGATGCCCTCACACCGGGAGCACAGCCCAAACCCCACCGACGCCGCAGCAGGCTCCGTGTGCCTGCTGGTTGGGAGCCACCGGCTGGGAGCTGGCCGGGTGCAGGTGCCCGGGGCTGGCAGTGGCACCGCAGGTGATCAGGAGCTTTATTTGCCGTGAGCACACGCGGCAGCTCTGCCACGGCCGTGCAAACCCACCAGCTGCAGCTCGAATAAAGACACAGGATCACACGGCTCCCGAGAACCGTGACTCGGCGGGGCTCAGCCGCAGCACCGGACACCGGTTTAATATTTACCCCCCCGCCTCAGCCCAGCGAAGCAGCTGGCAATCCCTGCTTTGGGGGGGCTGAGCAGGGAACCTCAAAGCCCAGGCTCCCCGCTGCTGGCACAGCCAGCTCCGCATGCCGCCCGGCTCAGCTCCATCAGCCCCACACTGGCACGGATGCCCAGCGTGGGGTCTTGGTGGCATGGCCCCCCCTCCATGCCTCATCCCAGGCTGAGGAGGGGAGCTCCTGGGGGTAAACAGCCACAGTTAGCGCAGCAGGGTCTGGCTCGCAGCAGCCAGCAGCCCACCTCTGGTGTTATTTCATGGGATGGCTACAAGAACAGCCGATGCACGGGCCGAGCGCACAGTCCAGCAGCACCCCAGGCTGCGCAGTGGGCTAAGAGATTAAACCCCAAACTCACCCACGGTGACTTCTGCTCTTCCACCCATCCCTGGGAGAGCAGGGACTCGCCAAAAATCACAGCCTCATCACTCACGGTCCCCCACGTCTATGGAAATATCTATATTTTAAACCATATACTGGCACAACCTGTAATCAGAGCAACACAAATAGCCCCTGCTTCCCATGTAAATTAAAAACACCCATTAGGCAGATTTCAAAAGATGTCAGTAGGCTTATAATTATACACGACATCCTTCCGAGATAAAAGCGATTACTGAGGATGCAAATCACTTAGCAACCAATCAGTGCCCCCAGAGTGCAAAGCACTGACCAGCCATCCATTTTCGCCTCGTCCTTTTATTCCCTGCATCGAGCAAATACAAACACAGATAAAGAGAGGCACAATAGCTCTTGACACGCAAATAGGTTAACATAATAAAGCCAGCTTTAGCCGGCTCACTCGAGGGAGAAAAGCAATTCTCAGGCAAGCAGGAGGTAATAAAACAGGGCTTTTGTGTTCCTGGCTCCCATTCTCACCCCTGCGCCAGCTTTGCTGCATTAGCTGATAGGCATCGTGGTTTGATTGAATTACCTTTCATGAATATTAGCTTTTTGAGGAATGCGCAGGCAGCAGAGAAAGAAGAAATGTCTTATTTTTGCATGCATGCGCCCGCTGCAGACGGACATGCGGCGGCACAGATGCCGGCGGGGCTGGGAGCGGGGTCCCGGCAGGTGCAGCCCCCAGCCCACCCCGCCAGCTGCAGCATCCCTGCGGGCAGCACCAGCCAGGCCGGGGGGTCACCCCACACAGACTCCCCCCACCCGAGAATCAGGCACCACCAGCAAAGGACCTTACCCTACCCAGAGAGGATATCCCGCTCTGTCCCCAAAAGGAGCCGTGGGGCCACCAAGGCTCCCATCACCCACCCCATCGCCCCGGCACCCACCAGGCTCAGGGGTGGCACCCGCATCCCTGCCCTTGGTACCCCGACAGCAGGGTGGGCTGGCTCCCACCAAATATTTACGAGGCCGTGGCTCCCTGTGGCAGGTCAGGATGAGGCCGGAGAGAGATGCGGGGCTGCCCGGCTTCGCCGCAGGTTTTCCCACACAAGTTCAGGCCACGCAGGAAACCCGCTTCAGGCAAAAATTAACTCTGCCGCCTGGCAGGGATGCAAACGCCCGGCACTAATCCCGCACGCCTGGCGGGAGCGTGGGGGCAGCTCGGGGATGGCGGCGGGTGCGGAACGCCGTGCTTGGCTGGGACCACCACCACCCGGGAGACCCTCGGCCCTGGGAGATGGAGCCCTTCCCCGGGCAGGGCAGCATCCTACAATTAAAAGCACCAGGAGGGAACGGGCTCCTCCACAGCCTGCTGAAGGGATGGATGAGTGTTTCAGGCTCAGATAAGACACATAACCACAGAGGGGCTTAAAAAATGAGATGACAGCCTCCCCGGAGGGGCTCTGTCCCCCTGGGCACGGCATGGCAGCAGCCACCCCATCTCCTCCCACCGTGGGCTTCTCTGCTCCAGACTGGGGATAAATATTCACACCCAGATATTTAAATTTTTAATGATACAGCCAGCTGAAACAGGGCTAACCTCACAGCAGGCACTGCTCTGGCACAGAGACCGTGCCCCACCGGTACCGGCCCACTCAGCCAGCAGGAAAGCCATTCTTAAAGCCAGGAAAACAAGCCAGGCTCCCGCTGCCAGGGAACAGCTTTCTCTTCCCCTGCTCTACACACAAGGTCAGAAGAAGGCACCGCGGTGAGAGCTTCCCTCTCCTTCCACTGCGGCTTTGAGGCAGCCTGACCCAACAGTGCTCGGCTTACCCCGTGGCTCGCCCCTGCACAGCTGTCGGCACCTGAAAATCCACTCCTGAAAGTTTTACAGATCCGTAAGAAGAAAAGTCCCTCCCGAGGACACCAGGTGCCCTCTGCCAGGGATGTTTCCCACCTCACATCCCTGCACCGGAGCCCACGTGCAAAGGCTTTGCCGGCTGCGGTCCCACCGGTGCACCGTGGGCATGTGTGGCCCCCCGGACCAGCGACCACCGGCACGTGTCGGGCCAGTGAAACCGCACCGCAGGGGCATGGGAAGGTACAAAAGTGCCGAACACCACAAAATCATCCCGAGCAAGACCAGGGACACCGCTTATTGAGAGAGGGGTTGCGTGGCTCTGCCCCCACACCCGCAGAGCCCCACAGCCACGCACCCTTAGCACTCTGCCCTCCAGGCAAGCGCGTCGCCCACCCAGGCAAGCTGCCTGCAGCCTCTGAACAAGAGCATTACTAGCAGGAGGATGCACATATATTCATATACACACACGCATCTCAAAAAACTCCCTTACAGAGACATCTGTGCCCCGACAACCAGAGCCAGGCAACCCACCGCTGCCCTACGCCAAGCAAATTCATCCCTCGGAAAACACCCAGCGTGGCTGTAAAACTTTGCCACTGCCTCTCCTCAGAAATAAACCCACAGGGCCGGAGCTGTGCCACGGTTCCAAGGCGGCGCAGCGATGCCCTGCAGCCAGCCGTGCCGAGCCGCCAGCGGCTCTCTGCGTCCAGGCCCTGCCTCTCCAGCCATTACATTCCCACGATCTGACGGCTCTCCCCAGAGCCAGATTTGGATGCTGGGGCTGAGTGACCCCCGCCAGCATCGGGAACACTTCATTTTCTGTTGGGGACCGAGCCGGAGAGGCGGCACAGCCCGCTCGTTCCCGGCAGGAGCTGGTCGCAGCCTTGGCAGATGCCCAGCCGTGCTGCCCGTGAGCTCTCGGGGACCACGACGCCTCGTCCCTGTGGATCACATTTCCAGAGCCGATGGTCCAGAAGATGCCACAGGGATGCTTCCCTTGCGCAGCGGGGCTGCTTTTGGAGATGCGTTCGGCCCGCAGACATCTCTCCGGGGCTGAGCCACCCGGCCCGGCGGCGGCAGCTGGGGAGATGGGCTTTTCAATAAAACATCGCAGGGTGGTTCCTTTTCCTCTCCGCTCCTTTGTGACCGGCGGTATCCACACCAGCGCGGGGTCCATGGCGGGGGTCCTGCCTCTGCCACCACCCGCTCCGGTGGCCCTGTGGGGGGGGTCAGGCGCATCCCCGCCACCTCCCTGCCCGGGCCGGCTCCGGGTGGAGGAGAAAAAA
>JAVJGI010000001.1:94741310-94795933 GCA_035590275.1 Ibycter americanus
CGACCGCCCCCCCGCACGGCCCCGGCCACCCCCCCCCCCCCCCCCCCCCAAACAGCCCGGGGGGTGTGCCCTGGGCTCCCCCCCAACCAGCACCCCAAAACAGCCCAGCCTGTGCCCCGAGGCTCCCTGCCACCCAGCACCCCTGAAACAGCCCAGCCTGTGCCCCCAGGGGTCCCCACCAACCAGCAACCCAAAATAGCCCTGCCTGTGCCCCCGGGGCTCCCCGCCACCCGGGCTCCCCGCCACCCACGCCCCCGAAACAGCCCGGTGTGTGTTTCCAGGGCTCCCCCCCACCCAGCACCCCTGAAACAGCCCAGCCTGTGTTCCTGGGGCTCCCCACCACCCAGCACCCCCAGAGCAGCCCAGCCTGTGCTCCCAGGGGTCCCCACCACCCAGCACCCCAAAACAGCCCAGCCTGTGCCCCTGAGGCTCCCTGCCACCCAGCACCCCTGAAACAGCCCAGCATCTGCCCCCGGGGCTCCCCACCACCCAGCACCCTCGAACCAGCCCAGTCTGTGCCCCCAGGGCTCCCCACCACCCAGCACCCCAGAGCAGTCCAGCCTGTGCCCCGACACTCGCCGCCTTCCCGCCGCTCCCCTCCCCGGCTGCCGCCTTGCAGCACTGAGCTTTGGGGAGTTTTGGGACCATTTGGCTTCTTCTCGGGGCCTTTCCAGCTCCCCCGTCCAGGGAGGCACCGGCAGCGCCTGGCGTGTGCGGGAGGAGAGCTGAAACCCAGGAGCTGCACCGGGATCCTCGGGATGACCGACCCTGTGAAGATGCTCCAGTCACCACTTCTGATCCAGCAAACGCTGAAGGTTAAGAAATTAAAATAATAGCTAGATACGCTTTCAGGAGAGCGATTCCTCTGTGTAATTATAATACGTATTATCCTCCCTATGAAAATACATTATATTGAATAAATTCCCTCTTTGAGCGGGGCTATTCATACTATTCATTTGTTTCAGTTCAAACAGTTTTAGCTCATATATCTGGCAGGTTCTTGCGCGGCTTTGTACGTTCTCTGCAGCTTATTTATCTGCTTTCCAAGTTGCAATATAGGCCAGCGATAAGAATAAAACCATTACAGATTTGTGAACAGCACTTAGATTTTTCAAAGATAATTTAATCAAAGCTATTAGTAAGTCAGGAAGACAGATTGCTTTTTAGTCGGAACAAAAAAAAAAAAAAAAAAAAAAAACAGCAGCTCTCGTTCTTCTCGGGAAATGTTTTAACCACCTGAAGTCACTCACAAGGACTTGAAAGGGTGACGGCATTTTTTGCTGGGGAAGAGATCCGTCTTGAAATAGCGAACTTCAAAAGGTGGGTGTTTCAGCACTGCCTTCAAGAAGATACTATTAAGCAGTTCTGACCTCCCCATTTACATTCCTTTTTTTTTTTTTTTTTTTTTTTTTTAAAGACTTTACAGAGGAGAAACACTTTTGTGATTCAGGGAACCCGTGAATACTTTGCCGGAACATAAATTTCACCCAGCGATGTTGGGAACACAAGGAGAGCCTTAATCTGCTAATGAATGAGCTCTGCAAAGTGAGACCGGGCTCCGCTTCCACATCCAGAGGGATTGAATTGCAAAAAGGAAGCGGGCAGCCCCTCGCTGCTGGAGGAGAGAGAGAGATTTTTAAAAGTCCTTCTGCTTTTGCACAAATAAATAATGCATCGGCCGGATCCGGGGTGGCAGCAGGCAAATCCTTCCCCTGCGGCACCGGGGAGCCCACCCAAAGTTGTCCATGCCAGCTGCTCGCCATGGCGCTGGCGAAGCGGAGAGACGTGGGATCCTAACTGCAGGTCTTTAAGATGACGGTGTCCCTTTAATTTAATATCATTATTTTTGACCGGCGCTAGCAATCCGGAGCGTTGAGCGTTTTCATCTCTCATCCTGACAAAGGCACGCTGTAATTCTTTGACCAAAATGTCAGTCTGCTCTGGAAATGACTGGCCCTCAGAATGAGAAAGATTTCCAGGGGATTAAAACCGGGCCATTACTCTCAGCTTTAAATGCATTCAAGGCTCTGAAAACCGTATCTGCTTTCGTTCCTTTTGTACGAAAAGTTATTGACTTATCAAGGTTAAAATACATTCAGTATGGCCCAATAAAACAGGGATATCTCCGCATTCGTGCTGTCATTTGCAGGTCCGTTTTCATGGCAACAGGGCTCTTTTCTGCACATTAAACGGTTCAGTTGTGCAAAGTTCAGACATTACATAAACAGAGAGGTAACAACAAAAAAAAAATCAATGAGCTCATAGGCATGGAAAAAGGAGATAGCATTGATCGGGGCCGGCATCGATATTTGGGATCGCTGCCTCCTGCCCCGCTCGCAGCCCTCCTGTGCTGGCAACGGGGACACAAAGAGATGCTGAAGGACACGGGGGGGGACGGTGCCTTCGCCACCACCCCCCCTGCCCCACCTCCTGCCCATCATTAAATCTCACCAGGGCACAGCCCGGCACCGCGAGGGTTGGAGGGGATGCCCACTCGCCGGGCTGAGGGTTTACTGGTGCCAGCAAAGATGTCAGTGCGCAGGTGGGCACTTCCCGTGGCTGGTTCCTTGGCTAATGACCCCAGTCCCCATTCCACGGCACATCCCAGGAGGTTTTTCCCAGCTCCCAGCCATTTCCAAACGCGGTTCCCCAAGGGGCACCGCCAGGATGGGGGTGTGGAGAGGTGGCCCCTTGCAGCCAAGGACCGGGAACATGGGGGACACGAACACATCGAGCACCTTTGTGGCAGTGCCAGCACCGTGTCACGGTGACTCCAGCAGTGTCAGGCTGCAGGCATGGAGGAGCAAGGCGCTGGCAGCCGCGGCGGGGTGCGGGGTGTTTGGGCGAGTGACTTTGATGCTGATGGGAGATGTCAAGCTTTTTGCTTCCCAGTCAAAGGGGTGAGAGAGATTCCGGCGTTAAAACGCTCGTTAGAGGAGAGACATCAACATCTGTTGGGAAAGCAAATGGAGAGCGGGGAGCGGAGTGAGACGGCCATGGGCAGCCAGGCATGAAGCGGGAGGAGGAAGGAGGAGGAGGAGGAAGGCAGGCAGCAATGGGGGTCTGCCCAAGCTGCTGCTGTGGCACAGAGGATCTGCTGCCCTTTGCCCTGTGTACAGCGCACGGTCTTGCTCCTGCATCCCAAATCTCTCCGGAGTGAGAGTGGAATTTACCCACTGGGAAGCCCGAGGTGAGAAGCTGGTCCCATATGGCCCCTTGCGAGGGTCCCAGGGCCCAGAAACAGCCCAAGAGCCAGGGCCAGCTTGGGAGAGCCGGAGCTGGGGGGCAAGGAGGGCAGCCGGCTGGTCCAGGCACGGAAAGGTCCCATTTGGGCAAGGAGCCGTGTCCCAGGAGCATCCTCCTCGCTGTCCCCCTGGGTGACACTGCCGTGGGCAGTGGTGGAGGTGCAGAGCTGGGCAGTATTCGGGGGCAGCTGCCTTGGGTGCTGCAGGGGTCGGGAAGGCAGAAGCTCCTGTGCTCCATGGTTGCTTCCACCCCCCCCCACCCCCAACCCCAAGTTTATTTATAGATTCAGCAAGTTATTCAGCTGAAACAAATCTCTGTTTCAGTCAGGTCCTGGGGCCAGCGGCAGCCTGCATTATCTCTCAGGCAGCCATACATTAGGCAGCACGTTTTCTATGGGGGCATCGGTAGCCCAGCACAAACAACCCGGCTTTTGCAGGCTGCAAGGAGGAAGGGACAGGGTGACAGTCCCCAGGGCACAGGCTGTGACATGAGAGCCGCCCTAAGAGCAAGCTGGGACAGACCTGTCTGTAGCAGGGGGGATCATCCTGCAAGGCTCGGGGTGGGCTGGCTGGGACATGAAGGTCTGGGGTGAACTCTGCCCCTCCAGCACAGCCCCCAGCCCCCTTGACAGCAACGCCGGGAGCAAGTGCTTGCCGTCAGCCGGAGTCTATTTTTGTTCCCTGCTTAAAAATATCCCCGTCTGGGTCACTGGCACATGATGGATCATTGCTCCTGTGACTTCCCCCAGGGTCTTCCCGGCTCTGAGATGAGGAGCAGAGTCAGGCTTCCCACAAGAGCTGCCCACACCCTTCCCACCCCAGAAAAACACCGAGGGGACATCACAGCACCCATGCTCTGGGGGTGTGAGAAACACCCACATGCTCCTGGAGCTGGGGCATGATGGAGCAGCAGCCCCAGCCGTGCCCCGGCATGGCCCCGCGCCAGCTCTGCATCCCAGCAGTGGCCAGGGAGCATCCCGGGGTCACCGTGTCCTCGCTTTCTGCTGTCCCCGCACTCAGTCCCCTGCCAGTGACGGAGCAGATCCCGTGCCTTTTTCTTTCCTCCTCATTTGTATCTTCTGAAAAATTCAACCTTGCTCAAAATCTTGGGTGAAAGCTCTTGTGAGCGGGGACGGGAGCGCAAAGAAGAGCGGATTCCAGCCTGCGGTGCATTTTCGAGCCCTATTAGTCACAAGCCTCTGATGCCACGAGAGATACGGGGCTGACTGACAGGTGATTTGGTTTTATCGCACCTGGGAATGTTTCATATCCGGCACAGGGCCATTCCGCAGCCTCTTTGTGCGGGAGCGCTCAGCAGCATCGCTGGGCGGAGGTGCAGCCGAGGGGGGTCTGGGGGGTCCCCACTTCTCCAGCTGCGGAGGGGCCCCGTGGTGGGCAGCACCCTGGCCATCACAATGCTGCAAAGGCACCACTCCCAGGGAGGGGTCAGCAGTCACAGCTGGGTACTGTCCCCCTCTCCCGTGGGCATCACCTCCGCCCTGATGGTCCCCAGGGCACCTTTCAGCCTGCAGAGACCCACGGGGTGCCTCCTCCTTTGGCAGGGGTCAGAGCTCCACTGCGGGGGATTCACTGGATCCCTGGCTGAAAACTTTTGGCTTTGTGAGTGACCAGATCCTGGAAACAGGAGGTGATCAAGGCCGGGCATGATGCTGCCTCTGGGTTTGCTCCTGCCCCATCCCTTGCGTACGGTGTTACGTACCTTCCTCCTGCACGGATTTTTGTTTAATTTCCCTTCCATTGCTCTACAACTAGTTTCCCTCTCCCCCACATGACTTGATTACGATGTTTAATTGCATTCACGGAGCAGTGCTGGCGTGTGCTGTCAGCCTGGATTACAGGCTGGTCTCTGCTGAGGGGGCAGCCCTAGGGGAGCACATGGCTGTGGGCAGCTGGGCTGGAAGTTGGGCTCCTGGAGCGGTATGGGAGCAAACTGGAGATTCCCAGGAGATCTTCACCTTTAACTTATTTCCTTCTTTCCCCTCCAAATCTGCTGACATTTGGAAAAGGGGAATCATTGCAATTTGCTTGGTTCAGCAAGTTCCCCTTCTCCCCTGTGCCGCACACGGCTCGGCACGGCTCTGCCGGGCTGTCAGCGGCCCCGGCACCGTGGAGGGCACCGACACAGGGGAAGAGGAAGGTGAACGATCCCTGAGCCCACTGCGGTGGGGTGCCCTGGTGCCCATGTCCGTAAGCAACGTCTAGTGGTGCCAAGTGATGCCACGTGGTGGGACCGGAGCCCCTGCGCACCCACCAGCAGCAGTGCTGGGCTGCCGGGAGAGCCAGCACAGCCCCTCAGCCTTTCAGCCAGGGAAGCACCTGATTCAATCCTCCTGACAGTCAAGAATTTAAAATGATTTATTAAAAATGTATAAAGCCCAGTTGTTGGTGTCGCTGCTCTGCTAAGAGCCGCCCGTGGCAGGCGTGCTCAGCTCGGGTTTATGTTTCCCTCGCTCAAACGGCTCCCACCGTGGCACCCGCAGTGGGGGGGCAAGGATGCCCCCACTCTGCATATTAATTTTCGGCAGAATGCCGCAGGCAAACACATTGAGGCTTCAAGAGGCATTACAGCTGAGCCGCGACCTCCGGGAAGGCAGCATCCTGACGCAGCCGGGTGAGCACCGTGCTGGCAAAGTGATGGGCAGCAGCCCCCTGCCCACACCTCTGCCTGTCCCCCCTCAGTCCAGCCTGGCCGTGGCATCGCAGCCACTGCGACACCGGGCTCTGCTCCTCCCACCCCATCTGCCCCCCAGCAGGGTTATGGCCCCTTCTTCCCATGGGAGTGGGGGGTCTCTTCCCGAGGAGTGGAGCCCGATGACCCGCAGCGCCCGGGGAAGATTAATGGAGACGTATGGAGTGTACGAGCGGCTCCGTCCCCACATGATGTATTCCAGCCCACAGCCGTAAATCCGGTTACGGTGGTTCAGCCATAGAGCGGAGGACAAGGGGAGGCAGAGACACCGGCTGCCTCGGCGCGGCAGAGGTCAGCGGGGGCAGGCACAGGAGCCACGCAGGGCTGGGATTGATCCGTGGCCCCGCCAGCTCCCTGGGTTTTCCCAGTGATGTTTGTTAGGAGGCTCTGACTCCTAGGAGGATTTATTAGGGTGAAGTTGGAAACAAAGTGAAAAGAGTGAGAAACTGTCTCTGTTGTCTGGGAGCGCTTAAGGGAGGGATGGGGGGGCTGTGGCCGTGCTGGGGGGGTGTCCCCAGCCCCACAACCACCTCCCCAGCCCACTGGTCCCTGCCTGCTCACCCAAAGATGCTCCAGTTTGGACCATCAGAGTTTTGCCCCTGCTTTGGTGCTGGCTTGCTGGGTGCCAGGGACAATCTGACACGGATGCCAAGGATACCTCTGAGCCACAGCACTGAGACATTTGTCCCATTCCTGTGGGATGCTGCCTGGCCCTGCTTGGGATGTCGGCAGGATGACGCAGGCACAAGGCTGCAAGAGCCCTGGGGAGGCATGGCGATAATGATTGAAATCAATATTTTTGCAGGAGAGAAATAAAAAGCCTCATCACAGCTATCGGCCAGAACATTGCAGAGGGAAAAAGAAATAAGACGTCTTGGCCAGTGGTGCCATCCATCCATGCCATCCCGGCCCTGGGCTCTGCTTCCTTTGCTGTCGCTGTTACCTGGCACCGACACCTGCCCGCGTCCTCAACAGGGTGTTCCCAAGCCTATTGCCTTCAAGGCAGTTAATGGATATAAACCAGGATTTTTCTCCTGTTTTTTTCAAAAGCTGTTTTCTCGGCAGCACCTTGTTTTTCTCTGACAGCCCAGTCAGCAACATCGGGTGTCCCCAGCCCCCCTTGGGCTGCGATTGCCCTCGTGGGACCATCCCCAACGCCTGAGCCACGGTGGGGCTGGGAAGGAGGAAGCCGAGACTCGGTGACTGAGCCAGCGCATCCGTCACCACTGGCACTGCTCTGCCTTTGTGTGCCGCAGAGACCGTGCAAATCAGGCACTGTGTGCCCCCGAGCCGGTCTCCACTTAGAACTGGCCCTGAAATCCCTCCTGGAAAAGGCACAGCCCTCCTGGGCAAGAGCCTTGCTGGTCCAGGATAACTTGCCATCAGCTTGCCAGAGCCAAGGGCCTGGCGGGAGTCCCAGCTGGGGGCTGCCAAGCCTGATGGATTGGCAGGACCACCCCACCTCCGGCAGCATCCTGCTTCTGGAATCCCGCTCCCAGGACTGTGCTCCCAGCATCCCACTCCCAGCATCCTACTTGCCACAGCCCAGTCATGCCACCACCCCTCGCCACTTTACGAGGCCAATTATCGCTCGGAAACTAGCACGATGCCCAGGTGTATGGTCCCAATTAAGCCTTGCTTAAAAACAATTTAAATACCATTATAAGTTTTCTGTTTCGGAGCAGGTTACCATCAACCACCACCGCCTGGGGATGGCTGCCTTCCCTGCTGGGCACCAGGCAGGGCGGCTCGGGGCTCGGTGATGAAGATGCTGCCGGAGCCCGTGGTTGCCTTTGTTTGGGGGGAACTGCTCCTGAACCCCACATCATCACCCCTGAGCCCCCATGGTGGCACTGGCCATGGTGGATATGATGGTGCTGAGCACCAGGGTGGTGTCCTGTCTTGGACTGTCTCCATCCTCATCCCTGGGGCAGCAGGTCTCACAGGGTGAAGGAGCCAGAGCCGGTGTGGGGCACTGGGGTGCAGGGAGGATGCTGGGGGCACGTGGGGACACCCACAGTGGGCTGGTGGCCAGGATGGGGTGCGGGATGGCTTGGCTCCCACTGCATGCCATGCCAGTGGGAACAGGGAGGAGGGGGCAATGCCAGATGGTGCTGGGCATCACTGGGAGCTGAGGGGTTAGGGGGGCTGGGGGTGTCACGGTGTCACACATCGCTGAGCTTTCTGAGCGCTGGCAGGTGTCCTCCCCACCGTGGGGCTTTGATCCACACACTGAAAGAGCAAAGGCAGCTGCCTTTGTGCGCTGGGAGGCTTTGAAGTCTCCCAAAACGGAGCGGGGGGCACTGGGGGGGCAGCTGGCCCTTCCCTGCCAGCCCAGCCCCCCTGCAGCCCCACTTTCTCTCCCTTTTTATTCCCTTGTTCCCAATTAGGAGCCACCTCCGGCTCGTGCAATAAAACCTGCAAACTTTCCCGGAGAGCCCCAGCTGGGGCACCGGGGGCCGTGCTGGGGACCGTATTGCACAGGACCCCCCGGGGGTCCCAGCACGCTCCCTCCCACCCTCTATGGCCACACTTACCCGCTCCCCCCAGCACAGGACCCCCGATTTGGGGTTGGCGCCTTCCCCAGGGACCCCGCTCCAGGTGACAGCAAGCAGGTCCCTGCCCAGGCGGGTGACAGTAATTAGCTCTGTCCTTAATTCTCAGCCCATTTTATCTTTTCCCTTCCAATGGCAGGAGAAAAGAGAAGCTCTTTTCCATCCCCCCACCCCTCCCTTCCCTTTCTGGTGGCTTTGCTCAGACCCGGGAGGGTGAGCAGAGCCCAGCGAGTACGTGTGAGCCTGTGTTTTTGTGAGAAAAAATGCACATTGATCATTTCTGGGAATCAGACTGTGTTTTTTTACTCTGAAGCATCCATTATACACAGCTGCTTAATTGACGAGCGCTGCCTAGTCACCTCAGATGCCGGAGTAAAACAGCCTAAAAGCTCCAGCGCAGAGGAAGTCCGCGCTTTATAAATTGATTCAGTGGGAGAGAGAGGGAGCGAGCAAAAAAAAGCATTAATTACAGATGCTTCTGTGGGCACTGTTTTATGGCAGTGAGACCAGGATGTGGGCAATTCTCCTAAATGTGCTGATTAGACAGCACTTCATGTCTCGGAGCACATTAAATGGGCTCTGTAAAGCTATTAAAGATGCAGCGCCATAAAGAATTGACGAGAGCGAGCGGCAGCGGCGCAGCCCGGGGCTCCTGCCCAGCTCCTGGCTGCCGAGCTCGGCAGCAACAAGTCACCGGTGAGGCCGGCCGAGCCGTGCGAGTGCCGGAGCTGGGGTGAGCTGAGGTGGTGGGGACCGATGCTCCTTCTTGGATTTCCATCCCTGTTGACACCACCTGAGCCCCCTCTCTGGACCCTGCTGGGGTCAGGGGGCTGGGGGTTGCCTGTGCCCCCCATGTGATTCTGTGGCTCCCATCAGGTCCCATCCCTGTTCTGAACTTCCCAGCTCCCCACTCCAGGCAGCCCCTCTCCCCCAAAAACCACCTGGGGCCAGGGTGGTCCCTCTGGAGCATGGCCAGAAGGGCAGGGACCCCAGCCCCACGATAGAAGGGCTCAGGCAGAGCTGTGGGGATGCAGGAGCTGGTGCTGCTCCACCATCGCCTGGGCACTGGGGCGTCGGGACTGCCTCTCCCCAGGCTGCTTCTGCCTGCTGTGGAGCTGGGAGGGCAAGGGCAGGTTTGGAGAGGTTTGCTGCCAGCCCAAGGGATGTCACACAGGGGACAGCAGAGGTGTAGGGACATCGTGCTGCATCCCAGCTGCCGCCTGTTCCAAGGCCCTCTCTGACTGTCCCCATGCCTGCAGGGACTGTCCCCACTCATCCCACCCTCAGGCGCCAGGATCGAGCCTGGCTACACCACCCTGGCTCCCTCGGGGTCTCTCCTGGTGTGACCCAGTAGCACAGGAGCATCGTGGCAGCTATCGGCAGTCCTCGGAGCATCCCTGGAATATCCCTGGAGCATCTCTCCAACCAGACTCCTTCCCCCCTTGCCCGGCACGCCCATGGTTGGAGGACAACAGCCCTTGAGCCCAAGTAGAATAAAGCCACACGGCTTTGAGTGCTGCTCTGGCTTCACCCACAGTCTCTGGCCACCCCACTGCAGGCAGGAGCCAGCAAGGACGGATCCGGCTGACCCCATGGCTCTGCAATCCGCATCCGTCAGGCCAGCATGGCCCCCCTGCTCGGCGGGTGCGGGGCTGGCCGGGTGTGTGATGTTAACACAGCCCCGCCGCGCAATCGCACCGGCAAATCAATTTGTCAGGACACAGCTCACCAATTAGCGTTTGCTGAGAGTATTACTCATTTGCGCACTGCAGGTTTCAGGGAATTAATCAGGGGCTCGCCGGGTAGCTGGGACAGCCAGGGTGGGAAGGGTGATGCCAGCACCTGGCACAGCCTGGCATTGCCGACAGTGTGAGCTGTGCCGGAGGTGCCAGGTGCTCTCCCTGCACCCAGGGGGAATTTGGCCCATCGGAGGGGCCCTCGGACACCCCAATATAACAGCAATCCTGTCCCCTGGAGCTGCACATGCCCACCAGCACCACACCAGGGTGGGATCCTGGTTGCCTCGAGGTGCCGGGAGAGCAGTGGGATGCAGAGTGGAAAGAAGTGAGCCTAAGGCAAAGTGACACTTCCCATGTCATCTTGGGGAGGTGACACTGAACGGTGTCACCCACCCCGCACCCAGTCTGGGGAGCGAGCGTGACCCCAGCCCTGGCGCAGACCTGGCAGCACCGGGGCAGGTGGGTGCCGGTGCTGGTGCCAGGGGCTTTTGGCAGCACATGGGCTGTCCCGGGCACGAGCATGAGCCGAGCCACACACATGTGAGCAGAGAGGACAAGAATTCACAATCCAGGCTATAAAATAAAAAAGTGCTGAGCCATGCTGCTCGCTGCTGCGGGGGGATAGCAGCAGCCCTGTGGGATCCCCTGGCCCCCAGGTCTCCAGCACGGGGACATGGGCACCCACTGGTCCTGGGACAGGGTGATGCTGGAGCCAGGCATCCCGGGGGACCCCCCAGCCCTGTCCCAGCTCCTGCCCCAGTCGGGGATCCCCAGGCTGCCCACGCACGGTGCACGCGGTGTGAGCAGCATCCCCCAGCCTGCCCAGCCCTCTGACGGATAATCGATTTCCCTGAGCCAGGGAGAGACACACTGTCCAAACGCATCAAGCTTTAAATGCCAACTTTCCTAATGCGATTTTACAATCTCCTATAATTGAGTCGCAGCGAAACTTCCCCCTTCCCCAGCGCGGTGGGGGACAGGTTCAGCTCTGCCCAGCCTCCCCTCCCACCCCAGGGCCATGCAGGTCATGGGTGCATCCCTCCCCAAAGACCATGCTGCGCTCTCCACGGGGGTCAACACCCCTCTGGGATAAGCCATGGCCTCAGGGTGCCCTGGGGTGCCAGTAGCCCCCCTCTGCCAGCACACAGCCCCCAGGACTGATGCACACCTGCCCTGAAACAGCCAGCACGATGCACAGCCACCCAATTCCATCTCCCTGGGGTCCGTGCAGCCGGCTGAGCACCCCCCTGCCTTCCCCATGGGGGCTGGCCTGGATCAGCCCCCAGAAGTTATAAACGAAGCCCAGAGCGGAGCAGTGCCACATCAGGGTGGCATATCTGGGGGGGGATTGTGCCCCTCCATGGGGCTCTATGACCTCTCCTGGGGGCCAGTGGAACAGTGCAGAGCCTGTCACCAGCTGACAGTGCTGAGACCCCAACACCTTTTGTGGGGGACCAAGAGCCCTGGCAGCCCCCCAACCTCGTGCAAACCCCAGGCTGGGGCTGGGGGCTGCAGGGGGTCCAGCAGGGCCATGGGGCTGGGGCTGGGGCTATGCCATAGGGAGCCCCAGCACTGCTCAAGGTTAAAGCCAGCAATTAAGAGTTGGGATTTGCATGCAGCAAATGACTCCAGCTAATTTCAGGTTTAAAAGGAAAATAATCGGAGAGAGGATTGTTTGCAAAATCAGGGCGCTGCGGAGGAGGAGCGGGCGCTCTGCTCTGCTCTGGAGGTCGTCAGCCTTAACCTGGCCAGCCGAGCCACCCCCACTGCACATCTGGGGGCAGCACATCTGGAGATGGCACATCTGGGTGGCCTTGGCAGGAGCCTGCCATGTCCCAATGGCCCCAGGCACTGGACTAGCAGGTCAGGCAGCCCTGAGGGGCACAGGGTGAACCCCCAGCCCTGGGGGGGGGTGCTCCTTGGAGGGTCCTGGGTACCCCCCAGCTCTGGGACAGGCACCCTGGGCATGTGGGAAGAGTGGGAAGCCCAGCTACGGGGCGATCTCTGACTCACCCACCAACCCACATGCCTGCCCCCCCCAAAAATAATAGGCACAAATGCCAGGGTGCTGAATTGATTCATTTAATTTTCCCTTCTCATTTGATCAAGAGCAGGGTGACATTTGGCAAAAGTTGCTGATGAGGGATTGAATGATTAATTGTCATGACAACCATTCCTGGTTAATGACAGGGATGAGATTGTGCCGGCATAAAAGACGGAGAGTGGCCTTGAGTGCCGCGGTGCTAAATTACCAGGCATGTCACTGTTTGTGCTTTTGGTAAAACGTGGCCATGCGTTTCTAATGAGAGGTTAACTGTGTCCCCAAAGTAATTACAACTGATTGAAGAGGTAGTTAGTAATTAGAGGATTAACTGTAATGAGTCTCACCTGCAGTGGTTGCCATAGTTACAGTATTTTAGATGATAGGAGTTAAAATAGGATGGAGGATGTAGTGCCAGGAGAGGTGGCTTTGCCCCCTGGGGTGCATCAGTGTGCTGTGGGGTCCCCGGGGTGCTTGGGTGGGCTGGGTGCCCCCCTGCACCCACCACCTCACGGCACAGGGTGCCCCATGGCCTGATGCCCCGCAGCCCCATGCACTGGGCAATGGCCTGTGCATGGAGCCTGGGGGGGACACCTGCAAGGAAACCCCCCCCAAAGCCCCAGGATGCCCTGAGCAGAGCATCACTTGCCGGCCTGCAGCACCCTGTGCCATGCTGTGCCATACCCGGGCATGGCACAGCCCCGCAGCAAGGCTGAGCAGCAGGTGGGAGCCCCGGGGCTGGCTCTGCCAGCAGGCAATTTCCGAAGGCAGGAAAGTCATCAAAAAAGCTTAAATCTCCAAATTCCTGACAGGCCAGGCTTGCACTATTTGGGAGCCAAGAAGAGGGGCTATGGGTGGGAGTAGGGATGTCCCACAGCACCGCCAGCAGTGGCATCCACCAGGGTCCCACGACCCTGGATGCACTGAGGGGCTGCCCCAACTGCCCAAATCGAAGCTGTTTCGATGCTGCTTATTCCCCTACTTCCACTGATGACAATTTACAGGACCATGTAAAACCTCCAAGTACAGTATCTTTAATTATTCCATCCATAAATGATAAGTACCATTCATTTCAGGGCTCTCATTACGAATTTATACCCCTGTTTAATGTGCTCACTAACATCAGACATCCCACAGCTCACAGAGAAATATTGAACAATCCTTTCTGGAAGAGCCGAGCGGATACCGCCGGAGCTATTTTGGACTTGGGAAGAGAGATGGGCAAAGTTGGGGGTATTGGTTTCTGAAATGAAGAGTGAAACCCCCTCCTTGGGGAGGCAGAGGGGCTCTGGGCTGGGATCTGGGGGTGGGCAGCTCCTGGGGCTCAAAGCTTTTTGTCCGGATGCTTTCCAGGTGAAATTCTGCCACTTTTTTTTCTGAACATGCCGATGGTTGAAAATGAACTTCATTTTTAGAGAAGTACAAAATTAGAGCTTCATATTTGTGTGTGCATATATATATACACACACACGTCTATGGGAAAGCTTTTGCAAAGGCTTAACTTAAAAAAGGAAATCCCGAATATCTGCATTTCAGAGCAAACATGACGAGTTGGTTTGACCCAAAACAAATTTTTTTTCTGGATTTTTTTCCAGTGCAGATGTCCACATGCCCCAGTGTCAGAGCACCCCCCTCCCAGTTTTCCTTTGGGCCCTGAAACACCACCCCCATTGCTCGCTTCCCCCCCAGGGCGGCACGACCTGGGCCAGCTCAGTGGGCATGGCCGTGGTGGTGGCGGTGGCATGGCCACAAGCACCGAGCAGGGGCAGGCATCAGGCTCTTGGTGCTGCCAGATGGCCTTTGCATCTCTAGCTTAGCAGGCTGTGCATGGCTCCCTCCTGCATGGAAAGCTGGGACTGCAAATCCAATGTGCAAAATTTGATATTTTTCAGCTCCCAGCGGCTCGCTGGGGGTCCCACTCCTGTGCCATGCAGTGCTGGTGCTGTGCCATGCAGTGCCGAGGTTGTGTCGGAGCATCCCCAGCTGCCACGTCCCTTTCCATGCACAGGTTCCCGTGGCTGTGCCATGCAGTGCCAAGGCTGTGCTGGAGCTGTGCTGGAGCATCCCCGGCTGCCAGAACCCTCTCCATGTGCAGGCTCCAAGGCTGTGCCATGTGGTGCCAAGGCTGTGCCGAGGCTGTGCTGGAGCATCCGAGGCTGTGCTGGAGCATCCCCAGCTGCCAGGACCCTCTCCATGCGCAGGCTCCATGGCTGTGGACCCTGCGGCTGAACCCCCTCTTTTCTCGCCTTCCCTGCAGCCGCTGCAGCTCAGCCCTTGGCTGGGGCATGCAGCTGGGCCAGCTTTGCTTGGGACTCCTCGGTAATTAAGAAGGCTTAGGGAGTGCATGCAACCACTGGGGACAGGCCAGGCTCCAGCGTGGTAGAAGTCATGGAGATTAGGGAGATTAAAAAGAAAGTTAATCATGGATGAGCAGGAGGGGTGAGAGCAGGGATCAGCCTCCAAATTTCAGGGGAGCAGCAGGGATGGGGACGGGGACAAGGTGACCCAGGTGCATTTGCCCAGCTCAGACTTATTTCAGGCGGCTTTGCTTTCCCACTCCAAACCTGGGGTTTATCCAAGCCCCAAGGCACAATTCAGGGGACAGCACCCTGCCCCTCTGGCACCCTGATGCCCCACCATGCTGTGAGCCATCGGGTGGCCGTGCCAGCATCCTCATCCCCATCTCCATCCCGGCGGCGCTGCCGTGCGGGATTGCGGACACCGCTGAAGCCCTCGGTGTGCCACCAAGTCCCTGGCACACGTCTTGAGCATGCCAGGGCTCAGCTGCCACCGCCGCGCTCCTGCCAGCCAAGCGGCCGTGCCGCACCGGAGGCATCACGACAGATTTTCCTCTCGGTGCGTTTGGTCTGTTTTCGTGGGTAAAACAGCAACACAGCGGGAAAAATCCGGCAGGCAGGCAGCCCCTCGCCTTGGCAGGCGGGATGGCTGCCCGCCAGTAGCGTTTTAATGCCATTACACCACAGATACAAGCTCTTAAGCATTAAAGATGGCTTTTATGGATCATAAAATCTATTATTACGGCTCGCCACAGTCACTGGAGCAGCAATTGGCGGTGCAGTGGGGTGCGGGTGCCGCGGGGACTGTCCCCTCCTGCCCTGTCCCACCGGCAGATGTGATGCTGAGTCCCACGGGTGGGACCACAGTGACGGGGATAAGAAGGGAGCATCATCCAACCCCCCAAAACTCACCTCCATCGGCCAAGCTGGTGTTTTCCAGCCATGGGCCATAGGTCCCCATCACGCCTCCTGGGCACAGCCCCAACCTGGCACCCCAGGGATACCACTGGGTGCTGCGAGGGGGCAGCTCTCCTTGACCCTTCTGGGGCAGGGTCTTGTCCCCGAGCTTTTGGCAAGGACATGTCTTTCTGGAGACTTTCAAAGTCATCTGAAAGCTGCTGGTGAGCCTGAAGGGGAAATACACCGTGTTTACTGCAAATTGAAAAAAACTCCCACTCAAATTTAAAATAATTAATGGGAATATTTGCATGAAAGTCTTAGTTTTTTCTGCAAATCTTAAATTTAGGGGCAGATATTACCTGCCAGGGCTCCTTTAAAGAGGAATTAATAGTAGCTGTTGTAATTGCCGACCAGGAGTAGCCTTCTGTGAGAGATAAGCTTCTAATAAGCTGTCATTGCTGGATGGCTTTAGAGTATTAACAGGTAAGTTAATAAACATGTATAATTGGGGGTCCCCTCCTCAGGGACACCTTGGTGCTGCTGGTCCCTGAGGTGAGTGGCCCTGTCGGGGTGGCTGGGCGAGCAGCGTGTCACCCTGCACCCAGCACCCAGGACCCAGCACCCAGCACCCAGCAACACGTACCTTGCACCCAGCACCCAGCAACCTGTACCTTGCACCCAGCACCCTGCACCCAGCACCCAGCAACCTGTACCTTGCACCCAGCACCCTGCACCCAGCACCCAGCAGCTTGTACCTTACGCCCAGCACCCAGGACCCTGCACCCAGCACCCAGCAACCTGTACCTTGCACCCAGCACCCTGCGCCCAGCACCTAGCGTGCCCACTCCACACCAAGCCTGTTAATTACCGTGCAGCTCAGGCCGTGCGAGGTGCCCCTTTGGCTAAGAGGATGCTAAAAGGCAGATGTGCTGAATCCTCCCGCTGTGCCAGCTAACGGAGCACAAAGCCGGCTCCCGCGCTGCCTGTGCTGCCATGAAGGTTAGAAACGAGAGTGAATTATTGATGGTGTTTGAAAGCGGTGTGAGCTGGCTGGCTGGGCGGTGGGCAGCAGCCGACACGCTTTGGCTGGGCTGTGGGTGGCTGTCACCTCACTGCAGGTTGTTAACCCCTGGGGACGGGAGGGTAAGAGCCTCAGTGGGACCGAGCCAAGGCAGAAAGCCCCTGCAAGCGGCACACAGCTGTGGTGGTGGGTCAGCAGTCGCTCCTGGCTCTGCCCTGGCTCCTGCCCCATCCTGCATGCCCAGCACAGGATGCTTGCTGGATCTGGTGCTCACTGGGTGTGATGCTCGCTGGAGATGATGCTCGCTGGATGGGTTGCTTTCCAGGCTTGGTTCTTGCCTTGGTGGACGTGATGCTGGCCAGATGTGATGCACCATGCCCGGCTCAGCTCTCCTCCATGGCTCAACTCCCACCTCTGCCCCCAGCTCCCCTACCTGAGCATCCAGCACAGCTGAGGGTCTCAATTATATTAGCAACAGTTCTCATTGAAATTAAAAATATAATTCATGAAAGCCCTTCTGCTTGTGTTGGGCTTTGTAAACCCTCTGTGCTTCCTCCCCCTCCTTTTTAATAAAATCTAAACTGTGAAGCTAAACTACTTGACAGAGTCCTTTAAATATGTGCAAATATATATTTGCACTCATTTTTTTTTTCCCGGAGGCTCTTCCATTAGGTAGTATTTGTTGCCAACATTAATTTCATTAGATTTTCATGGCATTTTAATAGGAGTCCCAGTGTTTTTTTGCATATATTAGCATGCACAAGGAAGCGAAGATCGACAAATTATAGTAAAGTAAAAATCCGTTTTAGAGGCAGTAAAGGGAACTTCTCGGGAGCTGCCTGTGAAGGTGGTGAGAAGGGGGAGAGTGGCGTTCCCTGGCCATGCCCCGTCCCTCTGTGGCATTTTGGGATTCGTATCCTGGCTGGGCACCACGCGCTTTGCCATCGGCAACCGAACGTCGGCTCCGAAACCTGACAGCCACTTAATGAAGATATTTTCAACCTGATTGTCAGACGTGCACACGGAGCCTGATTACAGCCAGAGACCCGAGTGGAAGAGCTCACAAATTAAATATGTGTTGATTATGCAAACTTGATCTCGTGTTTATTTCTCATAAATAAAGCATGAGCCGAGGTTCAGCTCTCCCATGCACGCTTCCGAAGGCGATATTTATTGTATGCAAATTGGGCACGGGGCTGGGAGGAGAAGTAATCAACTGTTTATCAGATGGCATATACGATCAGCTTGGAAATAATAACCAGGGTAAGAGTTTTACATAGATTATGACGGAGATTATACGGTCATCACCTTAAATTTACGGTCCTGAGGACAGGTGGACACGTGCGGCGGATGCCACCCTCCCCGTGCTGCCGGGCGGGCGCAGGATCCGACATGCCCTCGGGCATCGTGTCCCAGCAGCGAGCCCAGGATCTGCAGCAGATTTAGGTGTATTTTATTGTCCATAGGGGTATTTTAGCGTGCATAGGGGTATTTTAGTGTTCATAGAGATATTTTACTGTGCATAAGGGCATTTTATCATGCATAGGTGCATTTTGCTGTGTCCAGGGGTACTTCACTTGGTGCCGTACCATTCCCAGGGATCAGGGAGGAGGGCTGGGAGCTGGGCTCTGGTGCATCCTGCACCACCCGGGTCCCTGTGGACTCCATGCAGAATGAAAAATGGCATTTAAAGTTTTTAGAAAAACCCGATCTGGCAGCCTGTGTGGTCCTGCCCGGCGGTGCCACTTCTGGGA
Organism: Ibycter americanus; assembly: GCA_035590275.1. Taxonomy (NCBI): domain Eukaryota; kingdom Metazoa; phylum Chordata; class Aves; order Falconiformes; family Falconidae; genus Ibycter; species Ibycter americanus. The sequence goes on from JAVJGI010000001.1 coordinate 94,759,573, forward strand.
AGGTTTGGGAAGGAACCCGTGATGATGATAAATGCATCCAGGGTGATTTTTTTTTTTTTTCCTCCCCACATCATTTTATAGGAAATACATGTTGGAAATGAAATTGAAATGAAAATGAATAAATATTTCATAGAATACAATTACCGTGGCTCAGGACCAAGACAACTGCAGCAGATCCTGCTGCACACAGTGCGTTAGCAATTCAGCAGCAACGAATTGCTCTCTTGGCTTTTAATCTGCTTTTTTGCTAGCACGAATGATCTCCCCGGCCCCCAGTGGGGATGTGCCCATGGTGAGAGCTGTGGCGATGGATGGATCTGGACATCACCCATCACCCTGGGAGCACCCTGCGTGCTGCCCAGGCTGGGATGGCAGCACAGCAGGCAGACTGGCTTCACCACCAGATTAAAAAAAAAAAAAATCAAGTTAAATCCAATTCTTTGCCATAAAAGTGAGAAAGGGGGCAGGAAAACCGCAGGGGACTGGTGAGGAAGAACTCAAATTCAATAAAAGGTGACTTGCTGTCCGCCCTTTCCCTGCCGCTGCTGCCGTGGCTCCATGGGACGGTGACAAACATCCCTGCTGGGGCCAGAGGCTCCATGCCGGGGCTCTGGGACACGGCAGTTTTCAGCCACTGCTGGTCAATGGAGAAGAGAAAGAGCTTTTTCCGGAGCGCGGTGGGGAGCGGAGGATTTATGGGAAGCAATTTGGTGGCGAGATTTTATTTTGTTTGTTTGCTTTCGTGGCCGGCGTGGTGTGAGGCTGTGAGAGCAGCTGGGTCTGGGGAGGGCGCGATCGCCAGCATCCCAGGCGGCCCTTTTGGGATCTCCACAGTGCTCCAGCTCAGCCGGGGTGATGCGAGCCAGTGTCACCTATGGGTGCCCGAACCAGGGCTGGCCAGCATCCCACGGCTCCCAAAACAGCATCCTCATCCCTCTTCCCTGAGACCCAGGAGGGACCCTCCGAGCTGTCTCCCGGACTGGACGCCTTGCTCGCACGTCTTCCCCATCACCAGCCTTCAAATGGAAGGGGAACCACGGAGTCCCCCTTCCATTCCCCGGGAGGCTCCCCGAGCCAGGCCCTCCCCATGTTCCTTGTCAGGGGTGTGCTGGGGCAGACGTGGGGATCAGACGCTGCCTTTGATGCTCGCGGCAGGCAGCGGCGCGGCAGCACTTCGCCTGATGGCGGGAGGCAGGCGGGAGCGTGGGGCCGGCGGCAGCGCTTTGAACAGGCATTACAGGGAAAACTCAACAAAATGGCACAGCCGCGGCAGCTCGGCAGCGTCGTGTTTTCCCAAAGCAGGAATAAAACAGACGCGCAGACAGTACTTTGCAAACAATTTAATTTGCCTGATGCTTTGATATAGATGAGGATACGGCGAGGCAGGCGCGGAGAGAGATGAAAAGCTCCGCTGGATGCGGGGGGTGTCTGCACGGTGTGCAACGTGCCGGTGCACGGTGTGCGATGTGCCAGTGCGTGGTGTGCGATGTGCCAGTGCGTGGTGTGAGATGTTCCAGTGCGCAGTGTGCAATGTGCTGGTGTATGGTGTGCGATGTGCTGGTGTATGGTGTGCGATGTGCTGGTGTATGGTGTGTGATGTGCTGGTGTATAGTGTGTGATGTGCCGGTGCACGGAGTGCAATGTGCTGGTGCACGGTGTGTGATGTGGTGGTGCACGGTGTGTGATGTGCTGGTGTACAGTATGTGACATGCTGGTGTGCAATGTGTGATGTGCTGGTGCACAGAGTGCAATGTGCTGGTGCACGGTGTGCAAAGTGCCGGTGCACAGAGCGTTATGTGCCGGTGCAGGGTGTGTGATGGGCCGGTGCACAGAGTGCAATGTGCTGGTGCACGGCGTGTGACACGCTGGTGTGCGATGTGTGATGTGCCAGTGCACGGTGTGTGATGTGCAGCATGAGGTGGGCGACTGCCCATCTCCATCTGACACCAGGGTGATGCCAGCGTGTCCCCAAGCTCTTGCAGGACCAGGGCTGAGCCCAGCTGCACCGTGGGAGGCGACGAGCATCATGTGCCGGTGCTGGTGACCCTGCTCCGGTGCTGCCTGGGGACACCCTCTGTGCCACCCAGCCCTGCCTGAGACCCACGCTGGGCTGGGGCTGTGGGAAACCTCCTCCCCCAGCAGCCGGGGAGCTAAAGAGACAGGGCTGGGAGAGCGTGAGGAGCGCGGCTGTCAGATATGGGGCACGCTGAAATATTAATGGAACTAACATTTCAATTACCTTTTATCTGTACAGGCTCAGGCTGCGGCGAGGGGGCTGGGGCGGCCCCCCCCGTGTGCTGTCACCCAGACATTCATGCTGTGCTGGTTCTTTTTATTGGTTTTCATCACTTTTGACATTGCCAACAATGAACCTTGAAGTAAATTTTCAGTAGTGACTGTGTCAGTGGAAAACTGTCTCCCCGTCATTTTTCTAAATTAGGCAATGATTCGAGTCCTTGGGGTGGGAGCGGGAAGAGAAGTGATGGGGCTGAGGAGGAGGAAGGGGTGGCCATGGGGAGCCTCTTCCTGATCACCCCGAGCCCAAGCCCCAGGACCCCTCTCCCCAGCGGGATAAGGGGCTACTACCTCCCTGCAGCCCTGCCTCAGCTCCCTCGTGATGCTGCAAAACCTGCCCTGAGCAGCACCCAGATGTGCCGTAGCACCAGATGTGCCCTGAGTAGCACCCAGATGTCCCTCAGTGCCAGATGTGCCCCAGTGGTGGGGCCGGCAGCAGAGCCATGGTCCAGCCACTCACCCCGGCCCTGGTCCCCACACAGCACCTGGAACCCCCTCCCCACGATGCCGGCAGATGCCAGTGACGAGTTACCCTCACTCAGGTGGCACTGCCTTCCCCCTGCGCCGCCCGTCGATGGGTGTGCGGCTGCTCCCCGAGCAGGGGCTGCCTCTTGGCTCTTGGCGTTTGCTCAGGCGCCTGGTCCGCTCCAGCTCTGGTGGCTGCTCTGAGATGCTGGGAGGGGGACTGGCCCCTGGGGACACCACGGCAGTGGGGACACACAGCCTGGCACCGGCACAGGCCACCTGCCTGCTCTCCTAGCATCCATTGCCCCCCATGTGGCTCATGATGTTCTCAGCCCCTCTCCTGGGTGCTCGCTGGTCCTGGGAGCTCCCCCAGCCTTCTCAGCCAAGGTGCCCCCTCTCCAGCCACACCAGTCCCCATCGTGCACAACGTTGTGACGCCGGGATCAGCCTTCCAGCGTGGCAGAGCTGCTCTGGTTTCTGTGCGCGGTGCCGGCACGTGGGCACACCTCTGCTGAACCACGGCCCCTCCTCGCCCCAGGGGGAGACTAAGCAGAACTTTAATTTTAATGTTCATTGAGCATGTAAAGGGGGAAAAAAAAAAATCAATTTAATAACCTCTCTTCACAAACAGTGCCTGGAGGCTGCTCGGCAAACGCGGCTTTGAGAACTTCAGAAAGTCTTTTGTGCTGTTATTTATCGCGGGGGATTAAATGGAGCCGTAAGCGGGAGCAGCGCTGCCATAACCACGGCTGAGCCGGCTGCGCTCCAGCCCCACATCGCCGGCACAAGGCACCCGAGCTGAAGCCCAGCCGGGGCAGAAGGACACGGAGGGGTGCAAGGGCAAGTACGTATAGCCAGGAAAAACTCATTCCGAAGAGATGCTGCTCCTCCGCCACCTGCTCCCTGAAAGGATCTTCAAGGGCGCCCTGGGGATGTGGCGAGGACCAGTGGATCTGGCAGGAGCCACCAGCTTTGCAGACACGCAGGGGAGAATTTGTTGTTAAACTCCCTGCGGTTTGAGCGGTGGTGGTATGGTGGGTGTCGTGGCGGTGGGATGGATGCCACGATGCTCTAATGGGTGCCGTGGTGGCATGATGGGTACCAAGGCAATGTGGTGGCTGCCATGGTGGTGTGATGGGTGTTGTGGCAATGTGATGAGTGCCATGGTGGTGTGATGGGTGCCATGGTGGTGTGATGGGTGCTCTGGCAATGTGGTGGCTGCCATGGCAATGTGGTGAGTGCCATGGTGGTATAACGGATGCTGTGATGGTGAGGGGTGCTGTGATGCGTTCCCCTCCTCCTTGGTGTCAGCGAGGTGTGCTGCTGGGTTTTATCAAAAAGAAAAAAAAGAGAAAAAAAAGAACAGACCCCCCCCGCAAAATCCCCCAAACCTCCAAAACAAGGCAGCCTCGGCGAAGGAGCAGGGGCTGCCAGCAGCGTGGCTGTGGGCCCTGGCAGGGCGGCTGGGAGGCACGGTGGAGCCCCATGCCAGGGCTAGAGAGGGCAGCTGGGGGACCCTCCCAGTGGCAGCCAGGACCCCGTGGGGATGGGGACCCTCCACCAGTGCAGCTCTGCCAGGGAGCCCCACGGCAGGATGAGTGCAGCCACAGTGGGACCGGGGCTGCCAGGAGGGAGAGGTTTGGGCAACCGGCACAGCGTCGAGCCCCTCTCCCCCACTCCGGCGAGTGCCTGAGCAAAGCAATCACTTCCTCTGGATCTGATTTGAGATGATAATGATTTTGCATTTAAATAATTCCCCCCTCTCAGTGCTGGCTCTGCTGAGTCGGGTGGAAACGTTGCATCTTCTTCCTGGCTCTGGTGCTGCCTCCCCTCTCCTGCTCATTAACGCCGCTCTCGGCACCCCCGGCACCGGCACCCTCCTGCCCCAAGTGCATTGTAACAACTGTTTGCGATCAGCTTTTGATTGCAACCCTTTTTATCTTTACATTTCAATATCGTTACACATCCTAGCGTTATTAAAATGACATCAATTATTCAATTTCTGCTGCTGGGAGGGTGAAGGGAAGGCGTCGTGATGGCTGAGCAGCACCCACCCAGCCTCCTCGGCGGGATTTACAGTTCCCGTGGGATCTGAGCCCTGTTAACCCATGCTTTTGGCCTCTATGGAATCAGTGAATCACCCCAGAACTGCCCTCAAGTTCATTTCCAGAGACAATTTGCAGTGGGAATGATTTGAATAAACTTTCTCTTGACTTTAACAGCAATTTTGCCAGCCCAGCGCCTGGCAGCCGCCCTGTTTTGTTGCTCTGACAGCGGGAGCGAGCAATGCCCGGGGCTCCATCCCTCCCAGGCCAGCATCCAGCCCCGGCACAGGGCGATGCTGGGTGTGCTGCAGAGCTTCCCCATCACTTCCAGGGGGAAAACCCACTCCCACCTCCGGCATCCCAAGGGTCTCAACCCCACGGTGCCGCCAGCAAAGGGGCTGCCGTGGATGCCACCGCCAGCCCCCCCGCGCCACCCCCTCCCACCCCCATTCCTGCCCAGCAGTTCAGCGCGGGTGACACGCAGATGGATGGTCCCTGTCATCGCCCCCGTCCTGCCCCGAGGAGGTGTCACTGTGATTTATGACACTATCTATGGCGGGCCGTGGTGTGCGCCGGAGGCTGGCAGCCACGCTGTGCCGCGGGGCGCCCAGGGGACACTGCCAACCCCGGGACCCCGCTGGGCACCGCTTGTCCCTGGGGTCAAGTCTGGGGGCACCGGCACTGTCCCTGTGGGTGCTGTGGGGAGCGTGGGTGCTGGCAGCTCTTCCCACGGGGTGGTGGGTGCTGGGGCCAAGATCCTGCTTGAGATGGGGTAAATAAATCATATTTCTGGGGGAGCTAAATAAGGGAGATCAGCCCTCCTCACCGCTGCGCCCGCAGAGACCGGGCAGTGGCTTCTCTGCTGGCTGCTATAGGGCTGAGCCCACAACAGACTTCCCTAGGGAGACGGACAGTCCCTCTCCTCTGTGCAGCCCCTCCAACTCACCAGCCTTCTCCTCCACTCTCAGGGCTGAGATTCCTGGTGGGATTGAGGAGGAATAGGTGGGAATGCCCCAGGGAGCTCACCCAAAGGACCCACAGAGGCTGAAATGTCCCCTTGATGCTCCACCCCACGGCCAGTCTCAGGCACCTCACTTGCCACTCCTGCACATGCCTCCCATTTTATTTTATTTTTGTGACTGACGCCGGGGGCAGGTTTGGCTGAGATCTCCGATATTGGTTCTTTCCCACTGGGAGAACATTTTGTATAAAATTCAAGAGAAATGGCTGCAGCTGGCGCTGCCAGCCGCACACCCAGGGCTACTTAGAAATTGCCTCAGTTAAATGAAATTGAAATAAAATCAGGGACGTGTTTCACATGCAAAAGGTGAGCAGTGGCATGTGGGTTCCCACTGGCCCCTTACTACCACCCAGCCGTGGGGCAATGCCGGGGTCCTGGGGACCCCAACCCCACTCCCCATGCCTGCTGGCTGCCACCCCTGTGTTGCTGCCACCCCCACAAAGTGGGGGCCCAGATTTCTTTGCTTTCAGTGATTTTTGCCAGACACAAGTATGATTAACACATCAAAAGGCTGTTTTGCTTTGCTTAACAATATTATATGCTTAACTGCTTCATTAATTGAATCATGGCAGTGTTTGTTTGTTCAGGTTGGATTCATTGTACAAGTCTATTTTATTTTGACTACTTTTGTGTTTTATTAGTATTTTTTAATTCTGGCTCTGCCTTGCAGCAAGGCTGGGCAGGGAAAGCAGCTGCTGATGGACACGAAGTAGCTTTTTAGCTATGAAATCCTGGCTCCCGGGTTTGCTCAGGTACCTGAGGATGGGACTGGCCCAGCACGGCAGGGATGGGACCGCCAGCACAGGCAGAGCCTGCTGGTACACTGCCCCTACCTGCACCGGCCTCTGCACGTGGTGCCATCCCTCCCTCCTGCAATTGCCAGGTGAGTGCTCTGGTCTCAGGTGCCCTCGATGTCCCTGAGCATCCCGCTGCCCTGGGTGTCCTGGAGCATCACCCTGCCCTGGGTGTCTCTGAGCATCCCGCTGCCCTGGGCATCCCTGAGCACCCCACTGACCTGGGTGTCCCTGAACATCCTGCTGCCCTGGGTGTCCCCAAGCATCTTACTGCCCTGGGTGTCCCCGAGCATCCCACTGCCCTGGGTGTCCCCAAACACCCTGCTGCCCTGGGTGTCCCTGAGCATCCCACTGCCCTGGGTGTCCCTGAACATCCTGCTGCCCTGGGCGTCCCCAGTCCCACTGCCCAGGGAGCTGGTGGCAGCCCCGGGTCAAGAAGATCAAGGGACTCATTTCAGCCCCTGTACCAGCCGCCAACATCCTTCTTGCCTTCACAGGTGGCAAATCCCACTCCAGGGCTGGGAGCAGGGCCAGTCACGTGGTCACCCACTGGGAACATGCTGGTCAGGGTCCCCTAGCAGGGCATGGGTGGGTTGTGGGGACCACAGGGACGGCTCGGGGAATGTGGGTGCCCTGTAACCCCAGGTCACTTCCCAGTTTCTCAGTCCAGCTGCAGCCCTTCCACCACAGGGTGGAAACCAAGAAACTCAACCAGACTGAGCAAATGGTCCTGGGGGTCCTCCCCAAAGCACCCACTGATGTTTCCCTGCCATGGGCGCTGCAGCAGGGCCTCTGAGACCCCCCTCAAGGCCCCCCCGCCCCCCTCCAGGCTTGCTCTCCTCCTCCTCTCCCAAGGCTCCCCTTTGCAGGGCTTCATTCCTGTGCTGAACTGCACAAAATCAGATTAAGGGCATCAGACAAAGCCCCGTGCAGGAATAAACACGATGGAAGCGGGTCGGGGCTGCCAGAAAGCGGGAAGAGCCCCGGGAGCAGAGTGGCCGCAGCAGGAGCAGAGGCGGCTCAGCCCCACGTCCCCTCACAGGTCCCCATCCCACGCTGGGCAGCGTGGGGACACAGGGATAAATGCACAGAAGATGAAGGCAGAGTCTTTTCGAGTGGCTAAGCCATTTCTGGGCCCTCCTGCCAGTCGGAGAAGATGAAGCGATCTCGCAAGAGTGATGGAGACAGGGACACAACCCTCCGTGCAAGCATGCCCTGGCTGAGCCCCGGGGAGGGCAGCTGGGGACACAGCATGGGGGCAGTGACCCCAGGGCAGGACACAGTGAGCAGGATCACGTCCTCACACGGCGCAGCAAAGCGCTGCGGGCTCGGCCAAGGCGCTGGCAGTCGGATGCTTTATCGTTCTCGTTGCAACGGGTGCCGTTACATCCCTGCTCTGGTTTTCCTCCCGCCGCTGGCATCTCAGCCGGGCTCTGGCTGGGGACAGGCTGGGACCAGGCACCTGGCCAGGCTGGGCGATGCTGGGAAGTGGAGGGACCCCCAGCCCCGGCCCCGGGAGGAGGCGACGGGATCGCTGGAGAATCCAGACAGCAAATAATCTGGCTATGAAAAGAGCTGCTGATGCCTCATTAGCAACTTTGAAAAGCATCCGGTGTAAAAAACGCTCTGCCCTTGTATTTGGTGTTTTCTGCTCATTCCTCCTCTTGTCCTTGATTAATAAGGACATTTGCATGTCAATTGGCTCCTGGCTCCTCCAGAGCAGCAGCTTTGGTCTGTCCCCACCTGAAGCTCCCCCAGTCTGCACCCACTGCCCTGGCAGGCCTGGGTGCCCACGCCATGGCACGGCACGGCACGGCACGGCATGGCACGGCACAGCATTGTCCAGCATGGCACATGGAGCTGGGACCCATACCTGCCCTTTGCTCTGCAGTAACTGGCTTCAGCCACCAGCGTCTGCAGGGCTGGGCCATGGGGCAGGGAGATGGGGCAGGGACATGGGGCTGGCACATGGGGCAGAGCCATGGGGTAGGGACACAGGACTGGAACACCGGACAGGGACATGGGGCTGGGCTATAGGGCAGGGACGTGGGAGCAGGGCACAGGCCTGGGATATATGGCAGGAACATGCAGCTGGGGCATAGGGTTGGGACATGGGACTGGGGCACAGGGCAAGGACAGGGAGCTGGGGCACAGGACAGGGACACAGGGAGCTGGGACACAGGGCAGGGACACAGGGAGCTGGGACACAGGACATGCCGGAGAAGCCCCCAGCCCCGCGGTGCCCAGGCTCCGGCGTGCCGCTGTTGTGTGTCGCCCGTCGGCTGTGCGACGTTCCCCTGTCAGAGTGCGAGCGGCTCTGCGACGCCGACTCTGCTGTTTATCGTACAAAGGCATTTACAATTGTTTGAACAAGTTCCCCGCTCCGCGCCTGTGCTCCCCCGGGACTTCATTTTCAAAAACAAATGCATTTGCTGAATGCATATGGAAAAGTGCCTCTCAGTCGGGCAATCCGTCTGGCTGTTTGATGTCTCGTTCCCACATCATGTCATTTTAAAAGGTAACATTTTGTTAATGGAAAACATTTTGTGGCTGTTCCCTCTCTCCCAGCCTCAGCGGATGTGGGACAGGACAGGGGACCGGCCGTGTGCCACCGGGGATGACCACGTGCCACCACCGTCCTTGCCTGTACCAGGTGCTCTCACCACGACTGTGGGCTGTCCTGGCCCCGTGCGCCCGTGCCAGCTGGCTTTGCCGGGGGGCAAGGTGGGTGTTTGGGGGGCTGGGGTGGCTGGTGGCACTGTTGTCCCTGCAGACCATGGGACCCCTGCACCGCACCGCTCGGGGAATACTGTCCCCCCCCTCGCCCTGTCTGGCAGGAAAGCAGTGGGGGCATAAATTTCCAACAGGGAGCAGCGGTACAGGGAGGAGAAGGAGGAGGAAGCACGGCTCTGACTGCAGGTGCCACAGGGAGCCATGTCCCCTGGCCACAGTGGGACAGGTGGCTCCAGGGGACAGGGGTGTCACCTGCACCCTCCCACTGGGTAAGTACGAGCCCCCAGGGTACAGCCAGGGCACCATGCAGGGGGCAGGGGGGGCTGTCCTTTGGTGTCCTACAGAGCTGGGGGGTCCTCACCCAGGTTGTCCCCCACAGAGGCATGGCCAGACCCCATGTGTACCCCAACCACTGCCACCACCACCTGCCAGCCCTCCGGTGATGGTGGGAGCCGGCACCAGGCACGGAGCCGCTGGCCGCAGGGATGGCCGGGTGCCAGCACTGCCGCCGCTTGGATGATGCTGATTTTAAAAACACGGCATGTAGCAGAGTGCGACGCTATCCCAGCACAACAAATTCCCCCAGCCCCTGCTAATCAGGAGCGATTGCTTAATTGGCACATTTCTGCCTGGCTGAGGTCTCTGCCAAAGAGGGAGCCTCGCCGCTCCTGGCAGCCGCAGCCTGAAACCTCCCATGCCCTCGGCTGGCAGCGCAGGTCACTGCTGCCTGGCCTTGGTCACATCACTTAGCCTTGGAAGGGTCCCCATGCCGGTGTCACCACCCCTTGCCCTCCCCATCCCCTGGATCCACTTGTCCTCGGGCACACGTGATGCCAGAGAGCCGGCGGCGGGGCCGGGGATGCCGGTGGCCAGGTGCCGGCTGGGCTGCGGATGCGGCTCATGGGGGTGACGCTGGCGCGAGCCCTCGTTTGTGTCGTTCCCAACCTGCCACCGCGAATCAAAGGATCTGCCATGCACGCTGCAGCCCTTTCTTCTCATATCACTCACACCACTTCCATGCTACATTGTGACAATGGGGTATAATTAAGGTGTCAGCATATCATTTAGCCTTTTCAATATAAAACCAGGAGACAGGCTGGGAAATCTGTAGTCTTCTTTAATGAGGAATGCAGGGGAAAAAATAGGAGAGGAATTGGAGATAGCGGCTTGGCAAGGGCAAGACAAAAGGCCCCTCCATGGTGTGGGGCTTGGGAGCACGCGGTGCCACCGCTGGGCACTGCCGCGGCCCCGACCCACTGCCATGGGTGCCTTTGCTCCTCTGGGACCACCCAGCCCTGTGGCCAGAGGGCAGGAGGGGAGAGGGGACCCCGCCAGGGCCAGGCACTCCCAGGGCTCTGGGAGCATCCCTAGGGTGGCTGCAGCACCGGGAGAAGGGGGGCTGGCAGTGCCATGCAGGGCACCGGTGGCTCCTGGTGCAGGGCACCGGCGATTCCCAGCAGCTCCCACCTGGAATTCATGCTCAAATGCGGCTCCCAGCCCGCGGGCGTCCTGCAGAGACAAGTGAGACACGCAACAAGCTCATGGCACGAACGAGTACGACCAGCTGCGTGACAAGGAACAGCCACGAGCTCCTGCCGGTGCCAGTGCAGCATCAGGTTTAATCAGTGCCGGATCCACCACGTTGCCAACAGTTTGCACAACAACCATCCTGGCCCCGTTAATATTTTTCCCAAATCGCAGCAGCCGATTCCCAGCAGTCATTACACAGGGCGAGCCCAGCTCCACCACCGTGCCGAAAGCGGGGTGCCCTGGCTCCCCCGCACCGTCCTGCGGGCACCACACCGCCCGGGGGCCGGCTGCAATTCAGAGGGCTGGGAGCAAGTTCAACACCATCAATAATCCCGTGATGGCTATAGAAAGCGCTTTCCCGAGAAATAAATTCTTGCTGCATCAAAAGGAAGCTACAAATCAATGCGCGAGTCACCCATTCCTAACGATGGGAACCCGTCTCGCTACAGTGGGAAGCACTACCCAGGCGTGGGGGGGATGTGGGACTGGGGCTGTGCCCCCGCGCTCGCCCCACGGCCGTGAGCATCAGCCCCCTCCATAAGCCGGGTATCAAAAGCAATGATGGGGTGAAACGAGAGCAGGATGAAACCCAGCCAGCACAGTGGCCACGTGCCAGCCCTCGGAGCCATGCGCTGGAAGACATGGCTGCAAACTCCTTGTCCTGCTGCTCGCCGGAGCTGGGGGTGGTGAGGGGATTTTTTATTTTTATTGATTTTTCTTGCATAATGATCCTTGTCAACTTTTCTATATGGTGCATCCCTGCATGGGCGGCTGGGCCCCCTCCGGCCCCCGGCTGTGGTTCAAAGCGGGGCCGCGGTGCTGCCGCCGTGGCCCCCACACCCTCCCGCCTCCATCCCGGCCTTTGTCTGTGCCGGCTCCGGCTTTCAGGGCAGTTTCGGTGAGATGGATGTGCGGCCCCGCCGAGGCAGACATGTTCCAGGCGAGATCCTGGGAAGAGGTTTCCTTAGCAACAATAATGAAGTGCGAGCGAGAGAAAAGCTCTCCCAGCTCCGCTCCCTCCTCCGGGGACTCCTGAGCAGGTTTGGGTACCCCCGATAGCACAAGCGCCGGGGCTGAGTGCCAGTGCGGGAGCAGAGCCCCCACCGTGGGTCCCAGTGGCAGGATGGGGCCCGGGGGGGTCTGGGCTTTGCTCCCCAGTGCGTGCTGGTGCCACATGTGCCAGGCAGCCAAACCGCGGTGGCCTCCGCACCACCTGAGCATCCCTCCGACCACGGAGCAGCTCTCGCCTCCCAAATCTCCGAGCTGCGTCAGCTCAGGAGGATGGAGACGTGCCGTGCACGGTGCCGGGGAGGAGCCGCGTGCCACAAAAGCAGCTCCAGCAGCCTGGCTCTGGCGGGAAACCCCAAAATGTGGTGGGTGACCCTGTCCCCCAGCAATGCCCGGTGGCATGACCCTCCCGGCAGCTCCTGGAGGGATGCTCGGGGAAGGGGTATGTGCCGGAGCATCCTGCCAGACTCAGGGGCTCCGAGCAGCCCCCACCAGTGGCCACCAGCATGGGACAAGCGACTGTACCAGTGGGTGCCGAAGCGGTACCCAGCGAGGATGGTGATGGGACAGGTGCTCCCCACCGCAGCCCCAGCAGTGCCTGCCGGCAGCACACCGCGCCGCCTGTAATTGCTAATCTGAGTTTTTAATTATCTCATTTGAATTGTATTTCTCCCCTTTCACCTCTCCTTTAATGAAATCACAGGTGAGCCGCCCACTGACGGGATGAATCGGTGGCGGCAGTGGTGTGCGGGGGGCTGGGGCTTCATGCAAATCCCCTCCATTGAGCTGGGGATGTTTAATGGGGCTCAGCCAGGGGCTGCTGCACCCCAATATTTAGGGAAGCCTATCACCACCTCGTCAGTGCGGCCCTATCTCCATCCCCCACCCCTCCCCACAGCACCCCCAGCTTTTGGGGGAAAATCCAACCTCTTTGGGCTCTTGTTCAGTTTGGCATTGCCAGGCCGGTGTCCATCCTCCGGGAAACCTCTGCTGGAGCGAGGGACAGGGGGTGGCTCTGCAGGGGCACCCCTTGCCCTGTGCCCTGGGTCCAGCGGGACCCCCCAGATCCCACTGGGATCTTTCCCCCCACCTCAGCTGCGGCGGTTTTCCAACCTCACCGCGGAGTGGTGGCAATGCCCCCTCCTCCCCAGCCCCGCCGGCTCGCCGGGCGATGGCACTGTGCCTCGAATCACAATTACAGTAAATAAATCCTATTAGAAGGACTTTTACTACCGCATGCGCCTCATTACAATATGCCCAAACCCCCGGCTCCTGGGATCACCATTGTAATGAGGCCGCGATGGATGGATGCTGGAAAATTAATGCTTATACAAGTTAATTTGTTTTTATTAGCACGCGTCGGCTGGCAGAGGGGATGGGGGGGGGTGTGGTAGTGTGCCACCCCGCTGGAGTGACGCAGGGATGGGGACCCCTCCGTGGCCGTTGCTGTGAGAGCAGCATCCAGGCAGCGAGCTGGACCGCTGCGTGCCATCGTCCCCCCCTGCCACTGCCCGGCTGCCCTTGGCCTTGGGGACTCCCCTGTCCCACGCCGGGGTGGGACGGGCATCCTTCCGGCAGATGGTGGCGAGGAACTGGCATGTCGGACGAGGTCACGTCTCATTAATAAAGGCTAATTAAGAGGAAACCATCAAAAAGAGGGGATGGAGTCACACTAAATAATCCATGCTGGTGCTAGCCGGTAATTAACTCGTTAGGGCTGTGACGGCTCCTGTGGCCCGTGTGGCACCAGGGCGGTCACCAGGAACATCACCATCCCCATCCCCTGCCCCGCAGCCACCAAATGTCCCCTCCCCCAGCCCTGCGGCACAAATATTGACAGTCGTACCTGCGGGGACAGCCGGGCCTTCCTCTGGCTTGGAAAATATAGATCACACCGTTAATAATACATACATTTATTAAAATTAAACCACCAGCAGATATTACATCCAGCAGCACTAAATTATGGATAGACCTCATCCCCAACCTTTGTTTTTAATTAAAAAGCCCCTTTCAGTAATTCCATTACAGCAGCAGCTTATGTTTTCTTTCTCTTCCCCCCTTTCAAGCGCGCAATCCGGCAGCGTTTGGGTTTGCGCTGATGAAACGTCTTTGAAGTTTCATGAATTGCTGATGTAATTGAATAAAAATAATATTTAGGGGGGACAGAGGGAGGGGGGGAGAGAGAGACTTTTCTCTAAACCTAAATCCTAATGAAATCACCTTACCACGCCGAGCAGAGTGACAGCGAGACGCTGGATTTGTGCATATTCCTGTAATCCTAAACCCATTAGCCGGGAGGCTCCATGCGAACCACATGTTGCGGATTACGGATGGAAAAAAGGCTCCAGCAAAAACCTGAATCTCCCTTTAATTGCTGCGGGGATGCACAAAGACGCGGGACCCCCAACGGTGGGAGGTGCACTGAGTGCGCTGGGGCTCAGAGCCCTCCACCTCCCCCCGGCCACACTAACGAGCCCCTCGCAAGCACTTCGTTAGCACTTTCCTGGGGAATCAGGTGGCCTGCAATTAAGGTGGAGGGCTTTTCAATTATTTTTGCTGCGTGCCATTATTAATGGAAATATTGATTTTGCATAAGTGCGTTTTTCCACCCCTTAAAAGAAGATTATCTTAAAAGCAGCTGGAAGGCAGCAGCGGGTGCCGGTGTAACCGGGAGCACCGTCACTGTCCCCGGCACCCCTCGGCAGCACCGTGTCGCCTTCCCTCACCTGCTTATTAAAGGTTAATGGAACCCGGGGCCACCTGCGCTCTGAGGATGCTCCCGCTCACAGGGAGCGTGTCAGGAGGGTTTGGCTCAGTTCCCCCATGAGGAGTAATTGCAGCTTCCACCTTGCGAGGTGACGGCCCAGCACCTCCCCGGCCTCCGGCTCCTTAATTGTAATCGCCCTTAATGTATTGTACCGGCCACTGTTAACCAAATGATAATTGCAACATCGATCTTGCAAATAAATCACCGCAGGAAACCCAGGCAGCTGCATCTCAGCACGGAGGTGAAGGGCAGTTCAGCCCCGTGCCGGTGGTGGGGCTGGCAGAGCCGGGATGCCGTCGGGACCCCGGCCGTGCCCCGCGCTGGGCTGTGCCGCCTGCCCCTGGGCAGGGATGCCTGGTTGGAGGCGATGCTCGGGCAGGACCTGGTGCTCCGGCAGGTGCTGGCGGCTCCAGCTGGCACAGAGCAGAGCCCGGGCGCAGCAGCACGTCCCACGAGTCCCCGTGTCGGGAAGGGGACCACACTCACTGGGACTGGGAGGACAAACTTGCCTTTCCTTTCTTCTCTCTCTCCTAATTTCTTTCTTCCCAATTTAAACTCCTCTCCAGGATAATGCAATAAAGACATGAAGCACCTAATTTTCATTGGGGGACAACAGACGCAATGGTATATTTACCCAGTCATACCATTATGAAATCCTACAATTAAGGCTTCAATCAGATAAATGCAATTACATAATACGATCTTATACGATATAATTAAAAACATCTGCAATCAAACTGAAGCCGATGGTACAGTAATCCTTAATCACAAATTACCCACCAGCAGCTCCAGTGGAGAGGCTCCATCCCGGAATCTGGCGGGATGTGGTAGCAGAGTCACTGTCCCCCTTGGGCACAGCCCCGGCGGGAGGATGACGGGAGACCACGGGTCACCGTAGGGAGCTGGCAGGAGCCTCTGGGCTGGCTCGTCCCATCCCAGCCTCGCTGTGCCCCAAAATCCATCCCACCTCCCGTTTAATCCCAGGAGCCCAGAGCCACCAAGGCTTGATGTTCCCTGCTCCCCACCTCAGACCCAGACTGAAATCCCACCGGTGGTGGCCTGGGACACCGGCTCGGCAGGCACCATGGCACAGAGAGGATCACCTGTGGGTGTCCTCAGCCCTGCCGGAGTCTCGGGCTGGCAGCACCACACCTGCAAAACGACTGGGGGTGCTCCCTGGGATGTGCAGGTGGGAATAGGCTGGGCATCATCGGCCCGTTTTGGTTGCACTGGCCACGCCAGTACCAGCATCCCGGTGTTGGTGCCGGCATGGGCTGAGCCCTGCCGGGAGCGGTGCTGGGTAGGCGGCAGGGCTGCATGCCTGGCCCTGGCTGTGTCCCCGTGCCGCCGGCTGGCACCAAATGAAGACAAATGGGCTGGGTGACACATCAGCATCCATTAACAGAAGAGCCGTGCCAGGGAGTGCTGGAGAGACACGCCGGCACTGGCAGGAGCAGTGGCAGCTCCCGGGTTGGTGCGCAGAGCACCGCAGTCTTCCCAGGCCTGGCACCCCCTCTGTGGGGTCCAGGGATGCTGGGGGCTCATGTCCCACACCAACACCTCGGCTCTGCCCACAGCTGGAGCCCACCCGGGGCTGTTGGCAGGGGCAGCAGGAGCTGGATGGGGGTCCCATCCCCTCCGCTTGCACCTTGGCATCAGCATCACCCCTAAGTTTTGGTTTTGGAGGTTGAAGGGAGCGTCGGCTCCGTCTGTTTCAGGGCACAGCACACCTCTCCCCGCTGGCGAGCTGCGGGAATCCCACGTGTTGCTGGCAGATGTGCACACCACGAGGGGAAGCGGTAATGAACAGAGCCGACCATGGGAGGAGAGAGAGAAGCAGGGTTTTAAAAAGCCCACGGAGTGAGCGTTGCTCTTTTGGCCCTTGCATTGGAGCATCCCCCATGCGGGAGGATGCCCACGGCTGTGTCTGAGCAGCCATGCCGGCTCCCCTCTGCTCCCGGCCCCATGCCGGCGATGGGCTGGGGGCAGCCGGGGGGGTTGCATGGCCCCAGCAGCACGGTCCTGCTGCAGGTTCCCCCTATCACTCCAAGCCCCTGATCCTCCGCACCCAGCTGGATGTTAGTCCTGTTAATTAAAACAAAACAAAACAAAACAAAACAAAAGATGGAGAGAGAGCATTATAGCTGTTCCTGCCTGATTGCAGCGTCAGGGACAGGGCACTTTCCATCTCCTGCCACGCTGCCACCTGGCTCTGCTCCTGTGGCACCGGAGCAACCTGCTCCACCGCCAGCCCCAGCCCCAGCTCCTGCCCTCTGCACCCCGCCTCTCGCAGGGATGCATTCAGGGGTGCAGATATGACCCACCCCCAGTACGTGCTGCCCCATTTCCCAAGTGGCTCAGGCATCCCCAGGACAGCCCTCAGCGCTTCCCAGTGTGCCGGCACCGGCCGTTGGCAGCCCGTATTCAGCTGATGCAGTGCCTGTGCCGCAGCTGGCCGGGGGGGTCAGGAGGAGCCGTGGGGTGAGGTAGGAGCACCGACCCTGCCAACCTTTTCCACCCCCTGACCTTTCCCAAGCCCCTCTCGGAAATGCCACGGAGCTCCTCAACCAGCCGGATTAAATGTCAGGGAAGGTGCATTGAATATTTCCAGGCGCGGCGCCGGGTGCTTGCAGGTGGGTTTCTGCAGTGCCACGGGCATCTCCAATGGGTGCGCGGTCCAGCCTGTCCCCATCCTCATCCCCGTGCCACCCCGGCGCAGGGCTGAGCCGCCGCGCTGCCGGGATGATCCGCGCTCGGCTGGCTGCGAGCGTTTAAGCAGAATTGAGTGTGTGTTCAGGCACTTTCAAACACAAGTAATCTTCATCTGGGAGACGGAAAGTGAAATATGTTATTGCCGGCCGCAGTAAATTACCCGTGCCAGCCCTCGCGTATAAAACATCGCAGTTGCCGGCCAGTGCACTCACTCACCCGCGCTGCGCTGCCTGCCACCCCCCATAAATTACAAAATAAATGGCTGGTGGTCAGCCCTGACGTGGTGCTGGAGCTTGCGTGGCCACCCCAGCACCGGCACCCAGCCCAGCACCGGCTCCAGCACTGTGCAGGCAGGTCCCACGGGGGCAGGCAGGACCCCGGTGCTGGGGGATGGTTTCCCCCTGGAAAGCACCAGGTCCTGCCAGCATGGCCAGCAGGAACTGGAGATGGACCAGCAGCAGCAGCAGCACCACCGACTCCCTGCACCCAGAGAGCCGCAGTGTGGGCACCGAGCAGCAGCACAGCATGCCGGCTGGTTCATCTCCTGCTCCCCAGGACAGGGTCCCGCGTTGGGGCATCCTCAGCATCACAGCGACGGTGCGTGTGTGCACTGCTTCATCAAGGCTAACAAGCCACAGTGGTGGAGGCGACAGAAGCACCCGAGGAAGGGAGGCGAGCGCACAGCTCCAGCTCATTTTTTTTTTTCTAGGAAAGGCCTTTGGAATGCCAAAGCCAAACCCGTAAAATAAATAAAATAAATTCCTGCAACTTTAACAATCATTGTGTTGGATTTGGGAGATGTTATTCCTCGTGACAGACAAGGGCAATTATCTGCTATCCGCCAGCAGTTTTAGCCTAATTTCATTACTGCTGTGCAATTCTTCCCGAGCCGCTAGTCTATCACTGTCTCACAGAAAGGATTAGCCGGCACTTTCTTCATCTTCAAATGAATTTTAGCTGTCATGCCCTTGATGAATAGAAGAGGGAGGACTGCTAACCCACGCGAGCGAGCGTGGCAGCCCGGCTGTACCACCAGCACCCGCATCGGTGCTGGGACTGGTGCTCACCACTGAACATCACCTGTGCCGGGCACACCGGAGTCACCGGGACCCAGCAGCCGGGGCTGCTGCCACTGGCACGCTGCGGTGAGCAGGGCTTTCCTCCGCGCTCGCCTGCTGCGTGCAGGAGGAATCAGCCGCGGGATTTTCTTTGGAGAGTACATGTGGGAAGCGGGCTGGGCTCTAAGCCGGTGCCCGGGCGCAGCCTTTCTCCCGGCATCCAGGAGGAATTAAAATGACAGCATCTGTAATGCAAGGAAATAATGAACACGCCATCTTTCTCCCTCTCCAGAAGATGCTTATCTGTCAGTCTGGGCCACTGAGGAATAGAGAAAAGCAATTTAAACTTCAAAGCTGAAACTGCAGAGGATGTTGCAGGGAGAAATGTCCAGGCGACGGTGTCCCACGGGGATCTGCCACTGTCCCGGAGCAGATGGGTGAATTGATGGTTCGCTCTCCTGGCTGAGCTGGAAAAAGGCGTATGGAGCCTGGCTCGATGGCCCCATGCCCGAGCAGTCAGGGGACATGCTGAGGGGTCTGGTCCCCACCAGAGTCTCTTCCCCAAATAGTGGGCGAAACGGCTGAGCTCATCAGTGTGGCAAGCCCAGATGCACCCCAGGATGCCCGGGACAGGACGGTGGGAGCAGGTCCCAGCGACCATCCCAGGATGCAGGACATCACCTTGCATAAACAAGAAGCTCCGAAGCCAAGTGCCAGCACTGGGGGCTGGTGGCAGCCCAGGGACTTCGTTATTTTTGTAAATGTTAATTCCCATCCGGCACATCGTCCCAGCGGAATACGTTAGCACCTTTAATGTAATTTCCTACTCTCTCTGAAATATCATTTTAATACTACCCAGCCACACCGTATACCTGCTCCCTAATAAACCTCTGCGACTTTAATGAACTAAATAGCAAATTACTTTTTTATTCAAGAATGAAATTTCATCATATTCATAATTCATATTTTATTTCAGACATCTGCTGCTGATTACATTACATTTAACTAAAATTAGATGATGCTCAGAATGTAATTAAGCCCCTGCCAAATTCTCTGGCCCACCAATACCAGCCTCGCTCAGCGGGGGCCGCTTGGAACCTAATATGTAATTAGGAGCTATTTTCTAGCTGTTTTTAAAGTCTGAAAATTAGCTGCCTTTATTAATCACACAGACAAATATAAAGCGGAGCCAACGCTTGCTGAAATTTCTAAAAAGGATTTTTTTTTAATTATACACCACATAGCGCTGAGACTCATTTTGAATGTTGATTTGTTGTGCACTGACATTTTGACAACTAGTTCTCAATTTGTCTGTCGTAGTTAGGCAACAACAAAGCAGACGGTAATACTTAACTTTCAAAACCTTCAGCGTGCCGGGAGGGAAGAAGGGAAGGGAGAGATGGGGGGGTACGACGGGCTCCCTGCGGGCACTCGCCTTGCTGGGGTGCAGCTGGGTACCCCGCATGCTCGGTGCTGAGCCCCCGGGAAGGAGGGAGCCCAGAAATCCCCAGTGCCAGAGCAGCAGAGGGCACGGGGAGCAGACAACGGCAGATGTCAGATCTGCAAATCATCCTTGAAATGGCACTGGGGGGGTCCCAGCTCACTCAGGAGCCCTTGGGGACATAGGGCAGCACCCAGCTGGGGCACCCCCAGCCCCAGGGGGGACCCCCTGATGCCACAAGTCCTCCAGGCTCCCCACACAGAGTCGAGCACACAAGACACAGTGCTGAGCCTTGCTAGCCATGCAGGGGGGTCCCCTGGCCCCAAGAGGGACCCCAGGAACAGCAGGGAGCCCCGAGGGTCCCAAGCAGCCCCCTGCCCGCTCTGTGGCTGCATGCTGACATTTCCTCTCTCTCATTGACCCTTTTTCTGTTCTCTCTGTTATCTCAAATAATGTCACTGCCTCTTCTGCATCTATTCACCGGAGCAGAAAGAAGCTATTGCTGACACGGATTTAAGAAAAAAAAAAAATACCATCTGTGCCTGGCAGGGGATGGGCAGCAAGCGGTGCAGTCTCAGGTCAGGGAGAGACCCACTGGGTGGGGGGACAGGAGCCCTCCCGGGGAGATGAGACACCCCAGCACTGCCCACTCACTGCGGCAATGCTGCCCCGTCCACTGGCAGAATCCACCAGCAGCAAAGGAAAAGAAAGATTTTGAAAGGATTTTTTTGTTGTTGTTTTGTTTGGGGGATTTTTGTCTGTATTTTTAAAAAAAAAAAATAAAATAAAAAAATGTTTTCCTTCTTGCTGACAAGGAGCACCAGTGTCCCACAGCAGAGGAAAGCCCCCCTATCTCCCTGGCCAGGCTGCCTGCAGCCCCATGCTCACCTACACCATCCTGGCCACATGCCCCTGATGCCTCGATGCATCTTTTTCTTTTTTTTTTTTTTGCAAAAGGATGGAGCACAGCTTCCCCTCCCCTTTCCTGCACTGGCTATTAGAGGCAAATCCAGGCTCGTTAGTCTTTCTGCAAAGCTCATAATGTGAAAAATGAAGCTCAAGAAAAATTAGCCAAATTACCAGGCTAATCCTTCAGCAGCAATCGCTGCGCCGCTGCACATCTGTAAAACAAGACCAGAGAGAGCAGCCGGGGCAGCGCAGCCGGGAAAGCACTCGTGTGTTTGTGGTGTGGCCGGAGAGAGGAGGGGATGACTCCATGGGGAGAACATGCTCGCTGGCCTTAAATTGTGCTTCAGTTTTGCTCCTTAAAGAGCAAACTGCAGGGAGAGACAGGGCTGTGCCTCCTTCTGCACCCACCGTACCCCCGTGGGGCATGAGAGTCCTGGGGAAGCAGCCGCTCCCGCTGCCTGAGGTGCAGGGATGGGGTGCCCTGTCTCCCCCACATTCCCACTGCAAGGCAGGCATGCAAAGCTCAAGGAATCACAGGAGGTGGTTCCTGTGTGAAAGTTGGGGTCAGGTATGTGCCACATGTCCCTCTGGTTATCACGGTGGTTGTAGTGAGGCCCCTGTGAAGCCTCTGATGGAGCGGAGCAGGGAGGAATACAGGGAGGAGGGAGCTCACAGATGGATGTGAAATCCGTGCTTACTTCTAACAAACTGGGACTGGCTCCAGCTGCTGACTCCGGCAGTTCTGGTCCCTGTGGCACAGGGAAGGCAGAGCCTGGCTCTGGCAAAGCCCCGGCATCAGGGCAGGCAGCACCCTGCCCGGCAGTGCTCTGGCTGCCCACATCGCCCTGGCCCACCGGCAGCACAGGGCAGTGCCCTTCCTGCAGCGCAGTCTCACAGACCCCAGCCCCGGGTCACCCTCCTGCACCAAGGATGGGGCAGCAGCTGCCACAAAACCTCACTCAGCTCAGGAACACCGCCCACCTCTGCTTTGGCTGGGAGCGGTGCGAGACAAGCAGAGGCTGAAGGAAACCTCTGGAGGTGGCCAGAGCCTTCCCAGGAAGGGCAGCTTGCACCCACGGAGTGTGCCGCACCCCTGCACCCCACCACAATTCAGGTCACTCACACGTCTCAGCTGCCAGGCTCAGCCACCATCTTTCTCCGTGACGCTTCATCACACCCACAAATGAACCAAAGGGTGGCAAGAGAAGGCTGAAAGTTTGCAGGCAAAAGCATCCCTGGTCGCAGGATCCTGTGGCACGTGTTCTGGGTAGAGCCCAGGCCTTCAGCTTCTGCCCTGACACAGCTGGAAGAAAATCAAAGCAGGGACAGCGTACTCAGATGCTCCGCTGCCCAGTGAAGGACACTGGCAGCTCAGCAACAGGAGGCCCCCACACTGACCTGAGTTGGTCAGGTGGTCTGCTTCAATCACCCATTTTAATTATGATTTCAACCAGCAAACCCAAATTTTTATTTTGTTCTTTTCCTCCATATTCCTCCAGCATTTGTACCATGACTGCGAGGCCATCTTCCAAGGAAAGCAGCTAATGAGGATCAACCCCAGACATGTTGTTTTGAAGCAAAGTTTCTTCACACTGAATTTGGCATTTCTTTGTGCTAACCGCCAGCAACTACAGACACATTTAAGCGTTTACAGAGTCAACACGCTTCCAGATACTCACATTGATTACACTGTATTAGAAAATGGTAAATTATTTATCAGGCTTTCTGACTTGTGATTAGCGTAAAGCCTTTCTTGGATGCAAATTGGAATTGTAATTAGACATGTAGAAACCCAGCATCTGAAACCTGTTTTTATTGAAGCAGTGTAAGGTACTTTTTTCCTTTTGTATCCAGCATAATTATCAAAGAACACTTTGCACATAAAAAACATCAATTTATTAAAACCAGAGACAGTTTTACGTCTGATCAGTGAACTAAAGCTGGTCATCACAATGCCAGGATTTTACAGCTAGTACATCTCAACTTCTTGCATTTGATTTTTTTATTCCTGCACTGGAAGAGGAATGCAAGCTCCCCACCTCTGCCAATTTATTACTCAGCTTTGAATGAAGCAATTCTTGAACAGAGCTACACCTAAAAAAAAAAAACCAACAACAAAACCAGACAAACAGAACAATGATAAAATCTCTTTGGCAGCTATAGAAGAGACCACAGTCACTAAGAGTCAGCTTATTACTTCAAGATACTCTGGCTTCAGAGACTTACCTGCCAATTTCCTTCAGTTCCATGGTACAACTCATTAAAATTTCAGAAGTAAAAAATGCATTTACATTCGCTAATAAGTTTAAATGCATTTAGGTTTCATAGTTTGCCAATTGCAAGTTATGGTCAGCTTTTCAGAAGGTGGTGGGTTGTTGATTTTTTTTTCTACTTAAAAACAACTACTTCAAACTAAAACAAATTTGTGTTTGCACTGTCACTGACCCCTCTCCATCCCCAGTCTCCCCCAGCCCTGGCACGTTTTACATACCCAACAACAGGCAGCGTCAAGGGCATACTCGTTTAAGACCAAAGCGTGAGAGATCCCAGAACAGCTATTGCAAAGAAAAATTTTTTAAGACTGCCCTTGCCTTTAGCTACCCTCCTTGCAGGTGACAGTAGCTGTTTGAACCAGACCTTAAGCATGTGAGCAAAAACCAGATTCTGGCTATAGGACCCTACTTATCAGCCCAGGCAGAGATCATGGGAAAGTGAAAACTGATAATATCACTAGAATTATGCTGTATCTTTCATATTAATTATCCAACTCAATTAGTAGCAGGTAAGAGTTGTATTTAAAGGTTTCCTCTCCATTGTGAATTGCAGTCCAGGAGAAATGGAGACCTGAGTGTCAAGCCCTGAGCTGCCAAGATGCTTTTCACCCAAAAATGTCAAAGCGCTCTGCACATCCACCTTGCTAGCCTCCACTGCCCACCCTCGCAGGACGCCAGGGGAGAAGGGAAGAGACACCACATGCATCTGAAGCAGCAGAACCAAGCAAAATGTCATTATCCACACTGGAATCCAGCCAAGACCCTCTCCTCCTGCCCCTTGGGATTAGCACAGCAGTTGAGTAAGTAAATTCAAAACAGGATTTTGAGAGACTAGGTCAAACTTGCACCTAGCCCAAGTGCAAGCAGTTGCTCCCAGGTGCTCATGGCAGCCCCCGTTCCCAGCGACACCAAGCCCAAAATTGGCTCTGCACCCACATCTAGATGCCCTCAGCGACACAGGAGAGCAGGAGAGAAGTTTCCAGGCATCAGGGCACATAAAACTTATCGCTCTGAGGATATGGTGCCAAGAGCTCAGCCTGGCCAAAGGCAGAAGCTTAACTCTCAGAGAGTGCGTGCAGCACTTTGGTGTTTAAAGATGAGGAGGAGTGCAGGGTCACTCCAGGGGCCCCGATATTGGTCTCCCAGCATTCAAATCCACAGGCACATAAGTCTCGCTTGGCTGCTTCCACGGCCAGCGGGGAGGTGTCTGCCAAGAGGAAGGCAAGAGCAGCCAGTTAGTCAGCTAGGCCACTGCAGGGAGACAGAAACGGGACATCGCACGTTTAAACACATGCCCCCTGGAACAGGGCCAATGCCCTGAAGATCTGACACACATAAATGAACGCACTGAATCGCCTCTGTATGAAACACTGCAAACCACGCTGCCAGGCAGCTCTGCGAGATGCCATCCTACGATCGAGACGTGGCTTCACATCCCACTACAGCCATGTGAGGGCTAGTATTGTACCCTTCTGGCTCCCAAACCTGACCCCACTGGCAGGGTCGTGTGGAACAGGGAAAAGATGCCCTGGGCAAACAGAGGGTTACTGACCTGGTCTCAGCAGGGTGATGCCACAGCCGCCCCCGCCAGCTCCGGTCAGCTTGCTGTGCAGGCCGTGGGACGCCGTCACCCGGCACAGCCTGTCCAGGGAGGGATGGCCAACTCCAATCACATTTAAGTGGTGTTGGTTTATATCAAAGAGTTCCTAAAAGCAACCGTACACACACAAGATGAGCATGCATTGTGACAGAGGCTCTTCACAGCTGTGGCTCCCTGCCCAGCGAGGTGCAGGGGAGCTGCCCTGCTTTCCCAGCCATCTCTACATGGCCATCTCATTTCTGCAGGTAGTTAGGCCACCAGCATGTCTCAGGGCCCAGCAGCACTGGGCAGCAAGGTCAAGGCCAGAGTCTGAGCCCTGCACTGCTCATCTGTCCCTGTCCCTCTCATGACTTGGCGCTGCCGCTGCCAACCACAGTGACAGTAATACAACAGCTTCTGGACCTCCTGAGAAAATCCTGATCACTGCAAGCTGCCAGCAGGCATTTATTTCAGGTGCTAAATCAGAGCTCCCTGATGCCTCCCGACAGCTTCACCTCTCCCCTGTCACACAAGTGTTGAGCAGGAGACTGTGCAAGCCCCCTTGCTGGCCGTGGGAAGGGCACTAAGCCAGCATCTCTCATTCCTGGCTGTCACCCTGCCCTGCTCTGCAATCCATCCAGCATAACTAAATCCAGGGGACTTCTGACACAGCCAAGCCCGAAATGGCATTGCTGGAGAGGGGACATGAAATTACCTCCCCTTGTTTGCATTGTGCAGCACTTCTCCCTCCTCACAGGCAGGCCCTGGGCTGTGAGCCAAAGGGCCTCTCACCAGCACCACGCTGGGAATCTGGCACCCAGCTCAAGTGGGGTCGAGAGGGTCCTCCCTTGGGGGGATAGCAGTGCAAGCCACTCTCCAAGCAAGGCCGCCCTCCAAGCAGAGCTGCCCAGCTCTGGTGAGCTGCAAGCGCATCTCTGCCACACTGTCCCAGCCAGCCACAAACGCTGCTGCTCCTGGAGAAAGCTGCCACAGCAGGAAAGTCCAAATGGCCAAGGGATGGAGAACACCTCACAGAGGTGGGAGTTACAGCTTCTCTCCTCCCAGTACTAGAGGTGAGGAATTAAGGAGCAAAGGGAAGGGCTTGGGCCACACTCGGAGTGAGCCTGGAGCAGGGCCAGGAACTGACACCAGGCCCCCAGGCACTGCAGTGCCCTTCCAGCTCATCAGCAGAGAAAGCTCATTCTCAACAACGCTGGTCTGACACCCTGACCCGATCATCTCCCAGGCGTGCGGCAGCTGTTCCCACCACTATCCCAGAGGGTGTCACAAGCAGGGAGCCAGCTGAGACAGGACCAGTCCCAGAGAGGTTCCCTAACAGGAACCCTGTGGCTCCCTCCTCCAGCCAGTGCCACCGAGCACTTCCCTGCCTGTGGCTTGTGGTGAGCCTGAAAGAACGCTGTGCACAGGGAGCAGCAGGAGCCATGCTACAGCATGGCAGGTGTCAGTCACATCACCTTCCCTCAGCTCCACACAGGTCTCCTGCCAAGACCACACAGGAGGGGACAGTGCAGAAATAACCCCTCTCACCCCCCTTCATTTCCGTACCCCTGAGCATTTCTGTACTGCGTTTAAACAAATGTGGGGAGATGAATTAGCCAGTCACATGCAGAGCACATATATCACAAGTTCTGTGCTGGGTTGGACAGACGTCCATCTAGAGCCCTGTTTATATGCCTGAGGGCACAGCACTGCCTATGATGATCCAAGACACCTGTCATCTCCCGATCCAAAATCTGCCAGGAATCGGATGACAGCTTATGACACAGTAGACTAGTTCGATGGTTCAAATACAATGCTGTCCAGAACTGCACATTTCAGAAACAGCCAAATATATATATATATGCTGCATATAATCAACTGTGCCTCTGTGGGCTCTCCAAGCACAAGACAAAACAACAGATTCAAGACAGAAAGCTGCTCACTGCAGTGCTGCTTCCCAGGCATTGTATACAAGGCTGTTTTGACATCTTCCATGTGAGGATCTCAAAGCACACTTCAAATTAGCCCTCCTCTTCCCTGTCCCCCAACGCTTCTGACAGACTGAGCAATATGGCATTAAGGTGGAGAAGAATTTTCTGAAGTTGTGCTCCAAACAGCCTCCAGATCTCCCCCAGCTGATGCCAGCTCAGCCCTCATTAGGGTCAGCCCACCCTGATGGGTACAGAAACCCACCACCCCCTTGGTGCAAAGAGAGCAGAAGGACTTTGCTATGAACCCCATGGAAGACCCTCCCGTGCTTGCTGCAGCCGCAGCAGCAGCTCACCCACAAGCAGTGAGGTACAACAGCCCAAAGCAAAGAGAAGGCTGTACCAACCATCTGCTAACAAGAGTGGCCCTACACTGCTGCCATGGATTGAGCTGGGACAGCAGCTCCCTGTCCCACCCCAGAGGCCTCTCCTGCACCTCTGCAGCATGCCACAGCTGTGGAGGGGACAACCAACCAGCAAGAGCAAGGACAAGCAGAAGTCCTCACAGGAGAACCAAAGAGAGGGATCCAGGTGCCAACAAGGAACTGCACTGCTGGTACCAAATGGTTCCCGACCGTCCAAGTCACTTGGCATCCAGAGCCAGGCCAGGTTTGCCTCAGCTGGGACACTGCCGTGCATCCTTACCCCACAGTTGCACGAATCAGTATTACAGCACTCTCAGCACTGCAAAGAACTTCTTCCACTTGGAAGCGTGTTTCCCCCCACCACAGCAGCCTCTCCTACTTCAAACAACGCCAAGACAAACACAGATCTTTGTATGCACCTCATGCATCAATGTCAGGTCAGCTCTGGGCACAACTCTGTTTGTTATTCTCTGGAGCCAGGACGAGCACAGAGCAATGGGAGCTGGCTCGTAACCAGTCCATCACAAACCAGTGGCTGCTGGGCTCTCTGCTCTTCGCTCCAGCCTTGGCAGTGACAAAGCAGTTGCTTCACAGGCAGTGACTGCCAGAATGAGCGTGCCTGGCCCGTGGCGCAGGGAGGCAGCATCTCAGCCTGAACTCACTCCATGTTTCTTAGTGAAGGGAAACAAAACCTCCAGAGCTACAGGTCCACAAAGCACCAGACCCACTCCCTCCCTCCCTGTGCACTGCTGTGGAGAGACACCAGCAGCATTTTCTCTCCCTTGGCTCCAGGAAGGGCATTAAAAGCAGCGTGCACAGACCATGGTTTCACTCGGAACTGAACATTTCCTGCTATCAAATTTTTTCTTAGACCTAATGTTCTTTAAATGACGTTTTGATGTTCAACAGTAACAGTGTCTAAAAATACTGGCGAACAAACCCCTTACCTCCAGCACAGGGTAATACTCTGGTGATGGATTTTCAGGCATCGCTTCCAGAACACTTTGGCACTCCTGAGAAATTGCATCAATGGAGTCCAGCACCGGGTTCATTATGGCAGGGAACTGAGAATGGGGGAGGGCAAGATGTGAGAAGAGTGCTTGCTAGTCTGTCTTCCAATACCACTGTGATGAAACCAGCCCCAGTCCCTTTGAACTGGATGATTCCTCACCCCATTTGGGGCTACTCATTCACAGAAAAACCCTCTGCAGGCAGGGCAATGGTAAGTTGCTCCCACCTGCAGAAATTGGAAGAGGAGAGGGAAACAGGCCAGAGGAAGGAACTATTCTTTTTGTGGTTGTGAACTGGCGATTTTTGTGGCAAGCCCTGTTAATACTGGAGAAAGGGAGGAGGTGAGCTGAAGCCCCATTCCCAGGGCAGCTGGGCTGACAGGAATGCAGTGATGACAGGAGGGATCTCCCAAGAGATCCCTGCAAGACCTGCAGTCCCACACGAGAAGATCTGAGCTTGTGAGGGTTATCTCCCCTCCCCTGCACCAGCACACATCTCCATCCCCACGACCACGCAGGTGCTGCACCTTCAGGATCTTCTGCTTGACACCAGCCACCAGGACCTTGGTGCTTCGAGGGACTTTTGTGTTGGTCAGCAAGATCCTCAGCATCGGCACCCTGGAAGCAACAAGAGATCTCCTTGCCTCTTTCCTTCACAGTCCCCCAGAAGCTCCCAAGGCCTAGACAGCTACAGTTCATTCTGCCTCAAAAGACCTACTTGAGCAAGACGCCCAAGATAAGGAGTCCCATTAGTTTTTAAAAAGTTAAGCAGATGCTTAAGTGCTGGCTGGGTTCCAGCTTGTTCTTCTTAGATACAAGGAAGAACTGTACTAGTGCTATAAATAGGACTGTAATGTATTTACTGAAATCCATGTTTTTCAAGCAAATTTTTCCTTTGAAATACTATCTACGAGACTAGCCAGCAGTAGCCATTAACCGCTAATAGAGCAATTTCATGCACTGTGAAAGATTTTAATGGAGTCAGATTATACTTCATTGGCAGGAGGCAGAGGGAACACGCAGGACCTGGATTTGTCTCTGTAGCTTGGTTTTCACACAGTCTTACCACCAGGTAAGCAAAAAGTTCCCCCTCCCCACAATGTCATTTGCTGCCAGGAGCAGATCCGTTCCTGCTGCCCATAATGCCATGAAATTAATATTGATCCTTTGTGCTGTGTTCATCTAATGTCAGATAATGACCAAACATTTCATTGTTCCCATCTGCCCCAAACCAAGACAACACTCAAGCTACCCATACCTACAGCAAAATCTGGCTACAGAGCCCTTCCGCCACGCTGTTAGTGATGCCCCATCAATCTCATGCCCTACAACGTCCACCCAGTGCCTTTTTGACATATTCCACCCACCATATGTAAGTGTTATTTTTAAACTCGAATATTACCTCTTTAATGGTGCGATTTTTCCTGATTGGTATCTCAGGGCTCCACCTAAAGTAAAATACATGCATTGTCTCAGTACACAGCAAGCTGAGAGATAACACAGCGTCGTAAGAGACAGAAGGTCTTTCATCTTTAGAACCTCACCCAGAGCATATGACAGTAATTGCAAGAAACACCAGCTAAATGAACCATGTTCTCAGACAGCATGAATCTGCCTAACCCTGCTGACTTAATGAGAGGGTCTGGCCGGACGTAGTTAACCCAATGCCTTTTCCCTTTGCTCTCCTCTACTCTGGGATCACATTAAGTATTTTTTAAAAGGCAAAGAGTTTGGCCAGCATTAAATCTTTACTGAAAAAGAGAATCAAGCAGTGATCCCCTGCGGCAGAGCCAAGCATACAGGTTTCAAACTGGACTGAACGTGTGCACTCACGTCAGCAGCTGTCCTTCAGCATGGAATTTCATTGTCCAGAAGGAATGTCTCACTTGGCTCCTACTTACACAGAGGCACTGCGATTAGGTCTCATTAGAAAGATTATTAAAAGTCTCCAAGGACACTTCCAAAACACTTGGAAGTCTCTGCTAATTGAAACTAAATGACAGCTGTCCAACTGCATTTTCTACTGCATTATCCTTCGGACAGGATTAGGTTTCTTTGTTCATGCCAGAATGTTTAAATATCAGTTATTTGCAGCAGGGTCTCTGCTCCACGGCACCTGCCTGGGGGACGATCTCTGGTGTTACTGCAGCCAGGCCCCAACACCCCAGCTGGCTCCAGTCCCAGCTTACAGATGGGGCAAACCAAGACAGGGATGGATTCCCTCTACTCAGGTCAAAAGGGGGACCTGAATTTGGGAGTTCCTGGTCCCTTTGCTGTATGTACCTCAGCAGAGTGAGGCAAACTGCTCCGTTCGGTGACCTGCAGCAACCCCAACCAAGCCTTGTCGTCTGCAGAAATGCAACTTCTGGGAAGCTGGTGAGCAGATGCCACAGCTGGTGAGCACTCTGCAGCGGAGAATGGAAACATGGTCTGCTGCTCTGCCACCCTATCAGCCTCTCCCCTCAGCACCCATAGTCAGTGCCAGGGAGCAGCAAACACGCACATACCCCAGGTACCAACAGCATTATCCACACCCGACGGATTGCCATGGATCACCCGTTCCCCTTGGAAGGCCCAGGTGTTAATCAAAGTCAGCTCTTCTTCTGTCCACCTGAAAGGCAAGAAAATGACTCCAATACACAACCGAACCAGCACGTGCAGAGTGATAGAGAGAAGCATCAGAAGCCACAGGATACACAAAAGCAGCAGGAACCACACAAGGTACCCAGTTGCTGTGGGAAGCCCCAGCACTGCAAATCCCCTCTGTGCACGGCACTCTTTCAGTGGAGAGCGGGCACTGCTGTTTACAGTGCCTAACCGGCACTCAGCACTTTTCTGCATGGCAACACGTAGAAACACATTCAGTCCTGCGAGGGAAACTGGCACTGCTGCACGGACCGAGACAGCACGAAGGGTACAACCACTACCCAGTGCTCCTGCTGCAGGCCAGCGGCGAGGGAGGGAACAGTTTCAGGGAGAAGATCCTAGCCCTGGCCTATAGAAGATCAAATGTAACTGAATGCAAGTCCAGACCCATCCCCACCTCCCTGACACTGTGTTACCGCGCATCTTGGCCTGAGATCCTGCTCACCAACAGGTAGGACAGTGTATTTGTAGATGCAGAAGGCACAATGTGAGAAAAGAATAGTAAAAGTTGCATTTCACACACGCAAATTCAGCCTCTAATTGGCAGCTGCTCAGCTGCAGAAGCCTCACAAATTGGGTCAAAAGTAAATCAGTTCTAACTACACCATCTCTAGCAAAGAAATTTCATTTTTAGGGATTAACTCCGAACACTTCAAGCTGCACCGGGTGCTGGCACTTAGAGCACAGAAGGGAACCAAATGCAGATCCAGAAGGTGTTATGCTAAAAACACAAAACCAGGTCTTTCTGTTGTCTGAGAAGCGGCCACATAAATTGGTAAGTGCTTTGAGAGTTTAAATGTGGGCACAAAGAGTTTGGTGCTGGTCAGACCCAGTAAGGATCAAGGCCCCCAACTGAACATACTAATTAATGGGCTGTAGCAATACAACAAGCAAATGCAGAGCTGTCAGTTACAAAGCAATTCACAGAATGGTCAGCGTTGGAAGGGACCTCTGGAGATGATCTAGTCCAACTGTCTAGTCTAATTGCTGGCTGCAACTTGACCGCAATTCCACCACAGTGATTTCTCTCCCAGCGTCTCTCAACATGCCACTGCTTTGGGCCTGCAAGGCATGCACCCACCTTCAGAACTCACCAGTCTATTTCAAACCCACTCACTCCACACTGAAGGGGTCTCTCAAACCCTGTCACTGCAAGGGAAGCTCAACACCCACAGGGAGCCAGCCAGCCAGCCCTCCCGCGCCTTGCTGTAACAAATTTAGACTGGCACAGGCACACAAATACGCATCTCTGATCCTCCCCTGCAACACCGCTCGGCTTGCTCTGCAGTCCAGACACACAGCACGTGTTCCAAGCCACCGTTCAAATGGCCTAATGCACAGCAGTATCGGATACCCCAGCATCGGTGACGCTCCGCAGAGATCAGAACTGGTGTTTGGTGCAGCGAGAACATGCATTCGACAGATTTTTAGAATATGGGGCCCAGAACAGGTATTACATGACGGAGCAGAGACACAAACATGGATTTTTGAGAAGCATCACACAGTCTTATATGAAATAATGAGAATGATCACTGACCACTGCTAAGGCAAGGCAGAAGGTCTGAGAGCCACCTGCTACCTGGAAGCTGCTTCCTTTAACTCCCCTGCTTCCCTGGGCCTCAGCTGAATGTCTTTATCCATCTCCACACACCTTTCATTTCACTTGCCAATATTTAATCTGTGAAGCATTCAGAAAAACAGCTCACACCACCGCTACTCAGAATAGAAGCGCAGTTTGCTGTAAACCACTTGTTTTTAATCCTCTTTGAGAGGCTGCGATTCTTCTCTACACAGGAGTCATTATATCGCGCTGTTCTTTTCTTGCGACGTTAAGCAAAAACCTTCTGAAGTCTGACACCCCCATCTCTCACTTACCCTTCTGCATGCCAGCTGGAAGAAAAAAAAAAAGTTACACTGTATTCAAGCTGAAGCTAAGAAGTGTGAGCAGGGAATGAAGACATCCTCACTGCTCGCTGCCTGGTTTGAAACTGGCCTTTTATTTCTCATGCCGTGTGACTGTTTGGGAGATTTGCCTGAGCAGGGCGTACAAACTGCTCCACTCCAAGAACGTGTTTCTGGGTCAGGCTGCAAACTCCGGTTTTGAAGCGGAACAGTCACCCCCTCTTGCTGTCTCACTTTTAGACCCACACAAAATCCACAGAAGCCAACCATAAAAGGTTGCACCTGGCACCAGGCACACAATAGAGGGTTCTGCTGCTCCAGCTGTGATACGTATCTTGAAGCGGAGCCTACTCAGACACAGCAGAGCAAACCAGTTTTTCAAGACTGAACTCCACAGGAAAGCAACCCAACGTCAGGAAGAAAGAAACTCCCTTTCACCAGCCACTGATAAAGGGAAAACTCAGGCAGGAGATCAGCAGGAAACGTACCACACGCAGAAAAAAAATCAACGTGAAAATGCACAAACCCCAGAAAGGATCGACTCCTTGAGGACTCAAAGCAAAAACTGGAAGATGCTCAGGGACAGAGAGGAAACAGAGGTTAAAAGAATTGCCACATCAGTGTGTGTTTTATTTGCTTGGCAAAATAAAGCTTTTTTTTTTTTTTTTTTTTTTAAAGTGTATCTGTCTTACACCAGACAAGCAAAAAGGTGCAAGTTTTATGAAGTCTCTGCATCCAGTTGCTTTTACCAGGAGAAGCAAATTGTAAACACATGATTCACAGGTCAGAGCCCTGCGACAGGGCACGTCTCTGCTGCTGGGAACACACAGCAGCGATAGGAGAGGAAAGGAAAGGAGCTGGGCTCTGGGTGCCGCTGCTGCGGCCACAGCCCAGGAGTCGGCTAGAGAAATCAAGAGAGGTGCCAGTGCCAGAATTTTTGCAGCTACAGGGAAAGACAGAGGGCACAGAGCTGCCCCGGGCCATGCAATCAAAGCAGGGACACTTCCCCAGTGCGTTACCTGGCTGTGGACTCTCCCTCCTTCAGAGGGCACGAGATGGCTCCGCACACCGTCAGCAGGGCTGCTGCCAAGCAAACAGCATAGGCGGCACTTGAACCCAGCCCAGCTCCCGTGGGCAGCTCAGACCACACCAGTATGTCCACGCTTGGAACATCTCTGAAACACAAACATACAGGATCTAACACAACGACCTTGAATTCCATCTTGAGACAACATTTCAAAGGCAAAAGATGCCAATTAGGACTGATCACAGGAAAAGCTGGCCAAAAACTGGCAACATCAGCACATGCATACGCATCGGAGGCACACGGGCTTCACGAGTGCTCAGTTAGCACAGCTGAGTAGCCTTGCTAAGCTATTGTACTAGAACAAAGCCTTGCTGAATTGGATCTATGATTAGCACAGCTTGTCAAGCTGCTAGCAGGGGCACTTAGTAACCAAATACTTGAGCAGCACCATAAAGAGACCCTTCAAAGATTGTTGTAAACACGATTTTAAATGTATTTCTAAATGAAGCATAAATATCCCAAATCCATAATTGCAGTTACATCCCACTGGAGCGACAAGCTGATGGGGAAGATTAAATATGCACGTATCTGTGCCCACGTGCCCCTTTTCTCCACTGAATGTGTCTGGGTTGTGTTACAGACCCCAGTATCAAACCCAGGAGCTTTTCACTGGCTGGTGAGTGATGTGAACTATGAACTGATGGTTTTGGAGCAGGTTGATGACAGCCCCAGCGCTATCACCAAGCAACTCAGAGACTGCAAAGCAAAAGACAATGCAGCTACATGATAACTCTTTAACCTTTGATTTCTTTGCTATGAATATTGAAATCAGGTTCTAATTGGTTTTAAACAGCAATCAGTGCTGTATCTGACATCGCCCCAAGCACCTGTCCAGTAACTTACACTGATATCATCAACAGTGTTGGTCAAGTTTAAAAACTGGAATGGCTCTGAGCTGCTTTTACCCCAAGTTCTCCTATTTTCAGGGAGATTCAGCCCACAAGAGCGATCAGACTTAGCTCAGACAATGAATTCACAGCTCATTTCTGCAGCAGTTTTTCTAACCTGAACCAGGATGAAATGAGCTGTCTGCTGGAAGGAAAGATGTCTGTGCCTGCTTCTGGTGACTGTGCAGGAAGGGCAGGATGAACTGCTTTGACTTAAGCACCTCAAAGCTGGATGCCTAAATGAGAGCAGATGATTTCCAGCCCACCTCCTTGGGGCACCCCACCCACCAAACAGCTCAGCTCTGAAGAGCGAGGTCTCCTGAGATGCTCAGAACCTAAATAAAGCGAGATTCCTTGTAATTTCTTATTTTGCCTCAAAGATTTCATTTCTTCCTGTGACCTTGTAGAAGCAATTAATGGTGAACAACACTCAAGACAGCATGTTTATTTTGGGGCAGGAAGATAGCCTTACCCATACTTAGCCGAAATAGCCAGGCACATATAAAGAAAGGCAAGAGTAGCAAGGCTCTCGGGAGCTGAGGCTCCAGCAGCGATTCCAGCAAACTCTTTCAGTGTATCCAGCTGTTCTATGCTGGGGGACTTAGATTCATCAAAGTCAGCTATGGAAGCAAGCAGGGGAGAATTTAAACACTTAGAAACCAGGGAACTGTTAAACTTGAAAGCAGTATTTACAAGAACAACATCTCCTGTTATAGTGGGCAGAAACAGACTGAGCCAATTTCAGATTTCACCTACAAACCTTCTACCTGAGGATTCATGATAAAATAAAAGCAAAATCTTCACCAGCCACTCCGAAAACCCAGTGTTTCTACGTTTCACACCTATGTTGTATTACAGCAACTGCCTCCTTGCCTACACTTTTCAGTGCACCCATCCATCACCAGAATGGATATTCTGATGCGCTTCACACAAGTCTGGACTCCAAATGGCCAGGAGCAGGCAAAGCATAAGAGAACTTTTGGTCGGTGGTGAGAGAGGTTACCAATGCTTTGACTCAGCAGACTTTGTCCTGTCTTCTGCTAAGCAAACGGTGCACATGAGGATCACAAGAGTTAGTGCCGGCTGCTCTGGAGGGAAACGGCACAACCACCAGTCAGGGACTGCGCCCAGGATAAGATGCTGCAGAAGTTACAGTGAGGGCTGGCAGAGGGGCAGGAAAACACACCCTGTATCCCTGACTTCCCCAAGAGCTCTCAACTCAGACCAGCTTCAGAGACTCCTTTTTGGCACCTGCATGTGTAATCAGTAATACACCTGCATGTGGTCCCTGGCTGGCTCCTGTATGTATTACAGCACTGCCTGAGCCACAGCAGCACTAGAACAAGCCCCTGGGAACCCGAACCAGGAGGACACAGCCAGGGCAAGGGCCACTCACAGGTCCCGGAGCACCAGGCAGGTCACAAGAGGCACAGGGAGGGAGTGTGTGTGCCCCAGCCAGCGGCGTGCAGGGACTCGTTAGTTCAACACACGCAGAGCGTGGTCAGAGACAAGGCCCAGCAACGCCGTGCAGGGGGCACAACCAACCCTGCGGGGTGTCGGCGGGGCACCCAGCGGGCCCCAGCGCAGACAGAAGGCACCGAGCAGCACCGGGAGCCCCCCAGACGCAAGGGCAGCGGTCTCCTCCTCCCAGCGCTTGCCTGCAAACCCCCTCCGCAGGGCCTGCAGGCGGGGGGTCTCCCAGCTCCTCACGACGCCGACGCCGGGCAGGCGGACGCAGACCCGGCCCTCTCCGCAGGGCCGCAGGCGGAGGAAGGTCCTCAGGTCCAGCGCCACGGCCAAGGCCACCTGCGGGCGAGGAGGAGCGGCGTCAGGGGGGCTGAGGGGA
>JAVJGI010000001.1:94796762-94830997 GCA_035590275.1 Ibycter americanus
GGATGAGCTGAGCTCGGCCATCGGGTAACCCCCTGCCCCCGGACCCGGCCCAGCCGTGGTGGCCGTGCTCTGTGGGAGCCCTGGCCCCGGGCAGGCCGCACCGGGCCCCCCGCTCCGTGCCCAAGGGCCTGGGGACACCCCCCAGCCCCCTGCTGCGGGGGTCTTGGGGCAGCGCTTCTGTACAGAACCGTGCTCCCGGCACCCGGCGGGATACGCTGTGCCGGGGTTTCTCTGGAGGGTTGCACTGACAGCCAGGAGTGGCCAAATTCTGTGTTTTTCGTGTGGAAAAACATACACAATTGTGGTCATTTTTTTCACTTCCAGCTAACTCTTCTTTTCTTTTTTTTTTATATAGGCTTGCTGGTGAATTTGGCAGTGAAAAGGGCCACACGTTTGTTGAGCAGCTTCACAAAGTGAGTATTAATGATAATCTTCACCCATTGCAGTCACATCATCTGTGCTATTGAAACGTATTCTTAAACTCTTAATTTCAGACACAGTGTTCCCGCTGACACAGAGGAATTTAATAAATTTAGTATTGAAATAAATATTTAAGACTCTGACCCTTGATTACACTCTTAAGAAATACATTTCTTTAACCACAAAGGAAATTGGTAGAACAAGTGATTAGTTTGGGGCAGACAAACATATCACTAGATTTATTCAGACCTGTTACTGTACATGGTTATGGACACAAGTCTTGTCAAACAGCCTCAGATTTGAAATCGGGGTGAAGTAACCACGTGGGCACGATGGTGGGTGACGTGTTCCGCCATGGCAGTCTGTGAGTTTTGCTAATTAGCTCTGCTGTGCACAAGAACGCAGAAGGAGCTATAATCGGAGATTTTAAAAAGCTTTGCCAGACCGTCTCTTTAAGTATCCCGGACTATGGAGAGATGCCCATTTTGGAAGTGGACGTGACATCAAGCCAGCGCTGTCTGCAGCTGTTTGTCACTGCTTTTCTTCCAGAGGTTACTGGTCTGGTGTCCTACTAGCAAAGGGATTATGTGAGCACTCCCCAGCCTGCTTTCTGCAAAGTCAGCCAGGGTGGTTTAATGTGCCAGTGAAAACAAGTACATGTGCTAATCTGGCTTCTCATAAAGCAATTAGGGAGCACTTATCTGATCCCCCCTGCCAGCAGGCTGGGGGATGATGAACAACAAGGGTAGGATCTTCTTTAATCAGCACAACCAGCTGTCGCCTCCCAGATCTTGCTGCAGTTCTACAGGAGCATCAAAGGCTGGTTAATGAAAGCGCTTCTTATTTTTGTCCTGATTGCCACATCTAGGTCCAGTGTATGCTGCAGGATGTGGGCTCCAACATCGCGACACCTCTCTCCTCAGCCAGAGAGGCACATTTAAGTAAGCCCCACAGTATCTTTCCTGGGATAACATTTCTTGAATCACAGCTGTCTCTCTAGACTGGCAATGGGGAGGCTTTTCCAGTATGTGGTAGTTAGAGCTGCCCGAGGGCTGCTCCGCAGTGCGTGTCTGGGTGCTGAATGAAATCACACACGGCCCCGCAGGCTGCTGCGTTCCTGTGACTCCCAAGCAGTATAAGCTGGCCTGAGGTGCTGCCGTAACACTGACACCCATCCATGGCTGCTGAATGGGGAGCCAGCCCTGCTCTAGCAGGATGATTTTTTTGGGATGCTTCCTTAGGGCTTACTGATCCAAGAAATACAACAGTAGAGCTCTATCTGTAGACTGAATCACTTCTGCATTTCTTTTAGTTGATTCCTCTTTTCCCTCTGTAGAACGAACATATTTTAGTGAGAAGCCGGTTCTGGAGCTGGAGCAGTGGATTGACAGTTACTCAGAGCAGCTTCCTCCACTCAGAGCTTTCATCTTGCCAGTAGGTACTGCTTATGCCTTTCAGTGACTAGAGAAGGCTCGCTTTGTTAGGGTGAATCTGCTCTACCACTTGCCGTGGGAAAACAGGCTCTGAGGCCATTATTTGCATGGACAAATACCAAAAGAAAAGCAGAGAGAAGGACCCAGCTGTGTTAAATTTCCCCATCCTACTGCATTCAGATACCTCTTCCCAGTTGCCTAGCCATAACACAGGGTTCAGTTGTATGCCTGTGTGAGATGTGATAAGCTTTGCTGCAGTTACACAATAAGGTGGATGGCTGTATCTGTTGTTAGCAGACATTGATGCGCTGTTTCATTGTTGTTTCAGTCAGGAGGTAAAAGCAGTGCTGCTCTCCATTTTTCCCGAGCTGTCTGCCGCAGAGCTGAAAGGTGGTGAGTGTTGGCTGTAGTGTAACAGAATAAAATTGATAAAAGGTGATCAGAATGCTGCAATGATAGCAAGTCGTTGCAGTCAGAGCAATCAGCCATAGCTGTATTGCATTCAGCTAGAGCTTGAGTCGAGCTTTGTATGTTTGTATTAGTCGAATTCCAGAAGTGCAATCAGCAAAAAGCAAGTCTCTCTTCCCTCCCCTGAACTGGGTCATTCCAGCTAAGAACTTCAGAAAGAACAGACAAGTTTACGCTGAGATGCATCTACATGTTCAGCTCCTATCTCGTTTGCTAAATGTGTTTTGTAGGCTAGTGCACGTGGAAGCTGGGGCACTGGCAGGGTGAGATCCAGGGAAGCTTTTAGTGGCTTAAGATGTTACTGCCCACACCTACCTTGTCCCACTTCTCTGTTGGAGATGAAAACTCCCCTGGTAAGGTCCACAGAAGTGAACTCTTGTCTGCTCATTATGTAAATCACTTCCACAGAAAGTCTCTTGTGTTAGCCTGAACCTGCTCATCAGCAGTTATAAGTTGCCGGGGATTCTTTACCGCAGCTGCTGATGTGCAGGAAGATGTTTTTGTGGATGTGCTCTACTGTGAGGATTGCTACTGTGACAAGATACACTGGAGCAGCGTGATCTGAAAAAAACTAATCACAGTCAGTGGTTTCTTGTCAAAAGAAAGGTAGAAAGAGAGCTGTGTACCAGTCAGGAGGCAAGGAACAGCTCTGTGCCCTCAACAAAAGGATCCCTGTTTACCTGCAGAAAAGGACCATTATCCTGCAAACTACTCCTATTGTTGAGTGATACCCACTAATGAGTATCCTTTAAAGGAGGGGAGCAGCAATCCTCCAGAACAGTTACAAAAATTAGTTGCATCATTTAGCCACAACACATTCCTCTTGGGGAAGTAAACAGTGTTCCCACCTGCTGTGGTGAGTTAGAATGGAGACTCCAGGTGAGGTTGGGGTGTGAAGGTTGGTGCTCCAGCACGTAGCAGTCTGTGCATTCAGAACTACAAAGCTAAATACATTTTTTCTTTTCTTTTCCTAGCGTTGTTCCTTTAGTACAAGCAGGAGAAGCAGATCCAAATGTGGCCAAATATTTAAACAGGTAAAAAAAAAAAAAACAACCCCAAATCCCAAACCCTTGCTCTATACTACTGAAGCGTGCCTGGTGTTGTTCCCTTGGTCTTGGGATAAAGCGGTGGGGTTTTACCTCTCAAGAAGCTTCCCTTCTAGAACAAGATGTTTGGAGTTTCAACAAGCAGCTTGTTGAAAAGTATTCTTGCAAGGCCTGTATGTTTGCAGGCACTGCTGTGGGGCTGAGGGAGCAGTCAGCTTTCTTAATGAAGGCCATTTTGGAAATCGCTTCTCGTGTGGTCTCTGCCTTTACTTGCAGTTCTTGTGCTGTCATCAAATGTGATTTGCTGTGTAGTTGTGCATTGCTGGATACGAACACACCTGATGTGAGAAGTGGTTTCATTGTTTTTC
Source organism: Ibycter americanus (assembly GCA_035590275.1). Taxonomy (NCBI): domain Eukaryota; kingdom Metazoa; phylum Chordata; class Aves; order Falconiformes; family Falconidae; genus Ibycter; species Ibycter americanus. The sequence goes on from JAVJGI010000001.1 coordinate 94,800,498, forward strand.
CCTTGGTTTCCAGGCTGAGCGACTATCTCTTCGTTTTGGCACGTTACGCTGCAATGAAGGAAGGGAAGGAAGAGAAAATATATATAAAGCCTGAACCGTAACTGGGAGCTGGGATGTTTCTTTCCTTGATCAGGGGAAGCTAAATCCAGCAGACTGCTTTCCCCCATCAGGGAAGGGAAAGAAGACAAGCCTGGACTGGAAATGTGAGCTGCCAAGAACTTCCAGCTTAAATAACTAGGACCTTGTTCATAACTACTGTGAGGGACACAGCTGTTCTGGTCACTGGGCCTTGTCCAGATATCCTTGTATGACACTGCAGTGATGGCATCAGAGTTAGTTTGCCCTGGGTTGGAGTTGAGGCAGGAGACTTCAAAGAACTACAGCTGATTTTCGAGCCATGTCTTCATTTCCCTAGGCAGTGGCAGGTGCTGTGGAAAAGCTTTGACAGGACTCTGAGGAATGAAGAAGAGAAAACAATCAGCTTCTCTTTGTAAGTCATAATGCTCATACAGAACAGCAACTGGGTAGAGATTCAGGAACTCTGTCCACAAGCTTTGAAATAATAAATGTGATTTACTTGTACCAAAGGGCCCTTAACTGTCATACTTTAATACTGAGCCCAGCGTGCTTTTCTTTTTTAAGTTGCTTTCAATCCGTCAGCTCTGGCTGAAGCTGAGCTGGGTAGATTTACAGGAATGCACTAGGAATTCTTTGGCTCTGGCTGCCTGTCTTTATGCATGTGAAGAATGTCTCTGTGCTGACAATCCAGTGCGTCCTCTGCCAGGAACGAGGCTCACACAGGATCGAGGGATCAAAGGAGGAAGGGCCAAATCCTACAGGTCCGTGTCAAGCTCAGTTTAGATAGCTGGGGTTAACTCCACACCCTTCTGAACGCACAGGTTTGGTCACAGCATCCCCCTCTGGCTGCAGGTGCCAGCTGAAGGAGTAGAGCCCTCTTTAAGTTGAGTATCTCTCTGCTGGGGATGACTCAAGCCACTAAGTTTGCAGATAAAGGCGCTGTGAGGAGTAGCAGGGGTTTGGTGCCTGCTCAGCTGACAGCTAGAGGTGGAGGAGAGGGGCTAGCACCCAAAGGAGCTCGTATCGCACACATTAGCAGCCACATTGACCTCGGGAGCATCACTGTCATGGAGTCCTCAGCAGAGTAGACTAGAGCATGTCCTAGAGCTTAGAGAATCTGGCTGCGATTGTCACGATAGCAGAATGCAGTGCTTCAGCAGAGCAGGCAGAAGACATCCTCTGTTCCAGCTCCCTGATGGACTGAAGAGTGCCAAAAAAACCGTACTCGGTATGTAAACAAGTGCGGTACAGCCAGCTGAATGAGTTAACACCTTGCTGCCCACGCTGTCTAGAGAACACAGACGATTACAATTTTACAGGCAAGTCCAAGCCACTTACAGCTTGGAAATGTGATTGGGAAGAATACACATCAGAGGGGTGGTTTAAGTCTTCCCCTCCTTGCATGGAGGAGCATCGCAGAAACCCGCGGGCTGTGAGGTGATCACGCGCATCAAGAGTGCTTGCCCTGCACTAAGGGCACCAATTTTAGTGGTGGGAGCTTTTAAGTCAGTCATGCAGCTTGCTCTGTTCAATTAGTTAAGTAGAAACAACCTTAAACTTGCTTCCTGAAAGAGTCTCTCTGGCTTTTGTGTTAACTTTTTAATCAGATTGGGGTCAGAGTGAAGAATGCCCAGCACTAATAGATACCGCTGTCTCATTACTCACCCCTTTTTTTTTTTAAAAACAGATATTTCATGCCTATTGTTAATGCACATTTTTCACAGAGTAATTTTCCAAGCCTTAGCCTGTAACACATCCCAATGACAAATGCTCTTGATTTGGACTGTACCGTCAGCTGCAATGTCACATCAGACATTTTCTCAATGCCTGCTCCAGACAGGCCATCCAGTTTTATGATAGCTCTGTCTCAGTGATCACTATTGAACCTTAGGAATCTAGAGGCTTTTCAAGTTTAATTGAATAAAATTCTTTGCAATATAAATTCTTCATGAATGCTATATAAATCAGCTCTGGGATGGATTTATAGTATTTTCTTCTTTTCCAGCTGGGGGGAAGAAATCTCACTACTGTTTTGGGACCAAAGCTAGTATTGTTTTGATTGCAAAGAGAAATAAATTTAGCTACTACATTTTAACATGATATAGAGATTAAATTTATTGGGGTGCACTCAGCTTCCAGCTTCCCCCCTGGCTCCGTTTCTACCCAAAGACGTCTGTGCAATTGTTTTTGTGGGGCTGAAGCAGAGGGAGGCTGGTGTCCGGGGTGACCCTGTTGTTTCAGTTAAGCAGGCACAGTGGGCCAGGGCTTGAATTTAGGAGCGAGCAGAGCTCAGGCTGAGCGTGGTCCCAGCCCTGCGGGCTGCTGCAGCTCAGCAGAGCTCTGCAGGGGTCACGCTCAGCCCTTGGAGGGTTCACAGCGTGCAGTGTTTGTCCTCTGCTTCACCACCTCGTCGTGCAGTGCTGGGCTGTGTAAAAGGGACCTTTCTGTCCTGAATCCTGTCCCCAAGGTACACAGGGGAGCTGCTTGCCGTTAAGCTGCAGCAAGGCTTGGATCCTCGGGCCCCAGTGCACCCTCTGTGCTGGGAGGGGAGGCCAGTGGTGCAGGGACACCGGAGCTGAAGCAGGGACCCTGTGCACCGAGTTCAGTGAAGTTCTAGCGTGGCCAAGCTGGCATCTCCTACCGATCACGGAGCAGCGTGCAGTAATGCATGAAAGCCTGGCGAGACAGCAGGAGTGAAGCGTCTCTGAAATGAAATACAGGCTTTAAAACAAATAAAGCTCCATTGCTCTGGGTTAGCATTTGTTTTTCCAAGTCCTTTGTCCCCACCCAGCAAATCTAGCCATACAGCATAGGGATTCCAGTGCCTGCACCTCATTAATATAATGGGAGGAAGGCAGATGCTTTGTCCGTACTGACCGTATGCAGAGCCCAGATACATTCCTGCCTAGCAGGGTTCCTTATTTATGATTACGTTGGAGCTGCCAGCACAGACATATGTTGCTAAGGGTCGTTTATTCTTGTTTGTAAAATATATGGCTGCTCCTAGCTTACACACTGTCAAAACTGGAAGAACTGGCCCCAAAATCTCTTGCTGCATGATTGGATCAGACGCCTGTACATCTGTTAACGCTGTAGGAGCTGTAAAATGAAATAAGTTTCACTATAACTCAAGCACCTCTATTACCGCCACGATGTGCAAGTAGCAGAGCTGGCTGCTGCTCTTGCAGAAATGACACAAACATACATTTTGCCAAGTCATATGTAAATTCATACAAGGCAGCATTTCCTCTGCTAATGCACAGAAGGAAGGACTCATACGTGCGTGCCCCCACCTTGACAAGATGCGCTGGCCCCGCAGTATGGGGCTTGGCGTGTTTTGGGGTGCACAGCCCCGGCAATGGGGAGCCAGCAGCAGTCCTGCACTCCTCCTCTCAAGCTAGAGGACCAGAAGGGACTACATCTGCCATCAGGTCAAGTTCTCTGCAGTCGCACACCCCTGAAATACCCATTTTGCCTAGAAATGGTCAAAGGAAAAACCTCCCCACCCAAACAGCTTGCTCTACAGCAAGACCTGGCTAGAAAAGGGCAGGTGTGCAGTTATGGCACCCTAGGGTGCCCAGAGCTACCGTCCCTGCATCAGACAGAAGCAGATTCAGCCTGTTTGCATCCAGGAAAGGGCTGTCTGGGTCCCTCAGTTCCACCTCTGCTGCAACCTGGCAGAAAATGCCCACCTCTGTGCCCCGTCCCCGCTGCAGCGGCTCGGCAGGGCATGCACGGAAGGGCAGCGTGCCATAGCTAGTGCTCAAACCATGCCAGGGTGAAGCTGCAGAGGGATCAGTATCGAAGAATTTGACCTTAGAAACAGCCACAAAAGCATGTTTCTGAATAACCAGTGAAGTACCACTAACCCAGGAGGCAGCGGTGCCAAGCCAGTGCCACATAGGTCTGACCACTCCATCACCCGCTCAGGTCACTGACGTGCTGCAGGAGCTGCTGCATGCCTCAGTAAACGTGAGCAAACACAAAAATAAGCCGCAGGAATACCTTATCTCCTCCTGCTCAGGGATGTGGAGACCAGAGCTCAGCACACCCTCCTCCCTCTCCTCTCCCCCTGAACCTGCAACCAGCTCTGGCACGGAGCGCCGGCCAAGAGGTTGTACAAAACCGTGGTATCAAACAGAAGGAATACCAGTCTGGCGTGAGGTGGGGGCTTGGGACAGGCTGCAGGAGCAGAAGAGGAGCAGCACAAAGAGCTACCTGCTCCCAAAACATGCCCATGCCTGCCTGCACGGCAGCCCCCGCGGCCGGGACCCCCCAGCCATCACCACTGAGGGGGCACCAGGCTCCAGCGACGCCTCCCAGCTCTGCGCCCAGCGTGTGCCTCGTCCGAGCACCGCGGCCACGGGCACTCTTCACCTTCAGCCAGCCCCGAGACGCAGCGGCGTGCGCAGAGCCAGCCCTGGCAAGACGGCACGGCGCCGGCCCGCCACGCAGAAGCAGGCATTTTGCAGGCCTGGCTGTTCGCTGCCAGCTTTCTGCCTTGGCAGCATCTGCTGTGGGGTTTCTTTTTGCCGTTTCTGACGGCGCCATATGCCTCAGTGTCAAAACAATGGCGCTTGCACACTGACTGGGAACCTTCTCCCTCGCTCTCACCGAGCTCCCTCTCCCCAGCAAAGCTTGGGCGCCCACGGGGCCGGCCCTCAGCACCACGCTCCCAGGGCGAGCACAGCACCATCGGCGCGGCGAGCTCGGGCAGGGGAGCTGGTCAGCGAAGGGCTACGCTGCCACGCACCAAACCTGAACCTGGGGGGAAGCTGGAGCAGCAGGCACAGCTCCTCACTCCTACAAGGATGCTTCCAGAGCCCAGCGAGGGGAGAAACACGATGCCTACGTTGTTATTATTAACAACAAACCCCACGTTGGCTCCAGTGGCTGGTCCTTAGGGCAGCTTCTAAAATACAATATTACAGAAAATACAAAAAAACCCGCCAAAGCGCAGCTTTGCCCTACAACCTCCCATCTCCCTAAGCCTCCCCAAACCAAAAAGCGTAAGATTCCTTGGTGCAAAGATGCAGAGTTGGCCCCGCTGGCCACCCAAGCCCAGTTCCAGGGTTGGCGGCAGAGCCTGAGGACAGCCAGCTTTGCCACCAACATCCAGCTTCTGCCCGCAGCAGAGCTCCTGGAAAAGAGCACTCACCCGATGGAGCTTCTGCACTGAATGCAGAGACACGCGCTGCCCTGCTCTCCGGCACTGGGAGACCTTGCTTGGCTTTCCAGCCTGGTTTCTCTCCAGTTCTCCACTGTTCCCAGCTGACCAGAGGCGTGCACAGAGCACCGCTACCCCCAGCACCTGCCCTGGGCCCGGCTCACCACCCCCTGCCTCCAAGGAGCACCTATGCTCTCACGCAAATACCAACAACCAAAGTCACAGCAACCTGGAAGTCCAAGTAGCAACTCTCCAAGCATATTCCAAGATGCAAGAAGAAAACCTTCTTCAAACAACTCTGCCAGGTCCCTTTAGGCTCAGAGACACTCGCAGCGCCCCATCAGCAGTGCCCCAAGGAGCTCACCTCTCAGGGGCACCCGAGCACAGGCACCAGCCTGGCAAAAGGGATTTCCCAAGGGACCAGCCCCCTCCATCCCCTGCGTCGCAGCCTCCTGGCAGAGGTACCTGGTACCCCAAAGCTCTGCTCTTCCCTCTGCTGCATGCTCCGAGCGGGAGCATTACATTCCCTGCCCCTAGGGAAAGGAAGAAAAGACATCCAACCATCTTACTCATACCAGGTTTATTTTTCTCTTCCCTGCGTTTCTGATACAAGGGATGTAACCAAGGTCTCCACAGCAGCAAGTCTTCTATAGAAAAAATAGTCATTAATCTCCCATGGCAAAACCATCCCTGCCCTACAAAGAACACCCGTGCAGAATACAGCAGTGCAGGCAGGGACCGATACGTGTTCGCAGCCTTCTGCTCAGGTAAAAATGTATTAAAGCCTCCCAGTCACACAGAAATCAGCTACTCAAGAGAAATTGCTGCACACACAGCCACCAGGGCGTTTATAGACAATCACGTTTTATACGCTAGCTACAAAATTGGATGTAGTGTCTCGTAGTGCAATATTTCCCGGTTTGGAGGGACCTAGCTAAGTCTGCATTAAGATCTTTTCTAGGAATTGTACTCCTGAGGAATGAAGGAAAAAAAGGGGAGCCAAGATTTTATTTCACTGTGTTCAACAACTCACCTCATAGAACAATCATTGTTCTCTATTTAGACACACTGCATTTCCCTAGAAGCAGAAATGAGATCATGTGTGATATTTTAAACTATGATTGGTACAAGTCAGTGCCTAAACCTCTCCACTACACAGTCAACAACTGGTTAATGCTGAAATGTTCTATGTAAAAAAAAATTTAAAAATTTAGTATCATCTTTAATTTCTCTGGACTCATAGTCCAGCATCTTGGATCCTCTGAACGCAGATATTTCCATCCTCGCTAACACTTCTGATCAATATTACTGAGTCGACACAGAAAAAGGATCCTGACATTGCTTTCCAGATGCATTTCCAGGCTTTGGTTCTCAAAAAACCCCAAAGGGTTACTTCTCTGAAAACCAGCTGAAGCAAGACAGAAGAGAAAAAGGAAGCAAAGGCCATCTCTCTACTCTTGGCTGAACGGTGCCAAGTATTTTCTGGTCTGTTTGAAATGTGCAACGTATCGTGGAGAGGGTCTTTCAAAAAGCCCAGGGAGCCTTCTCTGCATGGAGACCTGTGCTTGCTGAGCACACCTGGGGATGCGAATCCCCGCGAGATGGACTGAGGCAAGCCAGAGGATGAGGTAGGCTATGGCAGCCTTGCGCTCGAGCAGCTGCTATGAGCTGACTTGTGCAGCAAGGCTCTGGAGCCAATCTGCCCGTACGGCGCAGAGGGGCCAGGGCGCAGGGTGAGGGTCGCCGCTGCCACAGGAAGGTAAGGAGGGGAAGGGAAGTCCAGGGGAGATACCAGCAGTCTCTGCAGGAGCTTGTTTTATTAGTGAGCAGCAATAGGGCAAGGGGAGAAGGTGACTGGTTTTTAATCCTGTCCCGAACAGGAGAACATGCGTGGCTTTCCTTTGTGCCAGAAACCCAGCAAGGACAGAGCAGCCCAGGAGACAGCAGTGTCCCCTCTCACCTGGGCTGGGTCGAGGCAGGACTTGCAGCAGCACGAGGGACCAAGGCTGGGAAGCTGCAGAGACACTTTACAAATCAGGCTCTGGACTTCATTAGAAATAGTAGGAAGGGTCCACACCTTCCCAACACACACGTGTGCACCTCCCCTGCCCCCGCCTTTCAGAACAACCTGAAAAAGCTGCCTGCTACAGGCAAACATCAGCTGTTAAAAATATAAGGCCAGAGACAAAGCGACCAAAATAAATAGTTTGGCAACAAAGCAAACGTGGCTGTTACACAGAGGCCAAGTCCTGGTTTGAAACAGCACATCGCCCTAACAAAAGGGCCTGCAAGCAAAGTGAAAATTCTATCCAAGTAAGAGGAATTCTGCCAGCGGAGGTTTCCAGAGGCTCTCAGCAGCTTGACACATTCCCCTTCCAGAGATCACAGGGGGCACCTGCCCCACTTGAGCACTGTGCTGGGGGGTGAGGGCTGCCTGAGCTCTGCCCCAGCTCCTGTCCTCTGAAAACTAAATAAAATTAAACTTTTTCTGCTCCTGAGAAAAATCAGACAACCACCCCCTTTCGTCCAAAGCACAGGCCCTGGCAAGAGCTTGGCAGAGGCACAGTTGGCTCAGCACACTGACCCCCACGCCTGCTGCTTGAGCTCTTAACCTACAGCACTCTAAAACCTTCCTGAGAACGGTGGGGTCCATCTGCTTGCATTTAACCTGCTGCTTCTCAAGACTGGGTAAGTGGTTTATTCTCTGAGACAAACGCAAGGGCCTTGCAGAGAGCAAGGGCATCAGGAAGCCCCCGCACGGTACCTGTCCTGAGTAAATGGTGCCCATTTTGTGGCACATCCAACACTGCAGCCTCGTGCTTGTCTCCTTGTGGGCTCTGTCATCTTTCTGCCTTTGTGCAGCTTCCCCACAGACTGACTTCTACCCAGTAATAAACTGGACCATCTCCTGGGAAAGGAAAAAAACACTCCCACAGCAGCAGCTGCCCAGGCTGCACAGCCTGCTGGGGGGTATTACGGTCACTAATCTGACTGGCACTTTTAATGTTCCTTTTATGCTCCCCTGGGGTTTGCTTTTAAAGACGATTTACGTGGGTGTCAAGTGAAGTGTATTGGGTCAGGCCCATCACCTCCTTCATCCTGGAGCAGTGCCCAAGAGCCAGCCCTGTCTAGCCCAGAAGCTCTTCCCTGTAAACCTCTATTATCAGCTGCATCTCTCCAGCCCTCGAGTGAGCAGTCAGCTCCCGTGGAGCCGATCCACCCTCTGTGCATGAAGGCTGCCACCTCCAGCAGCAGTCAGCAGCTCTGAGAGCCCCCCATTGCGGAGTCCAGGGCCATGGCAACTAGGACAGCTCGAAGCCAGTGTTCATGCTGATCGCGTAGCGCAGCTTCTCCCGCAGGATGCTCTTCTTGCTGTAGTTGGGAAGCTTGAGGAGGTTAAAACATGTAGAGGAGGTTGGGAGACGCCCACCTGGCTCTTTCTTGCGGATTGTGAAGAAGCCCCGTAGCACACTGCCCAGCGTGTCACCGGTGTCCTGGAACAGGGCAGAAACGCGTCACTCCTGCACTTCTCTGCTGTGCTGCTTCCAAGCAGGGTGCCTACACACAGGGCAGAGGCGCTAACACAAAACCTGTCTGCTGGGAACGGGGAGAGTCAAACCTCAAAGCCCTGTCCCCCACAACAGCTAGAAAGGAGCTCCTCTTGTAACGGCAACTGCCATTACCCAGGCAGGGTCCCTTTCCAGGGTGCACAGGGAACAGGGTAGGAGGAATGGGGCGCAGGGAGGTCCCGACAAAAAAACCACAACCCTAGAGACAGGCAAAAAGAGCCCAAGTGCTGCTGTGTGTGGGAAGAGGTAGGTGCAGCCACATGTATTACAATAAGGTTGTTTTCACCTCGCCCTGTAGAGCATATATCTTTATCCCTTAAGAGTTTCCTGGTCTGACAGAGATGAGGAATCTGGGCAGGGAAGGAGGCCTGGCAGGGAACGCATAAGACACGAGCAAGCAGGGTGCCTACCTGATCGTCAGAGACTTCCACGCAGCGGATGGAAAAAGGAGGCTTGAGGTAGGCAAAGCCCAAAAGCGGAGGCCTGGAGCAGCTGGTAACAAACTGAAAAAGTGATGGACAGTGAAAGACAGCAGCAGTGAGAGCAGCCTGGCTATAATAGACATGCAGCTAACACAGTCACAGCCGACAGCTGCTTGGACTGGCATTTGAGCACCCCCCCAGTACAATACCGCTGAGCTTTAGTGTACAGCTCTGCCAGCCTTTGAAAACTGCCGCCTATGCAAGTCTATTCACGGTGACACAAGAGCATTTATAGGAACTCTGCTTCCAGGTCTGCCCCTCTGTTGAGGAGCAGGGTGCAGATTTTAAGGTGTCAAGCATTCTGATACTCCATTACTGCAGAAAGCACTCAGCTAAGTGGCCCAACCCCCACCCCCAGATTGCAAGGCTGGGCTGAAATGACTGCATTTACCTTGAGAAACATGGCTCTCTCCTCGGGGCTGAAGTCATTAGCTAGGATGTCCCACAGCCAGATGATGACGCGGTGACTCCCGTGGAAGCCCCCATAGTAGACCGTGTGTTTTCTGGGGAGAGAAATGTTGCAACAGGCTTGTGTCCCACTGCGGCAGGAGGGTCACAGCTGCCAGCTGACAAGTGCTGGAAGGATCAATACCTGCCATGAGTCGGGGTTCACTGCTACAGCAGACACGGCCAGTACTGAGCCCCCGCCAGTGCTTACTGGGCACTTGATTAAAAGGAAGGGCAGAGAGAAATTCTGCTCTCAGGAACCAGTGGAAGAGAGGGCCCTTCCCATTCATTAGTACTCTGCCTAAGTTAGCTTTAAGGAATATGTCTCCGTTCGTCTGCTCTTCAGTTTTCAATTAGGAGGAGCAGAAAGTTGTGAACAAGTCAGTCTCCTGCAAACCTTCAAACAGCTCTGTAATAAAATGGCTTCGTTTGCTGAGCGAGGAGACCAGCAGACCAAGTTGCTCACTTACTTTAAGTCCTCAAGGTCAATCTCAGCATTGTCACCGGAGATCAGCCGCTGCAACTCTGGTGCAGAAAACATACGAATCCATTCAGGCTTAATGATCGACCTGAATCCACTGATGAGTGCTGCCGTCTGACTCTTGATCTGCGTGTGCATCCGGAAGTGAGCCATGAGATGGATGTAGCTGATCCTGTGTGTGACAGGGAAGAGAGCAGTGAGGGAACCGGAACAGCAAGGGATACCCACCTCATCGGTGCAGGAACAAGGTTGGTGACCTGTCTTTTCGGCCCAGAATGGACTAGCACTGCCTGGAGATTCATTATACTTTCCCTTCCAGGGCCCTGTAGAAAGAGTTGTTCTGCCCAGACTCTGCCCCCACCCCCGGGACTGTCTGCTCATTTCTTAGAGCTCCTTCCCAACCCGCGGACTAGCTGGTTAATAATCACTTCATCAACCTTGGCCAGACAGCAACTCACAGAGGGGCGCATGCATCCAGCTCCTCTTTAAAGGATCACATCCCTCTTCACAGGCACTCCTCTAGGTTTGAAAAAAACCACCTGTCTGGGCTCTGATGCCACCTGCACTGAAACCCGTGGCTGCAGAATCAATACACCGAATCAACACACCAAAAAACACTTAGATTTCCACCTTCATCCCAGGAGTATGGAAGAGGTGCACTGTTTATTAGAGGGAGGCACCATCAGGCTTCCTCTTCTCACCAACAGTCAAAACAACCGAGCTTGCTGATTCTTCTTCATCAGCTCCTAGGCAGACACCACCACAATCACATTGACTGGGTTTTCAGCTAGGTCACCTCGCTCCGCCATTAATAGACAGAACTCTTTCTAGATCGCTCCCTCCCAGCTACCAATTTGTGTGCACATCTGCACAAAAGCTTCAAAGTTTCTGCTGTAAGCGAGTGGAGCAACATACAGGACTTTCAACTTTCTCCCTGTGCTGCCTTCAGACAAGCCAGAGAAAGATCCTTTCAAATGCAAACTCCCTGGTCAGAGCTCAGGAAGGGAAAAGACTGGGAACATCAGATTGCAGAGCAGGACTAACAAAGACAAATCCTCAGGTAGGATCCAGCTTTCACTTGCCATTAAAGAGAACAACCCCCAGATTACCAGTTCAAACACACATCTGCTTAATAGATAAGATATTTTATCCTGCTTTTATGATCACTGAAGGGTATAGAGAAGAAAAAAAAATATGAAGGGAACAAAAAGGTGGGTTTGGTTTTCAGGCTGTGGAGTTGACATTTACGATAACTATCTAAAAGCTGGTTATCTGTGAAAATAGCTACAGGGCTCGGTGTCTCCTCTGATTTCCTGCGTCTAAAGTACGACTGTCGACTACATTTGAATTCGCCACTGTCTCTTCTGAAGAAGAGTGCTTTATACAACTGCCACATGTTATCATTCTGAGAAGATCTGTCTGCTCCAAGGTGTCTTTGAGCATCTGTGCCCTCTATGTTCACGACTGTGTGCCTGAATTGCTTTGAATCCATCTGTCTGTATCTATCACCATCATTAAATCCTGCAGAATCTCACAGACTGTGTGCCTTTGACCTCAGAAGCGCTGTTTCAAGAAGTAAATTGTCAATTTTTATTTTGCAAATCAAATTTAATACAATTTCTGCCGATGAACTGTAACCAGTAAATTCTATTAAGATATTTATGTGCTCCTTCTACTCCAGTCTATCTCAATTCATTCCAGATGCAAGCCCAAGGAACTGGAATAAAGTATTTTGCAGTGGTGACCTTAAAAATCTAATTGCTATACTTACTTATTTTCATTGGTAACAGGAATGGTCTTCCCTCCAGGAACAAGTTCATGGCAAACAAGCTGAGGGAAGAAATGATTGTATTGCTAATTACTGCCTGGAATCACAATGGAAAGGAATGCCATGCTAAGCTGTTAGCTCCCCATAAAACATTTATTTTTACAATAAAACAGTAGGATTTAAAATTTAAGTAATAATCCTGCTTCTGCCTTGAACCAGTTTCACTTAACTATTAACATAGTAATTGAACAGTAGGGAACTCTGACTCTCCCACCAGCGGAGCCTGCCCCTCTTCGAGGAAGCCTCCTCTCTAGTCTGATCCATCACTGCCAAACTGCACACAAATCAATTCAAAGAGCCCTGGGGGACTGTCACGATCTCAGGATCCAGAGGCTGAACAAGCTCAGAGCCTTCACATAGCTCAGTGTAACAGTGCGATCCAAAGCTGTCTGCTCCACAGGTCTCATCTGGGGCCACCAGAGTGACAGAGCTCCCTGGAGTTCACTGTCCCTCAAGCTGGGCACTCAAGGCGTGAAGCAGAGAGCACTCAAGAAGTGAGACAGCTGAGAAGTATCTCCTGCCTGCCCTGCCAGGGCCTGGTGCTGAGCTGACAGCGCTGCTCAGAGAGAGCGGCAGGCACCCTCTAGGTGTTTGCCACGGCAAAAGAGTCATGACTCATCTTGCACCAATGCTAAGAGGCAGAAAGTCATTATTCACTTGTAAGAGTGGCCTCTGTGCTTCAGTTTTCAGGTGACTTCCAAGGTCAGAAGGGAGCCCAGCACAGGGAATGAGCTCAGCTCCCCTATGCCCAACACAGAGCTGTACCTAGTAGCGACACACAAGTTCATTCAGGAACCACAGGGTTACCCCACCTGGCTGCTTCAGCATGGCCAAAGCACAAGACAGACCGGAGTGCCCTGGTTTATTTGGAAGTTTTGCATGCTGCAGCCTTCAATGTCTTACTGCTGCGCTCTTACATGCTGCTTCCTACCTTTATTTTTCAGGTGGAAAAAACCTCAGAGCTGAAATCTCAGCAACCTTGAAGCAGTAACAAGGTGTTCAGCCCACTGTGCAGCAGATGCAGCCTCTCACTCGTGCAAAGCAGGGCTGGATCAGTACTCAGCTGTCTTCCCATCCACCCTCGCAGCTTGGCGGGTGCATTTACACTGCTGTTGCTGCTATCAGACATATGCAAGCTAGGCCCAAACTAGCCATCTTAGGAATAAGAAACTGCAGCGTGCAAAGCTCTCAAGGACAAGCTGCCCCAGATAAACACTCCGTGACTTAGTGGTCTCAGAGCTCTGAGCCACTGGATCTACACTGCTAACAGTGTCTGGGCTTAGCACTAGCTGGGGTCTCCCCACAGAATTTGCAGCAGCAACAGAGAGGGAAGGCATTTTTATCTTATCTATCCATATTTTTCAGCTACACACACACAGCACCACAGAATCCGGGGCTCAAGTGCAACCAAGTACCTTCAAGCCTTCATAAGGGACTGACAAACAGCCTTTTCTTCTCAAGGCCAAGAGACCTCCTGACACACTTCAAGTTTCTCTGACAGAAACTGCTACGTTCGAAGAAAAGGAATTCCTCCCCACTCACACAGATCCTTCTTTTTAAAAGAGGGGGAAACCAGTTATGCAGGGAAAGCATAGAACAATGTTTCTCAACTAGAAAGGAAAAAAACCCCCTGGCAATAGAAAAATTAAGGGTCAGAAGGCAACCTTTTTTGCGGAAAAAGCTGTTCTCTGCCCACAGCTAAATATTCAACGAAGTTACAGAATCCTATGGCTGAGTTCAGAGAACCTCTGAAGCTGAGCCAGCCTTTCAGCGCAGGCTTTTTTTTTTTTTTTTTTTTTGTAAAATGAGAGCAGAGCTAAGTCCTGACCACAATCAAACACAAGGTCACTTACTATACAGTCCCCTCAGGATTCTTGTTCAGATGGGCCACACAGAGCATCCACCTGACATAGAAACACAAGTAACAGAGTCAAAAGCACTCCATGTAGCATGAGCTTGGACAGACTGCCTGACTTTTAGATGCAAAAGACCAGGTCTCAGAAAGCTCAGCAGTGAATAAATAGCTGTCTTCTGCTGGCAAGTCAGACTCCAGGTGTATTTCTCTGCTCAAAGGACACTAATGAAAGCTAGGGCACCTCTGCTCAGGAGTCAAATCTAGTTCTGCTGCCAATTGCTAATATTCACAAGCTGCCACTTCTGGCACCACAGGCTTTCCCACAGCAGTGGGCTATGATCCTCAGGATCCCTCCCAGTGCTTCAAAGACTCCTCCTGGTAGCATCAGCCAGACAAGCAAGGCAGATACTCCCATGGCAGAGCAGCTAGGCTCTAACCAGGAGAAACAGGGACTGCCTGAGCCAGGGCTGTGGACTCTGTCAGCGCCCAGAATTCTGCTCGTCACCACCAAGCACGAAGAGGATGTTTGGAACAAAGCAGATATAAGGTCCACCACAGTCACTGAATGAAAACCCACCTGACCCATCACATCTTCATCATAGGACAGCGTTAAGCCCAAGTCACTGATATCACCATCATACCGCTAAATGAACAGAGAAAGGCAAAGAAGGTCAGTGTTCAGCAGCAGGAACAGCAGTTCTGCATTTCTGTATCACTCTAAGTAATTACTCTAAGTACACTAAGTGATCCCCAGCAGGCATCAAAGCATAACAAACACATGACTTGCTCTATGTTATGGGGAGCCTGCACAAGAACTGAGGCTAAAACTTGGGATTTCCCAATTGCCAGTTCCAGGTTTACACCTTCAGACTCCTTTCTCATCCCTGGTTGCCCCAGTAAAAACAGAGGACAGCCACCTCTCAACTTGCTTCAGAAAATCCAGTTACTTCCAAGGTGTTTTTAAAGATGATCAGTACCCCAAAGGCATTGCAAATCTAGTATTTCTAGCAGCAACCAGTGATAAGGGAGTTGAACAACAGGAAAAGTAATGCTCACACCTTGATTGAAGTGAGATTTTTATAGAACTCTGAGTCCAAGGAGGGAAGTTCATCTACGGAGCTGTAGAAGACACTGTGGTGGTGCCCAAGTAGCTGACTCAAAAAGAAGGAAGCAAACGGTACATCCACAACTATTCCCTACAGACAACAAAAATGCATAGGTAAGGTCCCGCCGCATACTTGTTATGTGCAGCATCTTTAGTTACCTACGAGGCCTGCAGGCAGATTACACGTTGTGGAACAAGTGCAAAGATGCAAGACATTGAAATCAGCTAAGAAAACCACATCCTTTTAAAATTGATTAATTAGTGAGGCAGGTGCAAAAAGACAACAGGGGAACTCCATGCTTCCTTTGAAAGAACTACCTTATGTGGAGAGTGTCATTCCATCCTCCATTTAGCCACGTGTCCCTTTATGTAAGGTATCAACAAATGGATGCTTGTAAGGAGGTAACACCAAAATAACTGACTATCCCATCTAGTGTCCCCAGCATGGCGAAAAATAATGTCCCAGGTTTTACCGCCAAGATTATTTTTAATACATGCCAGTAGAAGTGCTAGGCTGCTCCACCATCAGCATCTTTATCCAAATCATTTTTTGAAACTCACCTCTTCAGTAACACCTCTGCAAGCATCTGGCTCTCAAAGGCAAGGGGCACCATCACAGAACTTCATCTGAACAGTACTGTACCAACAGTGACAACAGCCTAATATGGTACTTTTGGCTCACCTCATATACAGCCTTCCCAAGCATCTTCCCCACAAATTCAAAGAGCTGTAGGTAGTTCTCATGAATGTAGGATGTTGGGGATGGATACAGCCTCTCATCACCGCTGGTTGTCTGCACACAAACAAGAGATAAGAGCACAGTGGGCCAGTCTGTTTCTGTTTGCATTGGGTCATCACGGTCAGCACCTGCAGCCCTGTGTCATACCTTGAACAAATTGAGTGCAGGGTCAAACACTTTTTTTATTATCTCTTCCAGAAACTCTTTGAAGACACCATCTTGATCAATACCAGCCTCATCAACTCCCAGATCATTCACAAACTTCACTCTGATCACTCCCTTCATGGCGTTCTGGGAAAGCTGCCGTAGTTGTTCATATCCATCCTGCACAGACCAGAAGAGCCAGAGGACAATCATATAGAGAGACATGTAAAACATCCATGCAGGCATGCAGCAGAGACAGGAGACTGAAATCTGCATTTGTCATTGAATTTTGTCTTCAAAAAGACCAGCATTTTCCTAGTCAAAACTCCAGGTTTGGAGCAGTCTGAACTGAACTAAGGTCCAACATTCTCCTGTAACATGACTTCAGACAAAAGTAGACAGAACTGACGCCGGGTCCCTCAACACCCACAGAGAAGGTAAAAACGTATTCACACCCCATGTTCTTATCAGGCCAAGTTACCGGCTTGCTGGTTGGCTTCTGCAAGCCAGGTCACTCACCTCCAGCATACGTGAGCGGCGGATAGTGATGTGTGTGACATGAGGCGATGCGGAGCTGGTTTCAACCAGCCCAAGCTTCTCCTTCTCCTTTGTAACCATGTTTCGGAAAAGCAACACCCTCTTAAAAAGAAAAGAAATATAAAAGCCTTCACCTACAAGGATCCTTATCCTCCAGTGCAGTGGGGCTTCCAGATGCTCCTGACACACACCCAGAACTAGCTCTTGGTTGTCCTGTTCCCATGTAAGCCCAATAATGTCACTGCCACCTACTCACTAGAAATAGTGGGATCTACCACCTTGTTCCTCAGTGGAGCAGGGAAATCCTTGAAGCTCTGCTTTGGGAGGGACAGGGTATTGACCATACTGAGAACAAAAGCACCTTTCCTATCACCCCATAAAAATCTGTCATTTCTGCAGATTTGCTACCTGCAAAAAGACACTTCTTTTTTCTCCAAAGCCATGTCACGCACTGCGGGATGACTCTATGCAGCTGCCCACACAAAATAAACTCTTTCTCAGTGAGAGAAACCAAGACAGTTTAGAGGAAATATACTGGGGAGAGTGGAGCTGAAGGAGAGGACTTTTGTTCAACTGGCATTTCAATCACAAGCTCTGTCACAAAATGCTCAAGGTGCACGTCCCTTCCATCCCATGCCACCCAGGTCACTGGCTTTTCAGCCTGCATCCTCTGCCCCTGTCCCACTCACGTTCTTGTGAGGAATGACGTGTGGGATGTACTGCAGGAGCAGCTGGGCTCGTTTCCTGTCCTTGTCCAGCTCCTGGAAGAGCACGCTGGGTTTGAGGTCCCTTTACAAAGAAAGGCACAGATTCAGAGATCCCTGAGACATGCCCAGGTGTGGCAAATAGCTGGGGGGGGGCGGGTAGTAGAGAGAGGAAACTTGTAATGATTTCAAAAACAACCTAAGTGCTCAGGTGAATGCATCTACGAAGGCCAGAAACGCTCAAGCTATTAGGTGGTGAGTCAGTTTTCAAAGCATCACCCTCCATGAGCAGCAGCTAACCCTTACACCACAGAAGAGAAGCACAATAGGAGGGGTATCCTTAAATGCAAACACAGAGATCAGTTCTCACCTTGATCTCACGGGTAGGATGACAGGCACACAGTTTAAAGTAAGGTATCCCAAACCCTAAGAGGAGCTGGTGCACTGGGACAAGCACATAGCTACACATGATCCCTGCCTTGAGCTGGATACTTACTTGCGTAACCAGTGATCCTCGGGAGCAAAACGCCTGCGGCAGTCCCTTTCATACAAGACCATGAGCCAGCCATGGACAGAATGAAACAGCTCCAGGGTTTCCCCTCTGGCATTCTCTGAACAAAAGGAACAAAGCAGCAATGTCCAGGCACCCTAGGTAACAGGAGTGTCCAAGAGCAACATGTTGATCATCTGTCTCACGCTAATAGGGCAGGTGTATTTCTCCTAACCTCCACTGCCTTCAGAGGGAAGGAAGAGATTTTGTGCCTCCCAGAAGAAAGACAGTGTCTTCTTTGATCAAAGTGAAAAAAACCTCTTAGCCACATCAAAGCCATCACAACAGAAATGGACTATCTCATCTAATTATGAGAATTGAGTTGCACCCAAATTATACCAGCATATAGATCAACACTAGACATCTACAGAGACCCTAGCAAGCCTGCTCTGCTTTGTCAAAGCACTGTATTATTCTTACATGGCCCAGTCAGGCTAAACTTAAGTCTTTAGCAAAAACGAACATGCCCATCGTGTCTGTTACACAAATTCTTACTGCAAATAGAAAAGTGTGCTGTACATGGTACCAAGCACGACAGTGGCATCTGGACACCAAAAGACTGGGACATATTCTCATGCCATATCACGTAGTATGTTTTTTTGTGCAAAGTAATAATTAGCAAAAGCTTCAAATTCCAAAATTAATGCCATTTGTTGTTCTGATGTTAACATCAGCTCAAGCTACTAAAAGCACTTACCTACAATTCCATCCCAGATCATCTTAAATACAAAGGAATTCAGAAAAGACGAGATGGTAACAAGCTCTTCCAGTTTGAATGAAATCTGCTCTTCATAGACTTCTATGTCATCAAGAATCCTATCAGAGAAAACAAATGCAAATGTGCAAGTGTAAATTTAATTCCCTTTTGAAATTTTCATAGAGGCACATCATCCTTTAGCAGCAGCTCTTATTTCTATGACAACTGACACCCATGAGGATCTAAAGTCATAAACAACTAAACCTTATTTATTGATTTTGATCGATATCTGATCCTAACAGAAGACAGTATGAAAGGGCCAAGATACAAGCACAGCCAGTATTTTGTAGTTAAAAGGACCTATGCACTCAACCCTAGGAAAACTTTTTCATCATTCAAGCTCAGAAAACTGTCTCTACTGTCCAGCAAGGGTAATTTTCCACCCCCTTCACATCCTTTGTGTTGTGTGACTCTGAGCGAGACAGCAAAGGACTTGTAAACAGAAGCACATAAGCTGGGGAGCTTTCTTGCAGCAGTATTATAACATTTTTCTTCAAAGCTTATCCGGACTCGAAGCGTTTGCTTTGGACTGACACAATTGTTGCCCATAGGCAGTAGAAGAAATGTTTCTTTCCTCTCCCTAGCCAGTGCTGTAATATTTTGTTACCAGTTCAGCCAGCTGTATATTCCTGAAGCAGCTCATGACTGAGGGGGCAAGTCCTTTTGAAGTCTTCTATTTCACAGGACTATCTGAAGAGCTTGCTGCTTTACTCTGCCTAGTTATCGTTATGCAAAGGCAGCAATACCTTAACTATTCCTCTTGAAACTTAAGGAACGCAACAGCTTCACATTACAAATCTAGACAGCACCCTCTGCTTGCTACCTACGTGATCAGGTGGCGGGAGCAGTCACAGAAGAGCATCAACATGGCCAGCAGCCTCTTGGATTCCTCTGTGTCATTATTCAAGCACTCCAAGAAGAGTTTTAACCCACCCTGTGGTCCCAGCTCACAGATAAAAGCCCACAATTTGGGCAACAGATCATCCAGGTAAGTGAGGCCTAGCAATGGAAAAATATAAAGCACACTCAGTAAAGCTTGCTCTGCCTGCTTATTCACACAGGCTTAAAGAGACGAACACGACTTGGAGCTGAAAGATCCTTCTGCAAAGCAGCACTTTACTTGAAGGGAACATAAGCGTCGCATTTGGCTCCCAAGCCTGTCTGCATTAACAGGAGATGTACAATCACCAGGAAAGCAGAAAAAAAGCTTTTAACGAGACATTAACTGTTTGCACATCTGAAGCCCTTTCCCACTAATTATTTCGCAGCTTTAGAAAAGAACTAATTCCCACGATCCAACCACCATTACAGCCATCTTAAGAGATGAGAACACAAAGAACAAGGTTGTACCTGTGGTCACCATTATAGCCACAAATAAAGCGCCTGAGGCTCTGGACTCATTTCTCTACTCTAGCCACCAGACCAAAACAGTGCTTATCTCCTCCTCCATCCATTCCTAAGACAGGTAATTTGTTCTTGAGATGTATGAAAGCACTCAGTGTTTTCACCACATAAAGATTAATATTGCTAGGCTTCTCAAAAACACTGACTCAGTCTTAAGTTTGATACAGAGTAAGCAAGGTTTCATTATAGGAAAACTTGCTTCAATTTGTATTCTGGAGAGTTAATGCTTGATAAAGAAGTGATGAATGTTATTGATCAGATGTACAATTCAGGATGGAACAAGCCTTCCACCCAGCCAGTCAATAAACTGTTGTCAGTAATAAAACTACCAACAAGTCAACGGAATTTAATAAGAAAAATCTATTTTTCCCCTCCACATTTCAAGTGATTTGAAAAATACAGATGTGTCCTGACCTGTGAGTATCTGCAGGCGGATCTGTGTGAGCGTTGTGAGCGTGGTTTGGTACAGCACACAGATACTGCACACCTTCTGCACTTCTGCTGAGTCCACTCGCTTGCCTCCAACAGGCTTGAGAATGTTGCGGACAGATGCAGACTTCTGGAAAGCTCTCTTGAAAAGATCTGGTGACAGAGAAGCATATAAGCGCTATTCAAAACCATTTCTTATGCTCAGCTACTTGGCAGCCCTGCAATAAAGTGGATTTTAGCAGACTGGGTCACTGCACAGACAGTAGGTTTTGATGGACTTTTCTCAGAACAGCGCATAGCTACTACCAATGCAAAAGCATCTTTCAGTGGGGGCCTTAGCCTAGAGCTTAAAACTTCATCAGAACTTGCCAGCAAATTTGCCGATGACACCGACCTCTGTGGTGCTGTCAACACACCGGAGGGAAGGGATGCCATCCAGAGAGACCTCAGTAGGCTTGAGAGCTGGGCCCATGCAAAACTCATGAAGTTCAACAAGGCCAAGTGCAAAGTCCTTCACGTGGGTCAGGGCAATCCCAAACACAAATACAGGCTGGGCAGAGAACGGATTGACAGTATCCCTGAGGATAAGGACTCGGGGGTGCTGACTGACAAGAAGCTCAACATGACCTGGCACTGTGTGTCTGCAGCCCAAAAAGCCAACCAAATCCTGGGTTGCAGCAAAAGCGTGGCCACAAGGTCGAGGGAGGGGATTGTCCCCCTCTACTCCGCTCTTGTGAGACCTCACCTGCAGGACTGCATCTAGCTCTGGGGCCAGCAATGTTAAGAAGGATGTGGACCTATTAGAGCGAGTCCAGAGGAAGTCATGAAGATGATCTGAGGGCTGGAGCACCTCTCCTATGAGGACAGGCTGAGACAGTTGGGGTTGTTCAGGTTGGTGAAGAGAAGGCTCCGGGGAGACCTTAGAGCACCTTCCAGTACCTAAAGGGGCTGCCAAGAAAGCTGGAGAGGGGCTTTTTACAAGGGTGTGTAGGGATAGGACAAGTGGGAATGGCTTTATACTGAAAGAGGACAGATTTAGATCAGATATAAGGAAGAAATTCATTACTGTGAGGGTGTGAGGGTGGTGGGACACTGGCACAAGTTGCCCAGAGAAGCTGTGAGTGCCCCATCCCTGACAGTGTTCAAGGCTGGACTGGACAGGGCTTGGAGCAACCTGGGCTGGTGGGAGGTGTCCCTGCCTATGGCTGGGGGTTGGAACTAGATGGTCTTTAAGGCCCTTTCCAACTCAAACCATTCTAGGATTCTATGATTCTAACTGCAATAAGTAATGACCACAGGATCTAGTGCTACGGGCAGCAGCTAGAAAATAGCTAGATTACAGATATCTTATTCCAAATGTTCTTCTGCAGAATCACCATGCACCACAGGTCCAGGAGCCAGCTTCACCTTGCTTTTCCCCTGGGAAGCTCATCTCCCATCTTGCCTTGGCAAGTACTAAGTTACATAGCAAGCACTTCAGCTACTTGAGAAACAATAAAAAGACCTGCTAAAATAAGCAAATATTTTCACAGTACCAAAGTAAGAGACTTGCCCCAGGTCACAGAGGCATCCTGAGCAGGAATTACAAACAGGAGAGATCATATCCCCACCTAAGCAGCAGCAGCCGCTGCAAGTAATTACTCAAAGCTTTTAGCATAAGTGGAAAAGTCAAAGCCCTGTGACTCTCAGAGAGACAAAGACACATGTGCATGCACACACACACTCAAAATAAAAAACCCTCCAGAACTGACTCTTCATAGGAAGGCTGTTCTGAGGGGAAACTGGCTGTGTTGGCAGCTGAGCTATTTCCTGATTCTCCAGCAATTTCTTGCTGAGCACATCACTGAAGAGGATGCGGATCATATGGACTCCCCAGAGATGCTGCAGTTGCTTTGTCAGCAGAGGCATGGACTCATTCAGTCTGAAAGACAAGTCAGAGAGACATGTTAGAAGGCAGGCTGGAATAAAACACCAGACAGTGATACTTCAATACATCTAGCTCACAGTCAAAATGGAGTACACATCCATCGTACAGCTGGTCCTCACAGGAAGAGATGACATACAGGTTCTATATCAAGTGTACCAGCATGGCCACTGTTTACCAGTCTAACTATACTAAATTAATTTCCTCATGTAATAGTCTGTATATGAATGCAACAGTTTATACTGTGCAGATATAACCTGAAATAGCCGAGAAGTTATTCTGAATAGAATCACACTGTTTATCTCAAAACATAAGATACACTGCAGCATTTAACAAAAAACAAAAAAAAAAAGAAAAGAAAAAAGAAAAGAAAACAAGAGGCTTAATTATCTGTCACCATAAGGTCCTCCTCACTTACCCGTAATCCACAGTCTGTGAAAACCAGCCCAGAACAGGATGCCAGTGGGTGAGGTTGGATTTCTTTTGTGAAACGTACTTCTGGCAGTAGGAGAGCATGTGGATGAGCACACCCACAAAATGAGCTGTCTCCTCCTCGAGAACTTTATCATTCAAGGAGCCCAAGTACACAAGATTACCTGGTAGAATGACCAGCACAGCGAGACTTAAAAGAGGAACAGATGCTACAGGACAGTGGTTATAGACATAATAGATTAAATGAACTCACACCCTTTTTCAAGTCCAGGAGAGGATTTCTGTGAAGAATGACTATTAGAGGCTACCCTGCAGCAGCCATTTCCAGCACACACCAACCACTAAAGTGGCATGTCATTTTGGCTGCCTTCTCATCTGTCCTCACCAACACCTTCTACAAAGTACTATAAGCTACAGATGATCCGTGGTTATTCCAGTGTTTCAACTGTTCCTCTTGTTACTTTTACAGAAATGTGAACTTAAATAATTTAGTAGCATGTCTATTTAGGGAAGTTAGATTCAAATCTGTTACGCTACAAGACTTTCTGAGCCCAAGTAAAAAGCTAGTGGAGATAATACTTCACAGTTTAGGCTTGATGACATGTATGCAAGAGCAAGTCTCTGACCCTTCCTCCATTTGCAAGGGCCTTAAACCATGTCTGCAATATCCCAAAATACATCTCAGTTATTATTCAGGAAGTATCTAAATAGGGATTAAAGAATTATGATTTGGAGGCAGCTTGGACCCACGGAGAGAGATCTGACTTAAGACTCTCTTTCAAGCACAGCAAAAAAAGAAGTGTTACAGGCACTCACCTAACAAACAAAGAGTGTGACTTCCTTCTAAGCACACGCAGACATCTCGGCATTGTGCTTCACGACTTAAAAATAGGATGAACTTGCGGAAAAGATCATGAGATTCTATCACTGCCAGACGCTGAAAAACAGAATTTAACTGCCAGTGAGGCTGAGAAGCGCCACACAGAACAACCAAACCTGATCCGCCATCAGCAGTTTGGACTATGTTTTCTTCCTAAATAAAGCAGCAAGCTGAGACTGCTGCACTGAAGAGAATAAGTGTTTGACATGAAGCTGGTTCAGGAAATAAAAAACCTTGCAGGTGAACAGGCTACGAGCTGCAGACAGACCTTTGCAATTGTCTGTCTGCAAGAACACAGAATGTCCATTTGGCACAAAACTTGCCTGTCTGCATCAAGCTACACAGAGGAGCAGTCACATTAAATTAGATTAGTGGACAGCCTACTAATTACCACCACAGATCCTCTGCCACACAACAGACTGATTTTTGCTTTGGTTCTGTCTATGGTTACAGAAATGAAAGAATAAGGGCATGCAAAAATATTTTATTTGTTTATTTTAGGGCAATTCAGCCCATCATCCCACTGGTGTAGATAATTTCTGTGGTATTAGAAAGCCAGAGTATCTGGAAGGTGTAAGGATCAAGCGCTTCTACAACAGAGAGTTGAAAATGGCAGAGAGAGAAATGCCAACACTCTGTTCCAAGAGCTGATAAAATGGAATAACAAAGGGCCTTATGTGTCATATCCAGTGGATTTTTGGGTACTCACTTACCTCAGGTGTTAGAGTAGTAAGATGAGTCATTATAGCAGGCACAGACATGATGTGGATCAGAAACGACCTCAACAGATTGTCTGAAAACTGCGCAGCAATCACAGGGCTACAGAGAGACAGATACTTCAGTGCAAGTAACCTGACCTAGCAAAGTAAGATGCAGTCTTTCATCGAGCTGTTCAGAACTCGTTGCTGATTCTACCCTCATCAAGAGGCATCACTGGAAAAAGAACATTCACTTACACTTCTGTTATCGTAGCAAGTTCACAAAACTGATTAAGACTCAAAGGAATACACGGCACATCCATACCACCCAAAGCACTATAAGGGTTATACAGTTCATCTAAGTTCCCCTTCTCCCTGCTGCCATAAAATCAGTAATTAAATAGTTGTTTTCCTTAAGAAGAAGTTAGGCAATGTATTCAAGGACATCCACTGCTACTCTACTGAACATCACTTCACCATCCCAGCAGTGACACTACAGAAGGGAAGCGGCACACAATTAACCACTGAAGTCTTAACAGAATGCTCATTTGTGGCTGCAGATTTCCAAAGTGAAGAGACATCAGCTCTGCAAAGATAAGGTCAGGACAATGGCATACTTCTCTTATTTTTAAGAGAACAGACTGAACCATCAGAAAGATCAGCACCCAGCTCTTGTTTCAGGGACCAACTTTGCCCCTGCAAATTGAGTAACAGGTCCAGCTGCATCAGCAGTTCGTTGTGAAGAGGCACAACCATACTTACTTAGGGAATGCCAGTCCCTTCTGATGGCTCAACAGAAAGACATACTATCCCGCACTCTGAACTGAATTGCACTCCAAAGTCTAGGCTTATGCGAATACTAATTACTGACTGGAGAGCATTCTGATCTGAAAAAGGATGGCAGGAAAGTGAGCTATTTGCCTAAAGCAGCTTCTTTCATCGGGGTGATACTCTCAATGGCACAAAGAGACTGGCAGAATGAGAAGCCTTCAAAAAACACAATAAAGACAACTTTGGCTGCATATCATCCCAAGCAGCTCTGGCTGCCTTACCGCAATGCAAGAGAGAAGATGGCAGTTAAAGAGCCTTTGGACAAGGAAGGTCTGGATCTTGCCAAGCCATTAGTTAGCAAAATCTGGAATAAAAATAAAAAAAATAGAAAAAACAAAACCCCCTGCAGTACTCAGAAAAAATTATGATTACTCTTGAAAGTTAAGTTTATTTTCAGAGCAGAGAAAAAGAACACCGAAGCAACCTAAAAACAAGTTACTACAAGTAATTCGGCAGAACCGGAAGGGCTTCAGGTTAATAACGGCATAACAGAGAAACTGCAATCAAATCAGACACTCTACAGTACTTACTTCTCTAGAACCTGTACCCAGAGGGTTCCCAGGCCTTTTAAAATTAACAGGCAAGGCCCATAGCTGCTCGGTAATATAATTCTCATTTAAAAGAATAAGAAAAATTACATCAGTTCCTTTCCCCAACAGAACAGTAAACAAACCAAATCTATACAACATGGCAGCAGCAGAGTTTGGAAAAAATATTCAAGACTCTTTCCTGTCCATCTCATTACAAGATGGTTAAGTAGGATTTAGATCCAGCAGTAATGACAAAAAGGAGACCGTGTATTTGGTCTTAAGTGGGGAGACTCGGCTTTACTGCCTTGAAGAAAAGTATGACCATACACAAACCACCAGTGTTCCACAACCAGCTTCTACCTGACACACCACCACAGAGATCATAAAAGCTTCCTCAGAACAGGGACCACAGCACAGACATAACTGTATCGGCCTGAGACTGACCTGCAGCACAGAATAAAATCCCTTCTGATTTAGATGTCCCATGATGTTTGCACAGATGTGGTTCATGGCAGGCCTCAGGGTTTCACCTTCCGGGTTAAAACACTGATGTTACTAAAACAGCATCACAGCTTCACTCTTCACTTCCTTACACACTATAAACCAGTTTGTCAGTTCATAAGCCCTTCTTGCACAAAGTCCTTGCCCTTATATGCAAAACCACCATTTTAGCAGCATTTAACGTCAAGTCTTGTTTAAGGTATGAGCCTCATTTCCTCACGATGCTTGTCTACCTTCTCTATGTGTATTTCCTACAAAACCCCAGAGCTAAAAGCCCATTCCATTGTCCTCTGAACACTTCTTGCGTGTGGGATTTTGAAGCATTAGAAGAATGTTGTAACAACTGTCGCTGTTCTAAGGGAAATAGCCTGTCTAATCTCAGTGGAATCCTTGTTGCCCATTCTATTCTTTGTGCAAGCACAGAAGCATAGTGAATCTTTGTGGTAAGCGTGGGGAGAAGACAAGGTGCAGAAACAGCATTTCATAGATTTTAATAGCAAGTCCTGAATCAGTGGCTTAAAGTATTGAATTGGATGCACCAACCTTTTCCCCGAAGGATTTTCCACGTAGAAGTGTCTGTGAAGGTGACAAGCATTGTGAGGTGCAAATTGACCAGTCTGGAGTCTTGTAGGATATCAGGCTGCAATAACAAACACCAGTGTTAATAAAAATATTAGCTTTGTGCCAAACTACAGAACTGTTAAATGCAGGGAGGCAAAACACAAAGAAAATGTTCCTTACCTTAAGCTGCTTGAGAAATTCACAGCAAAACCACAAAATGTCTTTGATCTGTTTGATCCATAAGAGCGTAAGATCCTTGGAGAGTGCCAGTGATACATACCACACCTGAGGAAGGCAGGATACAAATGGGAGCAGTGTTAGTATTTGTGCTACAGATTGGCAGAATACATTACCAGGAAGTTTTGTAAGAAAATGACCTCCCCAGTGCCCTACTGAACCCAGCAGCGGAACCAAGCTATTTCTCTCTCCAGAATTCACTGGTCAAAGCATACCACCCAGCACAGAAAGAAGTTGCCCTTTAACTCCTATAGCTGTATACAGAGTAAAAATATCAGAGGAATACTAAAGAACTTGTCCAAACTTCCACCGTGGAGTATCAGCAGTGTTCAGGGGCTTTTGAAAGTTAAAAATTCAAATATCGCCAACCTAAATCCCCACACATAGAATTGAAAAAAACAAAATAACCTTCCCACCCCCAAACAAAAAACCCATCCTGCTGACCTTGGGCTCATTGTCAACATCCATACTATTAAGAATACAACGGCACAGCTTTTCAAATCTCTGGGAAAAATAAAGAAAAAAGAAAAAAAGGTGGCATTAGTTCTAACTCCAGGAAGGACTATTCTGGAAAAGCACTAGAAGCAGCTCAGCAGAGGGAGCAAAATACCTCAACAACAAATGTTCCAAACACATTCTCTACAGACAGTGCCAATGGCTCCTTCCCTGCGAGCACACCTACACGTCAGGCTACAGCTGTGCAGAAAAGTCTCCTCCTTGAACAGTGTGTTCATCAACAAGAGGACTTTCTGTCTTCCCTGCTGAACTGCCTCCCTCAATAGCATGGGCTGAAGCCAGAAAAAGCACCTTCCTGTTAGGGTTCAGCTAGAACAGCTTAATGCTAATGAGTGCAGTGGTGTGCTTCACATTCCTGACCATCATGGCTCTCAGCAGAACTCGGTGATCACATCCACAACTCCTTAAATTATTATTTCAGTCCAGTTGTATTTGCCACACGCTTGCAAGTTATAAAGCCATTCTGAGCTATGGAATTGGCTTCTGTGGTTATGCTGTGAGCAGTGTCCAGAAATAGAGTGGAAAGGAGCATAGTCTAGTCCTCAGCCCAGCAAGGGAGTGACTTGCTGCTGGAAGGGGAAGAGGAAGTAGAACAGATGCATTTCAGCAATGCACCGAATTACTGTGATGCTTCAAATGGATGCCAGGCACTTAAAAAGTTTATATGTAACATACACCCTTTTTTTTTTTTTTTTGATGCTGTACATACAGAATACTGCATTTGCAGCACTTGCACCATCATCAACAGGAGTTCAATGGAACAGAGATTAAAAAAAAAAATCAAAAAGTCACCCACTGCCGCTGCAATTTAAATACAGCCTTTCATTTTCCAATTGTTTTCCTTACAATTAGCCCTGAGCTTCCTGGGGCAAATATCATCATTCATAGACACTACAGCAAAGGGCTTCACTCTGAAACCACACATTCAGGGCACAGTCAGAAAAGCAGCTGTGATACAAACAGCCTGCATGCTACACTGTGCCAGGACAGCTCTTTGTGAGCTTGCCACAATGTACCTGCCTGGGGAACTGAGGTAGCTGACAAAATCTGCTCAGTTACTGAAGTTGGCATGGTCACCAGGAAAAGCATTCATTAAACTACACTCTGAATATGAAACTGCTACTAAAAAATTCAAGGGTTCTTCTATTTCATTCCTACAGGCAGATCTCTCCAAGGACTAGGAGACAGATCACATTTCTGAAGCCAAAATTTATCACAGGAACCTACATGATCACTAGATACCTAATTAAACATGTTTAACATGTTTAAATATGTCCTCAAAAGAAGAAAAGCACGTCAGAGCAGCAACCTTACCTCTTTGTCCTCTTTCTGATTAAATACAAACAGCAGTTTCCTAGCAATTCTGAAGATAGAAAGAGCACTTCTTTTACTTGAACCAGATTCATTTGCCCCAAAGAAATCCTCCACTTCTCTCCTACCAAAGTGGGAAAAACAAGCATTGGTAGTTAAAAATCAAGCACACCTCTCCAGATAAGAGCGAAGCAGGGAAGGTAGAATTTCACACACCTTATCTCCCTCTGCAGGCGGCATCGACAGAGAAATCTCCTGATCAAAGCTTGGATCTGGACTGCAGCACGCTCCCTCTCCTTCAGCTCCCTCCGCTCCTCCCGAGCCTGCCGTGCTTTGTCAAGGAACTGGGCTTTGGAGGACTGGCTCGCACTGAACATTTTTATAGCCTACCAAAACACCAATTTAAGGAAACAAAGAATCATTGCAGGAAACACCTGGAAAACTAGTAGGAGCACAGCGGTCAAAATGCACAGGCAAGGGTAATTCTTTATATTACTTCTGAACCAACTACCTGCATCCAACATTTAAGTAGGGGAAGGGGAATACCCAACAACATAGAAAGAAGTGTGTGTAAAATACAGCCTAGGCAAAGCTGAAGTTACTTGTCAATGGGACTGCAACAAGAACACAGAAATACAGATACCACAAGCATTTCAGCAAAGCCCACAACCTAATATGGGCAAATAGATTTTAAGAGGAAAAAAACCAATATAAAAAAAACCAGCGTGTTGTCACTGTGTTCCACTCCTTGTACTCCAACACTCCTTTCCAGTCCTCATTGTTTTCATTTTCTTGTTTATAGATAACATACAAGAACAATTCTATAGGCAAGGACACAAGAGAAAGGGCACAAGGGATGCCTGGAAGCTAGTTTATTGCCACTTAACAAGACACAATGCAGAGAGTCAACAAAACCTTTATGAACACTTGACAACAAACTCACCTGAGGGCTTACTTCTTCAAAAGAAGCATATGATAATCATTTATACACAAACATGATCCTCATCCACTGGCTCTGGGCAGCTCCTGCACAGATAAGCACATTACCTGCAGATGATTTGGGGATTTAGTCTTTACCTCTGCAGTTCTAAGCCCTTTCGGTCAGACTTACCTCTCACTACACCCTCAAGAAAATGTTAAATCAGAAAAGCTTCAGGGAAGGACAAGTGGCACCATCACTCAGTTGTGATCACTGGCACAGGTAGCTCCTCACACTTCAGAGTGGAGAAGAAATAATTTGATAGGTGCCAAATACAGATACTAGGGCCTGTAGGAATAGGGCAATGGGTAATGGTTTTAAACTAAAAAAAGAGGGCAGATTTAGATTAGGTATTAGCAAGAAATTCTTCACTGTGAGGGCGGTGAGGCACTGGCACAGGTTGCCCAGAGCAGCTGTGGGTGCCCCATCCCCTGGCAGTGTCCAAGGCCAGGCCGGACGGGGCTTGGAGCAACCTGGTCTAGTGGAAGGTGTCCCTGCCCGTGGCTGGGGGTTGGCACTGGATGAGCTTTAAGGTCCCTTCCCACCCATTCTATGGTTCTCTGAAAAGCAAAGGCCAGCCTCAAGCGTGCCAGGGCCCTCAACACCCGCGAGACCTGAGCAGCTGCCACCCCAGAGCGAGCGTTTCCCACCTCCCCAGAGGGCAGGACCCATAAGCCACCCCCGCAGCCCCAGAACCGGCCTCCAACACTTCGGGACCTGCCGCAGCCGGTAGCAAAGCGGCCACCAGAGCCCCCCCTCGGCCCCACACGCCCACCTCACGGCCCCCGCAGGCCCGAAGCGCCTGCCAGCAGCCCACCCCGCCG
>JAVJGI010000001.1:94831097-94879310 GCA_035590275.1 Ibycter americanus
TGCACCCGGCGCCGCAATAAACATGCCTGCTTTATAACTCTCCTCGAGTTATGGAGTTCGATTCCGCACGTCACCTGAAACTTTCAGACTTGTCTACCCTCCATATCAACATTACAAGTAAGTATTAACCATCCTCCTCAGATGCATTAGAAATTTAATTATAAGTGATCATCTGAAATTCACAATTAGCTGGATCTCTGTCCAGATCAAAGCTGGCTGTCCTCCAGTGCTGCAGAGCCTCAGTACATGACTCATATAATAGCAAACTAATCATTCTTTGCACAAGCCCAAAAGTGAAAATATAGAACAAAATTTGGTTTATTAGGCCGGCTGGCGCGTATACTTTGTCTTACTGAAGCCTGTATGCACCCTTTTTTGCAGCCTGACTCACAGTAAGTCAACCGGTTTGTTTTTAATTTAGCTCTGTTGAAGATGAACTTTCCCAGATGTACTGAATTGCAGAAGTTCATAACATGCCTTGAATATTTTCTTTGAAGAGATTAATCTGGCTTTGGCCCAAAACAAAGCTGGAACACAAAACAAATGTAGTCACATAACAGTGCTTAAGATGCTGCTGAAAATCTTATAACGGAAAAACATTGTTGAACTTCAGCATAAAGTTTTATTAGGAAACAAATGTGATCATTTTTTATGCAAACGTCAGGGAAAGGGAAATGGCCCTGCTGGATAGACTGCAGCAGTGGTCCACAAAATCCCCTCCTCACACCCATCCCTTCCAAATGTGTGTAATATTGAACATCTCAGAAAGCATGAAGTGTCAGGGAAACAAGATGTAGACCGTAGACCACCACATAATGCTGTAGATACCAGAGGCCTCAAAGAACACTCAAACTCCCCAATGTGCAAGCTTTGAGTAACCTCTACAGGACTCCCTCTTCATTTGCAGGTTTCCTTGGGGAGTACCTTTGCATCGACTGTAGCTCAAGTCAGAAGCTTTCCAGCTGGGGGAAACTACACTCCATGTAAGAGAGGTGCCGGCAGTCAAGCTGAGGACAAGCACTTGCAAAGGTCGCTTGCAAGTAAGGTTCCTGTTGGCTCTGTGCTCCAGCCTGTCAGGCTCCCTCTAAAAGGCAGCACATTCATCTGTCAACCACTACTGCACCCCCTGTTCTGCCTGATCTGCCAACTTGCTGAGTGTGCAGCCTGCCCCATCATCCAGGTCATTAATGAAAATGTTGAGCAGGGCTGGACCCAGTATCGTCCACCGGGGCACACCACTAGTAACTGGCATCCCACTGAGCTAATCACAACCGCTAGAGACCAGCAGTTCAGCCAGTTTTCAATCCACCTTACTGTTTACTTCTTTGGTCTGTATTTCATCAGCAAGACAGTGTTGAAAGCCTCACTACAGCAGAGATCAAATGACATCCACTCTTCTCCCCTGATCCAGCAAGCCAGTCTTCTTACTTCAGAAGGCTACCACATTAGCCAGGCACTATTTCCTCTTATCCATGATGACTAACACAGGTCACCATTTTGCCCTTAGAAATGGTTTCCAGGAGGATTTGCTCCATCAGTCTCCCAGGGATCAAGGTGAAGCTGACCAGCCCGTATTCAGATCTTCCTTCTGGTCCATCTTGAAGTGCTTTGCTTTCCTCCAGCCCTCAGGAACCTCTCCTGGTCAACATGACCTGTCAAAGGCAATCTAGAGTAGACTCACAATCTGCGTGTTGAATACATAAATAAGAACATCTGATAATCACCTGTTTACAAAATACACAGACTCTCTCATTCCTTTGTCTTCTGACAGCAACACCAGTTGGCAATATCCAGCTCTTCAAAAGCCTTTACAGTTAGTGAGATTAATATGAGCTACATCAGTTGTGTTTCTTCATGTGTTTGAAAGCCCCCAGCATGCTACAGGCACAATAAGAAACAATGAATGAGGGAAATAAATATTTCTACCACACCTGTACAGCAGTTTACAGATCTATGCTCTCTTTATTTACCATTTGTACACTCATAAGGTCCTTTCTCTCTGTGAAATGAAAAAGTAAGGAAAAACCTGTAAATCTTCTGATAGCATTGCATGGAGGAAACTGCCCAGCAGCTATTCCTTTTCTTGGAAGTGTTCATTTGACATTTTCTGAATAAAGGTCTACATATATTTTGACAGCAAAACACAGCTGTGTAAACTGAAGGACACAGTTATCCAGACAGGTATTTCAAAATATGTCTTACCTTAAGGCAAGGACAAAAACTAAATGTAGATCTTGGCAATGCACATGGAGATATATATATATGCATATATATATAAATATGCACACACGCATGTGTATAAAGAAAACAAAGATGTTTTACACAGCCCATTAAAAAAGGAAAAGCAAAGCAACTACAAACTGCTGAAAGAATTATTATCCCCATTTCCTGTGAGTTCTGAATTGACTTTTGCAGGAAGTTTTACAGGCATGAAAAATGTTTCCATTTACCTTAAAATGCAATACTCTCCTTGTGCAAAGCTGTAAAAGTCTTAACAAACTTGCCCATTGGTAAAGAAATATACCCATTTCTACTTAGGAATCAGCTTTTTGTTTGAGAATTTTACAAAAATAACTTTAAAAAAAACAAACAAACCAGTGTTCTGCTTCTCATAGGAACAGATGTTTTTAAAACCAACGTTTGTGAAATTCTTGGGCATCCAATCATTTATTTAAAAAATGTTACAGGATCCCTTCCTCCCCCTCCTACCTGTATTTGCTCCAGCTGTTCTTAGGCAAGGAAAACCTAAAAATTTACTACCATCAAGCTGTGCCTCTGGGGCTTCCATTGGCATCAATGCCACCCCCTCCCAGCATGTTTAGGAACTGTAACATGAAAAAGGGAAAGAGATCCTGCCTTGAAAACTGTGTCTTCCAAGAGCCACAAGCTGTTTATCTGACTGCAGTTTCAGTAGCTTATATACTGCTCCTCTCTCATCTTTACAGAAAACAGAAAAGAGGGCTGGTGACAGAGAGAGTGGCTTATTCTGTAGGAATCTGTCCCCACCAAAAGAAAAAGAGTGCAGCATTATCCTAGTCTCAAGAAGTAGTGCTCTGTAAAAATCACAAGCAGGGAGCTGGCATTTATCTGGAAGATGGAGTAGTTTATACAAACACATGGAAAGAGATACATGTATGCACAAGTGCCTGCTTCAACATCTAGCCCTGCACAAATGCAGAGCAGTCATAGCCCTGTAAATCTGCTTTGGTTTAGTGATGTTCATAAATTGAGGGCAGCTGACACTGTTTTCTCACAACATCTGAAAAACAATTTAAAAACACAATTGTCCCACCATTGAGGAGAATGTACTGGAAACAGCCCTGCTGATTTTCTAGCAAGTTACAATAAAATGCATTTAAAAAAAAAAAGTTCAGGAAAACCAATCAATCATCTAAGCAATAGAGTTAAAAGCAGATTAGAAATTAATATCCCTGACTGATGGAGCCTTGCAAAACTGCTGTTTTCAAACCAGCTGTAGAACCTTTTCTTTTTTAATAAGCACAATTGGCTTTGAGTGCTTTGTCAACATGACAAACCTTTTCCACCAAAAGCAGAGCATTTATTGAAATGCAAATGAAAGTGAATGGAATTTGCAGTGGCGCTGAATCAACTTTTCAAGACTGTAATTTGCATTTGAATAAAACTATTTTTTTCAATGAGAAACATATTTGAATAGGGTTTTGAGACTAAACAAATTGATATACTGCTTTTGCCATCAATTTAAAAGTATTTTGATTTCTTTATGATAGGCAACTCTAATTAAATACTGAGCAGCTTTTTATATTTACATTATCTTCAACTGGAGAGCAGATTCTCAAGATCCATTAAAATAGTATATAGCTCTTACATTAAACCATTGTATAGCTCAATTTTCAGATCCAAATCGATTGCTTGCACCATTCTGACAATGTAGATTCATCTCTCAGTTCACCATTACTGACCAGGGCTGTAGAATATAACTTTTAGCAATTTAATATTCTTCCTATAATTGCCAGTAGGCATGCAGTGATTCTCCTATTTTTATTTCTCCATGACACCCCAAAACCCAGAAGAGAATAGAAAATAATACTGAAAATATTCTGTTGTTATTTATTATTTAATCGCTGTCACTTCTGAACTTGGACTACTGGATTCAGTTTTGATCTTCCCAAATCAGATGAAGCATAACTAGAGGGAAACAGATCCAGAGATGGAGGCATAAAGTTTCCATTTGAAGAGCAGGAAAAAATCTGAATCTGCCAGGTTGAGACTCTGGATGACAGAGCTATTGAAAAAAACCCAACCCCAAGACAACAGTCCCTTTTACACAAGGGACATCCAGTGAAACTGAGACACTAATAAATTGGTTGTACAAAGCCATCAATGTACAAAACCACTAAATGCATAAATATGCAATGAGAACATCCATATTTACATTATAGAACAGAAAAGTTGCAAGCATATGACTTTATCTGAACCATAAAGCTCAAAGCTGAACCTCAGGCAGGTCATTTCATATCTGCTTGCTCTAAGTGTTCTCTTCTTCTTCTTTTAAAAAAAAAAATCACCCACAGAATAATGGACTGAATATAAATAGTTATTTAAATGGAATTTAGCACCATATACAGCTGCAGCTGAGTTTTTTCATTCAAGCAGAGGATTTGTGAGTCATATACATCTAAAATTTTGTATGTCATGGTGTTGACAAAGGTTTTAAAAGGCATAAAGTCTTCAGGTGTAGGCATCTGGTATCATATCCACCATGGACACTACTTTGGCCAAGAACCTGACAAAATACTTCTATCCTTAACACTACAGAAATACTATCATCTGGGAAGCAGTATTGGTAAGGCCACATGATAACATTTAGATAAAACATGAAATATGTATTTTCCCGATGGTTTATGTGACAACACACCTTTGTCTAGTAACACTAATTGCTATTAGCATAAAATATAACTGCTGAAAAAGTATTTGCACAACATTCAGGCATGGTTTCAAAAAAAGTTAGGACTTTCAGAGTATTTACTATAGCTAATAGCACAGTAAGTCACTGTTTAATGGAAGTCCACATAAAACGTGCACAGATGCCACTAACTTCGGCATTCCATGCATCTCCTGCCCTGTGCAGCACTATGAATGAGTGTAAAGAACAAGCAGGAAATTGACGAACATCTAAGAGGCAGAAATGGAGTTGGTTTTTTTCTTCATTGAATATACAGGAATAGTAACACTTTCACTGTCTTGATTGTATCTAACCTGCTGAATAAAAACGATATAAACTGCCTGGTAAATGCTCCTAAAAACCTTAATGGAAAATGATCATCACTGCTGGGCTTTACTAAAAAAATAATCTGAAAACACAAGAAAAATAAATTAAAATCATTACAGAAGAATGAAGGGTCAAGTGAGGAAGACACTTCTGTCAGAAGAAATATCCTGCTGCACGGATTTCTGTTAGGCAGGGAAGAGAAAAATCCTTCTGTCCCATGAGTCTTCCTAAGAGCAGGACATACCTGAAGCTAACACCTAACAGCAGATGCAGCCAATGGGAACAATAAAAAATACACCTTGTCAAAAATCCAAGCAAATAAACAAACAAAGCCCCACAACATGATTTCACCATGTTCCTGAGTACCAGCTAAGCAGGACCTGGGCTTCAGAGACCTCCAGCCTGGAATCTGCACAAGAGCACAAGACAGCCACATCTGATGCTGGCCACTGACATACCAGGCATGACCGGCACAGGCAGAGGAGGAAAAAGAAAAAAAAAAGGCATTTTAATCAACCACCTCATAGTGGCTTGAAGAGATGGTGGCAGCAGGTAATGTCTTATCACCAGCCATACAGCTACACTGACAGTAGCTGGAGAGTAAACCAGATCTCATGGGAGTAAGAAATGGCTCATGGCTTCACTGAACTTCTGCCTAGCCCTGTACACATTGCAGTCATTTGTGGCACAGGTGGGCAAGAAAGCACGCACAACACCTCTGCTACAAAATCTGTGTGTGGCTCCACATGTAAAAAATATAAACGTTCCCACATGTGGCCTCATCTTCAGTTACAAGGGATGCACCAAATACCAAGTGATGAAACTTTAAAAAAAAACCCCAAACTACTAAGTTTTGGCAAATATAGTCTTGGGGTTTTATTTAAAAATACATTTAAAAGTGTATTCTTTCAGGGATAAAATTCGAGGGCAAGAACATTCCATGCTACACGCATACACACCGGTCTGTATCAGGCCCTGATCTGAACTGGAGTGATCCCAGGTTCAACCATCAGCTGTCCCTCTCTCTAGCGGACCAGACTAAAGGTCATTAGTAGGAAATATATACATACATACGTACAAAGTATCCCACCAACACAGACAACCACATATACTGGATCCTACCAGTAGCTGGGCTTAGACACACAGTCCACCGAGTAGCTGGCCCCGAATCCCTGCTCTCCCCAGTTGCCTCATGGACCGAGACACACACACTTGCACATGGCCTCAGCTGACCTCCAGACCCCATGGTCTCTCCAGCGGTTGGCCTGAACCTCTTGGTCCCACCAGTAGCCAGCACCTCCAGCTGTCTCACAAGAGACACACACGTACCTTCACACCTGCCGCTGGCACCTCCGACACACCGGTCCCAGGACAGAATTTGTGTAGAGCACAGCAGCACCTGCCCCTTCCAACAAAGTCTGAGGCTTAGGGTTTCCATCCCACTGTACAATTATTATTTAAAAACATCTCTGCATTTTTGGAAAGTAACTAGATTTCTTGTGATAGCAGACTTCAATTATTGAGGAAATGCATGAGAAAGATGGATCTAATGAGCTAATGAGTAGCATCACTTCTGGAGAAAGAGCAGCTCGTGTCTCTGTTCATTTCCTTCTTCACTTTGGACAATTCAGTAGCCTTTCCTTGCCTGGGTTTCCCCTTGCATAAAATGAATATAAGTTTATCTAGGAGCAGTGCAGAGTAAGAGCTGTTAGGAACATGTACATAGCTGACAAGCGCTGAGACAGAGTAACAGAAGTACCAAAGACAGAAAGGAAGCGTTAGGAGCACGATTCCTAATTACATTACTGATAAGACCTACTGCACTCACTTT
This sequence comes from Ibycter americanus, assembly GCA_035590275.1. NCBI lineage: Eukaryota > Metazoa > Chordata > Aves > Falconiformes > Falconidae > Ibycter > Ibycter americanus. The sequence goes on from JAVJGI010000001.1 coordinate 94,838,180, forward strand.
CTCTTAAGCTAATAATCTTTTCCCCATTTCTAGTTCCAAAGTAAAATTGGAATGCAGTTAAGCCAAAAATTGTGGCCTTGGAGCTTCACTTCCAAAGGAAACAAGCAGACAGCAATATACTACACATTCCCCAGGAGCGATCAAAAATAGGATAAGGCTTATGCATGAAACAGGTTCAACAAGCACAGCACACAGCTTGATGTTTCCCTGTTCCTTTGAGGTAAAAAGCAAAGTTAATCAGCCAAGTGGTGGGGTTTTTTGTGTTTTCTTGTTTTTGGTTGTTTGTTTGTTTTAAAGTCTTTTCCTATCCTACTCAGAAAGCTGGGCAGAACAAAAGTATTTATGGAGGCAGAGTCAACTTTACCAAATAAACCAATGTCTGGAGAACCCCTCAAAATGTTTCAGCTCAGTGATCTAAGTTTTCTTAGAAAAAAACCCACTTCATTTTGGGTACAATGCTGTCAGATTCATCTCCAAATCATGGTTGCTGGTAACTTGGAATGGTGAAAGAGGAAAAAAGCTATTCCCCTATTTTCAAATTGCCTACAAACTCTACAGTTTGCAACACAGCCCCTGCCTTATTCCAGAAGCTTCTTTTATTTTGTAGCTTAATCAACTTGGACTTTTACTTCCAATACCGCCACCCCCCCAACCCGTGCCATTCAACACCTAAGGTGCCATTTACTAGCTAAGTTCAGTCCTTAAACGGACACACTAGTCATGTTCTGTGATTTTGCCATTTCTCTCATCTGGTCTTGTCATTTTTCAGAAGATGCTCAGTATCTTCAGAGACTGCTAGAAAAGTCTGTTCATCCTATTTCTCCCAATATTCTAGATTTCCTGAGAAGTTGGGAGAGAAGGGGGAAGGAAAGGGAGAGGAAAGAGAGGTGCAAGAAACGTGGAAATACTACTTCTGCTTCCAGGTGCAGTAGAGTCAGCTTGAATTGAGAAGCAGCAAACTGAAAAAAAATTGGCACGAGTTTAGTAATTTGAAATGTAACCGCTCTTTTGAAACTGTAGATTAAAAGAAAAATTGTAACCCTATTTCACAAATTCAGAATAACATTCAAAACCTGATGAGAAAACAAGCCATAATGAATGCTTCACCATTAATGCTTCTCTGGAACAACAGCTTTAGCATAACCACCAGTTCTTGTGCCAGCATAAAGACCATAGTACGCCTGTCAAATGTAAGAAACGGTACACAACCTTCACGATTTCTTTCAAACCACAAAGGAATGCTGTAACCAATTCTGAAACTATGAGGAAAAGCACATACATGACATTTCTGTAATGAAAGAAAACCAAAAGATGCTAAAAAAATCCCCTGCTTAGCTTTAGAAGACATAGTAAAATCCATCCCTGATGCTTTTCCATAAGACACACTGAGGAGTCATAAATCAGCATTATCCAATTATACAAAGACACAATTGTATTGAGAAAAACATATGAGTTCTTATTGCAAGTCTTCTCCACCTCCATGATTCCTGTATCTCAGAAGACCTTTTCTCCATGCCTTTCCTGCTCGTTCAATGTCACTGAACATGAATGCAAAAATACTTCCTTCAGGTAAGACATGGTGGCATTTGTTGGGGTTATTTTAATTTGAACTTTGGGCTTTGCACCATGCAGTTATAAATTCAAGAGTAAGCTGCAACTGTTGTTTGTTGTTCTAAGAGATCATAATAAAGCTCATGCACTTCACTATGGACTTACCACTACATTACTACATAATCCAAGTGTTCTGGACTTGTAAAGAACTGATAACAGGAGAGGGGCAATGTATGGATACCAGTGGTATACCAGACCCTGTCAAATGTAACGCACACAATCAGAAAAGGACACAAGTTAATACTGCAAAAGGTGTTACGCTATTGCCTGTAGTATTGCTAAAATGGTCAGCGCAACTTCTGTACTGTGATACGTAAGTAACACAGCAACGAGTACCTGTAAGAGATCTGGGAACAGCTGCAACCTGCAGTCAGAAAAACATTGTTTTTTCTGTAATCTCCAAGAACTTCCAAGTGGCACTGAAAATCGTAAGTCCTATCTAAGAAGACACATGACATAATAAGTGCTATTTCCAAACAAACTCCAGTTAACACAAGGTAGTTAATGATTTATTTTTACTACTGCGATACTGGTAGCTTTTTCTTTTATTAATATTTTTTAAAAACATGTAAAGGTGATAGGCTGATCCAAAATGTTGATGTTTGTATCACCCTAATAATTTCCATTAAAGTTTAAAATCGGAGTACTTTTCAAAAAGAAGCACTTCTTATGTGCCAAAGAGAAAAAAATGCACTGTTTGCAATTACTGTAAGCCATCTCTCCCTATGGAGCTATTTTTGTAGAGGTTACTTGACAGTGATTGATATAACAGCTCTGCTAAAGAATTTCTGCACGAAATTTTAGTTGATCTCTTCCAAGGATATTTAAATAATCATTACACAGGTTATACCAAAACCTTGATTCCAGTCACTGCACTAGAAAGTTTCTTCTTTAAACACATGATTTTATTCTAACTATATTTTTTATAGTCTAACTATATTTTTCCATTTTTTTTATTTACCTACCAATTAACTAATAATCACTAGACAACCACAAGACTTGGAATAAGTGATGTGGTTCTGATTATGCGTCAGGCAAAACAAAACAATAATTCTCCTCAGGAAATAAACAATGATTTGTCTAAAACTTATTTTCTCATGCTTTGTGTTTATCTTTAAAGATCTAACTATGACAAGGAACCAAGAAGACAATGTGGATGTTTAGAAGTTAGAAAAAGCAGAGTGAAGAGGGGAGGGATCTGAAAAGAAGCATGAAAGACTTACACTTTTACTCTTCCAACTATTTGCATTCCAAATGGCCCTTCCTGGAAAGAAAACCAGACACTTCAACAATTTGCTTTCAACAACTTGATTTTTGCAGTGGATTGTCATATGTAGGGGCAACTGTTTTCAAAACACTGTATTTTGCTATGTCTTCAACTTTAAAAAAATCAGTTTAGTAATCTGAGAAGGAATTTACTAAGCAATATTTCTCCAGCAACCAAATTCAAGCCAACTGGTGAGTTTACTCATAAATTAAACCACAAATATTTTAGACACAGGAATGAAAATAATTTTGAAATAATTATGCAGCAATATCTAATAAGGTTTAGTACAGAGTGTAGCAAAACTTTTGAGATATGATGGAATGATGGAATGACAAAGTTAATTATTTAAAGAAAACTTCAGAGTTGAAATTCCGCAGTAACCTTTCTGTGCAACATTCTGATCATTCATTCCTTTTGTCAGTAACTGTCACTGTGCAAGCTGAAAAAATATAAATAGTCTCAGGAAGTATTTAGGAAGTGTTCAAATAAATCTTGGAAAGTGAGTAACATATTTGATGACACATTGATCAGTGTCATATTTACTCTCTAGCTTTTTTATGTACATATTATAGGGGAAAAAATACATGATGTAATGTAAACATACAATTATACTTCTACAAGTACGGAAGTTTTCACTTTCTACATTAAACCAATTTTAAAATGAGAGAATCAAGGCACTGAGACAGCCCATTATGTAACATCGTTAAAAACCCCCGTACACTTCAAAAGGTAGCCTGGTTTGTTGTCACATAAAAGGTTTCATATTCCTGCTTGAAAGGTCAATAGAGAAAATTCAGATTTGGGTGACTATAGACAGCACTTTTGACAATAACTTTAGTCAGAAGCATACGGTGAAACAAAGTCTTTTGTGTTACAAGGCATAGGAAAAGCTAAATATTTAGCTCCAAACATCCTGCAAATATCGTTTTGCTTCTCGAAGCATGACCAGGATTTTCATTGCTTCCAATTTGTCGGTTTCCATTTCCATGCTTAAAATGTCCACTACAGCATCATTTACACCATCAGCCATGTGCTTCTTATCTCTGGGGGAAAAAAAAAGATAGAGGAGGAAAATGCATAATGGTGTATTTTGTCTTTTATCAGTAGCTTCAGAGGCTGGATAATATTAGAAAAGATGCATTAAAAAAAATCCACACACCCCCACCCCCACCCCCCAATATAGCTTGTATATTATATGAGAAGATTCTCACTGAGTTTTCACATAGCTGAGCATAGACAGTAATAAGGGTTTCTCTCAATCAAACATTACAGTTTTCAGTATGGTGTAATTTATAAGAAAAAACCCTTGGAACCCTAGTTGAGCTGTCAGAATAATTGTTTTCTTTTAGGGAGAATTGGACCTGCTGAAGTATTTTTTTTATTATTATACCACCATATTGTTCCAGAATTAAAAAAAAAAACCAAAACCAAACCCTCATTTATTAATAACGTTATTTTTAATACAAATAGCTGACATTTATTCCTGCAGGAGAACGTACCGACATTGGGCTCTATATTCAAATAGTTTGTCCATTCATCAACAAACTTCCTAAAAATCTCAAACCTCCAGGTAAGTTATCATCCACAAATAAAAAAAAAAAATCCACTCCCCAATGTAAAATATATTATTATTATTACAGAGCTTTAGCATTCTGGCCAACCCAAGCCTGGAACACAGCAGAAGACTGCTGCTATCTCACAGCTGTACTGTTAGTTTATCACTACATGTATTCAAATATCTCATTTTCTCAAGAGAGATCTATTAGTTTGAAACCTCCTACAGCTTAAATGAATACTAAACCCCCCCACCCCCAAAAATAATAAGTGACTAAGCCCAGTGGAACTGTGTGGTTACAAGCTATACATTCAAGACTATATTGGAGAAAATGGAGACAGTGATGAAATTCTAGCATTACAGCAAGACTCTTTCAGCATCATGTTGGTCCTTTCTTTCAGACAGCTCCAAGTCTTTCTAAAGCCTCAAAGCTCTGCTAACTCTGTTCTCTTTCTGAGACAGTCCATCTCCACTCTACTCACCCACATATATAGAAGTGACCTCTCTCCTTCAGCAGGACTCTGGTAACGTCCTTAGCATAAAGCCTAATGACATCTTGCACATATTTAGGCTGGGTTACTTCTGCAGTCGAAGAGTCTCTTGAGAAACAAACCTTAAGATGAGTTAACGTGCCATTTTCAAGAAAACATCTGAGCTCATCTCTGAAAGGCAATAAAAACTGTTAGTAATGGCTCAGAGATAAGCATTCCCTCATGAATACAAAACGAACGGTAAAGAGTGAACTTGCTTGAACAAATAGTCTCGATCCTGATGCCGACAACCAAAAAACAGCCATGTCTCTCCAAATTCCCAGTCTGTATGTTCTTCTCTGAGCTTCTGCCTAAACAGACCAAAAAAAGAAATAATCCAATCCTGTTTTATCAAGTGCAGAATCTAAATCATCTATAACCTAATTATCACATAAGGTAATCCTTTAGTAAACCTCTGGATTGGCAGAAATGTGAAATGACTTAAGGTAAACCACAGCCAAGGCCTCCTTATCTCATTTTCCTGGCTACTCACTTTTGGCCCAGCTCCAAATCAATCAGCTTCAAAGAGGCGTTTTTTTTGCCACAGTTTCATGTAGGAATAGTCAAGAGTGACACTTCCAAACATCTCACAAAACAATCCTGACTGCTGAATAAGGAGATCACTACCCTTTATCCTTCACTGGAAGCCCTGTAAAAACACCCGGGACAACTCAGCACAAAACAGTTTTAGCATGCTTTCCATTTAGCTGTAGAAATCTGCTAGACTTCATGATTCACAATCTATTGACTACCACATCATCAGAAGAGTCATTACATTTTCTTGAAATAATGCTGAAGGTATTACTTTAGAGGTTTTTTAGCTGCAACTTTCTAGTTACCTTTTGAGAGAGGTTTCATTGATCACTGATCAAATGCTTATGAAATGCTATGAAATGCAAAATACTTCTGAGAGAGAAAGATAGATTTGGGAGTTAAAATTAAGGAACAAGGATTGTACATAATGATTTGGTTAAAGCAGAAGCATGCAGTCAGAAATATCACATCAAAATTTCACTTTTCTCTCAAATAAAATGGTTTAAAAATAGCTGTTACAGGATGCAAGAAACTCCATTATCTTGCTGGAACTAGAGTCACGTAGAAATAGTATGTGTTGGTTACCTATAAAACTTGCAACCATTTCCACCCATGTATTCCACTCTTCCCATTCTTCACTTCCTCCAAATGTTTTTTACATTTTCTTGGTGATGTAGTGTCTGTTACTTTTTCAACAAGCATCTCTTTGCCTTGCAAAATTACACTGCTGAAGTTGGAGTGGAAAGAAAGGGATCTGACTCCCCTCAAATGCAAACCCACAAAACCTAAGATTACTTCCCAGTTGAGGGTTCAGGTGCCAAGCTCCTCATCTTAAAATATCAAAATGTGTAAACACATAGAAATAAAAGAATGTGGGAGAAACCTTGACAATCATCAAACCAAGGCTTTTAATATAGATGCCACTTCTGAAAGAAAGGGATTTTGAATACCAAACTTAAGCCAATCAACACTGTTTCTAAAACTATCAACCTCTCACAGGACTTCCACTAGCAACACACAGATAAAGGATTTAATTTCTTATTACTGTTTCTCCAATTCACCCAATTCCTCATATATCCACTATGGATATTCAGTACAGTCAGATGAAAGTGTTAAGTTTTATTCACTTGAAAAACAAATAAATATACAAGCACTGCTTGTTTAAAATTAGTAAGACTCTAATCAGCATACCACTGTTACAAAAAGTAAAAAGAAGGAAAACAAACAAACAAAAAGAGATTAACTGCATTCGTACTCAAAATCTGAGGCTGCATTTTCTTCAACATAAAAGGTCTGCTTCCCAGGTAACAACTTGTTACATACCTGTGTTGTAGGAAACCAATAAATGGTGAAATTCCTGTTCCCGGACCAACCATCATGAGAGGGACAGATGGGTCTGCAGGTAAGTGGAAAGCATTGTTTGGACGAGCAAAAATAGATATCTAAAATGAAATTAGATAGGATACAGTTGAGGAATATTCTTAAGCAGTGAAAATACCATGACATTTTTAGAACCTTCAGGATATTTACATAGTGTATGTGTCCACACACCTTTCCAAATCCCAAACTTTGGAGTTTATTTTTAATGCCACACAGACATTCAGAATAAAATTTCACATGAGTTTCTGAAAAAAACCCACACCATATTTACAAACCTATTAATCTATATGGAGGAAATCTAGGGAAAATCACAAAAACCTGAATTTCTGAATATGAAAGTTGACTGCACCATAAATTTGGCAAATACTGTAACAGAATTCGTGGAAAGTTTGGTGTTGGTAGTCAAAGAGAAGCAAAGCTAGTTCATTGCTATTTTAGGCAACTCAACCTTTTTTTTTACATTGTGGACATCTAAAAATATTCCAGTAGAGGTGAAGATTTGTTTATAGCAAACTGAAGCCTAGGGATACTGAGCTTGCTTTCTTAATCTTCATAAAAATTTTACAGGATCTCCAAAAATGCATATGGGTGAGGGGAGGCAGATAACTGCTCAGAGATCTTTGAAAATGGTTTATATCATTCTACCAATAAACTCTAATTCTGATCTCCACACCTGTGTTTGAAAGGAAGTCTAAATATAATTTTCATAGCAGCTCCTCAACTATTCTCTGAGGCATGGCTAACAATGTATAGAAAACAAGCGATGACCATTTCTTTAAAACATGATTCAAAACTCAGCAGCAGCCATAGCAGAGTTTCATCCATTCAAGTCATAAGCAAACACCTGCTTTATTTTGCATATTAATAATGAAAGGATTTGAATTTACTTTCAAGTTTAAGGAAGGAATGAAGCACTGGACCAAGTTTTTTAAACCTTGTTCTGTCAAACTGAGTGGTTTAGCACTTCTCATTTCTTATAATTTAATTCACTACAGATACTACAGCGTTAAACAGGATTATTTTTCTGGTTTCATGATGATAAAAAAATAGTGTAATTCTTTCTGTTGGTGGGCAATACTTGTATTTCTGTAATACTTATTACTTCAAACCACATTTGAGTCAGGAAGCTCTTTTCTCTATTAATGATTCCAAACTGGTCATTCCTTAAAAAAATACTGCATATGGTGAACACATTTATATTGTAAAGTGTCTTCAATTAATCTAAGGTATTTTTGCATAAGACCACACTTACCTATTTCGTATTGGTATTCCATCTATTTCTGCAATCTACGTGTATTGCTGCACATTTATCTATGCTGAATTCTATCTTGCACAGCAGATGTAAATAGTTCTGAACTTTATTCAGACTCATCTTGTAATAATGCTTTTTTTTCAACTCCGCCTCTTTTTCATGTTTGATCTTTAATATACTGCAAATCAATTATATTTTAAATAAAGAGCAGATTTGAGTACTGGAATAAGATATGTGATGCACATATTAATCAGTTTGCCTTTTGAGTTAGTTTTAAAAAATGAGAATAACTTGTATGGGTTTTCCTTCCACTTTGCAGGATCAACACCTTGAATTATTGGCAGTTTTCTTGTAACCAAAATCTGTGCTTGCTTCCTTTTTTCTTAATCAAATATAGATCACACTGGCAGCAGTTCTTTTGTCAAATTAATTATATAGTAGAATTCCAAATTTTTAATAATTAGTTTCCACCTAAAACTTTGAAACTGATTAAATCACATAGATTCTCCACCACGAAAGGAAAAGAGGCAAAAAATCTTAACAAGTAGCTTCTCTTAATAATACCCACCATGCCAAACCATCTTTGATGCACATCAGAAATACCACAGACAACTGTCCCCTGTGTCACATTCAATAATTTGGCCTTTGCAAACTGTGTGAGACCTGACAAGAAGTGAGTTTTATGATTTTTCCCATACTATCTGCCACCCTTTCCTGGAAGTGACCAAGTCCCTCTCTCCTACAACACTAACAGTCATAACCATTTAATTGCACAGTGGTAGTTTAGTCCATGAAAACATCCTCCAAGACCCACTTAGGACTACAGTGGGGTGGAAAAAAACTCTGGCCTTTCAGCAATGGAAAGTTTCACAACTTGGGTATCCATAGATAAAGTAAAATCTAAATTTAGTAATTGAGCAATGAAGTTCTAGACATGCCTACAGAGGGAGGGGTAAACCTACAAGTAGGGTAAAACTGCAAAGTGAAGGTGTATACTGCCAAAACACCTGCATTACTTCACAGCAGTGAACAAAGACACTGCAGTTGTTTCAAACTTGCATAAATTTAACAGTTAAGGAGTTTAGATCTAATATTCGTACCTTCTCAGTTGAAGACCTTCCTCCGTTTGCATCCAGAGTATTTTTATTGCTGTGCAGTAGAGGTGCAACTAACTCAGCAAGCCACCCTGTACATACTCCTTTCCGTGAGACTGGTCTAGCAGGACAGGCAGGGAACTCCACAACATTAAATACAAAACACAGTTTTCCTGGCTGATATAAGTTTGAACTGCAAAGACAAAAGTATAAAAAAAAAAAAACCACCCAAAACCTGAGAGATAGCTGTACAATCTTATAGCAGGTCCACCTGCAGTCCAAACCATCTCGACTGAACCAAGATACTCAGTGTTCAGCTAACTGTGAAATATTTATATATAGTTAGAAAATATCTTAAGGCTGGACTCAGAGGCCACTGCCTACAAAAGGGAATCCAAATTTCTACCACATTCACATGTGTGAGCTTGTTCTTGAGAACTCTATCAAAGTCTTGCCCAACACTCAAAACAATGTTGTTTGAAATACTCAAACCCTGTGGGTTTTTTTGCAACAGGGACACAATCACTTTTTCCTCAGGTTTTATCCCTCATTCCTCCCTTTCTTCTTTAGATTATAACATACACACGCACACATATTTAGGAAAAAAGCATTCCTAAATTACCAAGGAGATATAATTTGAATATTTCATTACCTTGACACGGAATAGGATCTGGCTTGTAATTTAGGAAGATGTTCTGAGAAAATAAAAAAAAAGCATCACTTATTATTTGATTCACTCCAATGAAAACATCATACAATGAGTATTTACACTACAACAGATTACAGCATATTATAATTTAACTGTAATTTTACTCTACTAAGATTCAGTGTTTGTGGTTCAACAATAAGCTATTAAGACTCAAACTCGATTTTGAATGGTTGTTAGACTTCATGGAACATCTGTTAGTGATCCTATAAGATGAAGCCACAGCAGTTAATTTATGGGGTTCTTTGTAAGTTAAAAACAACCGTAAGGTGCCAGAAGAGATGCCAGTAGCTAGTGGACGAGGTGAAGCTTGAAATTTAGTTTTCCCCACTTTTCATCTAAGAGCTCAAAAGCTCTCAGAATAGGAATTGCTTGACTCAAGCTATGTACAACATCCTAGAACCAGATGTGCCAGTTCAATTTCAAATCACTATAAGTACCTATGCAAATTTTTGAAATCACAGCTAAAAAAACAACTGACACAGGAGTTTACTGCATATTTTTTCTATGAGAAACCCACTATATATATCACACACACATTAATATCTACATATGTGTATGCACATATACAGAAAAGGTCAAATTCACTGGTGCTTTCAAAGGAATGACCTGCATGCAGACTGCACATTTTGCCTGAGGAGAAGGGCATATTAAAAGGAGAGACATTGCTAAGTGAACAATACGGTGGGGAACAGTGACAATAAGCAACCAATACCAGAAAAATCAAGCATAACAAATGGCAGAAAACATACAGTGGAGTGGAGTAACAGGGTAACATACAATTTAACTGCTTTTTAGTTGGTTTTCCACATGTATCATGCTTTTGTAGGTGTTCCAACCAGTACATGGACACCCTGACATATTTTAAAGATGCTCTGCTACATAAGAGAGTTGCAAGTCAGAGTTAAGAAAAGCTAGTTCAGTGAAATCACTTAATGAAGACACCAAGCCCACTCAGCACATTACTTCCCTAGGGGAACGCTTTGCAAAAACTTTCAAATTTTCTTTTACTCAGTCCAGTTGCTACAGCACATTCCATACCGCCATTGAAAAGCTAAGTATATTTGCTTTCACTGTGAAAATTCATGTCTTTGTATGAAGTGAAGCAGAGCTTGTATTTATTTTTTTAGATTCCCAACAGTATACTAAGGAAGGAAAGATACAGGGTAGGCATGGAGAAGACAACTGCAAGAACATAAAATGCAATTTTTTTGTTTCGTATAATTAAACATATTACGAAATTCAGCTTCTTTAATCTGGAAAATAACTGCCAGGATTTTCAAATATATTTGAGATGGTTACAGCTGGAGTCTCAGTCCTTCAGTGTTCTATACAAGGAACCCAGTGAGCGTGTTGGACATAAATACAAATATACTGAGAAAAGCTTTCTGTTTTAGCAGGTAAAAGTGCAAGAAAAGAACATGTAGGCAGAGAAATCAGGAGTTGTAAAAATATGTCTTTCTTAAATGTAAGCAGCTGATCAACTGTTTCTTAAAGATCCTAATCCTGCAAACATTTAATGCTTATTTTTTCTGTACAGGAGCAATCTGGAGTCAATTGAAGCACTAAGTGTTTGCAGAATGAGGGTCAAAGACTACAAACAGGAGAACAGAGCTTTGTTCCCCAACAACCATTTTAGTTTGATCACTATGGATACCATAATACTTCTAAAGAAGTTAACTGAACAGTTATTCCCCTTTCTTGGAAAACTGAACATTTAGTATGACGCGTTTTCAGAAACCAAATCTAATTAAATCTAAATCAGTCACTTACCGATTATCAGGTTAAGTGAAGGCTTGCAGCTTGGAAAAGCATGAAGTAAATCCAGCAAGCAAACATTGGAATCTCTAATAAAGCGTGTGTAATCAGAGGCTCCTTGTCTACTGCAAAGCTCTTGAAGCCTCCGTTTTTCTCCTGCATCACTGGTACATTCTACAAGAGCTCGCAAAAATGCCTGCGGGGGAAAAAATAAGAGTGAAGGGTAACAAAACTTGTCCATTTGGGAAAATGGTCACAAAAATGGGAAAAACTTGATTTGCCTGGGGACAGGAAGCAGTCACTTCACAGGTTAATGGATAATACAATTTATTTCCCAATGCACACTTTCACCTACTATGAAATATTTTTTTTTTGCTTTGTTTTTTGATTGGTTTTTTGTTTGGTTTTTTTTCCCTGGCTGCTCCCCTAATGCCTGGGACAAGCTAGCAGGTCAGAAAATCCTACTTAGCCTGAGCAGAGGAGAAACAAATAAACAGGTACAACCCATTCCCTGAAAAATCCCAGATTTATGAAAGGCTTTCTTATTTAGTATTTGCACTTTAGTTAAGTAAACAGCTACATAACACAAATTAATTCAAGACAAACCACCATTTGCTAAGTTACAGAAGCCAGTAAAGGAATAATAAAAAGTCTTAGAAGAGGTATCACTGTAAATAAAGTATGGTATTTAATAAGTCATGTAAATGCCGCTGTGGTGTTTTATTCCATACTTTATGCCTACATAATGGTACTCCAAGCTTTTCTTAAGGGAAAATTAAATAGAGCATTGAAAGATAAAGTAAAAATTAGATGTAATTAGTTACAATATTTTTTTCAAAAGCAAGGTGGAAATAGACACAGCGCATGAAAGAAAAGTGATCCAAAACAGCAAGTGCAATCAGATAGCACAGTCTACACAAAAGAATACTTGAAAAGTAATTTGAGTGCACCCAAACACTGAGCTTCCAGACAATAGTTTTGAGTATGGAGTTACATAAAGCACATTCTACACTGAACAGGTAATAAAGCAGATATGTTATAAAAACTGGCTTGGGCAATATTCCCCAGCCACTCTCTGCCTACTCTTATTGTTGAGACAAATCTTCAAAATTGTAAAATGCAGTTTTGAAAAAGTTGAAACAACTGGAAGATTCTCTTCTCTTCTGCTACAAAATCCGTTAAACTGAGTAAAAAGTGAGACTCAACAAACACAACTGTTTAACTTCAAGCTTCATATAAAGTTATCTTTAAAATGTGTTTTGACAATACCAGAAATACACATGCATTTCCAGTTGCAAGCTTCCAGTTTTTTGCAGGCACAGAACGAAAGGAAAATAATATTCACACATTGTGAGAACAAATATTATAGAAAGAAAAATCTTTCTTCAAATTCTGTCAGTTACTGAAATGCTGAGGAAAAGCTTTAATTTGAAGACATTATGGCTGTGTTCGCATAGAGCAACATGAGTATTTTCAGTAACAAAACTTGACACAGATATGGCTCCCTTTGCTTAGAAAGAAAGATTTCTCTAAAATGCCTATGAGGCCAGGTTCAGTGAGCCTTCCAGTTACCTGAATCCAAATATCTAATACTTTTCTATTTACTTCCAGATTAGTTACGAATCAAGGTACTGCAGAACAGGAATAGAGATTTCGGTATCTCATAGTTTGCCAGATAAAGTACCGGAAGTGGAACTTCTCAGAATAAAGTACAAACAGCGGCATAAAATTAACAATCCTTACTCACCAAGAAACATGGTAACTATACATGAAGCAAGGATAGACCTGTAAGAACCCATACAGCATAGAACTACTAAAGATTTCTCTTTATAAGAACAAAAACAGAAACACCTTTTTGGGAATTGCTCTTATTTCCAGACACCAGGTTAGAATGAATTTCAGAGTGCTTCTTTCAGGGATGTGTTGTGGATGAGATGCTCCTAGTTCAGTGGGAGAAAAAAACCAAAACAAAACATGCATCTATTAACATCCAAAAATGGCATCACAGAGCGCTTGCTCCTTCAAGAAATACAAGAGTGCTAAACCACATTCAATTCTGAATGTTTGAGCCCCAGCTGGTTATTGTAAATTATAAACTAAACAGCAAGACTGTTTGCCAGTGAAGTACCAATGACAATTTTCCAATGAAAAGTCAAACTTATGAGCAAACAAAAAGAGGGCTATATACATGAGTGTTCAAACACATCTCACTGCTAAACCACTCAAGGCTTTGTTGCCACTTTCCACCCTGAAGAAATTCAGATGAACACTTACCAGGAAAAAGAACATCCATATTTTTTCCCCTCCATCAATAACCACCCCTGAAAACTGGAACATGCTGAAGTTTTCTAATGACCTAACCAAAGATATATGCAGCCAGTGCCAAGAAGGAGCCCAGCAGATCCAAGGGGTTTCTGTACAAGCAAATAATTCCTCCTGTACTTTCTACAGGTTCCATTTCTGGGAAGGAGGTTCACTGACATCCCATCTATCCCTTCATGGAATCAGCTAGGGTGCAGCCAGGCTTAGACGCCTCATACCATGTCGTGTTATTCTAAGATAACCCCAGAAGCAACACAAGAGCATTTATGTGACAAAACATGTAATCAATAAACTCTGCAGGTCCCAATTTGTTTCCTTACAGACTCAACTTGCATGTTGTGATTTCTCTTGACAATGTTTCCTGGCTTCGACATCTAGCTATTGATTCTTACTATGCTTTTTCCAATCTTCAAGAGCCCTTTAATACTGCAGAATTTTCACTCTAAGAATATACCTATATAACTTGCTAAATTACCTCTTCATATCAGCATTACTTGACTGAACCCTTGCTACAAAGAACAAAATTTACTTTTCAAACATAAAGAGGATCAGCATAAATACGATGCAGGAAAGACGCATCCATTTTCACATGAAATTCCTTTTCTTGAACATGCTGACAGCATGTTAGAAGTACTTAATCTTCTTCCTAGGACGCTCATACATACAGTTAAAAAAAAACAACTAAGGCAATAGAGTATTTGAACAGACCTTGTACCAGACTGCAAATAATTTCTGTTTTGTTCTCTCAATTGATCTCATCAAAGGTGAATGGGGTGACACTGCCTTGAGCTTGAGGGTGCTCAGGATCAGCCCTGACGCAAAGGTAGATTGTTACAAAGCTGGGACCTTCCTGGTACTTTTTTTTTTTGGGTGCTGAGGGAGTGGGGGGCACGCACAGGGCTCCTGGGAGGGGTACGGCTCCCAGAAGTCGGGGTCTGGTTTCGATGTGGGGAGGGTCTGGTCCTTGGCCAGAGGGTGGTGTGTTGTGGGGAGGGCAGGTCTGGGGGGCTCCGGGTGCAGCCCCGGCTGGGTGCCTTGGGGGTGGCAGGGTGCGGCCTGGTGCGCTGGGTCATGCTGCAGTGCAGGACCCTGTTCTGGGACCCCGGGCTGGGCGCCAGGCCCAGCGGTGGGGCGTTCAGCTGCTGGAGGGAGCCAGAGCGTGAGGCTGAGGCTGGTGCCTTTGCACTTCAGAGAGCCCTGGGCCAGCTCCGTGGCAGGGGCGATAGTCCTCTGTGGCCATCTCTGCCCATCCCGCTTCCTCACCTTGGGAAACACAATGTGGACACGTAACTACAGCTCCGTTCAGATTTGCCATATGATAGTTCTGCTTTTCATGACAAGCGGAGCAAAAATCATTCGCTACGGGAGTCGGCCAGCATCCTCTGAAAGTTGCAGGGCTTGAGTCTGTCTGCCTGAGATGGCAGAACGATAATCATCCCATCCTGTCACGTTGTGAGGCAAAACAGTTAACTGCAGAGATGCAGCTTGATTAAGGATTTATTGTTAGCCGCTCTCAGAGCATTTGCGGTGCTAAGCTAATATGTTCCTGTTACAGTGTGTGACCTTGTTAGCTGACTAACTGGGAGTTAGCTGACCAAATAGGAGTATGACTGGAGTCCACTTTGTCTGGGGACTGCGGGCAGAGGTAGTGCGGGATGTTGGACATTGGGGTTTGGTGTGCTGAGAAACATGGGAGCGCAGGGAAGAGAGTGGGAAGCTGGTGTGTGCTCTCTGTAGAGCTTTGTAAGCTTTAAGGAAAAAAAGCCTCAAGAAAATCTGTGGATAGTCTTCATTTTAACACAGAGGAATCATCTGCTCAAGCTCTGTGTACTGGGAATTGCCCAACTGCATTCCAGATTACTGATGAAATAAGAGCTTAAGCTTTAGAAGTTGTGAAAGAAATGAATGCAGTTTTGGTGGGAAAGTGTTGTTTTTTGCAGTGTAAAAATACTGCTCAGCATTCACAGGGTTCTTTGCTGGCTGAGTTGATTTATGTTCTTTGGCTGGTTTATGTCACCGACAGAAAGAAGACACACTTAAACATCTAAAAGATTTGAGAACTTTACAAAGAGGCACAGAGAAGCCATGGCTGGTAATGCCCAGCACGTCTGTGACTACTTCTGTGTAAAATAACCAGTGGTAACACGAAGTGGGGTGTCATGCAGTGGAACTGCAAGTCTAACTGGTAATTCCTTGCTTGCAGGAAGAGATGTCGGGAGAAAGTGTGGTGAGCTCAGCAGTGCCGGCGGCTGCAACTCGCACAACCTCCTTCAAAGGGACGAGTCCGAGCTCCAAGTATGTCAAGCTAAACATTGGCGGTGCTCTCTACTACACCACCATGCAGACCCTGACCAAGCAGGACACCATGCTCAAGGCCATGTTCAGCGGCCGAATGGAAGTCCTCACGGACAGCGAAGGTAAGGGGCTGTTCCCCACGTTCCTTGCACTGGCTTCCTTTTCAGTGGAAATAGGTCAGAAGGCGTTGGAGAAAAATATTAGAGAACAGAGAGGAGCACCTGTATATATTTCTGCATTTTCTTAGTGTTAAAACTCGTAGCTTGTACAACTGAGATGTGGAACAGAAGGCACGTATGACTTCAACAGTTGGCTAAACAACAAAAAGGACAGTAAGAACTCCTAAGGCTCCCTATCCAGATAGCACGGGGGATCTCTTTTCTTTTGAAATACTAACACTAAAGCTCTAGAGCATATGGAAAATGGTGGGGCTAGTGATTAAGAAACTATGAGTCAGGGCTTGCGTATTTACTTTGAAACTCAGAAGGCAGTTCTCTCATCTTGTTTCCTTACTTTAAGTATAAAATTTGCCCTGAACATAGGGAAAGGGTTTATGAGCTAAAAGCTGATATTTTGAAATGAAACTCTTTTCTTGTAAGAATATTGATTGTTAGCTTCACTAAAACAGAACCAGTTGCAAAATTTTCAGAAAGCTTGCTATAGTATTACAATAAAAGGAGAGAACGAGCAAATGGGTCTCTCCACATTATTTAAAAATGTGTCTGGAAGGAAGGAAAGTGCATTATGTCAAACTACAGTCTTCTAAAGGAGCAGCGCTCAAATACTTCCCTGCCAGATAAGTTGATTTTATCTTCTGCTGACATTCTGTAAAACATTATGTTTAAATTAATAATATAGCTAAAAGGTGTTTGTGATAACTGCAACTGGTAGCATAGTTTTATATCAGCATTCTCATTTGTGGGAGTGTCACTGAGTTTAATTGGAAGCACAGTTTTCTATTCATGCACTGACATTTTGCCCATAACTATGTTTATGGACTTGGGTATCCTGTCTTTAGCAAGAGCTACTGCATTGCTGAGCCTAAAGATACAAAACACCTTTCTTGGGACTAGTTAATTATTTGAAAATTTTCTTTGAACTTGCTGAAAGCATAAGAAATGTTGTATGTGGTTAGATGACTTGGACTTAGTTTTGAGTGCTTTAGAATAGTCTCTGTTTAGCAGTCATGTGGTACAAGTGATGAGTTTAGTAGGGCTTTTGTGGTAAGCTTTCTTGAGATAGGAGGAGGTGGATCTGGAAGAAAAAAAATGTAAAAACCCACAACCTAATGATCTGAATACTCCTGTTGTAGCTACAGGTCCTTATATTTAAGTGGGGGAAAAAAAAGCTGCATTGTTCCAGGTGTTATACCACGCCTTTTTAAAGTTTCAGCTGCTGGAAAGCAGTAACATTGGCACTGTGGTTTGTGGGCTCCCTCACAGGGGTCTCTGCAGGTTGCATAAAAAAGCCAGCCTGTGGGTCAAATTGCAAAAAACCCCAAAACCGTCAAATGGGAATCGGCACCCTTACTGGGAAGACTGGAGGGGTGTTCTAGTGGAAAGGGTTTGAACCAGTTCATTGACCTCTCCCCTTAACTTCAGGCAACTCCAGAAGTATCCACCTGTCCCACCCTAAAGCTGCTGTGTTTTTCACAATCGGAAATTCCAAATTAATTTTGGAAGCCCACCCTGGTGTGGTCTCAGGGCTTCCTCCAGGCATCCTGGGCAGGTACCGCAGGAGAGCTGGTATATCACATTCCCAAGGCTGAGTCCATGTCATTGCAGGTACTTTTTGCTGGAGAGCAGCTGACAATATTACAGCTAATACAAGGCTAACTGGAGTTTAATCTGCTAAAATATCATGCTTGAGACATAAAATCACAAGTTTATTTTGCTGTGAATCCCACAGTGTCTGTGTGGGATTGTTGCATTTAGCCGGTTTGTGTTTTAATAGGAATTTGATACTTCCTGTATGTTGTAACTGAGACACTCCCATTGCAGTAGTTCTTGCTTTATCTCCCCTTGCCTGGTGTGATGCTGGAAACTAGGACAATAGCATTATAGCTGTTAAAGGAAACTCTTTTTATCTGAAATTCTTCAAAATACTGCTAACTGGTCACGCCCAAAATCTGGCACAAAACAAAGTGTTTCTTAGGAAAAGAAGCCAAACTTGAAGAGAAACTGGAAGGAGTAAAGTTTTTAAACAGTCTGTGGAATGTGTCACATGGGGTCCTCCTCTTTGTTTAGATGCATTCTTCTGACCCCAGCACCATCTCCCCAGCTCTTTCTCAAAGCTAAACAATTACAACACGCTGCTAGTTGGGCCGCAGGAGAACAGACTGGATGGAGTTCTCTGGTGGTGGGTGGCAGATGATTATTTTCAGCTTAGAAATTGTTCATGAACTGTAGCAAATCAGCGTATTTTGAAAATTTTTTTTTATGGTAATGAGCAGATAGAAGGATGTGAGTTTTCCAGGTGCATCCATTTCCAGTTTTCTTTTCTGCAGTGTGATTCCCCCCCCCCTCCACTGCTGTTAACCAGTTGATGGGGATGCATGTTTTTCGTTCAGCTGCTAGTAAGACTGTTGAGCATCAGGCAATCTTCAGTGTCAGGCTACTATTTCATCTGTCAAAGTTTGGTCAGAAAATGTAGTCTGGTTTAGCTTTGAGTGTTTGCATGCTGTCCCTGAGACTTCTTGTAAAACAAAAGATTAGTTTCCTAAAAGTCGAATGTGTGTACATGCAGTTCCTGGGTTATGTATTCCTACCTCAGTAAATGGACCACAGGACATCTTTGTAAAGCTGCAATTAAAAAATAGCTTGAAAAGACTATAGCTGGAACTCACTTCATAGGCTCTGTGCAGCCATGACTGAGTGGCAGCAGGGTCGCTTTCCTGTGAGTCATCTCACTTTGGCTGTACGCTTGGCTGTTTGGTTAAAACAGAAGGTTTTTTGAAAGCCGTTTTAGCAGTCACTTGTATTTTGCAATGCTGCTTGAAATATTTTCTCATCCCTCCCTTCCACGTGAAAACGAGCAATTCTGCTTTGGTTTCGCCATCTGTAAACAGAAAGTTGCAGCAGATTTTTACAGCCTACAGAGGGAATCACAGCAGCAGTGATAACAAAGAAGTTCGGGGATCATAATTCTACTCTCAGCCTGCCCTTTACTGCCTTACATCTTGGTGTACTCTAGTAAACTCTTGTCAAAGGCTGCATTTGTGGAGTATGGATGTCCTTGGTTATTACCATGTCTTGTGCTCCCTCTTCTCTTTAAAATGGGAGATCTTGCTTTACATACCTCTGCATTGACAAATGGGCTGTTTTCTGCTCTGGGTGGATAGGTTGCTGTATTCATTAGCCTGGGTCAGTCTTTTGTTCTTTGATTTCTCCGTCTGCAGTTCTCCTGCCTCCAGCTTTCTAGTTTGTTATTACACTCTGTAAAATTACAGTTGCGCGCACACGTTGTGTTTTATATAGACAGGAAGGTAATGAGGGAGATAGAAAGCCTGTAGTGAACTGCTGGAGAGCGTCTCAGTTTTCCACAGAACAGCATGAAAGGGCTGTGTTCACTTTCCAAATTGAACCAAATGTTCAGACTTCAGTAGTAATTCCATTCATGCAGAATATACAGGGTCTGCTTTAACCTACTTTCCTTATTTGTCCAAAATATGACTCCTTCCCCACAAGCGTTTCCTTGCTGCATTCCTGAGCTGCAGCCTGTAAGAGTGGCCATCTGTTCATTTATGGAAACTCAAACCTCGGCATCGCTAGCATTTCTCAGGGTCCAGCCTGATTTCAGGCAACAGACGGCCAGCAAGAGGTGAAGCGCGGATCCTTTCATCGCCAGCTAACTGGAAAACATTTTGGTTTTAGCTCTGTTTTCTTTTCTTCTCACCGTTGTCAGTACATTGTAGTGCTGGTGAGCTCCAGGGCAGGGGCTGTACATTACATTCTGCTTACGCATGCTGTTGCATCGTGTCTTTCAGCAGTTTAAGACATTATGTGAGTAACCACTTTGTTCTACCAAATTAATGCACTTTGGGAATATATGGACTGAAACAGTGTTTGCCATGACACTGCCAAGTCTGTGCTGCCTTTCTCGCTGACCTTTTTGCACATCTGCCAGATCACAGCGGGGCCCCGCGTTGTGTTCAAGTGTAGCAACCTTTAGATGTTCAAGTCTGGTTGGCTTTAGTAAACTGTCTGTAAGAAACAGCTACAGGTGTATGTAACAGGGCCCTAAGACAGAAGGCAAGAAAATAAGTTATCAGGACATTGAGCATAGAGGGAGAACTGAGCGGGCTGGCTTGAGAATGAGAAGTATTTGTTCCTCTATTTCAGTTAATCATTTGTCAATAACTGGGGAGCTGTGAGAAACAAGTGAACTTCCTGCCTTACTCCCTTATACTCTGTGCTTGAAACACAGGAGATGATAAATTCCCTATACTTTCTGCTGCTCTGCTTGCCAGCTCAAGCAAGGAACTGGAGTTAGTCTCTCTTAGCAGGAACCTGCTTGTTACCACAGGCCCAGGCTGGTGTCAAGGCCTTTTGCCACATTTGCCTCTGCTTCTTCTGTAGTGTGGTCTTCTCTGTCCCTAGGTTGGATCCTGATTGACCGCTGTGGAAAACATTTTGGCACAATACTGAACTACCTGCGTGATGGGGCTGTGCCACTCCCTGAGAGCCGCAGGGAGATAGAAGAGTTGTTGGCTGAAGCAAAGTACTACCTTGTCCAGGGGCTGGTGGACGAGTGCCAGGCAGCCTTGCAGGTAGGTCACACAGCTAAGGAGGAGTCAGGTTACTCTGGCTGCAGTGACAGGTCAAGAAGAGGTGGCTGTTGTGGATGGGAAGCAGCATCTGGGCAGAGCAAGATTTTCTGATGGTCTCCACTTGGTGGCTTTTTGAGGCTGGGATGAAATTTAAATACGTCCTGTCACTGATCTGCTGGAGTCTGGTCACATCCAGAAAAACGTGCTGAGTCATTCTCAACATTTAGTGCTACCCTGTTACAGTGAGGGGTAAACAGTTGCTTGGTTTCCCTCTGCTGGCTCCTGGGAGCATGCAAGGAGCTGCAACCTGGCTGCTCTGCAGTGTTCTCCGCTTTCATCAGGGTCTTACATGGTGAAATGATACGTCATCAGTGTGAGCTCTGAGACAGAAGTTAGTACTTCCCACATCAACCAGAGTGGGGTAGGTCCTTTTGCCAGGCCAGAGCAGCTTCTTGTATCCACAGGTTGCTGGGAGTCCAGTTTTGTTCCTCGTTTTCCTCTGAGGTGCTTATCTTAGGTTTGAAGCCACTGTTATTGGTGTCCTGTCTGAGTTAAGCCACATTCCATATCCTGCCATTTAAATAGGTACCTAACAGTCAGTCCCTGCGTTTGCAGAGTGGTAGAGAGCAGAAATGAACATCTCAGGTGGTCCCAGAGGAATGCTGCCTGGTAGCTGGAGTGCCAGCCTCGTTCAGAGCATGGACCAGGAATGGCCACTCAGTGCACGCTGAACTCTTCAGCATAGATTATGCAGGATCTTCCCTGTTATTGTGAGTGTGCCCTAAGGTCTATTTACATTCAGCTGCTGTTTGATTCTTGTTTCAGCAGAACAAAGATGCATACGAACCGTTCTGCAAGGTACCAGTCATTACATCTTCCAAAGAAGAGCAAAAACTTATAGCTACTTCTAACAAGGTAAGAGAGTCCGGGCTGTGCTGTGGCTTGGCGGGGTGCTGGCCTGCTGCCCAGGGCTTGCATGGGACCTTGTCCAAGTATTAATGGTCTTTAGCTTTCAACCATGGGCTTACCCTGAAATACATGCCCTGCAACCGGTGAGCTGCAAAGCAGTGAAAATCTACAGCAGACTAAACATTTCTTCTGAATTAAAAGCCAGTTGTTGCTCAGGCTGGGCCTGGCCATGTATTTCTCCACGTAAAGTTTTCAAATAGAAGGTGTAGGCAGCAGCAGGCTGATTGAGCAGATCCTTAGGGCTATTACATCTTCCATGTATTTGTCCACCCTGATTATTAACGGCAGATGCTTTTTTTAGCTAATCAATGATTCCTGCTTCTGGAAGCTTGCTTGCTGTGACAGGTAGAGGGGAGAATGCTGGTGATAATGATTAGCCCTGGCAAAAAGGCAGGGGGTGGGTGAGAATAGATGGTGATCTAGTCACAGACAGGGTCAGAGGGGATTGCAGCCCCATTGCTAAGCCATGCATGACAGTTTTGTAGCAACAACAGTGACAGAAACAACAAAATCCCACTGGGCTTTGGCCTGGCGGTGTCATGTCATGTTGCAGCTTCTCTGCTGTGGTGTCTTGGACTGAGCTGAGATTCCAGCCCTTACTGTACTTCCTGTAACTGATGACGTGGTTTGTTTTTTACAGCCAGCAGTGAAGCTGCTATATAACAGAAGCAACAACAAATATTCCTACACTAGGTAAGTGACTTTAGCTGGAGTTTCTTCACTCAGAATCAATGACAGATTGGTGTTGGCATGCGCTCAGTTTTTTTTCCAATTAATTTCAAACTTTAGTCAGAAAGGAGCCTACTGTCACCAATGGAGGGCTAAGCATGTGCTATTTCTCTGCCAGAGGAGTTCCTCTAATACTTAAGTGCAGCTGGCAGAGGCTCCTGGCCAGCTGCTGGCCTGCATTCCCTATGGGCTAGAGCACATCAGTTGAAGATAGGAAGCCGTCCTTGGTGCAGTGTTCTCAATAAGTGGTGTGGGACCTTGTCCTCCCTTCCTTATGTCTGTATATGTTTCATAACATAATGCTGTTTCCATCCAGCTGGTGCTGAGCTTGACCTTAGGAATGGTTTTATTTGGATGATAGAATTTTGTACACAAATGCAATGGCCTTGGACAGTATTATTCACAATACTGTTGACCTATTACTGCTTCTTCAGCAGCAGGTTTTCCTCCTTGTACTAGTCAAATGAATTATCCACTGCAGTCGTGGATAACAACTGTGAACACTGCTTTGATAGAGACACAGTAAGTCAAAAGAAGCTGTACGTATGGGTCTGTAAATACTCACTGCCTGAACCCCCCTTCTGTTCTGTGTGCTGTCTTAATTACCCTAATGTGACTGCCGCCTGCCTTCATCTCTCACAGCAACTCTGATGACAACATGCTGAAGAACATTGAGCTATTCGATAAGCTTTCCTTGAGGTTTAATGGGAGAGTGCTCTTTATAAAAGATGTGATCGGAGATGAGATCTGCTGCTGGTCTTTTTACGGGCAGGGGCGGAAGATTGCCGAAGTCTGTTGCACTTCCATTGTTTATGCTACTGAGAAAAAACAGACAAAGGTAGGAGTAAACCCCTGAATGCTTCCAGCAACAGGCCCAGCTGCTGTCAGACTGGCATCCTGACATCTGTTCCATTTTGAACACTTCTTTCATTGTTTAGCATCTCTATAGAATAATCAATGCCATTCAAAGTGGGGCTCATCCTGTGGGTTCGTTAGGGCAGGGACTGCTTGGCTGTGGCACTTAACACAGGGCAATTGTGGTATTTCATAATGCAAGTTCAGTCCAATTCCTTATCTTTAGACAAACTTCCGCATTTAGCTGCGTTTGGTTTACATCCCTGAGTAAAGACAGATCTTGGTGAGCAGTGGCATGCCTTCCCTGTGCCACCTTTCCTTTCCCAGGAGAAATCTGAGTCTGCCCTGTGGGCAGGCCAGCTCAGAAAAAAAAAAAGCCACCCAGGCTGCTGGGTCTCAAAAGCTGAAAGCAAATAATAGAACAGAAACGATTGTGCTGTAGAGGATTTCTATGGCTAGAGTGCAATTAAAAAATTTAAAAAACTGGAAAGGTATCAGGAATTAAAAATGAGGTAACCTGGTGCCTGCAGTGACTGGCAGTAGGTGGGAGTGACCTTCTCTTTCTTCGGTGGGCAGGTGGAGTTCCCAGAAGCCCGCATTTACGAGGAGACACTGAACATTCTGCTGTACGAGTCCCAGGATGGGAGGGGACCTGACAACGCACTCTTGGAAGCCACAGGAGGGGCAGCTGGCCGCTCCCATCACTTAGATGAAGATGAGGAGCGAGAGCGCATCGAACGCGTGCGAAGAATTCATATTAAACGTCCAGATGACAGGGCCCATCTGCATCAGTGAGCCGAGCGACAGCCGCAGACTGCGCAGCTCTGTCTGGAAGGTGCTGCCCTTCCTCTGATCGATTACCTGCAGCAGAGGACCAGGCGGTTTAACGTCTGTTCAGCAAAGTTGTAAATTACGTTTTGTAACAAACTAGTTATTTGGGGTATTTAAATGCAGTAGTTCTAGGACAAGAATAAATATGGTTACTGGGCATACGATAGATAATGTAAGGACCTGTTGAGCATCTGGAGAAATGCCCTGAATTTTTAGCACTCTTGTCTTTGCTATTTTGTGGCTGGAGAGGAAGAGGGCTGGCTTCCTTTGGCTTTAGTAATTATCCTGCACTTTAAAAACAAAACAAAAAACAAACAAAAAGGTCAGTCAGCCATATACCTTCCCTCCGGGCACTCCTTGACCCTGTCTCCTCCTAGGTGTTCAGGCGTGGGAGAAATGCAGTGATCTAACCACACCAGAGCTATGCAGAGCTGCCTTTCTCCCAGGCCTGTAGGCGATAGAGTTGGTAGCTCAGGGTTGCCTTGGTGTGACTCCTGGAAGGACAAATGACGCATGCTGACTGGATTCCTGTAGTGCTGGGAGGCAGAGGGAGCCCTCTCGGAGCGGTGGGAGGGAGCAGGGGGAGCTGTGTGGGCTTGGCTGGCCGTGGCTCCCTGCGGCTCTTGGGACCTGCTCTGCAAAGAGTTCAGCAGAGCTTCTACAGCAGTGGACTGTGGAGACCCACCCCTGCTTTATCCATACAGTTCAAGGGTGGAAGACGTTAAAATTCCTCCAAAAGGATGATCAGGAGTAAATTGTACGCGATTGCTTTTCCTTAGGGTGGTGTTGCTACCAGTTAGCGCTCAGAACTTCTGCCTGACCCTGGATCTCAGCTGGGGAGTTTATTTCCATCAGATCACAGGTCAGTAAGCTGTGCTTTCTTTACTACAGGTAAAGCAGTAGTCATAACGGGTTCAAAACCTCTGTGCCAGCCTAGCCTAGGTAGGAGGCCAGCAGCTGTAGTTCAGTTCTGTAACTGATACAGGAGCATCGTCTTGCTTTGAGCAAGGGCAACGTGAGTACCATGGGGAAGAGGAGTAGACAGTGGCCCAGAGGCAGTTATTTCTTGTTCGACTTTATTCTGAGTGTATTCCAAGTCTTTTCAGAAATGGCAGCTGTGTGTGAAAGGACAGAGCTAAAATGTTGTGTAGAGAAGACCTCTGTGGTCTAGTTTTCTAAGAGTACTTTTCTATTATAAATGAATATTTTATCTACCTCCTCATCTCTTGTTGCCTATTGTGGAGTCAAGTAACAATTACAGTGGAAGATCGTGTATTATTCAATAGGACTGGATGCTAAAGGGTAATGAGCAGAGCCACAGCTGTAATGGTTAGTGTAACAAATACTGAGAGGGAGAGAAACCCGACATAGGAAGTCTTAAACTTGCAGTCAGGCTGGCACCTTGGCAGACACCAGAGTACTTTGGCCTGTTCTGGAGATTTTTTGACCTTTCATCTGGAATATCTGGCCTTAATGACCAGACATCTGACACAGAGCAGCTGCTCCGTGTTCCTGGTCCTCAGTGAGGTGGCTATTTGCTTTTGCCCAACTTCCTGCTGCAAGGATTCCTACTCCTGGCTCAGGGCTGCTAATGGCATGTTAACATTTTAAAAACCAAAGGTGTTGCCAGCATCACCAGCTTTGTGACTCCAGTGCTTCTATTTCAAATAGCAGTTACGTCCCAAACTACATTTAGCTTGTTTGTAAGGCTAAAATAAAGCGTTAGGTGTTTGTTCAGTGTTGCAATTTTGGATCATCAAGTAAAGCTAAAAAGATTTCAAAGTTAGGCTGAGGTCATCTTTCTAGTAACCAAAGACTTTTCTAAGTTACAGACTGCTGATGTCTGTGGCAGATGTGGTTGTTGTACCTGTCTCCTCTACTCGTTCTTCTTCAGCTACTGATTTCTAAGTAAGAGCTCAACAGTGAACAGTTACCCTGTAGTTCAGCAGCTTCAGCTATGCCCTGACAGGTATGGGCTTCTATTTTAAGCTGTGCTTGAACATGTTTGTGAGAAGTCCATAGTGCAGATTGTTGCGAAGGTCCCAGTGCCTCTCCCTTCTTACCTTCCTGATGTGATAATCTGGGGAGTGTGAACAGAAAGTCCTCTGAATTGCTCTGTTTCTGCAGCACGGTGTACTTTGACACTTTTGACACGTTGCTGGGCTGTTTTATGGGTTTCTAAGTGTCTGTAGCAGACCTGCTGCCCTTGAAGGGGTCTGGGCTCTGTGCTACAGCAAGCCATTCAAGCTCCCTTCTCTCAGCAGTCCTGCTGTGCTGCTGCCAGGCATCAGTGGGTGAAAAGAAACACCAGCTGATTGCTGTAGAACAGGTCAATAGTCCTGCAGCAAACCCTGCTCGCTTCATTAACGCCAGAGAGCTGGCTCTGTCCTGTGAGAGAGGAGGGACAGGCCATCTCCATCCTCAGCTGTGCTGAGCTCCCTGCTTTTCCCATACAGTGCAGGGTAGACTCCAGCAACCCAGCACTGGCTGCTCAAAATCCAGTCACGTCCCGTGGTGTGGAAGCAGGTTCAGCTCCAGGAGGTGACATGTGTTGACACCAGTGCTAAGCACCTGACAGATCACATCTATGTGATTAACTTCTCTGTAAATAGATTCTTAACTGGCTTCAGGATTTCCTCTTTCAGGTTTTGCAAACTAAGTTCTTAAAAACCAGGGGATGATTATTTTTAATCTTTGTACAGCGGTTTATATAGCTATTGATTTAGTAAGTCACTCCAGGAGAGTTTTGAGTAAGCTTTCAGTTTCGTTACTGCATTTATAGGCAGACTCTGTCTTAACATGCTCCTGACTTAACCCTCTGCGTGCTGTAGTTGTGTAGTAAGGGTGTACTGCTGTTGTGTTAAACGTCCTTTACCTACTGGCCACTTGTCCTTGGTCTGTGGAGAGACTTTGTTAATGCCATTGCACAAATGCTCTCAGCTCTTGAGCCTTTTTATGGTAAATGGTTTTGCCTCTACAGCTTTCAGGTGAAGGTGGGGTACAGAGCGGCTGTCCTGGTCACAAGCAGCTCTTTAGATTATCTGGTACTGTCTTGCATTAACAGGGGGTGCAAACCTGTCTGGTTCCATTCTCTGGCACCCCACGACAAACACTAACAGTGACAGTACAGCAGAGTAGAGCGGACTAAAAATCTTACTTGTGGAAGTGGTTTTGTCCATCAGCATAATGCACAAAAGCTGGACTAAAAACCTGCAGCTTGTATTACAGTTAGGGCTGCATGGTGGAGGCAAGAGTGACCACCAGCCCCTGGCTTAAAGGTGTTTTAACAGGTCAGGGTGTTTACTCCTGCCTGTATGGGTACAGTTGTAGCACCAAAGCAGCTACTCCTGTATTTACACGAGGCAGGCTTTGGATCCTACCCCAGGCTCCACCTTAGAGCAAAGGGTAGGTAGAACCTTTCAGTCTTAATGGAGTCATTCCATTTCGTGGACAATAGCAGTAAATTCATCTGTGTTCTGTACAATCATTCCCTCCCACTTTGTACTTATGCACAAAAAAAAGCTTAAGCTGGATTTCAGTGTATGGTTGATGTTTGCAATATGTACTTTTTTTAAAGAATATAACACAATAAATTAGAAGATATTTCATATTTACATGCGAGTCACTTTATTACTTGTTTTGAAGCATGCTGTCCTCACGGTCCATGGAGCTGGAAGGAACTTTCAGGAAGAAATACCAGACATCATCCCTCCCTCCTGGGTGTTAAGTTCTACCTCCTGGCACTGCTCATGGCAGAGGCACCAGGGGTCTGGCTCTGGGGACTCTGCAGACCCCATGATTTAAAGGCAGCAAGTCAAGGGTCAAGTCTAGGATTCAGCCTAGCCGGAAGCAAGCTGGAGCAGGAGCTACACAAGTTTGCCTCAACATGAGGCAGCAGAGTAAGTGCTGTGAACACAGTGTCCAGGCAGGAGGCAGCAGAGAATGCCTGTCTTCCGCCCACTCCCCTCATAGCTGCCCCAATACACCTCAAGGGAACAGCAGTGCCTACCACACTCCTGAGGGAGCAGCCTCAGCTCTGTGGACGGGGATAAAGGTTCAGCAGCAGGAGACTGGCTTCTTCTGAACTGGATTGCACCAAGCCACCACGTCCCTCTTTAAGAAGCGGCATTTTCATCCTCTTTTATGGTTTTGCTTCCACTGCACTGTAGCTGCTGCACAGGGCTAACCAGGACAGTGTTACTCTAAAAGCAAAAAGATCTTTGCCCATGTCAGAGCAGACAAGAAAGCAGCTTACTGAGATTTCCAGGTGAGCAGCTTCATACGCTGATACACCAACAAAAATATCAGCACCAGCCCTTCTGCTACATTTAACCATCTCCACGTGCCAAAGGACTAGCTGCTGGTTTTAAAGGCTTTGCCAGTCTGCCCGAGGGAAAAGGTGGGTTTAGACCAGAGTTAACGTCATTGATCTGCACTTGATGCAGGTCTGGTGAGTTGTGACTCAAAGTACAGCTAGAGAAGCCTTTTTGCTTCTGTCTTAATCCTTCCTGACTGGCCAGAGCTCTCAGCATTACCAAGCACACAGAGATGGACATTTTAAGTGTGGAACCAACTTCTGGTTTAAGCATTTTCCTGTGACTGTAACGAGCATCTATGCTCACTGGAACGTTACAGCAACAAAATGGAATTTATTTAACTATAGTTGAATAGTTTTAAACCATAAAAAAAGAGCCTAAAAGATGCAAGCAAACTCTTAAATCACAGCAGCCCTATGGCATCAGATTCCAGGGGAGATGTGAGTGCTGGTCTCATCCTGCAGGCTCCTTTCTGTTCCTAGCCAAGACACTGACCAGGAACAGGAACTGTTTCTCATCAAAACATTGCCTGGGTTGACACCTGGTATGAGAAAAGGAAGGAGCCGTTAAATCATTAAAACGGCAAGTGTTATGTCCTTGAGGTGTCCTGTGTGTGAGAAAAGATGTTGTGTTGTTCCTGTTTAACAATTGGCATTGGAAGACAACTCCCTTCACCTCGGGACTGCAAGGACAGCTAACCAGTGCCCAGAGGGTGTTACATCTTGGCATGTAATTCTTCCTTGGAGCTGTCAGCTAACTACCAAACATGCTAAGTTAGCTAGTGAAGCAGCAAAGACCCACATCTTTCCTTGTTCCTCCAGCCACACTGGCAGTTTACTGCCTTGCAGCTGCAAGCTGGTGGAGGCGGGTTTAGCACACCTCCCTGCCTGACCACAAGCAAGGTCAGAAGCAAAGCTTCCCCATTTCCCAGAGCTATGTATGGAGCCAGAATTCATTCCCCCTTCAGTGGCAGCTCTGCCCGGACTGCCACTGGCTCTGGCAGATCCTTCCTTCTGAGATAACCTGCTTGGGTGACAAGGAATGCTTCCCTCCATCCCCCAACCCATTTCAGAAATAACTTGGTTGAGGGGGGCAACAAGAGATGGCACACTTCACCCGAGTCCTCATTTCGCAGGTGCACATTGAATTTGGGCTCAGGCTAGATCCTCTAAATGACCAAGCCAGGAGAAAGCCTTGCTCCCTCTCCCCATGCTAACTTGGGAGAGCAAGTAGCAGCGACAATTCGCGTGCAGGGTACAGGGCTGCAACTCCCGACACAGCAACGACCATCTATTACGCATTATCTTACACAGGTAGATACTGATGGGGTAGTTCCGTCATGCACCTCTGCTCTGTAAGGGGAATCAAGTCCTCTGAACTCCTAAAGAGCCCTTGCTAGAACTTAGCTGTGCTCTCTGCAGGGGCTGAGCATCAAAAGGAGAAAGCACAAGTCGTATTCCCGGTGCTTAGGTGAGGCCTTACCACGGTTAGTTGTCCATTTTTGGCTTTGAAGACCTGAGGCTCCTGCCCGACGGTAAACACCATCGTCCCTTCCTTCCCAGAGCCAATGCGGAACTGAAGACTGCAAATACAGAATGACTTATTAGATGCTTTCCTCACAATAGGCTTTACTTTAAGCCCCCTTTATTTCTGTTCCCTTGGCAAATCTCGTTGGATTAGAAGATCAGAGCCCTCCAGCTTGGGTAAATTTCCTAAACAATTGCATTATACCACACAACCCAGAAGGGTTTGATGAATGGAGCATGCCTGCATTTGAATTTTCCTGGCACAATTAAGCACTAGAAGATAAGCAGATCTGACCTGGAGAAAACCACTGAACATACAGAATCCAATTACAATTGAAACGCAAAGGCCAGAGAGAAAAGCTGGAGCAGAAGTACAGGTTTTATATGCCAGTTTCAATTCGTGTAGAGATTTGAAAGACAGACTGCATCCACCTGCCATTAGCTCGGTGGCGTGACTGAGAAGGTTCCTGTGCTCAGCAATCACATTTCAGGACCTTCTCAGCCTTTTAGGGAGAGGAGCATTTATCCTGAAGTGACCCACAGGCTCAGCCCAGCAGGCTTTCCTCAGAGCTGGTGCTAATGAGATCCGTTGTGAAACCACTAAACCCACAACCTCACGCCTAGGTCACAACAGCAGAAGCGTGGGGAGGAGGGAAAAAAAAAAAAAAAGAAAAGTGTTTTTAAAGTACGGTCACCTATTAACAAGGCCAGGGTTTAGGCAGATGGGTCCTGAGCAGCACACCTAGCAAGGTGCAACTGCAACTGCCATGGAAGCAAGCTTCATCAGTGCATAAAAAGGGTATAATGGTTTTTAATATAGTTTCTTGTTCCAGTGCATCCCATCTCATTTCCCTGTGTCTATGAAAGGGAGCCTTGAAAACAACCATGCTACTGCAGCAGACCTAATCAGCTTAGGGCACTGTCTGCTGGGATGATGTTGATAGTTTTGACCCAAGTAGTCCAGGCCTAACAGTTTTTGAAGCAGGTTCTTCCATAAAATCCAGCCTACACAGTATTACCCGTTCAACTTATTCCTTACCTTCCCTGCACAACTTTCACAAGGTTTTGCTTATTGGCCAGCATGCAGAGCTTAGTGACCGTCTCAAAGATATGCTCACACTGAAGTATCACATCTCCCTGGAAACAAACAAATAAACAAAAAATAATAAAAGAAAAAAAGAGGCATAAAGTGACATGGCATCGCCCCAGCACGTAAAAGCCATGCAGCCGTTGTGCAGTCAAACTCCTTTCTAATGCTAGAGTAGCGACTGCTGTGCAGAGTTGACTGCCAACAACACAGCAGGTACTACCCTAAATGTACAAGTTTGGTTTGTTAAGCATCCTTTCTAGGGGCTATTTAGGATTTATAGCAACTTTGGCTCTCTCTCAAAAAAAAAAAAAAAAAAGAAAAAAAAGAAAAAGTGAATACTTCCACGGTAACACAGCAAGAATGTAAAAGTCTAGCTGCTTACAGAATTAGTAGACACCGATAATTGTGTAATCCCAGCATTTCATAGGGACTTATTAGAAGCATCAGCTACAAGACCTGGCTTCTGACCACAAGCTCGCAGTAGCTACGTTACAATTTTCTACCTTCTGCTTGTTGTCCTCGGGAACATGAATGACCACAATCCCATCGCTCAGGTTACTGGTGGAAATACCTTCAAAAGAAATCCAAGAATTAGAAGAAAAACTACCAAAGACAGTTCCACACCACCACCACCGCCTTCCCAGCATGAGGGTGCTGTTCCTACAGGAACAGTGCTCCAGCCCTGACTTGCTTGCAGAAGGCAGCCACGTTCCTGAGGGAGGGCTCTGTACTTAATGAAGTGTGAAAAAACTGCACCCCCCTGCTTAGAGCCAAATGCAAAGATACTGCTCTGAAGAATTAATCTAAAGTTGTCAAAATACCTTCCGAAATCCATTTTTCTGTCATCCACTTGTCCGGAACACATTTCCAACAGTGGTTATTTAAACACAGTGCATTAGTTGTTTGGTCCATACCTTTCCATGCTGCCTTTGTTTTGGTAAGGGAGGAGGCAGAAAGCGTGTCTTCTATCCCCAGACAATTCTATCCCCAATGACAGGATTAAAAAACACCTACAAAATGGGGTAGGCAAGGTAGGGGTTTTTTTTTATTGTTTTGTTTTTTCCTCCCCTCTATTTCAGCATAAAGGGATGTCCTCCTGCATTTAAGTATTTGAAAGAGCTGTGTCCTTGTACTCATAATTTATACTTCAAGGAACTGCATGCTGACACACAGACCCTCTATCCATCCCCCAGGAAAAAAGCATTCTCAGATAGATCATTGCTTCAAGTATCTTGGAAAAACCGAGTTCCAGAAGTTTGTCTTTCCACCCCCAGGGTCACTGGTGGGAAGGGAAATCCCACACCGACTTCCACCGTTACCTTTCAGAGTGGTGTAGTCAATTTTCTGCTTGATCTTGGCCATTTCCACCACATACGCTGAGGACTGGGTCAGAACAAGTAACCGGTCTCGTGCTTTGAACCCGTTCCTGTCGTATTTTATCACGGGGGTCACATACTGAAAACAACGAGTCGGTATCAGCATCTCTCTCACCTGCAGGATCCTGCGCTGGAAGCAGCTCAGCAGGGAGCAGACCGCACCGCAGAGCTGCGGATCCCAGCTGCTGCCAACCTCTGCTTATAACCATCTGGTTTCTTTATACTTGGAAATTCGGATGGTAGAATCCTGCTTTGAGAAAGATGGTTTACCTGTGCCCTCTATGCCATAACCATGGGAAGTGCAGTGCACGCACCTGCACTTCTGCCCGTTACAGCCCAAATAGGCTCAGCGATGCTTGCAAAGCTTTCAATACAAGGAATCTTTAATAATTTTTGTCCAGGTGCAGTTTGAGACTTGTCTCCAATTTAAAAGCAAGGAAATACTCGCCATGCTGCTGTTCAGTCTGCCCTGCCATGGCGGCACGGCTGCAGGACAGCCTCAGGCATCACGGATCGCCCAGTCTAGGTGACTGACCGGCTCCAGAATTCCAGCAAAGCTGGTTCGAGAGCGGCTGAGCTCCAGCTGTCCTTCCCTTACCTTTATCGTCTCACCGTGGATGAGCTGCAGTACTTTGGGGTTTATATCATTCTCTTCTGAAGAGCAAACCAGAAAGATAAACTGAGTGCAGGTGACAGACGGCCGCCACTCCCACCAGCAAACCCCCAGAGCTGCGTTGTCTTCATCCCGTTAGTCCCTGTCCCCACGGTACACTCCCTTCTAAACAGGGGGTGTTCGCTTCCAGCTGCTCCTAAACCCATTCCAGCGATTCTTCCTGCCTGGCAGGTAATTCACACTGGCAGGTACTGCCTGTTCTCGGTTTGGGCTCCGGCACAAAAGAACTTGTGCCAGGAACCAGGCAGAGCATTTTTCCTTCTCCAGCTGAAGCTCTCCGGGACCTTCCACTAATGATCCCAGCATCTCACCCACACACCACCGCCACCGCGCCCTGCCCGGGCTCCCAGCTCCCTCGCCCTCCCGACACACTGCCAGGGCTTCCTTCTCACGCCTTTTATGTGCTTAACACCGACTACGTGGATTCCCAAGCTGCCCATCTCTCCAGTCCTTCGGACTGGATCCTCACAGCTGGCGCTGCTGCACTGCAGCATCCCCGCTCAGCCTCCCCGCTCCATCCAGCACAGCAAGGCTGGGTCCTGACCCATCCCACCCGTCCCTGGGTTTATGGCTCTGTCCCAAGGGGAATTCCAGGCACCCCCAGTCTGAGAACAGTCTGGCAGACTGATGGCCACATTTAGCATCACTAGACATGACAGAGGAAGGGAACCCCAGTGGCAGGGCCCAGACTGGGTCTGACAGAGGCGATGCTGCCTCAGCCAGATGGGAATTTCTCTTGGAAACCGAGTCCATGTTGACTTTTCCTGAGCAAGGAGCACGTGGCCGAGTCCTTCAGGGGTTTGTGTACTCACTGAGCCGGGTCTCCATGAAAGGCTGGTTTATGCTCTGCTGGTAGCCCTCCTTCTTCCCTCGGAAAACGGCACTTGCTACCACTTTTTGCTGCAACTGTTGTGAGAAGGAACAGCCTTTACCCTCCTAGAGTTTCCCCATCAGGAACACCAGCCGTCATAACCCAGGCACCGTTACTGCCAGCATCATCCCTTCGCCCGCGCAGCATCCCCCTGGCTTCTTCCAACAGCTTTAGGGTTATTCCTGCGTT
Source organism: Ibycter americanus (assembly GCA_035590275.1). Classification (NCBI taxonomy): domain Eukaryota; kingdom Metazoa; phylum Chordata; class Aves; order Falconiformes; family Falconidae; genus Ibycter; species Ibycter americanus. The sequence continues at coordinate 94,872,677 of JAVJGI010000001.1, forward strand.
ACACCGAATAACGGGGTAGTAGAGACTAAGCAGCCCTACAGATTTTTCTTCTTTCTAATTACACGAAATGCAGTTTTCATGCCATAAGATTCAGACCCACGTGGCTGTAGGAGAGCTGCATATTGCAAGCGCCGCTGGCTCCAGGCTGCGGAGCGTTCGCTGAGCGAGAGGAGCAGCGGTGTGTCAGAAGGTGCCGCCTGTGTTTCGGACAGTTCACAGACAGCAGCTATCACACCTGCACAGCGTGTTTTAACTCACACATTCGCATTCCACGTATTAGTTACCTGCACTTTCCTCTCAGCACTAACACCTCGGCAGTATTTCCTCACTAGGTTCCTAACGCAGATTTTCTGTAGCATCTCAGATGTCTACATTAAAAAAAAGAAGAAAAAAAAAAAAAAAAAAGTAGTGAAGTTGTGCCAACAGCTCCTGCTGCAGTCCTAACAAATACATGCCCCGTGCAAGCTGTTCTGAACACCTAGTTACAAGTCCATCTGGGCTCCCCCAGCCCACCAAGAGCTTTGCTACCAGGGGAGGGTTAATGCCCAGCAGCAGCTGAAGGGCACAGCACACCGAGCAGCTGAGTCATCACTAGAGTTACTAAACACAGCAAACCCCATCCGTCACCCTCAGACGAGACCGCTGGGCTGCACACGCAGCACACCGTTAGCATTGCTCTTCCCATTAACTTCCCTCTGAGCTTCCCAGTTTCCTGGGCCACCTCACCCACCAAGCACCGGCCACAACCAGCGTGGGAGAGAGCTGCTTTGGTCCTGAGCCAGGCTACGGGCAGAATCAAAGGGGCCATAACAAATGTCAGCAGCTCTTCCGAAACGAGGGTTCTGCTGGCAGCAGTTTGAGTTTGGCCAATTCATGCACTGAAGCTACTCGCCCCGCCAAAGGGGCTGAAAGGCTACGGGTCTGGCTGTGCTGCAAGCTTCAAACATTGTGGCATTAATTTTGTCTTTAATCGGGCTCACGAGTTCACTTTTCTGTCAGTGCATAGTCTTTTCTATTGCTAAAAAGCACAGAGCTCCCTCCTTCCCCTTGGAAAAATAAATAGTGCCGTTCCTCCCACTCCCATCCTCCCCCAAACACCGGGATCTCAGGGTCTTCCAAAGGCTCTGCCATCGTGCCAGAATGGGGGACAAGCCAGCAGGACATCACTTCTTTTTTCCTACATGAAGCGTGCACACAGGTGACCACAGAACAGAGGCCACCTTCCCCTCTCCCAAAGCCTGCAGCAACGCTCACCTCTTCCAGGACGGAAGGAGGCTGGAGCCAGCTCTTGTCCAAGACATTTTTTGGAACGTGATCTCTGAGCTTCATCAAGTACTTGTACTGCACAAGCCGCACAAATCTGATGTTTTCTGGGCAAAGGGGTTTCTTCCGATTGATGAAGCCATTTATGAACCTACAAAAAATATCCGGACCAGAACTTCCACGTTACCTTCAGAAATCAATGGAAACGAAAGGCAAGGCACAGAAGGCACAGGACAGGCTAACAGATCGTTAACTCATGTACACCATCACCTGGGTTACAGCAAGGGAAATCTTAAGCTTTATAATATTCTAAACATTAACACTTTTTTTCCCAGGTTCTGTTGGCCAAAATACAGAGTTAGAAAAGAAGACCAGCTCTACATCTGATGCAGTATTCAAGAGTTGGGTTTAAGGGAGCAGAGAGGGAGGACCACCTACAAGAGAACAGACAGGCGTGCAAAGGTTGGTTTGTCGATCCTCTGTGCCAATCTAAATTAGCAGAGCGACAGAAATTTGTGCGAGTCCGAGAACTCACGACGAGGTGACAGGCATTTCTGATCAACCCCATCTGGCAACTGTCCTCCTGACTGCAAGGAGAGCTTAGAGATGGGTGTGAAGGAGATGGTTCTGACTCACCGTACTGCCAGTACTCTGGACTCATTGTCCAGAGACCATCACCACACTGTGACCCACCACCCACAACCCTCCCCACGACCACCACACAGCGATAATTACTGCCTGATTATCTGAACTGCCCACGTCCTCCTCTTGGCCTCCTTCCGTGCCAGCGCTCCTCGCCAACAAGCCTCCAACTTGATAGCTGCAAGAATTAATCAGGTCCTTGTATTAGCACCAGAGGTCCCGTGCCATATGATCCTTTAAATTCACACAGCAGAAGTTGTAACTGGCTCTTCTGCAGAGCTTCCCATCAGCTGATCTTTACAGTAAGAAGTTTATAACATTTTCTTTTCCATCGCAACAGGTTGATCCAGTACCACCTGCACCACCGAGCTCAACACCAAGGCGGTACCAGACCTTGTCATCACTCAGCCTCCTGCTGTCCCCTGCACGCAGCCAGCAGCCCATCGCAGAAAGCTGGCCCGGGAGCCTGCAGCAGTTTATATCAGCCTGTCCACTGCGATAAGAGGGGCTGTTCCCCCAGCAGTCCATGAACAAGTCCTGGGTACCCCAGTCCGTGCCCACATGCACAGCAGAGGGTGCTGCCGCTGTGCAGAGCTGCTCCCACAGCCCATACCTGTGTGAGGCCAAGAGCAGCACATGGTGTGAGGAGCTAAACAGCACTAGAGACCTCTGTGAATGCTCTTCATGCAGCCGCCACCTGCACCTCACCCGAACACCCACAGCCCTGCCAGCAAGCTGCCAGTGCTGTCTGCAGCAGCATGGATACGTGACCTCCCCAAGCTGCAACACCTACTGGGAAGTATAGCCCTAAGAAAAGAATCCTCGATTCCAGAGCCCATACCTGCTCCTCTCTTCTTCATGTACTCTCTTTTCCCAAGGCATCCTTTATATTTGGCCTGTAGTCTTGAAACTGGCAAAAAGAAGGAAAAAAAAAAAAAAAAAAAGCAAAAAAAAAAGAAAACACGCACAGAAATTGCTATTATCTACAGGATCATGGCATTCAGGAGCTGTGCTCCCAGCAATCAGACACCACGTGCCAAGGCACAGGAGGGTCTGCACCACCACCGAGGAACAAAGGTGCCAGAACACCAACAGGACCAAAAGTAGCCTGCGTAGGTACACGTGCCCTTAGGCAGCCCCAGGCATTTATGCATTTCAAGTAGGTACAAAAGGTAACACAAGGATGAGACAGGTGGTATCCCAATCCCAAGGGAAAGGTACTTGGCGCATCTAGGCATGGACCAACAGTCACTAGTAGGACCGAGGAGCTCTAAAGGAGGTATGTGTCCAGGACTCGAGCAATAAAGCTAGTGATTTCTCCCCACCCTGGAAAAAGATAGGGGTTTTCCTTGGGCTCCCCAGACCCCAGGCCAGGGGTCTCCGCTCGCACCGCGGTGTGTCTGCTACGTGACCCTAGAGCCCAGGAACACAGTTCACGCAGGCTCTGCTTCTTAGTCTATATACAGGTAAAGGGAACCGAAACCATACCCAACATGTGCTTTCTGAATTCAAATGCATCTTCAGTAGCAAACAGAGTCTTTGGGAAACGAATGAATATTTTGGTTCTGAAAAAGAGACCATGAAGAGCTTATTTGCAGCGAGCCATCATTTCAGCTGCCCTAACCTGGCTCAGAGTCCTCCAGCTAGCTGTAACGTTAACAAGTTACATCTCCTTCCACCGCCAGCTCTTCCTTTGGCTGGCTGGCACACGCTGAAAGGGCGCAGAGGGCTTGGCAAAGGGTGGCAGGGAGAGGGAAGGAAGCAAAGCACCAGTTACTGCACAAGGTCCCCGGTGCCCTGGAAGGTGCTGTGTGGAGACCTCTGCCTTTATAGAACTTGAATTCTCAATGCTGGGATGCCTGTAAGTTTTCCCAGGAGCTGCAGAGCTCAGGATAAGCAGCCAAAACCCAGTGGAAATAGGTTTCCTTGTCTTAGCCATAGGTTGAAGGTGACGTTAGGGAGCCCTGCCTTGCCCCATCATCAAGGACATCCAGGTTGTGGTTCAGGAGTCATTGGAAATATCAGTTAAAAAAACCACCAACCACCATGCCTAAGCCAGACCAGGTGCCTTGGGTTGCCCAAGCAAACAGGAGGACCTGGAGCAGAAGCAAAGCAGTCCGTCTCCCCAACTCCCCTAACCCAGAGGGGCTGAAGAAACTAGGCTGGATTCAAGCTTCCATGGAAATAAAAAGCTGAAAATAAAAAGGAAATTCACGCAGCTGGGCTTTTTTGTGCCTCCTTGCTCCTGTGCATTGTATACCTTTGGGGTGGGCCTACTTTGGCCTGTTTTAAGGAAGTCACTAATCCAAAGCCATCAGGTTTGCAGACCCAGGCAGGTCCACCCCCTTCCCGTGGCCAAGCAAGAGCCAAGCTAAAGGCATCTCTTCACACCACTACATCTTGCAGCTCTCCAGGAAGCACTGCACGGTGGCTTGCAGTCACAGACAGGACAGAAGGTCAAATCTAGCAAGCACCATGCAGCTGAGCAGAAATGACAGCTAGAGAAAGGAAACTTACCTTCCTAATTTGTATTCCTCAGGCTTGTAGCCAATATGCTTGATGAGCCTCTCCACACCCTCAGCTGCTGGCCCATGCCAATGTGGCCAGGTAGCCGGACAGAGGGATTTATACCTGAACGATCAGCAAGACATCAAAACAAATGACTTTATTTGAGGAACCTCTTCCTGAAACTCTCCCTGCCAGATTCTTGCTGCTTTATTCAAGGCAGGAGATGCCAAGCAGACCAAAAATGGATACAAATAAAAGACACATACGAAGGTCACCTTTGGTGCAGAAAAGTGTCTGCTGACACCTCCACGTTCTCCTGCTGCTGGAACTTGAGGTTTAAACAAACCTTGCCCTGAAGCCAGCCCTCCTGGGAGGCCAGGTCTACCTGGCTAGAGGGCAAAACAGTTCCACTTACCTTTGCAAGAAGAGCTCGTACTTCCGCCGGTACGCGAAGCCGGCTCGTCGCACCCGCAAGTGCTCCATCAGGCCCAGGTATTTCACCTGATGTCGGGTCAGAGAATCATCAAACTTCCCTGTAGTAAAAACACACATTCACCGATAAATACTGCCTGTGGGAGCTCACTCACTTGTCCATGTATTGGGACAAATAAGGAAGGAATTGAACCCACAGTTACCCAGGGTGATGACTTTGCTGCTAGCTTAAATAAGATTTTTAAAATATATATATACACACACACACTTATAGCATATATATATACACATATATATGCCGTACCTAGCTACAAACTAAAGTCTCTATCACTTCTTCTCAACTGCATCCTCAGCCCAACGCCTTACCAGGCTCCTTGTTGTCGTTGGGTTTAATGCATCGGATGTAAGAAGGCTCCTTGGACATCAGGATTTCTATAAGACTCATCAGACTGTTCTTGAACTGGGTTGCAACCTAAGACAACATTGAAAGAACTTTCTCAGCTTTGGAACCCATCACTGCAGTAATCGAAATCAACTCATTCCCTGCGCTCCTCCAAGCACTCTAAGTGAAAGGCTGACGTATGCATTAGTAGCACGAAGCTTTTGAAGCCTAGTCGATCGTACGTTACCTGGACAGAGTGCTTAGCTGGAATATTTGAACCCCTGCCATGCAACTGGACACGCAAGGCAGCCCTTCAGTAGCTACCTACCGTTGGATGCTAGGCACAGGGCTCATTTGAGAAGGATGCATTAATAACAACGTGAAGGTATATCACTTTGCTAGCTGCTGTCTCAACAACATCACTGTTTAAATACCAGGAAGCCAGCAGGGTATTTTTGCACACCAGCAAAAATTCCACTGAGTTCAGGACTAAGGAAGGATCAGTGTTTAAATCGAGACTTGGGAAGTTGAGTTTAGGTTCAAAGTTAAGACTAAAGATGCAGCTCACAGTCTCTGGTCGCCTCCTGTTGTCTAGTTCCGAGAGCAAGAAGCAGTCTCTCATGATGGCATTTTTAGAGTTGCACAGCACCTGGAACGGGAGAAATGAAAAGCAGCCGTATTTAGCAGCCATGCTATCCCTACTGTGATGCTTCCAAGCTTGAGCAGCACAGTTGTAAGGACACGCACGTGGGGGCCCAAAGAACAGCGCTAAGGAGAAACATACGTTCTTGTTTGCTACAGAGATTAAAGAAGTCTTCTGCAAAACGTTTCTGCTTCGAGCAAGGTAACTTGAGAGAACAGCATCCTTTTTTGTTCTTACCTCTTTCAGGTTTCTGTACAGTAGATCATTATTCTTCTCCAGAAATCCTGAAGGAAAAAAAAAAAAAAGAAAAAAGAAAGAGGTTAATTCTTTTGGAGGCTAACACTTAAGCACAAAATCTGGACATTTATATCCTCAAAAGTCCCGCTACATTCATGTGTATGATTTCCAAGAAACGGTACCTTCAGAGGGCAGATATTTTTGTAATTCATCTTCCCATTAAGTTATCACCTACCACATCAGCTTAAACATCCAGGTAACTTCCAGACTGGCGCTTTGTTCGCACTCACCCACAGCACAGTAAGTCACTTCTCCTGCGTAGTGAAGGAGGCGGAAATCCACCCAGTCAATGGATTTCCGTGTTTTCTGGTCCGCAAGCTTGCGACTGCAGGAAAAAAAACCAAACCACACTAAGAAAAAGCAGCAAAAAGAATTCCTCGGAAAAAGAATGGAAAAAGGGAAAAAGGGAAAAAGGGAAAAAGGGAAAAAGGGAAAAAGGGAAAAAGGGAAAAAGGGAAAAAGGGAAA
>JAVJGI010000001.1:94879410-94900652 GCA_035590275.1 Ibycter americanus
AAAAAAAAGGAAAAAAGGGGAAAAAAAAAGAGGAAAAAAGGAAAAAAAAAAGAGGAAAAAAGGAAAAAAAAAAGGGAAAAAAAGGAAAAAAAAAAGGAAAAAAGGGAAAAAAAAAGGAAAAAAGGGAAAAAAAAAGGAAAAAAGGGAAAAAAAAAGGAAAAAAAAAGAGGACCTTCTAGAAAGTCACCTGCACAAAAAGCAGCTGTAGGACAGCTGGAAGCCTAATGTTTGCTCCTCTTGGTGCACTGTGACTGTACAGTTACAGCCCATAATTGAACCATCACCCATGTGTCCGTTCTGAACAGCCAGCAGCAGAGGATGGGAGTCAGCTCCCCCAAACTGCAACCTATCCACTGCCATTTGGCAACCATCACCCTTTCCAGAAGTATTAAGATTTCTTCCCGTAACATTTATTTAAATACATTCTCGTTGCCTACGTGAGGAAAAGATTACCAGCTTCCTCAATTCCAAAGCGAATTGAGGAGGGGAAGGATTTTTTTGGAGATGTTTTCCCTTAGAGCAAGAACTCATGTGCAAAAGAGTAATCAAAATTTCCAAGAACAGTAGGAAAATTTTAGAAAGCAAGGGCTCCCGGGGAAAAAGAAGGAAAAAAAGAAAGAGCAACTTAACAGTTTAAGTTTCAGCTTTGTAAGCAGTTATAACACCAGAGTTGTGTGTCACAACAGCACATTAGTACATCAAAGTTCCCTTCCAAGAGCATCACCGGGCCCAGATCCCGTTTAAGTAGCTCTAGCACTTCTATTTAAAGCTTTTAATCAGGCAGCACAGCATTAAGGCACATTGTGGTGACAAGGAACTTGGCTACGAATTTCCCACTTGGCTGTGATGAACTCGAGATGTAAAACGGGTGACAATTCAGCAGCGTGACTCTGAATTGATGGCTCGTCAAAGCCTTTCCGTAGGCTCCTGCTGGGAGCTGCCGGAGCAGCCCAGCGCCAACACGTTCATCTGCCACCAAAGCCAGGTCAGAAAATACCACACACCGCTCATCTGGGAGACCCCAGCAGGAGCACGTTTCCTTCCTCTTCGTACTCAAAGCTCACACCTATCAAGATGGACTTAAATATTTATGTACCACTCACAGCTTAGGGCATTAGGGTCCTCTTCACGCGATCTTCAGCTTTCCCTGGAGTCAATGGGGGACAAAGCTGTGTCTGGCCAAAGCCATCTAACCTTCACAGGCTAAAATCACAGGCCAAAGTCGTCTAATATTTAGTCCCTAATTTGAGCGTGGAATGAAGCCAGACTCAAAGATCAGCATCACACTGCTAAAGAGACAGGATTCCCCCCCCGCCACCACCTCCCCAGTACCCCAGGTCCTACTCCACCAGCATAGCCCGTTACAGTGTTAGGCAGCGGACGGGCTGCTGGATTTTCTTTGGTACAAAGCAATACTTGTTCCCTCCCCAGTACTCTGTTATGGGTAAGAGGTGGGAAGAGTTTCCTCTGCCATAGGATACAGAGCAGAAATGCATACGTCACGAAGTGGGGATGATCTCCTACTTTCTCTTCCAGCTTTTCCAAGAAGCTCAAATCGGTCGCTTCACCAGGTCGTAAGCATTCTTCATCCTGGAACAGCAGACACCAGATCAAACGCTGCTCTGAACAGGCTACTCCCTCCTCGCTAACATTTGGTACAACTTTGTTACACAGAACCAACGAGCTTGGTTATGATTTGAGACGAGTTCCGTTTTATACAAGCAATTTCCTAGTTAAATCTAGAGCGTTATCTGTTTTCAGTGGAATTGCCTGGACAAATCAAATTAAGTCAAATCCATCTTTTTCTTCCAAATCTGGCAATGTCCTGCCTCATCCTTTATTATTTGTAGTTCATTTAAGCAAAACCAGGGAGAAAGATGACATTAGACACCAGAATCCAGAAGGACCCAAAGAACTCTCAGTCTGGATGAACTGCAGAGCTGGAGGGGAAAGACAAGCTTGCAGAATATTTTTTTCTAACCCAAGCAACACAACTCCTTCTGCTCGCCGGATTGTACTACGTGTAGAAAAGCCCTGCTTGAGAGAGCAGCCCATTGCAACGTGAAGCTAATGCTGAGCTTCAGCAGCACCTTTTCTGGATTACCATGTACTAATCCTTTGCCTCCTGTACGGAGGTGATAAAAATATTCAGCCTTGTGGACATGTCAGAGATGGTGGCAAGGGACAATTCAAGTTTAGCTACAAGTCTCTACAGGAAGATTATTTCTTAATTAGGGTTTGCATTCAAGAAAGCGTGATCTCAGCAGCCAGCTCGTGTCCTCAGACCCATCCCCGCGGAACTGCACGCTTAACTGAAGCAAAAAGCTCAGCATTGCAGGACACGCTCCTGGTTAAAGGCTCTGGAGGGAGCTGCCTTCGGCCTCTCCCATGTCTCCCGCCATCCCGAGGAGGGCACAGAGAGGATCTCCTTCAGATCGGTGTTTTAGGAGCAATAACAACTGAAGGGCAAGGAAGCAAGAGGAAGGCGTGCAGCTCCGGAGGAGGTAGGCGGCTCCCAGGCTTCTTTCCTAGCTGGGCCCTTCTGAAGCATCCGACACCCAGGCTAGCGAGTCACGGGAGCAGATAGATGGGACAAATTGTCCTCTTTCATCTTCACAAGTGCGTGGGTGTCTGGCTCCAAGGTGGCTATGGAAAAGCATCCTGGCATTCTGCAGCCTCCCTAACAGTACTGGGAAGAAGCCTGGCTCCCATGGCTCTTGCAGGCCATAGCCAGCTGGGTCGCTGCAGGTACCTTCCCCTTCCATGCCTCAGAGTCTCCAGGCAATAAGTGGGGAGAACAGCCGAGCTCTGCCTTCTCGAGCACTCAGAGTCGCTGTGGAAGCGGCACACAGCCCCTAAAACCCACAGCTCGCCAGCAAGCAGATCTACGTTCATCTTCTCGGTCGTTGTTTACAAGGTCCGCTTGCTCACATTCTGAATCATGCAGACCCGTCACATAATTAGAGGTGAAAATGTGATTATGGACCATTACAGTAGGGCACAGGCAAGCATTTTAATTTAAGTAGCACAAACCCTGTTCTTACCAGAATGGAGATTATTCCTTTGTGTTTCTGCTCAACCAAGTCGCAGATGATCTTGTTGTTAAAATATGGAATGGGTTCCCACTGGAAGAGGGGAAAAAAAGAAGGACGACTTTAGAGGAAGATCTTTTCTTTGCAGTTTTTACATTCTTTGGAGCCAGGCTCCAATCCCACTAAAGATCAGTGTGGTGAATTGGGACCAGCTGAGCTGCTGGGGAAAATGTGACAGCAGAGTGGTCCATCCCACACTTCTGAGCTTCCAGCAGCTCAGACCATCCTCTTTTTCTCTACATGAACACACTCCATCTTCCAGTGCCTGACACTGTTGGAGTTCCTCTACAGGGACACTGTCACTGGGGACCTTCTGAGTGTTGGGGAAGGCCCTACTCCTTTCTTAAAAGATGATAATTAAGTCCAGGATAAATTACACTGCAGAAGGGTTACAGAATGAGACCCGTGGCTGTGTTATGCTTCCCATGTGAACAATGCAAACCGGGGCGGGGGTGGGGGGAAAGCAGGATGCCTTCTTCATTGAGGACCACAAGCATACCACGTAATGGCAGTTCAAAGCGAAAAAGAAAGGGGAAAATAGTAAGTTACCTCTATTCCTTCCACTTCATATTCCTCCTGCTCTGCTTTTAAGGTCATCTCAATCAACAGCTGCTGGAGCTTCTCATTGCAATAATTAATGCAGAACTGCTCAAAGCTTCAGAGTGGTTAAACAAGCGTTAGTTTTTATCTATTTCATGGACTGTTCTACTTCTTCCACCACTACCTGCTGTTTTCAAGCCAAACAACCCACTTCCATACGGATCAAACCCATACATTCCCCGCACACTGCTGCACCAACAGCTCAAATCCAGGCAAGAAGTCCAAGCTAAAGCTTTCCCCAGGGGTTCAGCTAGCCCGGCACACTTGGATTTTGCAGCTGCCTGTAGCTTGCCTTGCTGGGATAAGAGTACACCCAAGAAGCCACATAGGACTACAGCACATGCCCCCCCTAGCATGAGGGCAGGTCACCCCCAAGCCTCAGGGACAGCTGTTACCTGTTTGTGTCCAGCACTTCAAAACCATAGATATCCAGCAGGCCAATAACTGTTTTCCGAGTTGAATCCTGTTAAAGACACCATTGCTCTGTAATTGCTGCTTCAGCTGATGCTTCTTCCCTGCACGTTTCATGTCATTTCTTCCACCTACATTTTAAACTTTCTCTTTGAGAGCTTCGTGTCGCATGCCAATGGAGCAGCCACTTTAAAGCAGGTAACGAACTGCTAAAACTATTTAAAGTACCACCTTCCACACCTAACTAAACAGTTTTCTAGCTCAGTGCTGCAGGATGTCCCTCCGTAAATGATCAAGCACCCAAGATATTTGGTGAGGAGCGTTGTAGGGCCTCCCTGGAGAAACTCAGCTCAGCCTGTTGGGAGCACTCTGTGTCTAGGAGGACACTCAATAAGAAACCAACCTTGTTGGCTAGAGAGCCGTTAATTTTGTTGACTAGCCACGTGAAAGTTCGTCCATAAATCGCCTTCGCTACAGCATCCCGAGCGTAGAATGCCAGATCCACGTTCAGCGGGCTTAGGACCTAAAAATAAAGATACGCCAGAGATGATAAATGTTATAGATGATCAGAGCAAACTTCTGCAAAGCCAGTTCACATCTGTGGCTTGGAGAACCAGCCATATTGTTGTATATCCACAGCGCAGAGCTCAGCCTATCTGAACGGCAGCTGCCTACACCAGACATCAGCGTTACTTCAGCCTGGTGTATCACCACATGCCAGCAAGGCTGGGATACTACCTTTTGTAGACTACTAATTTAGACAAGTGGGGAAAGTATTTTGGCTTCCTTTTAGCTTTACTGTATTAAACTTGGTAAAAAAGGCTCAAAGAACAGTTTTTACCAGGACTTCCCGCTGTTTATCCAGCCCAGTTTCCCAGGAAGCACCCTAGGGACCGAACAAAAGGAAATTGTTTGGCTCAAATATTGGGCTGCCTGCAAGCCCTTGCTCCTAGCTTTTGAACAGTTATTGCCTTGTTGGGGAGTAAAACTCTTAATACTGTGAATATGCTTTTGTTTAACGTCTCCAGCTAGAAGAGGAAGGTGATAACGGAGGAGGAGACACACAGAGCAATCGGGTTTTACTGTAACACGGCTAAGAACAGAGCTCCTCATCTGGCACCATCACTAGCTGGGGGGGCTCCCAGCTCCCTGGGGTTACACGGGACTACTCAGTACCTCTTCGGATCTGGCTTCAATCTTGCGATGGGTGAGAGCTTCCTGCAGAATGGACAAGTGCGCACCCAGCAGCTGCAGAAAAAAAGAAATATTTGCACTCAAGAGCACGGCCAGGAGGAAACTGTTTAAATCAGCAGCACTGCGTGATCAGCAGGGCATAATCCCCAGTCCATTCCCAGTTATACTCATCTTTGAGCAGCAATAAGGAAGTTTCAGGGAGACGTGCTACAGAGAAAAGGGGCCCTACAATTCAAAACAATTTATATCCCGAGCTGGGTATTTATATAGCAATCTTTCTGCTTTTGGGAACAGATGTTTTTGTCCTTAAGAGAAAAACACAGCAAGGTTAAGGTTTCTTCACAGCGCTTATAGAACTGCCGTTATCTCAGATCAGATACCTTTGAAATCCATTTGATCTGCGTGCCGTCACGAATGATGGCATGTCCATTGCTATCTTCTTCAAACTGAATGTTCCCGAGGTGCAAGACGCTAGCAACAATTCCAAAGAGATGCTAGTAATGAGAAATAGACCATTAGCAAAGGTTCCCACAGCTCTATGGGATGATGCTGATCTTTCCTACGTGGGCTAATAAACAGAATACTGGCGAGGCTGAAGGAGGCGAGTCAGACAACCTGCTGCAGAGATCTGCTACCACCCACTGCCATCATGCTGGACCAAGCAGGAGAGCTCATCACCCACCCCTCAGTCCCCCGCAAATGACATCCTATTCCATCCTTAATGGCTCTCCCAAGTAAGTCTGCTTCCATCACTTTTAAGGAAAGACAGCAGCGCACTCCTTAAATCCCCTTTGGTAGGCTCAGTCCCTTTGAACATGCGTACCTCTATATCTTTTTCAGTGAAGTCAATGATAGAAAAAGCTTTGCGGACTATTTTCCAGTCATTCTTGTCATTAATAGAAAACACTTTGGCACATCGACCCTATACAGCAAAAGGAAGATTAATTAGTACAATTGATTGGCAAAGCAATTTTATTATCAGCAAGAGATAGCATACTACTGGGCACACTATTTTCATTTCCAGTTTCTTCAGCCTGTATGGATGCAGCCTACAACTAGCTAGCCAGTTTATTTCACTGCTGCTCATCCTGAAAGTGGCTCATTTAATCAGATCTTTCAGCTTATATCTAAAACTTCAGATAATTTAAAGTGCTGAGCTTGGATAGTGGCTACCACAAATGCCTAAGTCCCGTGAAGAGCTTGAGCTTACAGCCTTCTGCCCAGGAGTTCTTCACTACCAAGGAAGCAAGTAAACAGCACTACCACGAAGCGAGCTGTATACTGCACAACCATACCTATGGACCTCTATAGTATGAGGCACATAAATGCCAAGAAACTCATTTTATACCAGGTTCTGACACAGGAGCCTTAGAAGAGACGCCTTTATCCACAGTGTAACTTGCAGACAGAGTACTCCGCTGTTCAGTAGCTCAGACCACTCTTCTCAGTGAATCAAAAAGTGTCTTGACCACACTAGGGGGACCCAGGGTCATGGAATGGTTTGGTGAAATTTGTGTAAGAGTGTTTATGTTCTCACAGCAGCAGTACATATGGCAGCAGTAAGCCCTTCTGCACACACAGAATTTGGGGAATTCACCAGGATTCTTACTCATGGTGTAAGTGACTTTTATAAAAACGCTGATGGCTTTGCTGTCACTGGGTCATGTTGCCCAAAAGCTTGTTTCTTCCCCCACAACTATTATCAGCTGATCCATTAGGATATATTATCCCTTATAAGCCACTTCTCACATGCAACCTTAGGCCATTTCAGCTACAACAGTTTCTGCTACAAAAGCGCTCAGGGCAGAACAGTGTACGACAGCCTCAGGGCAAATATCTTTGCCACCAACCTGCCTGCAAGTTTTGCTGCGACATGGCACACAGCAGGCTTGCTTAACAGCTCAGCAGCGTGCTTAGTACACGAGGAAAGGTGCATTTCACATCCCTACAATCCTAGATGCAAGATGCAGAAAGAGGGACAAGCTGGCACTCACCTGGATGAGATACGCGTACTTCTGGGGGTTGCGCTCCAGCCCAAGCCAGCAAAGAAGATCCTTGTCTCCACCCTCTAATAACTGGTAGAAAATATGGAAATTCCTTTCTCCGTGGTTTTGGTGGACAACCCTGGATTTCTCAATTAGGTAACTGAGGATGTGCCCTCCTACTGGAGCTCCCTGCCAGAACAAAGCAGTCCGATATGCTGACGCCACCAAAAGATATAAACAACATATCGTGACGGCCGATTCCTTACGCCTAGGAACAAGCAGCAGTGTCAGGAGAAACATGTTTCTGCCGTTACTTACCAGCCATCTTTTGTTTAAGGGTTAGTATCCCACAACAGTACAAGCTGCACCTGAAGAGCTTGCTGTCCTTCTGGTGCAACTTGTGCTTTACAACAATCTATATTAGCTTTCCACAGAGCACTGACAGCACTGCCAGTAACGTAGGAAGCTTTCAGGATGTCTAACTAGTCACTTTACTTGCAAAATGCAAGGCCTGTAAAAATAGGGTTGGAAATCTGCAGCGTAAGTTCTAATAAATCCTGTGCTGCCTGGTAAGCGTCCAAGAGGTTCACTGGTACAGCTTGTTTTAATACCGGTCCATTAAGTTTGTACTCACCTTAAAATCAAATTGGATATCCATGTATTTCCCAAATCGGCTCGAGTTGTCATTACGCAGAGTTTTTGCATTTCCAAAAGCCTATGGATAAACAGATAGATTTAGTCACGTCTCATCTTACTGAGATCGTGGGTGTCCAGATAGGACAAAATCCCAGTAATAAAGATTTGCTGTGTCAGCTGGGTCCTACTACTGAATTTTGTGGGATTAAAGAAATACAGAGCAATGTATTCCCCCAATCTTTAATGGGGAATTCAGCTAAACAAATTATCGCCCTTTCTTATATGGCTTATAACCGAAGCCATGAGGAGCTGTTGTACGGTGTACAGTTTACTTGTACTCCCAGGTTTCAGCTATCCTCCACTCCAAAACCCAAGTTTACATTTCTAAATATTAAGTATTATTAAATCTCAAGCATTCTTGCAGAGGTTGTGCTGCCAAGAGGCCAAATGGGTGTTGTTATGTATGTTACACGTGCTGGTGCAAACCCATGTAAAACAGGATCCTGGGTGCAGGTGCGTAGGCTTGCACGAAAGTCTTGTGCAGCGACGCCAACTCTTTTGCATTTTGCACCTCTATTTCAGTTTTACCTCGAGAACAGGATTGGAGAGTAGCAGGCGATCGCGGACGATCTGCAGCTGCTCCGTAGTTGGACAAGTTACCGCGTAATACTGCAAGATCTTCTTGGATGCTTCTGTCTTCCCAGCTCCACTCTCCCCAGAGATGAGGATGAAATGGTTGTTGTACTCGCTGCACATCACCCGGTAGGCGTTGTCAGCTATGGCATAGCTGAACAAGGAGCACAAGAAGCGTTCAGAGGAGAAGCATCCATTAGAAATGACGACAGGAGGCAGAGTACCAAAAGTTTTTTAGAAGAACTTACTCTTCATCTAACATTACAAGCATTGGACACGATGGGAAAGCAGAGCTCAAAATATCTGACTCAAGGTCTCATAGTAAAACCCCAGTCTGTGTTTGAGGGACAGACGGGGCTTGTTCTTTTTCCCCTGCTGTTGCTTAGGACTTACACAGGCTGCATGTATTCCTGGCGAATACTGTTTGTACACAGCAGGGATCTATACACACACTGGCTCCTCTTCCAAAGCAGAGGAGCCAGTTTTGATTCCAGCAAAAAGAAGATCTCCACTTCTGCTGATGGAGACAGAAACAAAGACAACTGTTCTTTACCGATATGCCACTTCAGGAAGGGAACAAAAAAAGAAATAAGAAAAACCTACTTGGTAAACTACCCAGCAACTTCCCACCATCAAAAAAATTTCCAGCTCAGAGTTGGGAAGTTCAGGTTTCTTCCCCTCCGGGGAAGTCCCAGTGGAGGCTGTGCACCAACACTCTGCTGGTCCTTTGGTTGCCTGCACTGAAACGGGGCCTCAGAGGACAAGGCATGATGACCAAAGTGTGTTGGACAACTGAAGGAAGAGATGCTGACTGGCACATGGACACGGTCAGGCAGTGCCCTGACTAGACCATGTGTAATGAGGAGGACACACTGAGCACTAGCCTGGACAGTTATCCTCCAGATAACTCTTCCCCTGCCGTTTCCCCAACATCACTTCTGCAATCCTTTTGTTCCCCTTTCATTCTCACAGCCAGCTAGAAGACAAACACCTCCCTACCTGCAGGAAGATGAGAATATCAACACTCACCCGACCTAGTGACTGTAGATACACAACCTTGCTGCTAGTACACAGCATTACAGAAAAAAGCCGATTTATTAGTATAAACTGAAATCCTGCGGGTTCTACTTACAGATGTGGTGGCAGTTCAAAAAAGTTTACCCCTCGATAAAGCTGCATCTGCGTCACTGTGTAGATATCCAGCTCTTTGTAAGGGTTGACAGATACAAGTAGAGTACCGATGTATGTCTGTAGGGAGAAAGAATACATACAGGTGGGAAACCTGTTCCGTCGCTAGAGCGATGGCTCCCAAAAGAGGAGTCAAGCACATCAGGACATTATGCAAGAAAACTGAAAAGGATGGCGCAGAACTTGTTATGAGAGAAGGAAAGGGGAAAAAACCCAAAAGTAAAAAAAAAAAACCCACCAAAAAACCCATTCCACAGGCTTCACTGTTTCAAAGCTGACACCAAACTGCTTCGAATATCTATCTAATTAAGAGTAGAGGGGAACAATGAAAGCCAGCTTAAAGCCTGACATTTTATAGACAAGTTTTTGATAATCATGATGTTTATGGGATTTTTTCCCTGCTTAGATTAAAGTTAACATAATAACGCGTTTACTATCCCAGCTCTGTTTCACAACATCTGTGGAAGTGACTGATAGGTAATGCTCTGAAGAAAAGCCAAGCAGGGTGTCTGTTCCACAGACAGCAGTTCAGCACAGAAAACGCCTTCTTGACCGTGAAAGATGACCAAAACCCATATTTCAGCACACATTCCCTTTCCCCTGATTTGTATACATCTTCAGCACATCCAAATGCCCCGTTCAGCTTCTTTTCAACTCTCTCCCTGAGTGTTATACGAGGATCAGTCCTCATTTGACAAAGCGCGTGTTTAGATACCACTTGCCACTGCTGTAACCCAACGTACAACCTCAGGGCTAATGAAAAAAAGAGACACGACTACGAAGCCTCCTTAGTTTGCACCGTGAAGTACTCGGCGCTTCTCAAACCAGCCAGGTGCCACGTTCAGCGCTGCCTTGCCTTCCAAGGTAGCCTTTCACTTTCCCTTCCCCTTACTCTTTACTGCATAATGTTTGAAACTTCGTAAGGCTACTCAGAGCAAGCCCAGACTCTTCTTTTCATTAGCTGAAGCAGACAAACTACTGCCGGGTGATGGCTCTGCTGGGTCCTGCTGACACCTGGCAGGGTTTATTGTTGGATGCAGACACACGTGCACAGCTCTTCGTCCCAGACCTGACTGGCAAGGCCACCCTTCGAGGCATTTCACCTGCCACGGGCGACGTGGGCAGCACTTACGTAGATGAGGTTCTCCTGGTATCGCTTGCGAAGGTTGTTGAGGAAAGCAGCCTCGCTCGTGTGGGAGTCCAGGAGCACAAAGTCCTGCACCCCGACCCTGTCCCGGGCTATCAGAGCCCCTTCCATGTTGGCGTCAGCGTTATCTTCCACTTCTTCCTTCTACGACACAAAAGATGTATGATACAGGATTAGGAGAGAGCAGACAGGGACCCCAAGGGCCAGCTAAGTCCTTCCCGCACCCCAGGGCCAAATCAGCCTCGCAGGGGTAACGCCAAAATTATTATCCAAACTGGGGAAGGTGTTAAGAACAAAGACAGCCATTCCGTACCACGTGAGTCTGCACTCCAGCTCCTTTACAGACAAGACATCTGAGGCTCACCGCTGTGGTCAGAGAGGAATAGCAAGGTCTGCAGGCAGCCCTTGCTAACGGGACAGCTGTGGGAGACAAACCTGGCACCGAAGATGCCGTTACGACCTGGGATGCTTCATTGACTCAGTCTAGATAAAGCACTCGCGAGCACAAAGTTGGAAGTTAACAGTGGAAGATACCAGACAAGTAGTTTCTACACCACCCGCAACTACTTTATACAGATAAAAGTACAAAAATGGAGACTCTCTGGAAAAGGCTGCATTGGACTTGACCTTTTTGTGGGGGAAAAAAATAAATAATTAATGCTACAATACTATTCTGCACAAGCCTGCTTCATTATTCCTCCACTTCTGATTCTCTGTCATGGAAGTTGACTTTATATTGAAAATACTCACTACTGAGGATCAAGCTCTTGTTTCCCAGGCTGTAAGAACAATTTTTTTTATTCTTATATATATATAAATAAGTCTTTTACTTAATGAAATCAAGCTGATAATTCCATGCTAGCAAACAAACAGGATATTCTATAGTAATAAGCGTGCCGTAATGGTGTTTTCAGGGCTGCTTTGTTTTTTGAAGACACCACTATTACACAGCTCAGAGAAAAATTCCTACCCTACTGCACAAAATACTTCCCCTGTGACAGGAATGAAGTCAATACATTCTGAGCAGCTTACCTCGCCAGGTTCCCAGGCTTTGCAAGTTCGGGGAACGAAGCTGGCTGCGCAGCTACTGGCTGCGCAGCTACTGGCTGAGCGCACGCAGCAGCTCCCCGCTCGGACTCAGGGATGTGCACACCAGCCCAGCACCTTTGCTATTCTCACACTGCCCTCCGTGACATTGGCTTTTTACATTTTGCTGCTCCACTGCTCAAGAAGATGGTGTGATTGTGTGTAAGATTTTGAACGAGCATTAAAAAGACAGCGATGGCCCGTTTATGCGGTGCCACATCACTCTCCCCTTATCCCCCCCTTTTTTTTAATATATTTATCTGTTTTAAAGCAGAAGCTTTACAAATAATAGGCTCAATGTAACATGTTTCTGCTAAGCTTTGGCAAACCCTGACTGCGGAGGTAGGCTTTTGGGATGAGCCTGCACAGCCCTGGTGGAACACAACAGCACTTTGGACACTAAGGCTTGGTGGATTTTGAAGCAGGGTTTCAGTAAAATGAAGAGCAAAGGACCCAACTGCACAATATTCTTTATGACGGAGGGAAGCTCAGGTCTTAAACAGGAATTTTCATGTTAGTTGCATTTTTAGTACAGCCTGTTCCTTACATTCATCTGTTTACCACGATGCAAGAGTGATTTGAGCTTTGAGACTTACATCCAGCAGTAACGTTACCACAATACTCCAGAGAGAAAGATATTCTGAAAGCACACCGTTTAAATCCTATCATAGCTTAAACATAAATAAATCATACCTGCACTGACTTCACATGCGAGGAATTACTTTTTTGCCTTTTACATCCACTGCCTCCAGCTGACTGCGTTACCCACCCTCGGCTGGCAGAAGGTAGTATTCCTCATTTTTCCTGAGCCATGGCATAACATGAATGTGATCGCTTCTTTCTTCTGCCAGAAAGATATCTGCTTTTTTTCCCTTTAATATTAATAACACTTTTTTTCTTTTCTCCTCTGCACATGGCATATCTTATCCATTTGTTGTGCTTGTCCTTAGCTCAAGTTCCATCAGTTTGGAGGACAGTATAAAGGATGCCTTAGCTTCTCAAACCAATACCTGTACTGCCCCTGATACCTATGTAGTGAGGAACGTGGGGGGGAAGGAAAGAATTAAAAAAAAAAATTCTCCCTTTCGTTGTCCTATTAAACATTTAATTTGATTCTACAGACTTCAAGAACCCAACAGATATTCAAACCACTAGTCATGGCCATTCCTACTTGCCTCTAAACAAAATGGCCCGTTCAGTGTTTGCTAGTGCTGGTGTTCCCACACCACCAGTCACCCCAGCAGTCGTGACATCCCCCAGAAAGATTGCTATAGCCTTGCAAAATCATGGGGAGGCTTGACAGAACGGCTTTTCAGAGCGCAGCATGAAGTGGGATAATAGTAATCATTTCAGTCTCTCTGTCCTGGACTAACACAGATGACAAAACATCTAGTCATACCTGGGTTTGTACGGAGCAGAGTTGCCTTGGCAATATCTAAATCACAAATCTATTCTGCAAACGTTTTTAGCAATCTTGTAACTTCACTGTATTGCAAAGGAGACAAATGGGCAGCTATAGTGCAAATTGCCAGGGTAATCATTTTTGTTAAGTGTCTATCCCATCCAAGTAGTATTCCATATTATTTGGCAGCCCAATCTACCGATTTTTTGTTACCAAATGATAGGTGGTTTTTTTCTCTAAAACCACTTTATCTACTCCGCATAAGTTGCGGCGAGGTTAATATTTTTATCTAACAAACAAATACACATTTCATAAACAAAATGCCAGAGTTTAGAGATAGCAATTTATTATTTCTTTTGCCCTAATACTTCCTTTGCCATTTAGCAAGGAAATCGTGTCTTAATCATCTTGACTTTCTTGATCTTGCTACAAGGGCAGCTGAGCCTGGAGCCCAGTCCCTACCAGTTGGGCTGACCCACTGGGCTGGGGCGGCACACAGCCTTCTTATGGCCTGACCAAGCTGGACAAATGTCTATCAGACTTAGCAGAGCAGGTGTTTGTTAGCTCCAGGTGAAGAACAGAAGGAATTTACCATCACCCCAGACCAATAAAGACATACATCTCTCAAACCAAGCGCGTTCAGGCTGCAATAAATCAGTATCCCGTGACAGAGAATTAAAAGCAATCCAACCTATGAAGCCAGGGCTGTTGAATGAGTTCTCAACCTCAAGCACATCTTACCAGGTAAGAAATATCTTTGAATTTCATTGCAAAATCATTTTTAAAGCAGCAGCAGCTTTGGCCTGGCTGCAGGAATACGACCACCCAATAGACCCTCTGCCCCATGCACGGTCAGTGCTTCCTCCCGGCAAGCCGAGGCACCTACTGCTCGGCGTTAGCAGCCGCTGGTACCAGACCAGTATCAGCACACCAAAGCCATTACATCCTGAATTCGACCCATCTAGACGTCCCTGCCATACCATGTACACACGCCCATGGTGTCCCACTGCCACATGTTAACGTGCCGTACGGGAGGAGCAGCCTCATCCGGAGCATCCCAGACCACTTCGTTTAGGGCTTACGGCATACAAAGCCTCCTGTCTTTCTTGACTGCTGGGTTTTTTCAGCTGTCAGTTATTTTTAACAGTTTGAGCAAGAAACCACCTGATTTTTCTCCCAGAGCAAAGCAGATTTTTGGCAGAATCACTGTCAGCGAAGTGATTATGTGGGCAGCTTCACTTGCTAAATATCGAAAATAGTAATGTCCCACAGCCCACCTTGCTCTGTGGATACCCTGGACCAGACCAAAGAAAGAATTTAAACTGAAAACTGTACATTGAGGTTGACCTAAGGCAGTACAGGGCTGAAACCATATCACAGCCTGAACTATTTCCCCTTATCCCCCCACAACAGCTGATGGTCATTTTTCCCACCCTGGTTTGATCACGGCACAGCAGCTGCCTGAGAAGTTACGAGTTTGTCATTTTGCTAGAAAGAAAGTCTATAAACTTGAGGTGGATTTGTTCTCCTGAGAAAGCACTCAGGATAAGCGGGACAAGAGACTTTTACCTTCTCTCCAAGCCGGGAAGCATGAAAGAATAAGCCTGAAACCACTGCGGCCACCTACCCGATCAGGTTTCCCTAACCCAATTCTCTCACTCGTATGTTAATGGGTAAGTGACACTGCTCTCCATCAGACAAAAATCCCAAATTTTTTTCTGGGCTACTTTGTGCTCAGATTTTTCTCAGTATTTTGCTGCTGCTGAGGTCAGGCAGTTTTAGTATCACAGCACCATTCCCCACCCTGTCCCCCACCTCCTTTCTGGAAGTTTACTGGAAGTTTTGTGCTTACCTGGCATCACCACCAGTAAGACACACACACCCCTACCCCCACTCCACCCCAGGACTCATCAGTGCGCATTACCCCAGCAAGACACTGCTCTTTTTAAAGGATTATTTTCCTTTCCTCATCACTTAAGAGTCAGGAGATTTCTTTCTTGCCTACTGAGACGCAAGCACTATCAGAAAATCTCCCCCTCGCTACAATGAGGGCTTTTTCTTTTCCCACAGGGATTTGTCTATCAACATGGAAACTACAAGGAGCTATGTCGGATCACAACACGAATTCATGAGATGTGCAGCTCTTGAAAAAGGGCTCAAATAAGGTCAGAAGCAACAGGCTCGCTTCTCGAACAAAGTCTGTACCAGCCTGTAACAAACAAGACCTGGCAAGGAACAGTTAGAAAACAATTTAAAAAAAAAAAAAAAGAAACTTTGCAAAATTACTTATCTTCACCAGAGGCTCAGAACTTCATTTTCCAACAGGCTGCAGAGTTTGTTGTGATGTTTCTTGGGTTTAACACCGTAGAACAGCAGAGATTAACGTATTGGGGAAGAGGAGGATCAGTTATGATGCCACTGCTATTTTGGAAGCACTAGAAAAACCCAAGCCAACCCATGCTACACATGCAACCACGAAGAGATGACAGCCTCAGGTGGGCACAACCTTTCCAGGAGCCCCTTCCCCACCCAGTCAGGCAAGCACCCTCACCTGCAGCACAACGCCACGCAAGCCCCCAGATTTATTGGGGCCACCCATAAGGCCACCAATTCCCACCGTAACAGCAGAAAAAAAAAAAAAATAAAAATAAATCTTCTCAGGGATCCTCCACATCCCCATTCAAACCATCCCAACCTGCTGGAGATGTTGGATTTCCTTACCAGCCCCTACAAACTCCGAAGTGGTTTTATTTCACACGTGCCCCCCTGCTGCAGCATGCCATCTCCCGTCAGCTCCTCCAGCCCGCGTTTCTTCCACAAAGGGTTAACAGGGCTGGAGTTAAGGCCCACTGACACCCAGTATCGTGTGTCTGGCCTCCCTCCTTGGCCAGGGATGCGGGATGCTGACATCCTCCTCGTTTAATGAATTATCGAACAGGCTGTCGACACTCGGGCTGGGACGAGGTTTGTGCCGACAGCACCGCTGGGTGAGATTTTAAGATCTCACCGCAAGGCTGGAGTTTGAAGATGAAGCCGATGGACTCTGACCTTTCTGATGGGTCATTGGAGCAAATCCAGGCGCAAAATATGTCCCCCCCGAACGGGCTCCTCACCCCCTTCCCGCAGCTCCCGGCTGGGCTTCCCACTAGAGGTCACTGCAAAACCCATTTTAATTTGCAGTTTGAAGTTTCCAGGGATTATCCCTGTTTTCATACGCAACAGGCAGTTTCTCCCTCCAAAGATGACTTCTCAAGCTGGACTCAGATTGCTGCCGACATCCCCCTTTCTCCCCCTCTGCCCAGCTGTCACAGACAATAACAACAAATATTTCTCTCATGATTGCTTCTCTGCATAAACAGTTGTCAACAGACTACACCCCCTCCATCTGGGTAGCTGGTGAGCCACGGGCAAGTGACCTCTCCGTTCTGTTCAACCATCTTCCAGATGATGCTTTCCAAAGCATCCTTCAAATCCTTCCTGGAAAGAGCTCCCTGTTAAGAGGCTCTACACCCAAATCCAACCTCACTGAATAACGAAGGTGTCCTCCTAAAGGGATTCATAGAGAGACCAGGGTCTACAGAAGTGGAAGAGCCCTTCCTGCACCACAAGATCTCTTCGCCTGGTCTTGCAGCAAGATTTAGAAATCAGATCCCTTACCCTGTGGCTCAGTGTCATTGAGGAAGGCAGGCAAACAGCAGGATCCAGGGAGCAGAGTTGGGCCAAGGCATTTCTGTCTTGTCCTCAGCTAATAAATACTGCTTATGAACAAGATCATTCGAAACTTCAAATAAAAACCCCTCAATAACATAGATTTTTATAGGGAAGCAGAAAGAAATGCCTGTTTAACAGACAGTTTATTTAGAACCGTCCGTTTTCCAACGGAATCAGGTTTTGGTAATGCAAAGTAGTTCTTACCAACAGGAACACACTTTTTTTTATGATCTCTGCAAAAAAAACCTTCCCATTCGCACCCGCTCCAAACCCCAGAGCCTTATTTAACGCTGGGCACCGCGATCCTAAAGCACAGTTCAGTCTATTTGTTCAGCTTTGTCCCCAGCTGGCATCCTCAGAAATCTGCCGCGATACCAAATTTTTATGACCTTTTTGCCTGTTCTTCCGTTGTTACTCCCCTGAGATGTAAGCACATCTAATCCATGCCACGGGAACGTGGCGCAGCAAGCAGGCAGCTCTGGAGCCACCCGATTTAAAATAGAGATGAGAGTCTCGGACTTGCCCAGGACAGACGAGCTCGGAGCAACACTGCTAAGACAGATTCCTTTAGAAACGTCAGAGCTCTGTTTTGGCAATAGTCCTTTGCTGCAAGAGGCAGCACTCCTTGACCCAGTCCTGCACCCCTTGTGCGCAACAGGAATTTGCTCATTAAGAGTCCTGAAAACTGGATGGCGGCACTGCGAGGATTACAACAAGGAAACCCCTCGGGCTCTGCTCCAGCCTTCCTCCACCTTAGGCTCTCCAGAGAAGCTGGCCAAAAGGGCAGCGACAGTGCCTGACCGTAAAAAAAGTGGTAGAGAGAGAGCGAGCTGTTCTGTTAGAGCCTGCTTGGCAAGGTCAGCAGGAGAGCACGGACAGGTCCCAGCACCCACACCTCTGGCAGCGACCTCAAGGTCAAGATTACAGCATGTCATAGGGCTGCTGGAAGGGGGCTACAGGCAGCTGCCTGCATGGTGTCTGCTCCAGGAGGAGCCAGGACCCCATCCCTTCATCCCCAAAGAGAATCCAGACCATCAAATAGCTCTATGCTTGGCAATAGGATGTGGAGCAATACATCACCGCCCGAGAATAACAGCGAGCCCAGGGTGACAGGGAAATACTGTCCTCCTGCTGTGGAAACTTTAGCGTGGCTAGGAAGAATTAATTTGTTCAGGGTAATTTGCAGATAAACGAGACCCGCACATAAACCAGATTAAAGCAGACTAGATCTCCACCAAGCGACCAAGTTACGGTCGTCCCATTGCAGCAAAGCCAACAAAAAGATGAGATTATTTTTAGATATTTGAACGACGCTGGCCCCTACAACTCCGGAAACCTCTTTCACATAAGGAAACTGCAACGCTATACATTGACTGTGCTCGCAAAGGCAGCAGCAGCACCATGGAAAAGGGACATCTTGGGTCTGTAACGAGGAACTTGGTGGAGATCTAGTTAGACCCACTTTTCAAGGCGAGAGAATTCATAAACGCAGCTATACCGCGGAAAAATTTACACATTGTAACCTAATTTCTTTTCAAAAGAATACAGAATAAGAGGGTTTTAAGGTTAATCAAGAGCCTAGGGAAACGCCAACAGTTCTTAAGGCTTCTTGTCTGTCTCCAGGGCATAGTCTGCTATAGACTTGTTAAAGGGTGACTGTCTGTCTTTCTCAATAGAGGAGAGGTCGAGGTGAACCACTTCACTTTCATAAATCAAAAGAAAGGGGGGAAAAAAAAAAAAAGTGAGAAAATCTCCAGAGTTCAAACATTTCTTTAAAACCCAAACTTTAAATACTAAATGGGCTTCATGGCTGCCATTTTGAAAAACATTAGTTTGCCAAAGGACCCTTTTGATTTCTATTTGAAATGCGAGCGCTCACAGATAATCCATTGAGAATCAAACCCCCACAAAAGGCTTCCTGAAACAATCGCGGCGCTGGTGAAGGACAACATTTTTGTGCCCAAAATAAAACATTTTAATGCGCTACAATCCATTACACATATATTCCTACATTTCCTTTCAGTAATTATTCATTAGAAAACATTTAACGTCACTGCAGATTTCACACTGGGCAGTCTGCACACAAAGGAGAAGAGTTGGCCCATTTATAAGGGGCTGAGGCCGCCTTTTCTCATCCGAGAAACTCCAAGGCGGTGGGGGCTGCCGGACACAACGGGCAGGCTAAATTGTGCGGTTAACGGTCAAAGCCCCCCTGCCTACTTTGACACTCATTTAAAGATGACGGGGAACAATAGAGATTTGTTCTTAGCAACTCTTTCTTGTTACGCGGGGTCTACATCGGCCGCGCCGGGCGGTTCAAGGCTTGAAACCGGTGCTGACGTTCGGTTCCACCTGCCATCGCTCGCCCTGCTCGCTCCTCTCCTCCGCTTCCCCTTTCCCCACTTTAACACAACGAGACAGGTAAAGAATATAATTAAAAAGAGTCCCATTCAGCACGTCAGCTTTAATAAAACAATTGCCTGTCAGGTTAATATGAGCAGCTCAAAATTTGAGGTTAGTGCCAGCAAGCCTGCTCTTCTGCACCAGGTTAGTGCAAACAGCCCTTCTCGCCCCAAAACACCCCGTTCACCTCCAGGATTCCCGTTCACACCAGCGCTGTCAGCAGGCACCCGACCTAAAGTGTAACACATTCCTTTATAACCTTTTAATTGACCAAGCCGTAACAACCGCTAAATGAGATGCTGTAGTTTTATCAGCTCGCTTTGCCGGCGGCAGGGATGCTGCCCGAAAAGCTGCTTTTGCCCTCGCAACCCAGACGCGCTGGCTTGATGAGCAGGGAAAGCAACAGCAATCACACCTCGCTCGGGAAATTTAAGACCATGTAAAAATCCAGCTACAAATCCTATTGGGCCAGAACACAGGCACTTAACTGCTCTCCCTCTCAGTCACTGCTTTTTAGATATAAATTCCAAGAGTTTTCTCCAGCACTGACGTGCTTAGATTTACTGCTGCTGCTGGACCAGAGGCAGCTCCTTAATGAGTCCTGAATCTTTATTAATTGCAGAACAGGACATCTTACTAGAAAGCATAAATTGTACATAAGCTCCTTCAAATGTGTTCCCTAGCTAATAGAGCGCAGGATTTCCAGCTGGAAAGCTAACATCCAGAGTTAAAGCTTCTGGAAATAAGGGAGAGCTGATTTATACAACTTCTAGGAAGGAGAAGGACAGTCCTTGAGTATCTGACAGTCCATACGTTACAGGGAGAGTAGCATTAAACACCACTAAGCTCGTGCATTCAAAAGTCTTGCAGATGAACAGGAAGAGCCATTTTGCCAAGATGCCTTCTGTGTTGGCCGGAGCACGGCTCAGACCGGGATTTTGCTCCAATATCTACAGAGAACACACAACAGGACAGGGCCAGCCCTGGAAAATTCTCCAAGCAAGCCCTCCAACCACGCTGCAGGGAAGATGCAACAGGTATTTCCTCTGCCTGGATTAGGTCGCACTCCCTCTGTATTTACAATTATTGCTTGTTTGGTCTCGGCCAGGACTTGGGCTGCTCAGAGCAAACACACCATTATTCCCTTCTTGGCATAAGAAAGGGAGACCGAGGAACCTCTCCAGCCGTGGGCATTCCGAGCAGGAGGTCCAGCCCTCCAGCCAGGTTGCAAATCTGCATCAGCCGCACAGATATCTCAAACCCTGACCTTTCGCAGTTGGAACACTGCAGTTTTCACAATCACAAATCTTCATTCTTATGCTAGAATCCCAGATAGAAAAAAAAAAAAAACCCAGCAAAAACTCACGACCCCTCAGTGCACTGCTGAGTTTTACTGAAACACAACTGAACATATAAGACAGTCAGAAGGAAGAACTAGAGGAAAATTGTACCCAAACACACACTTCTGGACACAGCAAGAAGGCCACAGATAAAATAAGTATTGCTATCACATCCCCCGTAGCAGTGTTCCAACACAAACCCCAATGAGAAAATCCTTTGGGCGTCAGAAAACAAAGAGAAGCTGGGCTGTGTAATCACTCCTCTCGAGGGAGGTGACAAGTCAGAGTCAAAACTGAAAGCAGACAAGATGAATGACGCCTGGGACGACAAATTGTTTTCCAAAACAAGATTACAACTCAAGTTCTCACAGCAAATGCCCGTCTTTATCTCTGCCCCAGAGCGCGGGGGGGCGG
>JAVJGI010000001.1:94900662-94925304 GCA_035590275.1 Ibycter americanus
CCCCACCCCCCCCCCAAAAAAAAAAAATATCTGGGGCTGCTTTGATAACTAACAACTATGAAACTTGCAGAGGCTGCAAGGCAAGGTCTAATTCACATGAATTACAGCCAAGGTCACCCAAACGCTCACGTTCCTTTAGAGCATGCACTTACTCTGGGCCTGGCTCGTCAGGCTTGAAGTAGCATCAGATGCCAAGACTGCAGTTTTGGATGCAGGTAGGAGGAACTCGGAGGGCACATCTCAAGAGGCTGCAAGCACCGACTCATTGCCTAGTTGCAGATTTACTGGCAAGCGTAATATTTCAACAAAGCCCAGGGAGGCAGCCACAATGGAGCGGGGAACAAATAGCAAACATTTCTCAGATTGATCCAGAAAACATCTTTATCAGACCTTCCTTGTTGTTTTAGTTTTCCTGGACCCCCTTGCACACAAAGCACTTTGCTAACAAGCCTTTAAATTCCAGACTCAAGCACAAAGACATTATCAATAGGGCACATAATTGCTGCATTCTGGAAACTACTGCCTGAAGTCACAGGAGAGCCCCTCGCAGCCCACCAGCCAGCCTGGCACGGGGGCACACGGACCAGATCTGCTTTGCAGCCACCTGCAGCATTAAGTAGCAAACAGTCCGGTGAGACCTAATACAGGAGAAATGTATGGCAAAGAAAGTCTTATCTTCAGAAGACATCCTTTTACTACCTCTCGCAATACTTTACAGTGCACAAAAGCTGTTTTTGAGGGTAGGAAGGGTCTGGCCATGGTACCTGCGAAGAAACTCCATCCCTGCCTGCAGCTCTGAAACCAAGTGAGAGAAATGGCGAGCACTCTGCTGTTGACTTGTTACAGCAATGGGGACAGGGAAGATGGAAAAGGAAGGAGCACAAAGGAGTACAGTGATTCCTCTTAGAGCACCTAAGTTATTTTTACTCCATAGCAAATATAAAAGGTGGTGATGGGGAACTCCAGTATCCTGTGTGCAGCAGGACCAAGCCACCAGGGTCACCAGATAAAAGTTATTATAAACAGTTATTCTGGTTTTGTGTTTTAAATAAAGAACAAGGGTCCTCAAGCAGTCATATACAAGTTACCAGGCATTCTGGTGCACACGTTGCAAACTCCCTTCTCCACTGATCACAAAATAAATCCCTTTCTTCTCCCAGGAGGCGAAAGTCAGCTCCTTCCCTCCTCCTCCAGTCACACCATTCTCCCCAGAACACCCCAGAAACTGTTCTACCTCTCTTCCTTTGAGAGGGAAGAAAACCATGGCTGCCTAAACAATGCAAGCCAGGTACCAGTTCACCAAGACAGTTATCCTTCCTCATTTAGCCAGAAATTCTCATTTTAAAGCATACATTAGCATAAAACTTTACAATGAGCTCTGAACTTACCCCCACATCCTCCATATTGCTACAAAAAACTAGCCTAAAACAAGCCAAGCAGGAAAGAGAAAAACAAATTTCCCCCCGAAACACAAACCTACCCACTCTCAAAAAAATATATGACCTTCAAAAAATATGATACATTGCCACAGCAGAGCAGGCTGGAGGCAGAGGTGACTCATCTGTTTGCCCTTATGGTTAAAAGGCTACCGAATGGCTGACACAGGGAAACACAATCACCTGAAACAGGGAACACCTGTTAAAATAAGTAAAAGAGGCGAGCAAAGAGGCATGTTTTAAAGAAGCAACAAAACACTAATCATTTTTGAGACTTAATCCTTAACAAAATGACCACTGTGGTACAATTGCTATAAAACCTTGTTCTTTTTCCTCTCATAGGAAAGAAGAAAGGAAGTTTTGGTTTACATTACTGGCAGTATTTAAAAATGAAGCATGATGTTTTCTAGATGAAATTATTTTATTTGTGTTTAACAAGGATAAAAGGATATACAGAAATGTATATTCTGCTACAAGCAAATTTTTATGTACAATGCTTGAAGTTTTACAAAATAAACCCTCTCCAAATAGTCTAGGTAACTGCTGTCAAAAGTTAGATGGTAACATAACTGCAGGCTAACAAATATAAGACCGAATTTTCAGCAGATGCTTTTGTATTTTACTACATTGCATATTAGAAGATGACACAAAATTCTTGGATTTAGGTGCATGTTTGAATCAAAACCCATTACTATTAAAGTACACATTCCTCATCTCGAAAATTACATCTATCTAAAATGAACAACTTTTAAAGCGTTCCATACAAGGGCATAAATAGCTTTATACATTATTAATCTTGTGTTTTATACTGAGAGCTGCATGTTGTTTGAGGAAGTAGGAATAACTACAGTGATTTAGAAGTAAATGCTTTACATATAAAAGAATAAAACAGAGGGGGGCTTCGAGGAAAAGGATGTCTTGCCTTTATGAACCCGTAGGTCTTTCCTGTAAGAACTCCTCACAGAGGACTATTTACAGTGAATGAAAATTATCCCGGCAATCAAACCGAGTATTTCCTTGCTGCTAGGTGGTGAGCAAAGAGAGGACATGGAAGAAAAGCCGCGGAGGTGGGGAGAGAGGAGATGCCAGGAACCGCTCCTGCATCGCACCTGCAGCCATCGCTCTGTTCACGTTCAGGGCTCCGTGCAGCACAGAAAATGATGACGATTATCGCAGCAGCGAGCGTGCTCGGCCCCTTTGCTCTAATTCTGTCCGGTGTCATTAACACAGTAAATAACTAAATAGGGAGTCCTGCCTAAGGGTACGAATAAAGGCTGTGCCAAACCCAAACCATATGTAAGTTGCTGTTTGCTTCTCAGCAGCTCAAGTTGTAGCTAATGTTTTCTTTGCTTCACCTTTCATTATGTTTGTAAAATCTCCGTTTCCATGGCAGGTGGCCACGTCCCGCCACTGCTCCCCGAAGAGCCCCGCGTTGCCCGAGCCCGGCGCCCATTGATACCAGACAGAGAGGAAAGCAAGCTTGATTTTAAATCGGAGAAATTCCTCCACACCTTGCAGCTCCTTTGCAAATCCAGAATTCAATGCTTAGTAAATAGGAGGATGTTGCTCCTGTCCCCAGCAGATTACGGACAGTTAATAAACTGTTCTGGGAACGAGGAGCCGGTGGCGTGCCAACAGGGCTTGGGGACAGCCGAGCACTGTCACAACACGAGGGCTCCAGAGTTGGTGAAACATGGGGTGGGGATAAACAAAAGCTGCTGCCTGAGGAATTACCCACAGATCCTGTTAGGATTACTGTGCTGGTTTTATGGCCTTTAAAGCTGACCTTCAAAAGGATAAAATGAGAAGAAGGAGCAGGGTAATGCTGCTTTGGATTTTTTGAAATGCAAAATGCAGGTCCTGGCTTTTTTTTTCCAGGGAGGATGAATAAAGAAGGAGCAGGTTTAACATCAGTAGGGCCAAGGAAGCTGCACGGTGTTACCTGACAAGAGCAAATGAGTTTTCCTTTGGGCATTTGGTTTTTTTTTTTTCCCTGATAACTGTAATTTATGTCAAATATCTGTCACATAGTACGACAGTGGGAAGGAAAAATTTCACAGCAAAGTTGCAAAAGCCCCCAGCTACCAAAAGCTGTTAATAAGTCTGGATCTGTCAAACAAATATATATTAAAAGGGAAAGATAAGAATTAGGGTTTTTTTAATAATTGAATAAAATAAAATCTTTTTTTTTTTTCTTCCCCAAGGAAGAATTCTTTCCAAGCTTTCTGCAACCATTATTAAAAAGAAATTCCTTCATTCCTATATCAGTTTAAAGCCTCAGCAGCAAGGTACCTTCCACATGCCATGGACTATTCTTAGATTCATGCTGAAGTTTGGATCACTGAACAGGAGGGCTCTGCTGTCTCTGATTCACCTAGACCATGCACTATTGAGCAGCAACACTGCAAATCACATGCAAAGTAAAAAACCTTTCAGTGTTGCAACAAGCAAAATTCCCAATAGGTTTAACAGGATCGTTGTGCAGCCAGACACCCACATCACCTCAGAGTTCAGCAGTCAGTACTTCAAGTCACTAAAATAGATCCCTTTATCTCCCTCGCTGGTACTATGACACATTGAGGCAAACCCACTATTACTTCTTTTCTCTCTGCGTTATCACCAGACATAAGATGTGGAAGGAATTAATTATGGCTAATGAAAAATTAAATCCTCTCTTGCCTTTGGTCACCGTATTTCTCTCTCTAACTCAGCATATGCAGCTCAAACGCTCTATTACATTCTGCATCTGTCACCTTCTGTTTGGGAATTCTTTGCTTACTTCTCTTTGGCTTCAGCATCAAGCTCTGTCATTTGGTCTTCACAGTGCCAGCTGCAGAGCTCCGGCCTGGCTCCTACCTCTGCTCCTTCTGCTCCGTGCCGCCGCCGCCGCCGCTGCTCACAGCTGACCACCTTTGCTTCGGCTCCTCTCCCCAGCAACTCAGTGTCACTCCTTACTTCAAGCCCCCCCCAGCCTGCGAGGGCCTCCCTCCCCTTCTATGCCAAGCTGACTCTCTCCAACGCAATCACTTGATGCAGCAGCTCCCTGCGAAGCTTTTCAACCACAGTTCCTCCGACAATACCACCTCTGCTGCACAACTGACCTTCACGACATGCATCGCGTGTGTGAACTCTGTTGTGCCTCCCAAGCACAGACAATTCTCCGTGGGGAAGAGGAGGAAAGGAGGCGCAAAAGAAGTTTTATTCCTTTGAGCAGGTCTCAACACCCCGATGCTCAATAAAGAAATGGAAGATTAACCAAGTTATTTTGCAGCAAGTGGAATGTCTGCCAAGCAGATCACAAGAATTTCACCATGTCAAGGTTACCTGGATGTCTGTCCTACAAAAACCATCACCAGGTTTCTTAATGAGATTTGACAGAGACTGCCGGAGGCAGAGTGCCACGCCAAGGCTATGACTGTGGTCCAAACAGGCCAGCTTCAGAACTGCCTAAGCATTTAGAAGGACTAAACGGGACTATTTAAGAGAACAGCCTGTGTTAGTGATGCAGTACTGCTACAAAGGTCTTACAGAATTTTCCCTGGAAGTTTTGCTACAGTCTATGGCAAGAGAAAGTCATCATCAGACATCAAGAAACCTGCACCTTAATTGCAAGAGCAGTTACAAAACTTTGCATTTTAGGATCTTGTTGGAAAAAAGTAGCTGGTTTCATCCTGGAGTTCCATCTGTCATCTCCTCTGTCAAGACTTCATTAGCATGCAAGTGAGATGTCACACCAGTCACAGCTTCCAAGAAATTTCTTTGTTGAAGTCCACTAAATTGAAATAGCCAGCAGAGACGGAAAGTGAACATTTCTGAATAGACAGGTATCAAGGATAAAAGTCGTTCTCACTGCTGAAGGTGTATTGTCCAAGCTAAACGCAACACACACTTTTGCACCATGTTTTTGAAATGAGTCCAGATATTTGTGACTGCACTAGATCAGTTGCGTGCTTTATAAAAATATTATTATTTCAAAATCATTTTACCATCATCTAGCCTATGGAAATGCACTACTCAAATATTTCCTAATACAGTTAATAGAAACGTCATATTGAACTACATCTCTAGCTAGCTGCTAATACTTCTATCACTACAGCCACTAATAATTAAAGTTACCTGGGTATCCATCTTGAATGCTGTTAAAGTCAGCTGTTAACAATTATTCCAGCTAAACCATTCAAAAGGTGCTTTGAACTTGTTTAAGGTCCTTCGTAACACTGTGCATCTAGCTAGGAAACTACGTTCTCACTCGAATAAAGTACCATAAATAATTTACTGTGCAAGTCAGGGACTTCATCCTATGGTACTTGCATACACTTAGCGGCCACTTTTCCAAGATAAGAACTAGAAACTGTATCTTCCTTGAGATTACGTTGCAGGCACCAGTGATCTTTGGTGAGTCG
This sequence comes from Ibycter americanus, assembly GCA_035590275.1. Classification (NCBI taxonomy): domain Eukaryota; kingdom Metazoa; phylum Chordata; class Aves; order Falconiformes; family Falconidae; genus Ibycter; species Ibycter americanus. The sequence continues at coordinate 94,906,502 of JAVJGI010000001.1, forward strand.
GTATAAGCATTATATGATAATTACAAACTACTGAACTAAGGGCGTGCATCCTTCTGCTGTATTAAAACTGCCCCTGGAGCCATCCCAATCCAGGACCACGCCAGTGTTGCAGACCGGGCGGTGGGTGCTCATCTGCTCGTTCAGAAACCGAAATGTTAGAGGCTGTAGGAGCTGACTTGAGCTGGAAGCTTTGAGGTTAATAATGTATATTCTCTTGGTTATAGTATCTCTCTTCCCAGGCTAAGGCTAAGACATACTTAAAAATTAAAAGTGCAGATATCCTACAAAGGAGGAACAGATGCTAAGACTACACATTAATCTTTAATGTGATTCCAACTCGCATACTAAATTTTACCAACTTCCCTGCATTGCTGCAGCCTCTGTGATCTCTCCACCTCACTGTGCAATGCGTTGTTCACTGTGATAGGGCACAGGTGTGGATACAGACTAACCCTAAAGAAAACAGAATCAAAACAGTGTTATAATGAATGAGTACTCAACTCTCACATTCACGTATTGTATTCTCCCTTTTTCTTCTACAGGATCCTGATGCGTTGTAACCAGATCTGAGGAGAGGCAGTCCTGCCTCTGCCGGCATCCTTGCTGCACTGTCCTCGCACTCAGTCCCACACACATTAGCTGATGAAAAATTAGACCTTGAGCTTCAAGCGATTTCTACAGCTGTTTAAATGAAGAGAAAGACAGAGAAAACATTTATTAAATTCTTTCAAGATTTATCTAGCAATTCATTCCCCGTTACGTATTGTGTGGTGCATATAAAATGCGTGTACACATTTATGTAGGTGTCTATGAACCACAAGAAAGCAGCAGAATGCATAGCTACGCAGAATGAAGAGTGAGGAGTACTTACATCAGAAAACTGAGCAGCAGCAAAGGTGCAGGGTAACAGTCCCATAGACTAATTTCTGTAGCTTCTGTGTATGCTTGCATTGTAGGAAATGCTGATAAAACACTGCGAAGACACTCAGTTTAGATCTTGGGCACCTTCCAGTAAAGGGAGAGGAAAAAAAAAAAAGACACATAATACATAGATGAAAAGCTTATAACTGTGTATTATTGACCTCAGGGCAGAAATGCTGAAGAAAGTTAATTAGTTTATGTAGGGCTAGCCATCAGAGTGGAGCTGAGTGTATGGCTGTTGGACGGAAAACCAAGCATGCTCATGGTCAGACTCTCAGAAGCACTATATTGATCCCTTGCAATCGCTTATTTTGCTGATAGAAGCTTTTATGCCCATCCTTATCCCAAAGTCACTGTCTTTTTACACAGACAAGGCACTATATTTTCAGTAAACTGGCCTGGACTGTTTGATGCACTACGGTGCTGTTACTTGGACCACCAACAAAAGCACTGTTGCTCTTTCAGGCAGTTACAACTTTAAAGTTGCCACCAGATAAAATACCAAACACATCTTTTCATACTACCCATTCTCAGCAGGGAATGCTGAGGAATTGTTTCACACACAGTAGAAAAAAACCCAAGCATGGAATTAACAGATAGAAGGAAACAATATTCTTTGCTGACAAATGCAAAATGACAATTAATTTGGTACTTGTAGTCAAGGTGGTATGATGGGCAGATATGAATGGGGCTCTTCAAACAGTCTTTGCAACTCAGGCTTGAGAATTTAACCCAGAATCCTGCTTTACTCCAGCACCCACGCTGGTAAAAGCAGAGATGAGCATACTGCATCGCGTTCCCATCTGCACAACAAAGCGGTTAAGTTCATTTCACAGATACGTCTCACCCAGGAAATCATTTTAATGTGTCCTGCTCTTCCCTGGACACACTGCAAGCACAGCGCTCGGCTACCTGGCCTAATTACAGAAGGAATATTTTAGCGGTTGGAAGTGGCTTCATTCCGCAGTACTTTTGTGTAGAGAGATCACCTTCAGCGATTATTTATTTCAGGAGTTCAGATTCCTGCCTTCCTGTGACATGATGAATGACTTTTAAGTAACATAATATCTGGTTTCCTCCTCTTTCACACACCCATTTCATTGCCAGTTGTCTTCAGTGACCAGATCTGAAAGGATTGTTTGCAGTCAAAAGGGAAAGAGATTCTTTACCACATGCCCAGCCTCCTCTTGTTCATATTTAATTGAATTCTTGTTTGTGTTAAAACGGTTATCAATTATTCACCCCTGTACTCATTAATTCCAAACATCATAAGTAATAAATAGGACTGCTCTACTGCTCTGTTAAAAATTCCAGCATACTTTCATTTTCCTTTTTAATCTGTTCTCCATGTAACAGCGAGCTAGCCAGTGAATTATACGGGGCTTTCCTGTATATATTATTTAAAGAAGAAAGCAGGCTAGCAGGCAAGGTACAATAGTGGTGCTGTGTCGGAAGGTAGCATGGGGCAGACCCATCAGCTTACGACCTGAGTCTCTCCCATCACTGCTGGGGCCGGTGATGGCTAAACAGCACTGAGAAAAAAGTTCTCTCCTTTCAAACCAGCAGCTCAGACCTCTCTTTCAGCCTCAGTTTTAACATTTGAAAAGAGTATTTTTTGACTAGCTAAATTAAATCCTTGACATCTTTTGTTTATAACCCACATTCTTTCTCAAGCCAGTTGAGAGGAAACAAACAAAGCAGACAAAAAAAAAAACCCCAGAGGGAACAGGAGATAATTTGATCCTGGTAAAATACAGCAAAACCACAACCTGTTCTCTGTGAGGCTCTCCAAACGACACCGCACTTCTGTAATAGTACAGTCACATCAGATGAAATATTTCAAGATGCAAAGACCCTTCCTCTGTCATTGGAAGGTTCGAATACGCTACTTTCACGATGCGTCGAAGGCCCACGCAGCAGTCTCAGCGCTGCCGAGCAGGAGATGTGCCATCTACACACGACTACTTGACAGAGCCGGAGCAGTCCCTTGGACAGTCAGCATGTCTTAAGCTTTAAAACCCTGCTGAAAAGAGACCATTACAAACAGAAGCCTTGTTTTCTTACCATTCTTTAATATCAATCCAGCACGGCCATAAGAATCCCTGAACCTTATGTAGCAACAAGGTGGTGGTGTAGAAACTATGGGATCGTGCACATATCCCATTAAAACGTTAATCTTCACAAGGCAAATGAGAAATCACACAAATGTGATACATTCTACTGAACGATTTACTGAATGCCTCAGTTTTCCCACCTGTAAATTGGGACTTGTTTTACATTTGACTTTTTATTGGCATCACTCAGAATGGTATCTGGAACAGGAAAACCCACCTTTCCACAGCCTGGGTCTCATGGATTTGGCATTCCAGAAAAAGAAAAAAGCCCAGAAAAATTCATGTCTGATAAAATGTTGTCTATACCTTTTTCATTGTGTCATGCAATACAATAAACCCTTGCTCTTCTCACTTACTTCTTTTTAAAAAGAACGTAGCTTTCTGTTTGAACTTGAAATTGGGAGGAATTTCATAGAACAAGGATTTAAAGTTTCACCCTAAACTGGAAAGCATTCAGACAGAAACTTACCGAGCAAGCAATGTTGTCACTTGACTAGAGTACTGGAACATACAGAAGTTAATTACTACAACAAATATGGAAGTAATATTTTTGTTAACTTTGTTCTTCTGCTAACAATAGAGGGGGTGACACGTGAAGCATTTTAGCTCTGTAGCTGAAAGGGGTCATTATGTTCCCAGAGAAGGTGTCTTTCGTCCCTGGAAGCTTTCTGCTGGCTCCACGCATGTCAGCCCGGGAGCCAGCAGCTCCAGTGTGAACTGCTGTGTGCAAGCTCTCTGGCCTGGCACCCGCAGAAGGGCTCAGCATGCAAGACATAGTTTTGCCATGACAGAAACAAAACTGGGTGGCTTAAACAGACCAGCAAGATTTGATTTCCAAATATGTTCTGATAATAACTGGGAATGATAAATCCATTTGTTGTGATTCAATAAATCTGTTAATTTACCTATCTAGGGAGCTTATGACTGCACAGAAAGAGGGCTGATAGGGTAGGTCAGGATTTGTGACACCTGGATGCAGCTCTCTGCTTGGCCATAAGCCTCTGGTGTGAATTTACCCAGAAAATGCTCACTGCACACAGGATAACACCGTGCAAAGCAAGCATGTGTATAAGGAACCTAGAAACTATCCTACTTTCCAGGACCAAGCCACTACCTCATCTCAATCTTTCTATAGCATTGAACTCTATCACATAAATACACCCCCAAAGCTTTGGCTCCACATCTGTAAAACATGGCTAACAATACTTCCTCTCCCTTGCACGGTTACTGTGAATATTCAGACATGAATCGTTCTGCAGTGCCCAAATGATAATGTACAATGCCATTAAAAATCCCAAACATGGATACATGGTTTCTAGGAGCATGGAAAGCTGTAGTAAATCTATTTCAATCTCACTTCTCATGCAGGTCACTAAATCTGTGCCTATAATATTAGGAGTGTGCTGGCTAACTGGCCACAAGCTATACAAAAGCCTTTTCTCTCCAAGTTCAATCAAAAGGACAACAGCATATGACAGACCCCTTGTATCTTTTGGTATTTTAGCCTGTCACAGCAGGGACCTCCTGCAGTGCTAGGAAAAGAGGGGTTTTCTGCTGGCCAAGCTAAAGCTAACAAAAATACCTAATGAGTAGAAGAGCCGAGAAGCTCATGCATTTAGCTATGTCTAAAGTAGCATGTGCATACTGAATGTGGGCATGAAAAATTAATTCCAGAGGTGCTATCAGGTATACCTTCAAGTAACTAGTTGGACTAAAAAAAAAAAATACTATTTTTGGTAACTATTTTTACTTTAATGAAAAATATTTGGGGGAGAAATTACAGCATTCCCCCACACCCTCTTTTTCTCTACAACAGGGGAAAAGAAATCCTGCCCTACAATCACTGACTTGTGTCCTGCAAGCTTCTGGTCTGACTCTTCCCTTCCTCTCTCTAGCACTGCTTTCTCTCCCTGATAGCCACCATCCCTCTCAGCCATACCGCAGTTTCCCACCTGTCTGAACTACTCCCCCACCAGCTCCCCATCACTGACCCCACTGAATTTGCAGGGGAGGAAGATGGGATGGTTTCAGAAGCTCTGTGCACTGTGGCTGCACCTCTGGAGAAGGACGCAGTGAGTTAAGAGAAGCCCTGTGCTGTCCTGGGCGAGGAGGAACTGAACATGCTGGAAATGCATATGAGGGTGATGGGCATCAGGACACACTGTACGCTGGGGTCTGGGAACGCTGTGTGGGACGCTGGAGCAAAAGAGCCTTCCCTGGAGAGCTGCAGATGGGAGAAGTGTGTGACAGTATGTCACACCAAATTTACTCGAGATTCCTATGAGACTTCCAGGATGGAAAACATTCCCTAATGTTGCTCTAAAACACAGAGTGCATCCCTGCAAATTAATAAATTGGAAAAAAAATTAAAATGTCAAATGGTATCTACCAGCTGAAAGTGATAGTCACTCCCCATAGGAAGAATGAAGGTAGAGCAGACCTTTCATCTGTGATGGCACCTTTGTCCAAAAAAAGCAATGCAGGGAGGAAAAGCTAGAGATTCAGTCCAGTATAACAGACAACGAAGTACTCAACCAGATGTTACTCCATGCTGCAGGTGTAACATGCTTCAGAAGAACCTTTAGAGGCAGCTAGGAGAAGTAAGGCATAACTGACTTTTGGTCTGGAAAGGATGTCTATACCCAGGCCAAGGAAAGCAGTTAGAAAGGTACAGTGACCATATAAACATTGGGTAATCCTTGTTCTTTTTCTTCAGGACAATCCTAGCCTATAGGCTTGATGACATATAATTTCCATGATTAAGTATCTGTTAATTAAACACACAATATATAATTACTAAACGCAAGCTGTTTGAGCTCTTAAGGTGGCTAGAGTTCCTGCCGTTCCAAACAGAAGGATACTCCTCTTGGATTCCTAAACACGCATTTGTGAAAAAATGTCCAGTTTGATTACATGTGTCACATCTCACTAGAGAGGTGGCATAGTTTTATTTTTTTGACCTTCAAGCAAAGCTGAAGAGGGAGTTACAGCGAATGCAAATATATTATAGGAAATGTCCTTGGAAAGAAGTATCTGTTAACCTTACCCGTGCAAAGGGAAACTTGCATCTGAAAATCAAATATTTAATCAAAGCCTTCTGTAATTGGGAAACTTGGTTCCATCATCTTTAATCCAAAGAGGAGTATCGTTGATGGATTACCTGCTTCAATAACTCTGGCAAAGCTAAAGATTCAATAAAAATCGGCTTTGCCTTGCAGCCCACTGCTGACTCACTATATGCTGCAAAGAAAGAACACAGAGAATGATTTTACAAATTCTTCTATGGCTGAAGACTACTAGAGTAAGGGCGGTGAGATTGGCTCCTTCATCAGCATGGATTGGTATGGTCTTTCCCAATGGAAATTCAGTACATGATCTTTTGTAATACTTAGAGCAACATGCACCTGTGTAACAGGATGGTTCAATTCCGTCCTTACTCAGGGGCATCTTTACAGAAAGGCACCAACTGACAGTGACAAAAATGTTCTCTCCATGACAGAAAAAAGGCTAGATGCTTTGCTACAAAGCAGTGAAAATGCTCTTGTTGAGGGATCCACAGGTACCTTCATTTTTAAATCCTGAATAAAACCTCCACTCAGTAGTTTTGGGAAAACTTTCAGGAGTTTCTTGTATTTGCATGACTGGTGACTGCAAATCTGTTTAAAACTATCTTAACTAGTGCATGTGAATCCATCACAAACAGTCTGAGCTTATTAGAGAATATAGAATTGTTCATCCCCACCTATGCCTACATTACGATTTTCAGTATAAAAGTGTATGTAGTGAAAAGGTTCAACAGGTGCATGATCAGGTCAGATTCTAATTAATGTATGTGTCATCGCGCAATAGGCAAGTTCTAAATAATGCAGAGCTCAAAGCACTAAAACGATGTAAAAGCAAAGCCTGGAAACAAAAACTGTTGTTTCATTAAACTTAAAATACAATTTGACTCTGTCATACCAATGTATATGAGCTATCTGCATTAAATTGTGTTTAATTTAACTCTGGAACTATAGGGCCCAATTAAAAATAATGAGGCCTGTCTCCAACTGTCAGGCTCAATTAGAGATAATGGGAACTGATAGCTCCTGGAATAGATTCATTTTTGTCTGATAGACGAACTGGGGCAGGGGTCTTGGCAGGGGTCATTGGAATAGACCCGGCAACAAAACGTGGGTCATTCAAGCTTAAGGAGTCTTAAGGAACCTAGTTATTAAATAAGGAAGTAGGAAGTAAATCAAATCCAAAAGCACATGAATAACCCCAACAGATTCTTTTTTTCTGTTACATCCCCACATATTGCAATTCATCTAACCATTAAACTGCCCATTCTAAACCAACAAAATATACAACGCATAAAGGTTAAACCTATCTGACAAGACAAAAGAAAAACTAGCAAAATACGTGCCCAACTTCATATTCCAGTACCAATTTTCAGGAGTTTAGCAGGATCAGTGTTTTTCTTAGGTAATGCTCCAAAGATTGCAGCCAAATCGCTGTGCTTTTATTTTACGTAAGTGTTATAAAAAACAAATCCGGGAAAGATAATGTGAATGCATTAAGAAAACCTTGCTGTCTCGATAGGAGTTACATATGATGAGCAGATTACTTCCTATTCAGCCTCAGCAATAAAAATAGGAAAAATCTGTCAGCTTTTGCTAAGCGCTTTCAAAAATATAATCAAACAGTCAAATTCAGAAATGCACCCCAGACAAATAAAACCATTTGTCCTTGAAGAAACGTGAATGGGCAATACGGCGCTTGACAACTTTTAGGTGCTAGACAGTAGCTGTCATTTTAGATGAGCAATTAATCTTGAACCGAGAGGGAGATGGGGAGCCCTGTTGACTGTTTATTCGGCTAGAATGACAGTCAGTGTCTGTTAGCACCACTTGGACACTGCCTGGAATTGGTAACCTCTCCCAGGCAGAGCTTGCCTGTGCATCTATTGTCAACAGCAATGACTCTGAAGTTCGCGTTGGGCAATCCTGACGCGCCGTGCCTTGGCTCGCCTTTTGTTTCTCTGTGAAGACACTTTTTTAATCTAATGATATCTTTCTCAATGTCTAACGATGCTCGTGCAACGTGCCGCCAATGGCATTTTATCCTCGGCTCCCCTCCCCCCTTACACGTACAGGCCTGCAAAGCCATGCTTTGCATTTTAAATCTGTTCTCTGCGATGTCTGAGGAAAGAAAGAACAGTTGAGCGTTTGAGCTTCTCCCCAGTGTGTCTTACTCCGAAAGAATGTGCAAATTTATAATTTGACCCATTATTTTTCCTTATACTTCCCTTCTTGTACACAAAGAACCTTACAAGAGGACTCTCTCTGGCCACAGCAGAACAACACAAACATGTCATTGCTAAAATACAACGTAGGGTTACCGGCAATACAAAGGGCCAATGTTATTCCCTTCCTCCAGTGTCTTCCCTTGGCTGAAAGCACCGAGAGACAGTCACCCAAGGCTCTGGGTAACAACCTACTTGACTTGACCTGTACCTCTGTTCACTACTCAGTGGCTGTACTTAGATGGGAATCAGATCTTTGGAGCCTGAGCCACGACTATCTCTGTATCCGGGTAACACCCAGAACAGGGCATACATTTCAATTACAGTCCTTAGAAATGACACAGTTTTAAGTAATCTAGTAGAAAAATGTGTGTATTTCTTCTAGTCTGAAGTATATCCAGCTCACGTCATCCACCACTTGGGAAAACAGCTGTGTGTCTCTGATGGGACTTCAAGAATGAGGACAAGTATAAGGATACGTGTACAAATCCGTATTTACATGAACTGTCGACTGTGGAAGATAACTAATAACTTACAGAGGGATCTCTGTGGCCTTGTGCTCATACAGCTGTATAAATACATATATACATCTGTGTACAGATATATATATACACACATGCATGAATATGTGTACTTTAACCCCAAAAAAGCATTACTGCATATATTGATTGTTGCACCCTTCAGCTGGAAGAATCAAATGTTTTGCTGACTTCATTCTCACTTGACCCTATGACTTTGGTCGATGCCAAGAGGTATATTCTGTGAAATTTTCGTATCCCTCTGTCTTGACCTCATCCTGTGAGTCTTGTAGGTATGTAGCACCTTTGAAAGACAAATGTAAGCATGATGAAAAACTCTACAATGCAATTAACTTCCTTATGTCAGAAATCTGAAGTGGGTTCGCATATTAAGACATGGTTGAATTAAATTCGCAACTTTGAAGGGAGTTCAAGGCATTCATAACACAAAGATGACGCATTTCCTAGACAACCGATCTGGAAAAGGTTGATTACAGTTCCATTTCTGCAACTTCCCAAAGTTAGAGCCTATTTTTCTGAACTGTGATCATCAGGATTTGTGGAACAGGGCCAACTTGAGTTAATATAATTACATCTTTTTCTGTGAGGAAATGTAATTTTTTTTTCTTTCATTGCAACAGCAAATGGTGATACTCTTGCATTTCTACAGCCTCTTCCATCAAAGTATCTGAAAGTTGTATAAAAACTGATGAATGAAGCCCTAGCATAGTAATAGAAAGGGTCATTATTTGTTTTATGAAAGAATTACCCAAGGCACCGATAACCCTATCTGTTTAGCAGAACTCACCTAATTAGTCATTTCAGCAGTTAATTACAAACAGTAAATTTTTGAGGAATTGAAGTTTATGTGTTAAATGCCATGCAGTAAATTCTGTTGTTTCTAGTGTTGTTGTTTCTAATTTGTATGTCTAGCTCAATTCAGGGCTTGGTATTCAGCAGTACCTGCAACATTCTGAAAAAATTAATTACTAACTTACATCCAGTATTAGTAAATACTTCAGAAAATGTGGAAACTGTACTATGCAAGGCCATACACATGGTCTATGACAGCACTAGCAAAAGAGAGGGTATTTCCCAACCACCAGTTTAGACCCACGACCGGTATTCCATACGCTTTGCTATGTTACTTGCAATCGTTTAAATAAGAATTTTACCATTGTTTCCAGCTATATTTTTGCTCTTTATTCAACAGCTCCTTTCCTTTCCCACTAGCCAGCTTCCTGCAGCTCTGCAGAGCTCCCTGCGCAGCAGGCTCCGGCAGAGGCGTGCAGTGCAGTAGGCTGGAGCCAGCAACAGGGGATGTTGCGGGATCGGAGCAGGCAGCGCAGGCAGGCCGAGGAGAGCCTGCTCCCCTGAGCTGCTGAGCCCCGGAGACCAGGGCATGACCGTAGTCCAGATTCTTCAAAATTGCTTTTTCCATACAGAAGATAAAAACCGTGAGAAAGAGCAAATTATCCAATTCCCTCAGCTGCTCAAAAATGACCCTCTGCTATGCATATTTGGAGGGAATAAGAAGCAGCCTTGGCATCAGTTCTCAATATTCAAGGGAAACAATGAAAAAATGAAAATGATGAGAAAAGGCACTTGGACTAGATTTCTTTTCTTAAACCATAGCCTGAAAGGAAGATAATGAAACCCTACTATTGCACACTAAAAGACACACTGTAAACACTGTGAAATGTACTAGTTTTTAGGGAACACTGAAATGTAAATATTTTTCAGCTTAAAGAAGTCATTCTTTTTGCTACATTCCTACATTAACGGGTAAAATATGACACTATATATTCTAATCAGAGCCCCATGTAATGAACTGAACTACTTCAGACAACAGTACACACTATGATAAATAAACACTTAACCAAAGATACAGATGTCCGTTCAAAACAATGCTTCAGCAAACCCTCCTGATTACTTCCTATACTAAAATTTTAAGTTTGGGGCATTACGTAGCATCAACTGAAGTGTTTCAAACTGTACTATAGACAGTTACAATCATGAAGCAACAACCTTGGCAACACTTGCGAAAGTGCCAATGGTGTGACAAAATGACAAAAGCCAGGAAAATCAGATTTAATGTAGGAACTCCATGTTCACGTGACACTGAACGGTTTTCATCTCACCTGAGGGCACAGTGCCATAATGTAGAATTGTCTGGTATTTTAAATCAGATAACTTAGCTTCACAGAAGGATACATGGCATTCAGAGTCATGCGTAGGGAAGCACTGAAATAATCCGCACAACTGGCAACCAGCAAAGACGAGAAGAATACATCAAACTCTGACTTGCCAAGTCGGCCAGGGATAACATTCTGATGCTAAGTAAAAGAAAAAAACTCCACACTTCTCCATGCAGCTTGCAAAAGGGTGCTACAATCCTGTGTTTATAAAGCACTGAAGTAAAAGCAAAGCCAAATGCCAAGTGCTAGATTTCAGTTTCCACATATCAAATCCTACATAGAAGGTAATTTTATTTATGGCTAGCTCTGCCTCTGTCACAAAACCAGAGATTCCTTTGACTTCAATGGCCAGGACTAGACCTTTAGTTTCTTTTCAGTTTCACAATAAAATCAGCTCACTGTAGCTTGACGGTGTAATCTTTCTTAAAGGGCTCAGAATGGGTACGCCTGACTTTCTTCAGCAAGTGCATCCCCTGAATCGATTTCTATTGCTCCAAAGAATGCCCTTAATTTGGAATAAAAAGTGAGATGTTGCTATCACTTAAATCTGAAGACTGTCGCCGCTAGAATAATCAGACGTTTATCTTACACTGCCATTTGAAGAGAATTCGAAATACAAAGAAACTCAGCAGGCAGTTGATTAATTCCCCCTGGCCCCATCTCAAAAAAAAAAAAAAAAAAAAGAAAAAAAAAGAAAAAAAAAAAGAGAAGAAACTTATGGAAGGAAGAGAAAGAGACACATAATCCATCTTGAAGATACCAGAGATTTTCTTTTTTTCCTGTTGAGCAGTTCTGGTTTTGAACAGGTTATACTGGAGCGTATTGTAGCACTGGGGCACTTCCCATCATTCAGTTGGTCACCTATGTACTGTAGCAGAAACTGCCAAACAATCGGTTTATTCTCTTGTGATAGTAACCCAGGAAACAAATCTATGATGACACTGTTACATGCATTCGTGAACTTAGTGGCCTTGTAGGTCACTGGACAAATCTCTCTAAACTGAACTGTTGACAGTTCTTTGCAGGGTTCCCCACAGGAAACTGAAGGTTAATTGACCATTCTTTCAAACCATGAAATGCTTTTGAAAATGTTAGTTTTAAGTCTCGTAGCCTAAAATCTGATGAAACAGCGTATCTGTACTGTGGTGTCTTCTAATTACTGAAATTAAGATTTTTGGTCAGGGAAGGTGCAGAAATGGTTTAATTAAGATTTGTGTGTTATGTAAATACGAAACAACACTCATCTAAACTGTGATTATTGTTTAGAACAGAGATGCTGAAGTAGCAGGATACCTGCTAGAGAAGCTGTTCATAAAAGAACGGACTACTTGATTATGTTAATTTGATGATGGCCTTATTAAGAGAAGGGATCTTAACTTTTCAGTCTTAGATCCTTAGAAAAATATGCACATTACCTTCACTCATGTGGATAGTCTCACTGATTTCAAAGGAATTACCACAGTATTGGTTTCTGCAGCACACTTCCACCTGTAAAGTTACAGTCGGACAAACATTTGCCTACTCAGAACCAGGGATCCCAGAAAACACACAAAGTTCTTCAATGACTGGCAGGAAAGTAGATTTGCTTTTATGAGGTATGCTACATGCGTAAAACCAGTTACATATTCACCTAGGATTTACAGAAGCTAGGAAGAAAATGGAAATCAACCGTTCCATCACAGATCATGAAAGTCCTTTATCATATGGCATTTGGGCTTTACACATTTAGAGTACTACCCTAAGGGTGTGGCTTTTTTATTTGAGATAAAATCCGTCAGTGTGTATGCTGCAAATATTGCAGAAATAGAAACCAAGAAAAAAAATCATGTATTTGTCATTAATGTTTTTCTTCAGAATCTTTGAAGAATACTCTACTTGAGTGTTTCTAGTCATGGTTAATAAGCCTAATGTGAGCAAGGAGATTTGAGTTCTGCAAAATTCTAAACTAGACTTTGGCCTTTCTCTAGCTGTTGTCTTGTCGCTGCATTTCTATGTAAGAAAGGGCAGTTAAAATGTAGCCAGATTGTCAGCTCAGAGGATGCCTGTCTCTCTGTACGGCTCAGTGCATAACATACTGGGCAAATTTAATTCTACTCTGCCAAGGTTAGACATTACAGCAGCCTTGCTGGGAAGCAAGGTGGACAGGACTGGGATCTCTCTGATGCTAATCAGTTATGCTCCAGGTGTCCATCACTGTGTGAAGCAACTGATTTAGTCTTTCAAGGGCTGAAGATACAACTGTGCCTCCAACTGAGGCAACGAATAGCCCCTCAGAGACGAATTTTCTGAAGTACTTATGTAGTCAATGTTCATTGCTCCTAGCACAAAAAGTTCTATATTTACCCAATGCTGAAAGCAAGTAGCTGTAAAATTTTCCTTTTTTCTTCTTTCCTAATTTTTCATCTACAAAGAGGAAAAAGTTTATGTGAGCATAGTTATAGATAAAAGCATTCATTGTCATTATCTGTACAACACAATCCATGGAGATTTGCTGAAAACAATCAGGAATATTATTTTAGGAAAAGCTCTTTACTATGGTGAAGAAATAGGTGAGACCTACACACGATTCCCTGCAGTGTTCTTCAGCTGTAAATAAACTGCAGTCTACAAAAGAGCAATAAAGAGATCAAAACTGACAATTTTGTCTGCAGTGCGCTCAGTTGCTGAATTAGTCTCTTTCAACGACAAACTAGATTGTAAATTATATCCATCAGCCAGCAGCATATTGATTTCCTTCTTTATTTGAAAAAAAAAGATAATTTAAAAAGCATACATTTTATCCCCAAAATGCAAAATAAAAGCATTAATACTATGTTTACATAATACAAGGATTTGTTCTAGCTTCACTGTCTAAATTTAAGAAGTCAAAAATACAGGCTGACAATAAGTTTTTATTCCAACATTTTACACCTACACGTTTCAAGAAGGGAATATTACCATCTGCACATGCTGATACTAATTGTCATACATGGCACAATATCTGCAGACAACAGAATGGGTCAAAGAAGCAATTTTAACTCCAGTCCCAATTTTTCTTGTTTCTACGCTCCTGTGTTAGGCACTGTACTTCTGAAAGTAACTATTTTGCTGGAGGCTAAGTAAAAATACACTAAAACTACGTTTCTCAGAGATCACTTTCTCGTTAATGAAATTTTGAGGGTTAGAATCTGCTAACAGCCTGTGATAAGAGCAATTATGCTGGACATTTGAAGTGGTGGAAAACATGCCAGCCAACCAGAACTCCCTTGTCAGAACACTTGCTTCATAATATTGTATATAATAGCCATTGCACTGCACAATTACACTATCTATAAACCATATTTTGCCCCAAAATAGACGTGTATCAAGGCAAAATATTCTTGCAATCCACTCACGAAGATAAAACTGTGCTACGCTTAGGTTTAAGTGGCTAAATTATAAACAGATTGTCAGGCTTTGTGTGTCCTAGTGATTCTGCCAGCTCTTAAAGTGCATATAATAATGGCTCTGTATTATTTCTGTTACAGGGGCATTTAGAAGCTCCAGACCCATTTTTACAGGCCATCTACAAATGTACAGTAGTGAGATGGTTTCGGCCTCAGAGGAAATTATATATCAAACGCATAGTTTGGTTTTTTGTAGTTATTCTAAGACACATATAAGTATAATGAGAACAGTTGAGGTAAACAGAGTGGCTACCCCAAATCAATTTGTTTTCCTAAACTTCAGGATTATTCAGTAACACCGCATTCTGAAAACTATGTCTTAACCCAAAGAAAAATTAAGCTGGGATACCAGAAAAGAAGCTTCTCCTTCTGACAACACACCTTACCCCAACGAACCCAGACACACTGTGATGGACTACACAGAATGATGGATTTTGATCCAAATTATTAACAATTTTTCCTTAAAATCAGCGAGTAGGTCAGATGGTAGTTTTAACTTCATGGCTATACAGGGCAGCAATACCATCTTCATGAAGATGAAGTTAAATTTCTCAAAGGCCAGACTACCAGCACTTCACACAGATTTTCCCTGCTGAACAGAGAACAACAGTAATTAGTTTGAGTAACAAGGGCAGTGATAGAAGCTGCCAAACTCCTTCTAAAGGAATCACCATTTGTTTGTTGCCTAAAGATGCAATAAAACAAAACAACAACAAAGAGAGTAAGAAGAACAGTAATTGCTTTCAAAAGTAAAAATGAGATCCTAAAGGGAGTAAAAAGCAGGTTTCCCTTTGTTTGTGATACATATTATGAAACTTTTCAACAGTAAAGGCATTTTAAATTGTAGCTTTTTCTGAACAAGCCAGGCACTAGGACCTCCAGTGTATTTTCCTTACCTTAGCTGTGAGGAAGGCCTTTTTGTCCGTTACATCCATGCATGTAATCAGTGATTGTGCCTTTTGTAAAACTCAGATTCACCATCTGTATGCTCCCAAGTGGCTAGACGAGTGCTAAAACCCCATCCCTATGGGATTAATCTGCAATTTCACACTAAATGATTTTTAAGTATAATTTGTTACGATACAGTATGCTAAAATAAAAAAACGGTCAGCACTTTTGCATTGTGATAAAAGAAGAAAGCTTGTAAAGTTTCCTGTATTTAAAATGGGCTGTACGGAATCCACTTACACATTAGTTTCATTTAGATATGAATGCACACATCTCGGGAAAAGAACCTTTGGGTAATTGAAATAGCTGCTTTTTATTTCTGAGGGAAAGAATACAAACACAAACTTAGAATCAGTGCACTGGCAGAGGCGTGAAGTATAACGTACTTCCTACCTTGTTCAGTGACTGAGAATCTGCATGATGAAGTTGCAGTTTAAAGTGTATATCGAATATTTCACTTTTGTACTGAGGGGAATGGAGGGATGAATTGTAAAGGCACTGGGTAAATAAAGGAGGAGCTAAAGAATCCACTCTTTCACATAAAACAAAGCTGGCTTGAAGTGTGCAAGGAAATTATTCCTTTTTATGAAGCACTAACTGCTTTTAGAAGCAGCCCATTTCACTAAACAGAGGGCACTGATCTTAATTCACATCTGTATTTTCTCCACACATTTTAGATGCTCAGCCGAAGAAGGATGAAAACTATCATCAGAAAACATGCCAAGTGAGGAGTAAGAAGATCGAGGGTGAGGACATGCTAATGTCCTTTTACAACAAAGTTCATGAGTAAACATGAAGCTGCTTTTCAGCCATGCTGGGTTCAACATGGAACCCATAAGTCCCAGTCCAAATTGGTCTGAGGCGGAGGAAGTACTTTGATTTTACAGCCTGACTAGCTGGCACATAGAAGTCATCAAAGTCTTCACAGAGTTCTCATAAATCCCTGCTTTTGAGGGTTTCTCAACTCTTCTTTTTTTTTTTTTTTTTTCTTTTTTCTTTCTTGTCTCCTAAAGCACACTTGGAAGCATGGAAAATAAAATAAACTTGCTTTATGATGACCTCAGCTGGTGCAAAATGAAATAAGTTCACCATCCAAAGGAATCTACTACAGTTTAAATGATAGTCTACAGAAATTCAAGATAATTTTAGGAGAAATTCACACACAAGAAAGTCAATGCCTTTACAAAGCAAATCCTTTTGCCTCTGTTGTTTTATTGCATTATTTATTTGCTACAAACTAGTTACTCCAAAGAAAGGAAGAATTTAATTGCTGAACATTACGTTATTTTAAAGGCTACATGAGATTTTACCTGCCACCAAAATAAATTAGATAGAAATTGAATTAATAGAAATACCTAATACACTTTTCTCTGCTAATATTCTCTGTAAAAATAACTTCAGTTGTGCCAGGTGAAGTTGCCCTACTCCTTAACTTAGACTAGACCGTAAATGAAAACAGCAATTGTTCGTATCTTGTGTTCTCTCATTTTAAATCACATAAAGGAACACAGCTAATGTATTTAAGAAAACAATACACACCGATATTCTTTTTCATGCTACTCTCTCGGACAGCATAACGTCTCCAGTGTAACATTAACAGGTGAGAAAACATGTAAAACAAGGAAAAAATGGCTACAGTCAATCTCTCCAAATCCAATCATCAATTTACCATTTACCTGCATTCAAACTTCCAGCTGACATAACACAGAACAGTCAAAGAATTTCTGAAAAAAACATATATGGAAGTAACTGCAAAACCATGCACAGTAATGTCTAAGGCCAGCTGCTTATTGAGGAAGCTCTGCTTTTAACACTCTTTGATAACGTTAAGTGTTTTAGCTGGTAACCAGCAGGCTCCACCACCTGCTCTGCTTAACAGTCACAAAAACCCCAGCCTGCAAATATTCACGTACATGTTTCCCAAGAAGTACCATGTGCCACCGTTACGGAGTCACGAAGTAATTTAGGTTGGAAGGGACCTCCAGAGGTCTCTGCTCCAAACCTCTGCTCAAAGCAGGGCCAGAGCAGGTGGATTTGCTCAGAGCTCTGTCCAGTCAAATTCTGAGTATCTCCAAGGGCAGATACTCGCCATCCCTCTGTGCCCCGGTGCAACGCTGGACTTCCCTCATTGTGAAAACTTTCTTTGTAATATTTAACTAGAACTTTCCTTGTTGCAACTTGCTATGTACTCTTCTAAGTGTTTGGAGAATTAAGCTCTTTATCCCTTCACATTTCAGTTTAAGCTCCCCTAGTGAGCAAGACGGGTATAAGCCACCCTTCTACTCCTTACCTGTTATAATCTGGCCCTTCCAAGCAGGAGGTATGCAAATCACCTGAATGAGAGAAACAAATCTGTGCACTGAATGTATTGCTACAAGGAAACCAGTCAAGCGAAAAGTTCAACACAATGGCTTGAGCAGATTCCAAGAAAGCCTAAAAGGAATGGCATGTTTTATCTTTACCCCTCCTGCAAATATTAAGCTACAGGAATGCATTTAAAAAAGAGGGTATTTCTAAGTTACAAATAGATGATGACTATAAGATGACCTTGTAGTAAATTACAAAAATGGTGCAACGTATCACTGTAATTAAGGGAACACTTGCAACTGCGCAAACTCTGTGCCTTGGGCTCTAGCAGTACTATGACTTTTTCTTTTATTCTGCTTTTTGGTTCTCCAGATGTGCCTGGTATAGGCCTTGATGCTGAGAAGCATTGATTACTCTCCATTTGGCAGTAATTAACAGAGAGAGACTTGATGCTCATCAAAGTGAACAGATTCTCATTAAGAGCAAAAGAAAAGATCTCCCTTGTCCTCACGTTTTGTTCCCTCTACACCGTGTGGTAAACTGTCAAGCACTAGGAAATAAATTTCTCAGGAGTCTTGTGGGTTTTCATTCTGCAAGTGTATTTAAAGCACTGCCAGATTTATGCTTTGCTATGGAGAGCCCGAACGACCCGGTTTCATCACTGATTTCAAACCGCTTCCACATGAAGGCCACCTTTCATGACAAGTGAGGCTGGTACCTGGTTTGGTGATGGGTTTTACAGGATGAAAAAATCCGGCTTCAAGAAAAGAGCCGGCAAGTCCGGGCCGATAGTTCCTGGGGCAGACCCTCGCTGAGACGGGGTCTGATGGCGGTTTCATCCCCGTCTCTCCGGCACTTTGAGGTAACGCCATCCTAAACTTCACTACCCGGAGGGTGCACCGCACTGAAAAAGCCTCTGGCGAAAGAGGAAGTAAAAGTATGGTTGTCAGAACGACTTCTTCTGTTTCCTATTTATTTTTGGTGTGTTCACTCGGGTAAATAAAGGCACCCACGCCTGCCAGGCACCCCGCAGCCCCAGCGCCCTGGCAGGGCCGGGAGCCCCATGGCCGCGCTGCCAGGCAGGG
>JAVJGI010000001.1:94935640-94976904 GCA_035590275.1 Ibycter americanus
GTGTATTTGGGGTGAGGGGGGCAGAGCCTGGTGTCTGCCTGGGGGGGTGTCCTGATACCTTTGTGTGTATGTTATGGGGGGCCTGGTGGGTGAATGTGGGGGGGGGGGGCCAAGGGCCAGTGCAGTATTTTGGGGGGGTGCGCTGGCACCCCAATGCATGTGTTTCCAGAAGACTCCAATGCTTGTGTCTGGGGAGGGGGCACAGGGTCTGGTGTGTTGGGGGGGGATGCGGGCGCCCTGGCCTCTCCCCTGGGGGGGTCCCCAAACCAGTTGTGTCAGGCTGGGGGGGGCACTGGCAGGAAGAGGCCAAGGGGGGACGGTGCTGGCAGCCGGGGGTGGGTGGGTGCTGCCGGAGGGGGTCACCCCGGGGTGGGAAGCAGCTCACCGGGCAGGGAGGGAAACTGAGTCACGGGCCATGCCGTGCTGTCCCTTGTCCCCAGCCATGTGTCCCCCATCGCCCCCTGTTCCCCCGTGGGCTGGGGTCCCTGCTCCAGCTGCACAAGGCGGGGGGCCAGGGCACAAACGGGGGGGGCGGGGAGACCCCATGCCCAGGCTGTGCCCCCCCCCTCAGCGCGGGGGCAGCCGGGAGGGGAACAAAGGGTCCGGCCATAGCTGGGCCCCCGCGGCTGCAGCCATGGCAACCCCCCCCCGCCAGCCACCGGCCACGGGCCACCGGGCAGCAGTCGTTGGCGGCACAATGGGTTATCGGCTTCCCATGAATGGGCCCAACTGTTGCAAACGACATGAGCCTGCCCAGTTTTCAAATCATTTAATGCCCTTGTTTACTTCCAATCCAGCCAATCTGCGGGCCGGGAGGGCCGTCACCTGATAGTCTTTTTATGTATTTAAGTCCCAGGCCTCACAAAATAACTGAACAGCGGTAACCATGGCAATGCTAATTATTGCACTATAACTACAGTAGGAGAAAGAAAACAGGGTAGGCTGGGGGAGAGAGATTTGAAGATGTTTTTTTGGCCAGGATTTGAGCTTTTGGCTTCTGGTCATGTGTAGGGGGTTTTTTTCTTCCTTTTCTTCTTTTCAAAATCTTTTTACAAACAAATAAGTTACATTCTGGTTTAAAGATCTCCCAGAAAATAGTTTAGGGAACTTTGATACGTGTTTCTGGAAATCATGAATAGAAGAGCTGAAAGCTCCTGGGCAGCCAGGCCCTAGAGTTCTGCCTTGTTCTTTTAAGCTGATTTAGAATTGTGTTAAACATAAAAGATGCTTGAGCAAGAGACCAGATTTATTTAAGGCTCCTGCATCATCATTTGGCAACAAACGCACAGTAGTACCATGCAGCTGGCTTTAAGACATCTATAAGAGAGCTCTTTAAAGCCTTTGTTTTGAGAGCAAAATCAACTACATCCAACTAAACTGTGTTCTTCTGAAAGAGAAATATGTTTTCCTGGATCTGAATCCCTTTAGGTTTACCCCAGGTATCTAATGATAACTTCCTGATGTGTTCTCATTATTTACTCCTCAAGATACCCATGACTTCTGTAATACTGTTTAACATAAGCAAAAGTAGTTAAGCCCTTCATTTGCAATAGTTCTTTTACTGACTTTAACGGGAGTTTTGACCACACAGGAATTTTTGAGTACTGTAAATATATGCCAATATTTCAGTTTTGTACCACGCACTCTATCAGAAGCAAAATAAAACAGGTGGGATGAAGCATGCAGAATGTGTCAAAAACGGAGCTTTAAACCAAAAGCAGCCTGTCATCATTATGCCTCGGTTTTGTTGCTGAAGGCAGGCTGGGTGTTACTGTGCATTCAGTCGCTAGGTTTTCATTCTGATCCTTTAGTATGTCAAAAACCACCCAAAAAATTGTTTTGTATGTTTCATGGTTCCTTGTTAAGTATCAATAACTTCATATATCTGAATGGAAGAGATCACCAGTTCACTCTGTAAAGTTTTGCTCATGCAGCAACTCTCCGCTGATCAACAGGACACAGTAGCTGGGAAAAATCCTCTTTCCAGGTGCTCAAGGCAGCAGCATACATGGGTCCTTGAGGAGCTAGGCACAGAAACTCCTTCCAAGGCTGGCTCATCGCTGAATTTCAAGGTTAATGCAAAATCAGGTTAAATTCAGGTTAAATGAGGTTAAAATCAGGTTAGAAGTCCTGATGGGTTTCTTCTACATCAAGGCGAAACAAGTGCACATTTCTGACAAATGTGAAAATAATGTATCAGCTTTGGTTTTGTTTCTAGGCAGTTTCTCTTCTGGATTCTCATGCCTTCTTCCCCTACAAATACTGCACAAGAAGTTTTCTTAACCAAAATGTTTCAAATTGTAGGAAGGAACATGTGATTAGGTAAAGGGTGGCAGTAACCAGCCAGCTGTGAAGCCAAAGGTCGCACCTGAATTCTGCAAACGGAATTCCAGCCTGATGCATTTTCCCCACTGATCTACGTGAGCTTTGGCATCCCAGTCATCTCCCCTCTTACTGGGGACACTGTAGCAGCATCTCCGCTCTCTGCTAACCTTTCATGCTATTTTGCAGACTCTTAGCTTCTGACCCCTCCCAGCTGAGTGAAGATGACCTCCCCAGTGACTTACAGTCCTTGTCGTGGCTGACATCTGTTGATGTGCCTCGGTTACAACAGATGGCCAGTGGAAGAATGGATTTTAGCCTTGGTGCCCAGAATGCAATGCTACAACAGACAGGTAAACTGTTAGGATGTTAAATAACAGCTCTTTAAGTGACAACACAGCCTACTGCCTCCTTTCTTCCCCCCTGCACACCCGCACCCCCACCCCCCAGGCTAGCTTTCCTAGTAGTAGATTCTTTTTAAGTGCATTACATTTCGCTTCCTGTCAGAAGACCTGGAGCCTGTTGTCTTCTGATAAGGGCGTTACTGATACATTTCCTTCATTTCAAGAGGCAGAGAGCCCTAGCAGCGACAACAGAGATCTTAGGATCCGATTGGCATTTCTGCTCAGTGTAGTTGCTGGTGCCTTGTTGCGTGAACTTGGGCCAAGGTATTTAAGACTTGCACTTCAGAGGTTTTCAACAGCTTTGAAATTAGGTAATTAGTCTTTCTTGTTTGTTTCAACATTGATAAAAGTAAGAGTACCTTATTTAGCCCATAGCTGTTTGCTTCATACAGACTTACAGCATATGTTCGTTGAACGCCTTTCTTTCCTTTGTGTGAACATCCTTTAAGTAAACACACGTGTTCCCTAAGGCATTCTGCTGTGTGAGCTCAGCGTATCATCTTGGTTGCTTTAGAGCAGAAATCCTTCTGGAGTACAGATAGTGCTGAATATGTTTTCTTTCTTCTTTTTTTCTTTTGTAAGATACTGTGTCTGTAACACCACTGTGGACTGTTAAACAGCTGACATCTTTCATTCCCTACATAACAAGTTTTAGAAGCAGCTGATGTCATCTTTGCAATTTGTGAAATACTCTCGGTTCTTTTGGGATGGAAAGCCACAGAGAGGTGTGATTATCCACTCCAGAGCTTAGCTGTGTTCAACTGCATCTATTAAAAATAAATGTCAGCTCTCTCTTCTGAAGTGTGCTTTCATGCAAACATTCATTGCCTTTGCTTTCTCCAAAATAGGTCCTGTGGCAAGCAATATGCACTCGACAGGAGCACCTGGAGCCATGATTCATGTCCAGGCCAGCCTGCCACAGGGAATCCTGGGTCTGAATTCTATTTCAACACACGGAGCGAATGTAAGAGCAGGCCTCGATGGCTTATTATTGCAACACTTCTTAGGAAAAGATGTTGGTAATTTCAAGGCTGACACTCCTGTTGTCTTTATCTCAGCAGATGAGCCAGTATGCTGTGGGTGGGCAGCCATCCCCCAGTTTACAAACACAGCAACAACTCTTTCCTCCTCCTCATTCACAGCAAGTGTTTGCCCTAGCACAGAACACACAACAGGTACTGTTACTTGCTTGTCATCTGTGTCTTGAAGTACCTGCCAAGATCATATCTAGAACTCTTTTAAAAGGGAAAACAGTAAAATATCCCTAAACCTACATACCCATGGAAATTTTGCATCCAACATTTTCCTTCTTTTCCATATGCATACAGTGTAACCCAGCAGCAATCTACAACGCGTCCTATGGGACTCAGCCACACTATTCTCAGCCACGCCTGGCTCCTCACTCTGCCCAAGAACTGCATCCAAAGCATTACCCCAAGCCGATCTATTCATATAGGTGAGTAGAGACCAGAAGAGCGTATTGCCTACAGCTTGTATTGGGATGACTGCAACACTGTAGGCGTGGTAGCACGAGAGTGTGTGATTCCTTTCAAAGAGAACAAAAATCCCATCATCTGCCCAGGAGTTCTGTGGAAGCTGCTTCTGAGGGGTAGCAGGAATGAACAAGCAAACTAGTTCCTGGACGTCAGCATAAAGGTAGAGAGTAATAGCACAGTGGAGTAAAATCTGCAGGATCACAGGGTGGCTTCTGAGCCCTTGAGAACATTAATCCCATGATCAGCCAGCAGTTTGTGCCTTAAGAGGTGGGTCCAAGGTTGCTAGAGCAGAACAAGGCATGATGGCTAAGTATATGCAATCCGTTATTTCCTGTATTTCTCTGTCCTGTAGTTGTTTGATTGCGATGGCGCTGAAGAACAGCAGAACAGGCAGTCTCCCAGTGAGCGAGATCTACAGCTTCATGAAGGAGCACTTCCCCTACTTCAAGGTAGGCACACACCTGAAGGCTGGAGGTAGAATGTCACAAATACTTTATTCATGGCTTATTTCACTAACACCCTCCTGCATCTTTCAGACAGCTCCTGATGGCTGGAAGAACTCTGTGCGCCACAACCTGTCTCTGAATAAGTGTTTTGAGAAGGTGGAGAACAAGATGAGTGGCACCTCTCGCAAAGGGTGCCTGTGGGCTCTCAATCCTGCCAAGATCGACAAGATGGAAGAGGAGATGCAGAAGTGGAAGCGGAAGGATTTAGCTGCTATTCATAGGAGCATGGCTAACCCAGGTAGGGCTTATGTTACGCTTTTGCTATGAGTGTGAGAAGCAAGGGGGAAAATGGCTATTTGACCAGGAATGCATGAATCTTAAGAAATAAGTTATATGTTGGAACAGAGCTGGCCAGTGCACAGCTCTCACACCTTGCAACAGCCTCCTCCTCTGAGCTGCTTGGCTGAAATACCCCGTGCTCTGCACTGAGTGAAGTCATTGCTGCTGCCCCGAGGTTGTGTGACAGGGTGATACACAGCAGCAGGAGGAGGTCACTGAACCGACCGCTGTTTTTGGAGATCCTCCGTGCAAATCGGTCCCCAGCTTAAAATTGTTGTTTTTTTTTTTTTTTTCTCCCATGCTAACCTAAGGAGTTAGCTAACTTCTTAGTTACGCTTCTTAGCTAACTTCTGAGGAGTTACGCTGCCTCCGGTGTTAGTATTCATAGTGTTACATTTTAGCAATTTTTCACCTGTTTCTCTGCAAATCTCTCCCTTTACTAAGACTTTGTCATTCCTATTCACGAAGACACATGTTTTTGAAGCTTTCAGGAGCTCAATATTGGAAAAACCAAGTAGACTTTTTAGCTGCAAAATCTATAACATACAATGAATGATAAATTACGTTCTCCTTTGCTTAAAAACAAAAGTGCAGTTGCAACTGTCAGCAGTCTCTTGTGTGAATCTTATTTGAGATACAAGCAGAAGTCAGAGTATCCCTATGAGGGGATACTCACATATATTAAGTCACAGCTGCCATCAGAGGTGACTTAATTGCTCTGTGTAAGTCTCATGTGATCGCTTCTTTAGCTCTAAGGGAGTCAAGAAGGGTACAGGCTAAGGGTAGGGAAGCAGGTGGCATTTCCTTGCTCTCTGCACCATCGAAGCCTGCCTTCTGTGTTGCATCTCATCACAGTGACAGACGCTACCTGTTCAGTTTTATTGCAAAAGCATGTGGCTGTGCTCACTTGTGAAATGCTTTGGCCAGGCCCTGCTTGAACAAATGAGTTAAACTGTCTCTTTCCTTCCTTGGGAATGGGTATGGCTTGTGCAGAGGAGCTAGACAGGCTGATCACTGACAGACCTGAGAACTGCAGGCGGCCCAACAAACAGGCAGAGTCGGAGATCTCCACCCTGAACCACATGGCAGCAGCCCAAGGCCGAATCTCCGTTTCCCAGCTGCAGCCTCAGCCGATCATGACGCTCTCGCTGCAGTCCATCCCCCTGCATCACCAGATTCAGACCCAGGCTCGCATCGCCCCAGACTCACCGGCACCTGCACAGACGCCTCCTCTCCACACTCTGCCTGACATGAGCCACAGCCCTCTTCCCCACCATCCCATGGGACGCGCGCCTCCCGATTTCCTGAACATGACAACAGACATGAACACAGAGGTGGATGCCCTTGACCCAAGCATTATGGATTTTGCATTGCAAGGTATGCGAAAAGGAAGGTGGGGTAGGGGAGGGCTTGATTTAAGTGGTTATGTAGTTGCTGAATATATAACCAGGGTCTTCAGCACAATGCTCTGGGCTGTAACTGAGCTAAAAACTTGTGCTGGGTGCTGGCCTCTGCAGCGTGACTTCCCTGGCCTTCCTCGATGCGTTTCTGCCCAGTGCTAGACGGGAGAGCAAACTGCCTTCATGATTCAAGCACAGGCACTGCAGTAGATGTAAGAGATATCCGGCTAGCTGGATCTGGGACACCACATCCCTCTGGCCATGGGAAACCACAGCTCTACTGGTGCTTTAGTTTTCCCCTTCCTGAAAGGAGAACTTCCCTGGCTTATGGCAATGCCTAACGTGGCCCCTGGGTTTCTGGTTAGCACATGGTAGGTAGATGCTGCCTGAAAAGGTCTGGAGTCCTGCTGGGACCAGAGGATTCAGGGTAACAGACACGCTGACTGCCTTTGCACTAGAAATGGTACCTTCTGCAAGCAGCACTGGTCCTAAGCAGTGGGTAAAGTCCTTTAGTTATGGACTGACCCCTACAGACAGTACCCGGGTGGGTTGGATGTGTTGCTGTGACCAGAATTTAATCTTTTAAAGGTAATATATGGGAGGAAATGAAAGATGACAGCTTCAGCCTTGATACTCTGGGTGCCTTCAGCAACTCCCCGCTCCACCTCTCAGACTGTGACCTGGGCACCCCCGGCCTCACCCCTGTCTCCAGCGGCAGCGATCACTCCTTCTCAGACTTGCAGGTCACCGGCCTTTATACCACCTACACGACACTGGACAACGTAGCGGCAGCTCAGTACATGAACCCCCAGGGCAACAAACCCATCGCTCTGCTCTGAGTTTTGCACCATTCCACAGACCTCTGACTCAGGGGCCAGTTTCTCCCAGCCATTAAAATCCAACCTGAAAGCAATAACAGAGCTCCTCCTGCGGATGCTTGGAACGTGTTGGCTGTTTACTGGGACACAGCATGTGATGCCAAAAGAAATCAAACTGTTACTAGCAGAACCACTTTTACCTGTGGCAAGACTAAGGAAGGGGCACGGACATTTGTGTTGCAGGACTGGTGAGCTCCCAAGAAGGACCTGGAAGGCGTCAGTCAGCAAGAACTTTCCTAGAATGTAACTAAGCTAAAAAATAGTCCAGTTAAGGTAAATACATTTAATCAACACTGTGGTCTGGACACCTACACAGAAGCCAACACAAATCAATAGGCTGGTCGGCACCAAGTTGGAGTCCAAAATGGTTGATCATGTACCACGTATATCCTCTTTTCTTAAATTACCAAATAACTATTGCCATTGAACAAAGACCACACACAGTTTCTGGAGACGCTTGCACCGCTAACAGTTTTCCCATATAACTCTTGTTAATTTATTGTTATGAGGTAGGAAAAAAGGAGCAAAAATACTAAAAATGAAAATTCAAACCCATACCAGACAACTGTTCTATCTAGGTTTAAAAACGAAGTCCTTACCCCAGGAAGGAAGTGGTACTACTGAATTATTAAACTGATTGCTGGCTAGAAGATTTTAGGAATTATGCCGATCTTTAGGATTTTTTTTAAAAAAAGATTAGATTTGTTTATAGTCTTGTGTATTGTGCTTCTGTCTATTCTTGTGCTAGGCAGTATTACTATTTGTAAATTTATTTATATTTATTGTTATGAAGAGAAAAGAAATTATGTAAGCTGAGCACTGTTCAATTTTTTTAAATGCTGCAGTAACCTGTTTTACATCCACTAAATTATTCATAATCAAAAATGCAACAATTTTCATCACTGTTACACTACATTTCTTTTAAATAAGCACTTTTGATACTGTGAAACTCATGGTTTTTTTTTAAAAAAATTCAGAGACCAAATATTGTAACTGTACCATACCGATTCAGAGTAGTCTTTCTTACCTAATTAACCAAGTAATATTGATTCTAATGTAGTTTTTTACATTTTCATACCCTGCTTTAGACTTGGTAAGATATGTTTCAAAAAATGTGATGAAACACCTGAAAAGATCAAAAGCAAACTGGATGTTGGAACTTAGTATTTAGTCTACTTCCACCACTGTGACCATGCAGTAATATTTATATCTCATGTTTTATCTGTTCCTGTGCATTAAGAGCGTTTCCCAGTCTCAGTTCCTGGTACTGTATCCACGTGCTCGCAGGCTCCTCTCTCCCACACTGGTCAATGTACTAAAAGCCCAGAGGGTGCGGGATGCTGGAGCCACCCCAGTGGGGCACCTTCTTCCTTGAAAATTGCTGTTGTGAACATCAAGGGCTAGAAAATATCTGTGCCTGCATCTTCCCCATCACGTATGTCCACAGCAACCTCTTCCAAAAGGGCACGATGCTCCACGTCATAATTTATTGTTCAAGAACAAATGTGATTAATGATCATTTGCTGTGACTGGCATCATCTATGATGTCCTCATTTTTTTAAATAAATATTTCTTAGCACTAAGCCTGGGTCATTCTAGATGTGCTGCATGATAACCACTCTGGCCTCAGGTGAGCCCCTGCCGCACGGCACGCTGCAGCTCAGCATTAAACAGTAATTCTGAGGCATCTGCTGCTGAAAACCCAACCCAGCGAGGAAATAGTTTCACACGACTTACGGATGGTGACAAATGGACAAAGCTCAGACACGTTTGACTCCAGCTGTGGTGGCTGAGGTGCTGAGGAGCAGGCTCTTCTCCTGAACCTAAGACTTGCGTGTTTACACGCCACCACTAACAGAAAAGCATCTCATCCATGCACAAATCATTTGTAGCGCCCATCTGCAAATGGAAACCAGGGCTTATCTCTAAAAGAGCAGCTTTCCCCAGGCGTCACTGCCTATAACAGTCATAACACTATGTCCAAGTCCAGGGTTTGGTCCCTGGCTCAAATCCTCTAGGAGATTAAGAGTTTGCAGATATTTACGGTACAAACCCTTTCTCCATGCAGTCACCCTGCTCCTGAAAATCTCTGCAGCTCGATATGTGCAAGAGCCCTGCATTAGGGCCAGGCGTTGGCAGGAGGGATGCTAGGGGCTGCCCTGCACCAAGGCACTTGCTGTGCTGCAGGGAGGGGGCTGCAGGGCGGCAGAGGCACCCGCCCCTTCTCAGACCCGCTGTGTTTATACAAAGATAAAAGGCAAGAGAGGTCAGGAGAACTTCCTTGAGAACTGTGCTCACTTTATTGGCGGTGGTTTGGCTCCCGTACGGCAAGCATCAGCACCCCCTTCCCTGACAAAGTGCAGTGACACCTTTCAAACTAGAAAGCATCTCATAACACCCTTTCCACCCCCATCCCCAGGACAGGGAGACCCCCCCACCTAGACCCTAGTGGGACCCCCCAGCCCAGGCATAACCAAGGAGGCGTCCAACACCTCCACACCACGGCAATACCAGCACTGCACTTGCACCAGGCATCCCACCTTCCATTGCCAGCCTGCCTCCCCCTTTGCGAGTCAAAGCCAAGCCTGTGCTGGTGACATGACGCACCGGCACGGCCAGAGGCACTGGAAAGCACAAATTGCCCCTCCATGAACCAAGCTGATTAAAGGCCACCTGAGAAGCAAGGTACAGGTCTGAGCAGACAGTTCACCCTGGCTCCTGTCCTTCAGCAGAGGAACGGGGTTGCTGGGGCAGGAGCACCCAGAGCCGTGTCCCCCCTTCCCTCTGTTCTCCGCAGGAGCCGCAGGCTGAAAACACCCAGAGGAGCTGTGGCAGGAACCAGAAAGGACAGGAGACGGGCAAGAGGAATAGTCGGGTCAGTCAAACCATGGTGGGTCCATTGATGTTCCTGCTTCGACAGCTCCCAGCACGGCTTGCTGGTGTCTTTTCTGGGCCACCAGCTACTCATAGGGACATCTACTGATCGCTCCCCAACAAGGGGAAGGATGAGACGAATTGCTCCTCACAGTTCCTGAGTTTCTTATAGAACATCGCTTTGGGACTGCTTCTGAAGCAGGGTTTACATTTCCTTGTGCCAGTGCCTGGTCAGCCTCAACACGGCGATAGGGACACCTCCTCCCTCATCCTGCTCGCCTGTGGTGCCTGGCCAGTTTGTACTTCCAGCTCCGTTCCGTCTCATGAGACATGTCTGATACTGGTGCTTGTTTTAAAGACTAAGACCAGGGCTTGCAATTAAAACACATGAAAAGATTTTAGATGCTTTTTAAAACCAACTTCTGCACCAGGTCCAGGCTCCAGACTTGGGTCGGGACAAGTTTTTCTGCCAAGCCGCCCCTCCGACAAATCACCCCAGCGCCAGAGGGAACTTTGCATGGATGGCAAGACCATCTTCATGGCTTAAAATACAAACACTGGCACCCTTATTTAGGCACACGGGTAATAGTTGAAGGCTTCAGTTCAAGGGCTGAGGAACCAGGTGGGGAGGTGAGGTCTGGCCTGTGAGCAGAAGCATGTCCTGGTGGCCCTCCTGCCCCACGGCAATTGTCCTGCACACCGCTGGCCACCAGCTCAAGGTGGGCTGTCATTATCCACTGTCGACAGGAGATGGGCAACCTGGGCCTTCTGCGCACGGGTGATGTGCTGGGCCGTCTGGATGACGCAGTCAAGGGCCACCTCGGGGTTGGCTTGGATCAAGCTGCAAGGCAGACAGGATAGTGCAGCTGCCTTGGGGGCTGAAGAAAGAACCACCTCACCTCCACCACCTGCTGTCCCCAACCCGGGGGACCTCATCACCACACGCATCCCAGCTCCCGCAGCCGCTCACCTCCGGATGTGCTTGAGCACATAATCCCGCTTCAGGTACTTGATGTTCTCCCAGATGGCCGACTGGATGCCATCATTCTCTTGCATGTGCTTCTCCAGCCACTCCACCACCACCTGGTTGTTGTCCCAGAGATAGCCCTGGAGAGAGCAGCACCGTGGGCAGGGGGTCCTGCTGCTTGCACAGCCCGAGCCCCCCCTTTCTGCTGCGATCTCAGGCTTTTTCCTCCCATGACAAAACCAGGCAACGGGATTTTTCTTCTCAGTCCTACACATACAGCACAGCATGGCACAGCATGCTCCCCCACTCCCATGTAACAGCCACTGGGTAAAAGGTTCAGTCTAGTAACTGAAACTCAGGAAACCTTCATGGATGGTTTTAAATGCAAAAAGTTAAGGTAAAACATATTTCCTTTGCATGCCCTCACTTCCCAGCTCAGCAAGCACAGGACTGACGTGGCGATGTGTGTGTCATGGCACTTGCATTTGAGAGCAGCGCCAATGCAAAGACCCCAGGTGTCCCTTCTGCCCTGGGAAGCTCTATCTGATGGTAGGAAATGTTTATTTGGGGGCCACCTTGCTACCACTGAGCACCAGCACCCAACTGAGGTCACCCGATTTGAAGAGACAGCCCCAGTGTCAGGGCTGCTTGGCCACCCATCCTGGCACAGGCTGCAGAATGGCAATTCCCATCGCACATCTAAACCCTCAGGGAGGCACAGACAACGGGAGAGCAAGGTGACCGCCCTCGGGGCCCCCCTGGCCGCAGGGATGCCTCGGAAAGCTGGGATTGGGGGTACCTTGGCGGCTCCTTCCATCTCCATGAACCAGCGCCGTAGCATGGACTGGATGTGGATGTGGCTCAGCTCACTGTTCGCCTTCAAGACCTCCGCCTTCACCACCTCCTCCAGCAGCAGCCGTCGCAGCCGCCAGTAGAGGAAAGTGCGGGCGTTCTTCCACTCCAGGATGTCCTGCAGAAACGGGGGCAGAGCCTGGGCTCATCTTTGCAGAAAGAAGAAGACCTGATGTGCAGTGACTGCTCCCAGTGGTTCAAACCGGTGGGTCTGAAGGCAGCTCTGCTGGGCTGGAGCAGAGAGCAGCACCCAGGGCAGGAACGGCACATGGAGCTGCAGCCCAGACCCCCGGGAGGGGACTTTGCCTCCCACCTTTGTGCTGCCACTGCAAAACTCCCTGTGCCAAGCCCCTTCCCACTGATGCCCTGGCTCACCGTGATGACGCCTTTCTCCTGCATGCGGCCCGGGGTGTCGTGCAGGTCGGCGAAGTGCACAGCCACCTGGTAGTAGATGGGCAGGAGGAGCTCCTCCCGGGCCTTGAGCTGCTGCTCCAGCTCCCTGCGCTGCGCCTCGGACAGCTCGGGGGTCCCTGCGGGACATGCCGTGCTGAGCAGCCCACCCACCACCCCTGTGATGGGACCCATAGGCCACTGTGGGGTCAGGGCTCCTCTCTGTGCTCCTACCTCCAGCACCCTCACCAGGGAACGGGGCACCCACCATCATGTCCCTTTGCTCTGGCACATTTACACCCCTGCCCAGAGCCCAGCCACAGAAGGCCATGGAGGTGCTCCCACTGTGCAAGAGACGTGGGAGGTGGCATTTGCAAGGACTTTGTGGGACCATGTTTTAGCAGGGTGGAGGGGCACGGGGGCAAAGACGTCTCGATACAGCCCCATCACCCGCTGCAGGCAGGAGCTGAGAGACCAGCGCATTAAAGGCAGCCTCTGTGCACTCTGTAGTGACTATGTTGTCTCACTAGGTACTGATTCAGCATGGCCGTTGCCATCCTTTCACCTCAAAGCATGGGAGGAATGTCCAGCACCATTTATGG
The DNA here is from genome assembly GCA_035590275.1 of Ibycter americanus. Taxonomy (NCBI): domain Eukaryota; kingdom Metazoa; phylum Chordata; class Aves; order Falconiformes; family Falconidae; genus Ibycter; species Ibycter americanus. The sequence continues at coordinate 94,948,611 of JAVJGI010000001.1, forward strand.
AGCTCCCAGGAGATACAGGTGTTTGAAAGTACCACCACATCCTCTTGGCAGGCTCCACCATCAGAAAAGCTATAAAGAATTTTCATAGAGGAACACTAAAGGATTTCCCAATGGTTGCCACCACGTTTGAGCCTCACATTTTAACTTATTTCTACCAGTGCCCACAAGCCAGACAATCCTTCCCTTACCCAGCTGCTCAACGAGCTTGGCATAGACTGTATCAATCCTTCTCATGGTCTTCACCAAATCTTTCTTTCTGAACTTGATCTCCACTGTTCCTCCAGGCTCCAAAATTCCTCCCCTGGAAGGAAAGTTTGGTAAAGCAGGGATTGGTCTGCAGGGGAGAATAAATCCTGGGTCAAGAGGCCCAGGCAACTCTTTCTTCTAAGACTTAGGGACAGAGAAAACCTAAAAGGGTTTTGTTTCCAGTCTGGAATGCTTGTCTATCTTCCCACTCCTTACAGCTTGCTCCAATGCGCATTAATTCAGGTTAGAGAAAAGACCTCCTGACTCCCAGAACCATGGTTTACTCTCCTTTGCTGGACTCAGGAGGATACCCCCAAGGAGATACCTGCCACACTGCTCTGTAAGAGCCCTTGGAACTTTTAGCTGATGGCTTTGACTAACTAAAGGGTAAAAAATACACATCTCGGGTCACCAGGGGGTCTCTGCCAGTGGGGCTACGACTCTGCAGACCCCATGCACTGGCTCGAACTTCTCCACACACAGGCTGCGGAGGATGCACACGTGTTTTGGATGCTGACCTGCTCTCCTTGTCCGCGTAGAGCTCCACGTACAGGGGGTTGATGGTGGAGTCGATGACCACCCAGGAGCCTCCCCGCAGCTCTGCGTGTGGTGGGATGTAGACCAGGACAGGTTGCTTAAAATCCCGGAGGCTATCGACAATGAAGGCGCCGAACTTCAGCATTTGGTTGTACATGTCTGAAAGCCAAAAGGACTCAGCGGCTGGGTGCCCTGACTGCCGCGGGCCAGGCTATTGCCCCTTGCCTCCTCCTAGCTGTCCAAAGCCACCTTCTCCATTGGAGAGTCCAAGGAAGCACCCCAAAACCAGCCCAGCAGGAAGGCACCGAGCCCTGGGACCTGGGTCCTGGCAATGCCCCATCACCTCCCCAGCCCAGCCCCACATCCTGGAGTGGTGTGGGCAGGACCCTGGTAGGCTGGGTCATCCCAGGACCCTGTGGGGTGGCAGGAGTGCCGGCAGTATGTCATGGCACGGGGATCTGGGCACCCCAAGCAGAGGTACCTTTCATGCCGCTGGAGAAGCCTCGCCAGTTGGCGAAGATCATCAGTGGGAGATGTTCCCGGTTGAAGTCCCGAATAGCCTGGGCTGTTTTAAAAGCAGAATCTGGAAACCAGACCTGCCCTGCCTGCTGGATTATCTGGAAAAGACAGCGAGCAGCAGCGCTGAGATGTGCACTGGTGCTTCCCGGCACACTGCGCTGGTACGTTGGCAGCACACAGTGTGAAAGAGCTGAAAGAGGACAAACCGACTGAGCACCCTTAGTCCCACCAGTCTTTAAGGAAAACCAAGACATGCCAAAGGATTACGCTAAGCTTTTTCCCTGCTCTCCCCTCCTCCTGGCTGCTGCTTGGCCACATTAAGGTCTCCCCATGCACCTTCGCCTCCGAGTCTGGGTTGGCGGGGTCCGCAGGTATCGTCACCTCCACGGTGCGGGTCTCAACGGCGATGACACCCACAGGGAGACCTCCCAGCCTGCAGCAAGGCAGGGTGATCTCAGCAGAGGCCGCTTCCTCTCCATGCTGCACCCCAGCCCCACCATCCCAAAAGCAGTGCCACGGCCACGGCTTGAGTGCGTGTGGCCAGGCTCACCGTGTCACCCTCTGCCCTGGGGCTCCATCCCCTGCTCCTGGCAGTACCTTGCTCTGCCAACCACAACTGTCTGAGCCCATGGCCTCATGATCTCCAAGAAGCTGCCCTGGTCGAAGAAGCCACTCTGCCAGGTCCCCTTGAGAGCTGCACAGCGCAGGAAAAAGCAGAGCGGCACAACGGTGAGCACTGGAGGGCTCCCTCTGCACCAACCCACAGCAAAAAGCACCTTCTGCACCAGGATCGCTGGGGTTTGCACCTGCATTTGGGAGCATTGCTGCAGAGGTCTTGGGTTGCCCTCACTTACTTGGATGGGGTCTCCCTGCCAGCATCCACCTGGGATCGTAGGGGACTTTGGAAGGGACAAAATCAATTTCTCTGTCGATGGGGTCATTTATGGCAGTGATGGGCACGGGGCTTTGGTTATCCTGCAAGGGAGAGCCCCGAAGGACAGGTCACCAGCCAGGTATGGGGTAACACCCCACACAGCAAACCTGCAGCACCCTCCTACCTTGGGTATGTATGAAAGCCACTGCAGGATGGTGTAGACTCCCTCAAAGTCATCCGGGACAGTGACATGGGAAACACCATTATTGTGCATGATCTGCACACCTCCCAGCTGGTTATTGGATGTGTAAACTTCACGTCCCAACACCTAGGCAGAATTATTAACAGAAACACAGATCAGTCTCTGCTAACACAGGAGCTGCTCCTCCTTGCTCTGTTAAGTCAAACCTCTGTACAGGCACATTCCTTCTGGTTTGAGGCTGAATTTCCACCTCTGTCTACCAGGCAGAGGGATCCTGCTTTAGATGAGTGCATCGGTTTAGCTAAGCAGGTTTCAAATCAGCTCAAACCAGCGTGATTTTGCCCAGAGATGGGTCCTGCCCCAGGGACCAGAGTTGAACCGTCCCCATGGCAGCTCTGCCATGCCATCCCACCCCAGGAGCAATGCACTGTGAACTAGTCCCTAAAGCAATACCAAACAGCTGTGGGGTGGCATTCTCTCACTTCTCGGTAAGACAAGCACAGCTGCAGCTCCCCTGCAGCTCCTCCAGACAGGTCCCATGAGGTGATGCACAGGGAACTGCCACCTCTTCCAATGGAGAAGTGAGGTGGTGTGAGAGACAGTGCCGCGGGAGGACATGCAGCCGGAACACGGTACCTTATTGAGGGCTGTGACGCCGGTGAGAATGATGTGGGAGTTCTCCACCTGGATGACACGCTGGCCCAGCCTCACCAGGTACGCGCCGATCCCGATGGCACGACAGGTCACCTGGACACACAAGGACACATGGGGTTACCAGGGGGAGAAAGGGCTGCAGCACAGCCCACGAGCACCAGGAGAATGATGCTCTGCAGGGGTTTGCACACTCAGGCTGCACCAAGTCACTTGTTGCATCCTGTTATTCCCCCCAGGGTGACCTTAAAAGCAAGTAGGAGAGAAGGGAGGAGCGGAGCAGGGGAAGGGCCCGCAGCTGTACCATGCTGATGGTCACTATTTCGTCGTAAGCACGAGAGGACTCCCCAGCGATGGTACCAGCCGCTCTCAGGTTTTCCACTCCAAATCCATTGTCCTTCCCGATGATGTCCAGGAGGACATACCTGTAGGGAAAGCAGAGCCATGGTGGTGAGGGAAGCACTGACTTGCATGATGAGTCCAGCAGGATGCTGAGCCAGGATGTGAGAGCCGCATCCTGGCGGGATGAAGGGCAGGGCTTGGGGTGGCTCTGTGTGCCCCACGGGGTAGTGGGGCTCACCTGGACTCGCCCCCTTCCTCCACATGCTCACAGTGCACCGAGTTCGTGGTGCTGATCCTCGTGTAGTCCTGGGGAGTCAGGTACAGGTACTTGAATCCCTGAAAATAAAGAGGAGGAGGATGAGTTGCAGAGCCCCCCCTGCCATGCACACGCTCATGTGGGACACAGCCCCTCTCCAAACCCCACCCAAACCCACCCCAGGCATCAACAGAGGCTCAGGGGCCAGGGCTGGACACAGCAGCCACACCAGCACTGGCGCCTTTATCTCCATCCCGCTGGAGAAAGCAGAGGGAACCATCCCTGTGGCACTGGGTGCAGGTCTGGGCTCACACCCCAGCACTGATTTCACAGTTTTACACCCAAGTTTAGCTCTGGTCCTTCCTTGCCCAGATAAGTCCTTGTTGTTTTCTGTGATGGCAGGAGGAGAGGTGCCCACACACCTTGTAGGGGTCCTCAGGGTCCACCCAGGCCACCTGGAACATATGCTTTATCTCGTCGGCAAAGCCGATGCGGGCACCGCTGTTGGCAGCGATGTAGATGCGGGGGATGCCTTCGGACCGCGCCAGCTCGGAGGCCCGCAGGAAGACCAGGTCCTCTTCTGGCCCAAAGGAGCCGATCTTGTGCGTGATGTCATTGCAGATAAGCACAATGTCCCGGCCTTTCGGATACTCGGGGGTCTTCAGCTTCATTTTGAAAGCAACCATCCCCACCTGCCCCAAAACAGCACAAGGTCACAGGGCAGGCTCTTCCAGAGCAACAGGGTCTGGGATGCAGGTTGCATTTACTAACAGACAAAACGCTTGCTTGAGGAGCATCTCCCAGGCTTTAAACACCGCCGTTCCCATCTGCCACAGCACAGCTGCCCCCCCACCTTCTCCCCGTTCCCAAATCATCCCCTGCTACCTCGTTCCCTCCAGGGACCCTGTTCATCTGCACAAGCTGCCCCTGCGAGTCCAGCACCAGCTCAGTGTACGTCAGGATGTCCTTGGGGTACAGCTCTGAGGAGCCCCACAGCTTGAAGAGAGCCTGCAGAGACATCGTGCACAGGACGAGCTGAAAGCACGGGGCTGCGACAGCTCCGAGGCTATCGCCGAGCGCAGGCACACACTCCTGCAGCAGGCTGGGGCTTGGGGTGAGCAAAACTTGGTGTCAGAGCCCCCACCCTGCTGCAGACCTCCTTGCACGGGGCTTTCTGGTTCATGTTATCCATGAGCGCAACTACAGCAGTTTGCAAGAGCTAGGAATCAGTTTAGAAATACTTCATCTAACCAAAAGTGTTGGGGCTTGGGCTCTTTTCTTTTTTTCATTTGCCAGCTCAGGGGAGAGAAGTCTTTTTCCCAGATGGAAATACCTGGGGAGGGTGGGGAAGGAAAGCAAATGCAATAATTTGGGGCCTCTTTCTGCTCAGCCAGACTCACCTGCCTGATCATCTCCGGGAAGTCATACACATAGGTGGTGCCCAAGGACTGTGCCTGGAACCGCTTGGCCTGCAGCAGGTCCTTGGTGACGTACGGGGTGTTGATGAGCATCCCGTGCTGCAGCCCTTGCTTGTCCCCGTACGACTGGAACATGATCTGGAGAGAAGGGCAGAGCATTGGCTCTCTTCCCTGGCGGGAAGGGAATGCTGTGCTGTGGTGCAAGAGCCCCGCAGGGCTGGAGCACTGTTGAGCTTTGCCTGGCCAAGTTGCTCGTGCCTGTGGCTCTACTTGATCAACCATGATTTTCCACCCCACACTTTGCTGTTGAGGGGACAGAGTGCAACACTGCTGTGCTGCAGGTACCAGTAATACCCTAACACTGACCCTCACCTCCCAAACCCAGAACTACACACCAGCAACACCTCAAGAAGTCCAGCTGGATAGAGCTCAGCACCATTTTGGAGCAAAGCATCACCCCGAGGAGCCCAACTAAATGCAGCACAAAGAGGAGTGAAAAAGGGCCAGTTCTGGGAATGCTGCTGCACAGTCCTGGGGTCTCTGGGACAGGCCAGCACGAGGAGTTTTGCAGAAGCCACCCCACAGTTTCTGGTGGGTGGTGGTGGTCGGGTTCCTGCTTGCAGCCGCTGCCTGCAGTTACTCACGCTGCCAGTGCTGGGGTCCCTCACTTCCTTGTAGAGGCTGATGTCCAGGTAGTAGCCGGACTCGTTGGTCAGGAAGAGGCGGATGGGGATGGCGGTGGCAGTGGGTGTCAGGCGGATGTTGATCTTCACCTCAGCCTGCAGGACCCGCAGCTTCCAGAGGCGGCTGCCATAGCGCATCACCATGGACCGCACCGACTCCTCGATCTGGGCACGGGATGGCAAAGAGATGGGTCCGTGGCCCCAGGGACAACCTTGTCCTTGAACACGCAATGCCAAGGCTGGAGTAGCCCCATTGCATCTCCGCCTCAAACAGCCCTTTCAGATTTGCTTTGGGCAAGCCCCTTCTCTCTCTCCATCTCTCCATCCACGGAGGCTCGTGCTGCCATCCAGCCTCTCCACTGGCAAGAGGGAAAGATGGCACCCCATATCCTCCTGAACGGACACAGCCCCACTCCTTCAGACTGCCCGCTGCCCGGGGGAAGAGCCTGTCACTCACCCTTGTGCCCTCCGGCAACCTGCCTGCTTGTCCCAGTCTGTACAAAAAGCCCTGAACATTGCAAGGTGTGACATCTCAGCACCTCCTCAGCAAACAGCCTGCAGTGAAGCTCTGACACAGAAATTCAGCTGCAGGAGCCTCTGGGGCTGCTGAATCCATCCCCCATCCAGGGTCAGGTGGGCACTGGATAGGACCGGGTCTGACAGCCAGCGTGGGGGATGGCTGCCCGCCCATGCAATGGTACTGAGCACGGGGGATGATGCAGCCTCCATCCCCAGATCAGCAACACGCTGACAGCAGGACACTGAGAAACCCACCTTGGAGGGGTCCATGATGACTGTCGGGACGAAGTTGAGGAAGATGTGGTTGCAGTCGGTGCGGACAGCGGTTTTGTTGAAGGCCACCTCCAGCTCATCCATCGCCTCCAGGAGCAGCCGCTCACCCTCATTCTGCAGGTACTCGAAGGAAGCCTCCTGCAGTGCGCCGGGCAGCTCAGAGGCAGCCAGAGCAACCCCTGCCCCCAAAACGCTCCCACCGCTGCCCGCACACCCGGGGGGACCCGGCACCACCTTGCCTTGGTGATGAGGTCCGAGTGGCGCACGATGGCGCGGATGAAGAAGCGGTAGTCGGTGGTCTCGGCGCCCGCCTGCACTTTGGCGGCCCCCAGGTAGAGATGCATCTTGTGGTTGGCGCAGGGAATGGCCGTCAGGTCGAAGCTGCGCATGCGGCTCAGCTCCAGCTGGAAGGCGAGCGCCGGCTCCAGGTGCCGGTAGATGCGGTCCTCTGCAAACTGGTGCGGCACGGAGGGGTGAGCCAGCCACCGGTCTGCCAGCGCCGGGCAGGCTCTGCTCTCACCGCAGCTCTTACCTCATCCCTGGCTCGGAATGTGAAAAACTTTGGGAATTCTCTCTAGAGCAAAGCCGAGGGAGAACGCAACATGAATAATCCTGGCATGCAGAAGATTTTTCCAATTTTCACCCAATTCATTAAAAATAATTAAAAAAAACAAAGCCTTGGAGGCTTCCTCCTCCCCCAAAGGGAAAAGAGCTGGGAACAATCCATGCCTTTTAAAGGCAGGTTAAAGCTGTGGTGCAGCCATGCAGGAACCGCATGTTACCAGAGGCATTAGCAGCATAAAGGCTAATACAGAAGATAAATCACTCATTGAATCCCTCATTAATTAATTCCCAGCTCCTGAGGCACAGTAGGTACATCCATCACTTAGTGCTATGTCTATAAGGTACTTATAGATGTTTCTAGGTGTTTTAGGGAGGCACAATGTGTCTAAAGTCACTGCCTGTCAGCAGCTCAGCCTGCACTTACCTGCTGGGCAATGAGAAACGTGATTCTCCGGAGACCACAGTCAACAAGGTCATTTTTCTACATGGAAACAGAAGAATCCACCAATCATGAAGGCTTAAACATCTCCACCAAGGGAGCAAACAAAACCCAAGCTGCTGCCACGGGGTGCAGCGTTTTGGGAGCGCTGGGTGGGGTGAGGCAGTGCTTTGGGGTACGGCACCCTGGCTTGCAGGATCTGCAAAAAGGGGTTCTGGCCCCAGCGACGGACCTTGGACTGGGCAAAGGCTCTGAAGATGGGCACCAGCTTCTCATCTTCCATGTGGTCAGCCCAACGGAGCGCGATGTTGAGGATGTGGATGGGCTCCTCACGGACGTTCTGGCAACAAAACCCGCTAGTCAACCCTGACCACCAGCACCACTGCCACCCTGGCACCACCTGGGGGGGGTCAGCAATGTGCCCACCTTGGTGTCCTCTTCTTCGTAGATGGTGGCTCGCGCCTCACTGAAGAGCACGCTCTCCGAAGGCGGGTTGGCGAAGCACGAGATCACTTCATCGAAGTTCCTGCCCAAGCGGTGGGGATGAGGCGACAAGTCAGAGCATCATGCCCGTCCCCTGCCCAAGGGCGACAGCACCAGGGACCCGCTGAGGCAGGGATGTGGGTACCAGTGCAGAGGGCTGGGGGCACACGCCGGCTCAGCTGGGCTCCACCAGCCCACAGCAAAGCCACAGCCCATGAAACGCAGCTCTGAGTGCTGTTAATAAGCAGAGATACTTAACCTGTGCCAGGCAAGCTTCCCGCAGGCTCCACATGTCCCCAAAGCACATGTTATGTCCCCACCAGGTGCCTGGCATACTGAAAATACCCAGTCCCAACCTCTGGCTGCGGGAGGAATGGGAGCTGCCCCGAGTACCGGCCAGCTGCGGCCAGCTTTGGCTCTTCCCCCTGGTTTTGCTCTCCAATGACTGCAGCAGCACCCAAAAGGCACATGCATGACCAGCCAGGTACGTTCCTGCACCCCCACCTTGTGAAGTCCTCAAATCTGTCAAAGGCCACCATAGCTCCCATCCGCTGGCTCAGGGGACAAAAGCCACTGTCCATGAAGAGCTCGGTGCTGTGCCGGTCCAGGTCAGGGTTAGAGATGCTGATGGGGACGGACATCCTGCGCAGGGGAGCAAGGCAGCCATCACCCTCCACCAAGGGGTGGAGGCACCGCTCTTGGGTCCAACAGGGACCACACAGGTCCCACACAGGACCCCGATGAGGACATGGCTCATCCTGCTCCACCAGCTAAGGAAGAGCAGGGCAGGCAGTTCCCTCTGAGGGTCCCCACGTTTTGCATGGGGGAGATGACACAAACCCAACAGCTTTGCAAAAAGGACCATGCCCAGGGGAGCGGGCCAGTATGCAGGGGCCGCCATACCTGTTTGGGTGGGAGGAGGGCAGCATGAACTGGAACTCCACCAGGCAGGTGCCATCCGAGAGCTGCCGGTGCTGCAGACTGTTCAGCTCGTAGGCAATGTACCCGCGCCGCACGTACACCTGGGAGGGGGGTGGCAGGAGGTACCGCCGTGCCCCTGCTCCCACTGCACGAATCCATACCACCCCCCAGAGCTTGCATGCCCCCACGGTCCCCCCCAGCCCTCACCTCCAGTGCTGCCATGCGCACCACCTGGTTGCTGTGGTAGAAGAAGGTGGGGAGAACATCGAAGATGGTGGTTTCTGAGAGGATCAGTTTCTGGGGGAAGAAAGTAAAATTTAGGGCAAGGATGAAGTGGGACCTCTTTGCCCCATGGCAGGATTGGGGAGGCATGTTCCAGAGAGGTCCCTCAGTGTGGGGCTGTACAGGACCATGGTGCCATGGGACACCCAGCCCACCACGGGGACACTGCCAGAAGCAGACATGGATCCACATGTCAGTCCGCCACCACGCGGGGTGAGGAGCAGGGGATGGGGACTGGAAGCAATGGGGTGCACACCCTTTTCTGCCTCACACAGGCACCAACACTGCAGCAGGGCTTTGATTGCTTTTTTGGCTATTTTTAAGGCTAAGCTGCTTGCAGCTAGACCTCACCAAAGCCACCCTTCATGGAAAAACGTGCAATTCCCAACCTTCAGGTTTTCAGGGCAGTACTCGTGTCCGTACATGTTGATAGCAGAAAGGAAGATGGATTCTACTTGGTTGTGCCGCAGCTCGTAGGAGGGCAGGTGAGAGGCGATGAGCACCTGCACAAGGAGAGGCAGTTGGGAGCGTGGGGGACGGGGAGAGGGATGGGGAGAGGGACGGGGAGAGGGAGGGGGAGAGGGACGGGGAGAGGGATAAGGATGGCACAGTGTGGCACTTGCTGACCTGCCGGGCTCTCAGTGCCACTTTGGAGTGCTCGGTCTTGCTGAGCTGTGTCAGCTCATGGAGGATGGCCATCAGCTCATCTGTCAGCGTGGGGTCATGGCCACACAGCTGATCCTGCAATGCACACACCACCATGGCTCGGCTCAGGCCCCTTGCTGCAGGATGGCTTCATCCTGCACCCCCAGCCCCGCACGGGCAACGGGGACAAGACCCAAGGCACTAAAATAGGCGAAATGGTGCTCTTTGAATCAAGCACAGCAACGCAGCGCTACAGAGGGAGATAAAGTCCCCCTAACGAGGCAGGAATGGACACTTGAACGCAAAACCCAATCCCTGGGGATGCTTTAAACAGAGGAGCAGAAAAGCGGTTTCTCAGCTGCCTGCCCCCTTTCAAGGGGAAAGCACAGGGATGTGACAGCCACCCACAGCCACGTCCCATCCCCCAGCGAGGCAGGAGTTGCCTTTTCCCCATCACCAGCCTTTACTTCTGGTGTCTCAGGGCTGTACTCACAATTAACATGGTCACCAGCAGGTTCTTCTTTGCCACTTGGGCATGAGAGAAGATGCTCTCCAGCACGGGGGTCATGTCGGGTTTGCACTGCTCCCGCAGGCTGATGACACACTTGTCGTAGTGAGCTGTGGGGCAGAGCACGGTGAGCCCCACAAGCCCCTCAAGAGCCCCACAGACCCCACCGGGGAGCCCCCGAGCCCTCACCGTGCTGGAACTGTGTCTCCACTTGCAGGTAGCGCCTTAGCAAGTCCAGCACCACCGCCTTCATGTAGCCTCGGATGCCACTGCGGTACCTGGGGAGCAGCAAGCCCAGCGTGCTGGATGGAGGTGGCAGTGGTGGGGGAACCGGGGGCGTCACAGACAGTGTGGGGGCTCACCTCTGCACCAGCTGCACCAAGCTCTGCGTGTTCATGAAGAAGACCTCCCGCTCAGCCTTCCTCTGCAGTGTGGCCGCATGGGTGTCCAGCACGTTGGCAATCTGCAGGGAGAGGGAACAGGGTGCAGAGCAGCTCGGGGCTAGCATGGCCACAGGGCTGCCAGCTCCCTGGCTTGTGTGGGGACAGTGCTGCTGCACACAGAGCCTTTTGTCTGGGGGTGTCGTGTCCCCCCCCCCCCCAAGAGAAAAATGCAAAGCAACAAATAAATATAGAAACAGATATATGAAATGCAAATATAAAAACAGGTATATAAAAACAAAAATAGAAAAAAACCATAAAAACACAAGCGTAAAAACACAAGCATAAACCCACAAATGTTTCCCTCACTCAATTTTTTATAATATCTCTTGGCAGGACAAATACAGGCAGACACTCCTAACTAGCCCTAGCCAAAAAGGAATCGAAGGCCAAGCCGGGGCGCACATCCCCTGTGCCGCTCACCTGCTGGCTGGGGAAGCGGCAGAGCACGGAGGTGATGTTGCTGGCGTACTGCGCCATCACCTTTCGGATTGACTTCTCCACGGAGACGGGGATTCTTCCCGAGATGCTCGTCATGATCTCCTGCAGCTCCAGGAGGGGCAGGGAGGGATCCCGCAGGGTATTCATCAGCTGCGTCACCCATTCCTTCACCTGTGGGGAGCAGAAGCTGGTGCTGCCCTGCGCCCACCAGTGCTGCCGGTCTTGCCATCATGGCAAACACGAGCCAACGGGGCAGGACACCCGGCCCGCCTTTGCCCCCGGCACCCACCTTGGTGCTGAAGTAGGGCTCGGGCAGGCAGTATCCATTCATGACGTTGGTGAGATTGTCTAACACATTGCGGAGAACCTGGTGTTGCTTCTCACCGGTCATGGGGAGGGTCTGCTGGGCTGGGAGCCCCCCTGTGAACGGCTGTGCCTGGAGACAGCATGAGAGGTGGGCTGGCCCAGGTCCTTGCCAACATGGGATGGAGGCCCCCAAGACCTGCAGCTGCCCCAGAGAAACCTGCACAACCCCTCCAGCATCTGCTTTGGGTTAGATATAGAGGAAGCACCTAACATACAGCTTCACGTCTCTGCCAGTGCCCCATCATGAAAACAATGCAGGAAAACTGGAGATGCTGAGTGTTACCGACACACTGCAGACACGTGCGAGCCTCTACACGCTGAGTAAGCATGCATACGGGTTACGCAGAGCAATGCCGCGGCACGCAGAGCAGCCACTCCAGCCCCAGCACAGCTGCGGGACTGTCCTGGTTTCAGCTGGGATAGAGCTAATTTTCTTATTAAACCACAACAGGGATGCGGCATGGCCGTGTAGGTGCCACCCTGTGCCAGCACAGGGACACAGCCCTGCCAATGCCTCAGTCGGGGCAGCTCCTCTGTTTTGTCCCCCAGCGAGCATCCTCGGTGCCCTGTGGGATGCTGCTTGGGAGCGGACAGGAGGGGACAGCAGCCTGGCTGGCCCCCAGCACACTCACAGGCTTCACTTTGGTGGGATCATCCAGCTCGAGCTGGGCTATGATACAACCCGCTTCCAGTGGTGCGCCCGGCCGCTTGATGTAGTGCACCCGCCCGGCCTCCTCCACCACCAGCGTCATGATGATCTTCATCACCTGGGTGAGGATGGGTGAAACAGTCACCAAGCCAGCAGCTCCTGCCTGCTGCAGAGCACCTCGAGCATCACGGCAGCATTGGTGGGTTTCATCTTTGCTGTCCACCAGCATTCGGGAACCGAGCTCCCGCAGGCTTTTCTGCAAAACTCACCTCAATCTCCGCAAAAACATTCCCCTCGGCCACATGGCCGCCGTCGTCCACCGTGTACTGCAGCAGCTTCCCCGCGGAGGGCGAGCGCAGCACCGTTGGGTCCTTCTCTTTCTCGAAGTCGCATGTTTTGTTGCCGATGGTGATCCGGTATCTTAAGGAGAGGGAAAGGTCTCACCAACCAGCTGCTGGGCAGCGGGGAGGGCCGGTTGGGACCCAGTGGGGAGGTACCTGTCAATCTCCTCCTTCATGTAGGTGGTGTAGCTGTTGCTGTTGTAGGAGAGCAGCAGCCCGCCGTCGTTCAGCCGGTGCACGTCTATCTCTATGTGAGTGCGGTTCATGATGATCACGTACGTCGTCAGGGACTGGCGAGCAACCTGCCGGGGGCAGCCGGGGAGAACCCTCAGTGCAAGCCCCTGACACACGTGCAATGGCCTTTCTGGGGGCTGGGCGGAACGGCGGGGGGTGAGGAGCATCTCCCCACGTTTGGTGCAAGGGCCGGTCCAGGAGCAGCGTGCTGCTGTGGGATGGAGCTGCGCCGGGGAGGGCAGGAGGCAGCAACCTCAGGCTGCACCCAAGAGCTGGTTCAACTCCCAGCCCGGAGGTGGCTTAACTCATGGCTCACCTGCTGCTTTCGTTATGAGTAGGGAGTTTTTGCATGAAGGTCAACTAACCGGGTTTAAAAGCAAGAAAAGGAGGTTCTTTTTGAAACTCAAGGCAACAGGATGTAAGAAATTGTCTGCCTAGTTAAAATGAGGTTATTAACCTCTCTTTTTTTGTGTTGCACATTTTTAAAGGACAACCTCATATTTATGGCACCTTCCTCTTTCAGAACAAGAGCACATGTCCCTGTCCCCATGAGAAGCACTGCAACCGCTCTGGAAGGAGCGTGGCCCAGCCCTCACCTGGAGGATGTATTTCACGCCTTCATAGATGAGCTCCACATCGACGATGTTCAGCAAGGAGGCTGCCGGCAGCACCTGCCCCCTGAAACACAACGGACGGGTCAGGCACCTCAAGTACCGCTGGCCTGGCGCGCCGGCGGGGAGCCAAATGTGCCAGATGTCAGCGGTGCTGCTGGCATCGCGTCATGCGGGCTCCGAGCTGACTGCCGGAGGACACGAAGGTGACCGGAGGGGAAAAAGCATCTGTTTTAAATAACCCACGTGAGCACCTTATGAAAACGCCTCTGGAAGCAGGCCAGCCACTGGCAAAACATGCTCAGATAAGGGTGCGGGAGAGAGCCCCAGGTGTCCTCCAAGGCTGGAGGAATAACCTTGACATTCAAGTGCAAAAACAAAAGCAAGCTGCGTTCAGCCAAGCCGCTTTCCCTTGAAAGCTCTTTTCCCAACCGTGTGAAACTTTTTCCCTTCTCCAGATAAAGCAATAGCTGAGAAGTCGGAGCTGAGTCATGGCAGATACTCCTGCTTCTCGGCTGCCACAGCCCTACAGCCTCCACATTTGCAAAGATTTTGCAGGAAAAGCAGCAAGGACGATGGCCCAGGGAGAGCAACACTCCGGTCTCCATGCTGGCAGGAGTCACACAGGCTGTCAGGAGCCATCCTTTAGGATGTGCACTGCCTGTGCCCCCCATGCCCCCCCCCACGGCCAAGCCCCACGGGCAGCCCTGCTCTGCACCTCTCCAGCGAGTGCAAGAAGTCAGTCATGCACGTCCTGAAGGCAGCATCCGCCACGTTCAGGGCACCGCAGACGACACCCAGCATCGTGTCTGGCTTCTCTGCCTGGGGGGGAGGGCAAAAATAACAAGGTTTGGGTCTTACACTAAGAAAGGGAGCGGTGACCCCAGAGGGGCTCGTCTCCCCTACCTGCACTTTCTCGGCGATCAGATGGTCCAGCCAGCTGGTGTCTATCTCGTTGTTCTGGAAGCTCTCTGTCTCCAGCAGCTTAATCAGATACTCCACTGTGGTGCGGAAATCCCCACGGATAGACAGCTCTTTCAGGGCAACCACCATGTTCCTTTTGGGGGAGCAAAACCCTCCATTAATGACCAACGAAGCTATGCTTGGCTTTCAGCGGAGAGAACTGGGGAGCCGCAGAGACCGGGGTGGTGAGCACCCGAGCCCTGGGCACCCACATTCCTGGATGAAACAGCCCCACAGTCAGCAGTGACTTGATAAAACACTTAAATACCCCAAACAGACTCGTTACATGTTGCTCAATTACTGAATGAACATTGCTGCTCACTGGCACTAAGCACCTGCTTAGCAGATCACTACAACGTGTCTTTAAGGATGAGGTGGATGAACTGGGTGGTAACGCCACCGCAGCATGGGAACTTTGGCTTTGGCCAGTGTCTGCAGCACAAACAAGCCGCCCAGCGTAGCGGTACCATTCTGGTCCTGTCTGATAAAAGGCACTTCTCCCAGCTCATGCACCGACTGCAAGTCTTCCCAAGGACACCTGCTCTCCACCCCATCCCACCACACTCACGAGATGGCCTCCTCCCGGTTCTCTCCCCACGAGAAGCAGTGCCCGAACTGGGAATCGGCAAATTCGTGGAGCCCTCCGGCCGCTGCCACGCTGAAGTACCCCCAGACGTTCTTGCTGCTGCGGAAGTTCAGCTCCTGCACTGTCCCCGAGCTGGGCTTGAAACCCTGAGCAAAGACAGAGCAGAAGATGTGGAGCAACCAGGCTTGGGACTCACGCAGCGTAAACAGGGGACACCCCGTGCTGGGTCTGCACGTTGATCTCACTGATCCCGTGGGTTCAATATCCACAAACGTTGTCCAGCTGGGGAGGACCGTGCCCAGTGCAACCCCGCGAGTGGCAGGGTCCCCCCATCCCCACGCGTGGGGCCGGTGCACCAGAGCCCGTCCTGCTGGCTCACCTCCTCGGGGTTCTCGCTGGTGATCCGGGCAGCGATGACGTGGCCCCTGGGCACGGGGGTGTTGGTGGGGCTGCAGAAGCAGATGGGTGTTTCACCCCAAGGGCTCTCCCCGTACAGCACCCGGATGTCTTTTATCCTGTGCAAGGGGATGCCCATTGCAATCTGCATGAGAAACAAGGAGGGCTTTAGCTGCCGGAACAAGACTTTAGCATTGAAATTACAACCGGGAGAACATGGTAGATGGTCTGAATGTAGAGCGAGGGGAAGAGGCAGGCTGCAGGCAGCTGCTCCCAGTGTGAAACCAGAAGCAAAAGAGGGAAGCTATACTGCTTCCACCTACACCCCACGTGCTGGTGTAGGGGACAGCCTCCAGCCCAGCACCTCTCCCTAAATTACAAAACTGTTTCATCTAATACATCTCAAAGTCACCCGTGTGCGCTCAGGTACCTGCAGCTGGGCAGCAGGAAGGTTCACATCTGCGATCATCTCTGTGCAAGGGTGCTCCACTTGCAGGCGCGGGTTCAGCTCGAGGAAGTAGAAGCTCCCGTCCTCACCATAGAGGTACTCAACAGTGCCCGTGCTCACGTAGCCCACCATCTGGGCCAGGCGGATCGCACACTGCAGGACAGGGTGAAACCACCATTGGGAGTAATGACTCCCTGTTCACTGCAGCAGAGTCAGGGTGTCCTGAGCAAAGCATCCTTGCGTGGACCCAAGGGGACAAGCAGGGCTGGGGCTCCCTGCTCTGCTTGGGGTGTCCCTCTCATCCTTATGAGCCTCAGGTGCCAAAAACCACAATAAACCCAACAAGGACCAGAGGACCAGACTATTTTCTGACTAAAACCTCGTGCTGCCCTAAGATCAGGGCCACCCACCTGCTCCATCACCTCGATGACGGAGGATGCCGCGATGGTGATGGGTGCCTCCTCGATGATCTTCTGGTGCCTGCGCTGGATGGAGCAGTCACGGCCGAAGAGGGAGATGGCGTTGCCATACCCATCGGCCAGCACCTGCACCTCCAGGTGCCGCGCACGCTCTGCCAGCTTCATCAGGAAGACGGCGGACCCGGGCGCCTCTGCCTGCACCTGTAGCGAGGAAAAAGGGTCGTGTTCTGGTATCACCCCCCTAAAATTCACTCCAGGATGGAGGCAGGTCCTGTGGTGAGCCCAGACGGGAAGCATGAGATGCCCAGGGTGGGAGCAGGACCCTGCTGCGTGTCCCTGGAGGGGCTGGGGCTGGGGGTTCCCGGCACCTCTCACCTGCCGAAAGCAGGTGCCAAATTCCTCCACTGCCTCCACTTTTCGGATGCCTTTGCCCCCGCCGCCTTCTGCTGCCTTGATCATCAGCGGGTACCCGATCCTCTTGGCCACCTGAGGTGGGTCAAGGACTGCGGTGACCAAAGTGCTTTGGACCCCAACCCATCACCCTGACGGTCCACCCTGCCCCAGCCCCATGCATTGCTGAGCAGGATTGCCCTGGATTGCCCCGAGGCACACATCCATGCAGAGGGACAAACTGCTACTGAAACAGCCTTGCATCACTGTCACATGTGCTGGGAGGCCAAAAGGGCCAAGGCACGCAGGCTCTGAGGAGAAATGACGGTGGACAAGAGACAACCAGCTGCCCATGGACTCAGCTTTACCTCCAAACCTTCCTCCACATCCTTCACACAACCCTGTTTGTACGTCTCGAGGGGGATGGTGATCATCTGCTGATGCTTCTGGTCCTCCTCAGACCACTGGGCCACCAGATCTGCAGGCATGGCCAGGGCTATAGTCACTGCCAGGGTGACACGGCTGGGGTGGCACGCTGGCTGTGCCCAGGGAGTGGGGACCCCATGTTGGCACGTGCCATTTCCCCTGTTTCCGTGCACCACACCCCCAAAAACCCCTCTGCCCGAGCCAGAGCTGCTCAGCTGCAGTGGGGTCCCCAGTAACTGCAGCCACTCTGCAGCCAGCTGGGCTGGTAACCCCAGCCCTGGTGCTTGCTTTGGAGAAGAAGGAGAGGCAGGGAGGAGAGAAACGAGGGAGCAGGAGGGGTATGCGGGGCTGGGGAGGAGGCACTTACCACTCCCACTCCATGGCAGTGTGGGGATCTGGACTGTCTGAGCCACAATGGTGGAGGCGACTTTGTCCCCCAGTGCTGACATGGCATGGCTGGGAGGTCCTTCAAACAGGGAGGGAGGGGGTGAGCTGAGCCAGCCTGACCAGCCGGCCCAGCCCCATTGCACGGATGCTGCAGAAAGCTGCTCCCCACCGAGCCAGCACCATCAGCCCTTCCGCGAAGAGTGGGAGCATGGGAAACCTCCCGAAATTCACTGTCCAGTTCAGGAGAGAGCTCAACCCTTCTCCAAGGGGAGCCCAGGCTGTCGCCTGGCTGGGAAGCCCAGAAGGTCTGCTCCCACCCAACGTTCCTCCATGAACGTTGCATCAGCAGGAGCATTAGAGGGGAAAACCCAGAGAACAGCAGGATTCCCAGGACAGCTCCAGGAAACGAGCCTGGGGACTGCCACACCGCAGGGTGGACGTGCCAGACACGTGAAACGGGCATTGCCCAGTGCAGTGTCCCTGGGGAGCGAGCACACACGCACACACTAGCCCAATGCTCACTGCTCCCTCTGGCACAGGGAAGGCAGTGAGACCTTACCTAGGAAAGCTATCCCATTTTTCTGCAGCAGCTCTGGCAGCTTGGGGTTTTCTGAGGCATGTCCCCAGCCAGCCCACACCGCCTGGCACAAGAGAAGGAGCAGTGCGAGCCGTTACCTCCCTGCACGGGCATCCTCCCGCTGGCCGCAGCATCATGCCCAGCTCCTCTGCACGGAGGGACGTCACCCCATTTCTGTGCACCCCTCTGCCCTAGCAGCTTCCCTCAGCGAAGAGGCAGGAAGGCCAGGAGTGGCTGCTACCTGGACTGGGATCCGTTTGGAAATGTCGACGATCAGCTCGACGTTGGCGTAGTTGTTGTTGTTGGCTCCCCCGGGGACGGGCACGTAGTGATCTGCCATCTTGATGTACTCTGCAAGACAGCGCATGGCGGCGGTGGGAGCCAGCCCCCCAGTCTGCATCCCACTTGCATGTCAGCCCTTGCACCCCATCCCCAAATCCGCCGTCCAAGGGTAGCTGGAGAGGAGGGAAATGATTTACTCCTGGATCTGGCTGCACAGGAGGAAAGCGTGTGACCCCGCGCTGTGCGGAGCCCCCCACATCCCAGGCAGCAGCGCGGAGGGATGGAAAGCGCTGCCCCAGCTCAGCCCCAGGGTGGGAACTTCCCTCACTGGGAAGTTTTTAGGAATTACCTGCATTAGCCTTGAGGTCTTCGGGGGTGACCATGACCACGAACCGAATAGCACGCTCGTTTCGGAACATCTCGTAGGCCCACCGGCGGATGGAGCGCATGCACTTGACGGCGGCGATGCCGTTGTTGGCGATGAGGACCTGGAGGGAGGGGGGGTGCGGGGTGTCAGGATGAAACCTCTCCTTGCTGCTGGGGTGCCAGGCTGGGCATATGGCCCCAAGGACAAGGGACAGGACTTTGGCTTTCGTTTGCACCTGCCGTGTAAAGCTGCTGCAAGCAGCAGCCATGCAAGGGCAGTGTTGGGAGGGTGTCCCTCTCCCAGCCCACGAGGATAGATGAAGCTGGGGGACAAACAGCTCTGGGCTGCCATCGGTCCAAGCCTGGTGGGCATGGGAGACTCAGGCAACACTCGAGGATGCTGCTGTGAAAAGTGACGACCCACCCCCCCGGCAAAGGCAGGGGGAAAGACCTTCTCAATGACGCAGTTGCCCCCGAAGCGGGTGACGAACTCTGCCGGCGAGGCGACGGTGAAGTCCCGTTGCAGGTCCATCTTCCTGTGCTCGCGGCCCCTCTTCGCCAGGTGCAGCCCGGACATGCTAGGCCTGCAGCGGGATGCGACGGCTGTCAGCCAGCCCGTGGCCACCCCAGCAAAGCCCTGCCAGGTGCCACGGCTGCTGCCGCTGGCTCAGGCTTCCCTCGGGGGGGTCGGATCCGCAGGGAGCCCGGCAGCCTGCAGCAGTGGGCACTGGAGACCAGCCTGTGCTCCCCGCTCCGCGGTTTCTTCCGAGGAAAGCAATAAACCCCTTCCCCCTGCTGACATGTAGGGAATGTTGGGATTCACCTTCCTCGCTACCAGCTCCCTGTCACACACAGGGATCTCTCCAGGGACATTTAACACTCACTGCACCGCAGAGGAAAACTGCTTTTGGCTGAGTTATACAGCGCAAGCAATGAGGGGTGAACAGAGCGTGGTTTGCAACTAAAACACACACACACACTCCAGCAGCTGTGAGTCCACACGGATTCAAACACCGTGACAAGCAGAATTGCAGCCACAAGGGCTGGACTGAGACCCTGCTGCACTGGACAAAAGCCCCAGGGTTTGCATTTGAGGGAGCAGAGAGCTGCTCAGGGTTTTTTGAAAGTATGTTTGTGTACAGAACGCTGCTACCACTGCAGCACAACCATTGCCTGCTTCTGCACCGCTCCCAGCCTGGCTGCAGCTGGAAACGTGCCACGCTTTGCTCCGTGGGGTAAGGAATGGGGAAACTCTCCCAGGGGGGCTGAAACACAGCACCGAGCACAGACCTTCCCTCCCATTGCCAGGGATGTTATATGCACAAATGCCCCACTGCAACAGCCAAGGTCTGCTGCAAAGCCCCCACAGCTCCTAGTTCGCACCCCATTGCAGAGCTCTATCTATCCCCCATGTCCCCGGCGGATGCCCGGAGCAGCCCAGCTGGGTGGGGTGTGTGGCAGGAAAAACAACGGGTACCCAGGATGGCACGGAGCATCCTCCCCTGGTGTCCACGCAAGGCAAGCGGGATTGCTGCCTCCAAACCCCACGGCACACGCACCAGGTCTCCGAGGGGCACAGCCGGAGGTGCCCCTACACGACCATCCCGAGCTGAGTGAGGGTCACCGAAGGGGGAGCGAAGAGCAGGCAGCGCTCTGCGAGAAACCTTGCAAAGAGCGTGACGCACCGCTCCTGGCAGCTGCCTTGGGAATTTGCTCTGGCACAGCCTGCAGCGACAGCAGCCGCAGCTCCTTGCCAGATCAGACCCCATCCTGCCCGCACTGCCTGCTCCACACCCCCAAACCACCTCCCCACGCCGCTGGCCGCACTCACCCCTACCATGGTTTTCCACTGATGGTATTTCCACGCTCTCCAGGGTCTATCCCTTGTTTCACAGCCCATTGTGCATCCCCAGCTGGCCAGGCCAGCCCCTCCGCAGGGCTCCAGCCCCAGCAGCTCTATAAGGCAGCCCTCGCGCCTCCCACCTCCTGGCACGCCGACCCGGCGCAGGAGGCTCTGGCAACGCCAGCACCGCGTCGTGGGCAGGATGGGACCTCCCCGGCAGTCAGACGCGTGCCTTGCTGCGGCTCTGAAGCAACTTTCTATTTTAGTCAGCAGGTTCACATTCCCCCCTCGTAACTCAGCCAGACTTCGAACTGTTGATTGTTACTCCATGGATCCACTATAAATACGCAAAGAAGGACCAGCCCCCCCCACCCCAGAATGAGATTTTGCACAAGCAGCACTTGGCACATTTATTTTAAGGGAAAATGTGTCAGACCCCCCTGGGATGTTGGGAAATGTCCCTATCTCTCCATGTACTCAGGGTATTTTCCAAGTGGCTGGAGCACTGCGTGGAGCGGTGCCGGATTTATTGCACTGCGGCTCATCTCCCCCCTGCTGCTCGGCAGCTCTGCTGGGGCCAGCCATGCTGCCTGCTTCCCTCCCGCAGCCCCAAACCCCACCGCAAAGCCAGTGCCAGCGCACCCATCCCATCCGGCAAACCGCACCGGACACATCTGACATCGGGAATCTCCTGCCGTGTCAAAGCACTGACGAGCAGCAGCGATACCCCGCGGGCAGCGCTGTGCGTGGGACCACCCAAAACCCCAGCTAGGCAAGGAGACACCAGCGGGCTGCCAAGTTTTATAACATGTCCCCACAACCAAAGGTCTTTTATTTTTAACCAGGAGCAGAGCGGCCGGGAGGAGCTGGGCAGCAGCGCTTTGTTTCCAGTTATTTATAATGGCTGTCAGCTGCTCGGCGCAAGCCAGCGAGCAGCAGCGAGCTGGGTAAAAGTCAATGCAAAGCTGCCCACGGAGCAAAGCTCATCCACTTTCCACCAACTCATCGCAAAACCACCAAAGAGCTACTTTTCTGCCTGAATAATTTAGCTGCAGGAGTTGCAAGGGCAGAGGAATAGCAGGAGTGGCACAGGAGCACCCCACATACCCCACTCCGGGGATGCTGTGCTTCCCCATGTGCAATACCGGGAGCACACTAGCATCCCTCCCCAGGGTAGAAGCAAAGAGAACTTGGCAGTAGGACCCGATCCTCATGGGAGCCAGGACAACATCTGCACACACAATTGCACATACAAGTGCAAGTGCGCAGGGAGGTGCCCTGTCAAAAGGCTCAGCCCAGCCTGCAGGTTTACATACACCCCGTGAAACGCCCCCAGCAACGCTCATGCACAGACCAGGCAGCTGGAAGGACAGAGGGTGCAGGGAAAACACCAGCAACACCCGCCACTGCCCATCCATGCCCTCACCACCTCAGCCGACCCCAACATCATCTTGTCATGCAAGAAAATCCCTGCTCCCTGCTGCATCCCCACCCTGCGCCTACCACAGCCGTGGCCGGTGCACCAGCACGGCCTTTCCCAGCACCAGGAGATGGTGCAGGGACAGAGAGAAGCAGCAAAAGGAGAGAGGAAGCTGTCAGAAAACGGGAGCCATTGGGCAATTTGGCCGTAGCACTGGGGATTGTGTTTGAAGCGATGCCACGCACACTAAAAGCATTTTCCACTCTGTTCTCAGACATCCAAAATCGCTGGAAGAGAGCAACCCCTGCCCCAGTCCTTGCTGCGCTCGTGCATGTGGCATTGCTGTCGCACAGAGCGCTCAGGGTGTCTGTGCTTCCCAGGGTGCTGCCATTAACCTTATCATCAGGGCTTTCCATGCAGCACCAAGTCAAAGAGGACAGGACGGGGGCATCGATCTGGGGCTCCGAGGAGCACACACACATGCATGTGCACCCCAATTTTAGCAACAGGGTCCCTCAGAAATGCACCTGCAAAAAGCATCTGCCCCCCCCCCCCCAAACAGGGCATCTGTGCATCACCGCTGCTCCTGCCCCCACGCATCATTGTACCTCATGCCAGCAGCAGGCTCCGGCAGCGCGGTCGTGGCGGGGGGCTCAGTGTTGGTGCCCCCTGCCCCAGTCAGGCTGCTGCGCCGTTTGCCCGCCCTGAAGGTCGTGGCTACCAGCTCATCGTCAGAGGAGTTGTCATCAAAGGAGCCCAGCACGAATTTGGCCAGGGCCGGCCGGCGGAGCGCGGCAGGGTTGTACACGGCGATCCGCTCCTGCTCGCCCACCGCAGCCTTGCTGGCCCGCAGCGGCGGGTTGGGGGCTGGGGGGCTCGGCCGTGTTGGGGGCTTGGCTGTGGTGGAAACCACCAGCTGCTCCGCCAGGGTCTTCTCCAGCTTTTCCTCCTGCCCAGGCTGAAGGTTGGACATTTTGGCCCAGATGAGCAGCACCGAAAACAGCAGGAGCAGGGCAGCCGGCAGCAGTCACCAGCCCTGGGGGGAGGCATGGAGAGCCTCTGTCATGGAGGACCTGGGGCTCTCCATCAGCCAGAGTCATAGCAGCAGCCCCCAAAACACTGACACCCCCTTCCCCAGTGCTCCCCATACTGCAGCCCCCCCCCCCGCCATGCCAAGCCAGACCCTCCCGGTTCAGCTCAGCCAGAGCTATTTTTACTCCCCAAAACAGGAGCAGCTCTGGCAAAAGAAATGCCAGGGGGCACAGCACTGCTCCACCTGGCACAGAGGGGGGACTGAAATGCCCCCCCAACCGCTCACAGCATCCTAAGGATGGCTGTGAAGCTGCCCCACCAACCCACCCCCTCGGAGAGAGCAGGGCCCTTAAACCCCAAACCTCTACCAGCTGTCAAAGGTGGGGATGGCCCTAAGCCCCTCTACACTCCCCTCAGCCCCTTCCCAGGGGCAAGGAGCCACTCACCATGGGTGCTGAGCCCCGCGGGTCCCCGCTCCGTGCTGGCAGGGACACACGCCCGTGCTGCGACTCCTGGTCACGCTGTCCACACTGTGCCGAAAGCCCAGGACCAAGGGCTGTGCTGTGGGGGGAACACGTGTCCCAGCCCCCGGCACCCCCCCAACTCCCCCGGTCACGTTATGGTTGCGTTCTCACACGTGATGGTAACGTCAAGCAGAAATATTTCCCTGCTAATGAGCCTGGAACAACTTCTGCTGGAGGTGAGGGTGGAAAGAGGAGGGGGGGGCCTGGGCACAGCCAGCTGGGACACCCGATCCTTGGGGGACAAAGGTGCCCTGGCCCCGTGCCTGGCCACAGGGGGACGAGGAGAAGGACAAGTTGCTGCAGCTTTGCCTCCCCACGGGGGGGAAATCCCCCACTGCACAGGTTCTCCCTCCCCACGTTGCTCCTACCAATGTAGGATCACACCACAACATAAACAAAGTAATTTTTATTTAAAAAAAAACAAACCAGGGAGAAAAAAAAACACAAACAAACCAACCAAACCAAAACAAACAAATACAACGCAGCCACAGAAAGTGTAAATTTCACTTGCACTAGTGTTACTTATCAGAGGAAAACACCAAAAAAAGGTTTACAGGTTATAAAAACTGATGTTAATTTCCAAGCAAACAAGGCACTTCACTTCCATTAAAGGAATTACAGAAGTCAAAGATAAGACTGGAAACCCAGAAGCGCAAACTCCAACCTCACCTTCATCCTGCAAGTCCCAACAATTATTTTCAACAGTGGCTGGAAACCTCAATTTTCTCCTACGAAGGCAAAGCACAGAACTCTCTCTAAGATCTTAAAAGACCTTAAATAATTTGCAACCCTCAGCCCATCAACTGGCAGATCTTGACAAACGCACCTTCCCTGCTGCCATCAGCAGGTACTACCAAGTTCATGGTCATCACAGCTCACCTGTCCTCTAAGTGATTAACACACCCAGTAAGAATCTAAAAAACTTGCAGCTTTCCTCCCTAAATACCAACAAAAAGCTCAGAGCACAACCAGAGCCTCAGCCTCCCCTCGGCTGCTGGGGGCAGGGGGATTTACCCTGAACTCTTGAGAGTATAGTCTTTGCAGTCTCAAGAGGTTGTAGTTCTAATAAACCTCATAATCTGTAGCCAAAAGCTAAAACCAAAAGCATCTGCCTTCTCTCCCGTGCAGTCAGCTCCACACCCCCCAGATATGAAATCTGAATTTGCACAGTAGGAGGTAAAGAAGTGGGAGGAGGCAAAGCAGGGTATTTACAAAAGCCAAACAGCTTCACCTGTAAGAACTGACATCCCTTCACAAGAGCCTGAAAATATATTCTCATTACAACAACACACAGAAATTAATATAGAACAACTCTGGCAGTTTGGTGGTTTTTGTTTTTTTTTCTTTTCTTCAAACTAGGCTGAGACCTGTTCAAACAGCAGAGAAATTGTCCATCTAACATTCCAATATGCTCTTTAAAAAACATTTTAAAAAAAATACAGCAACTGTGAAAGTTTGGCCATTTGTCCCTTAATCAACATCCAAAGAGTAATTTTCAGGTCAGCAGAAGTCGTTCAGAAACAAGACAACCCCTGAAACGGGGACCGTTTCCAACCAGTAGACCCCAGCAGGTCCCACGCGCTGCTCAGAGCGCTCTCCAGTCGATGGGCTTCTTGCCAGATTTCTTCAGCAATTCATTTGTCTTTGAGAAATGCCGACAGCCAAAAAACCCTCTGTTGACAGAGAGGGGTGAGGGATGAACCGTCTGCAGGACATGGTGGCGTTTCTGTAAGGCATTAGAGGAAACCGCTCGTTAGATTTGCATGCTTTCAGCTCCCCGGACAAGGCTGGCTGCTTCTGCCCTGTCCAAGCAGGTGTGATTTCCTCCCTACACCTCCTCAGCCACCAGCCTGAGGACCCAAAGAACTGGCCTTGAGGACCAAGACTTTTGTCCCACTGAGCAGAGGAGGATGAACTACGTAAAGAAGCAGTAACACCCTAGCCATTTTTCAACTGCTGTAATCTTAACAGCAAGTTTTATACTTATTCATGAGCCTTTTCCTAGAAAAACAGTTCTGTCCTCAGCTGGATGCTTTTCTGACAACAGAAGGTTACACTTGCTCCACTTTTGTTGCTTAATTCTGGCAAAGGCTAAGCTGGAACAGAAGGGCAACTAAATTTGACAGCAGAGTTCAAGCAGGGAAAAAAACCCAATTCTGTAAGGGAAGTGCCCTCTAGTGTCGACCCAAATGGAGAAGAAAAAAATAATTAGTGAGAGGGAAGACAGGGAAGAGACGAGGGATGACCTGTACCCTGTCAATGGAGCTGCCTTTCTTCTGGGCATAGGCTCCCCACAGCATGAAGACAACCCCCTGCAAGTTCTTGTTGAGCCAGGACACCACCACGTCCGTGAACTGCTCCCAGCCTCGCTCCTTGTGGGAGGTGGCCTGGTGAGCTCGCACCGTGAGGACAGCGTTGAGTAGGAGCACTCCTGGCAAACAAAGCAGATACACCAAGGATGAAACAAAACCAAAAAGAAGAGTATTAACTGTTCTTTTTCCTGCTTCCCATGTAAAACAATTAATTAAATTTTCATTCTAAGGTACCCACTAAGCGATGGGCACTCAGAATTATTTTCTCTGTCACAGGTGGACTGTTTCCAACCATGGGTTTGTTTTCTAGATAGGCTTTCTTGCCACCTACAGCAGCCACGTCACTAGAGCGTGTATTAACTCACCTTGCTTGGCCCAGCCAGTTAGATCACCGTGACCAGGATGAGTAAAGTCCTCAATATCCGTAGATAGTTCTTTGTAAATATTTTCTAAACTGCAACCAAAAACCATCAGAAGATTTTTTAATATGCATGTTTAAAGGTAAGAGCAAACAGTATCACTTACTGCTATTACACTAGGCAAGCAGAGTATTGATTTTCATCTTGTAATTTAAGATAATAAAGCCATTTATAGAAGCAGGGCAGCTTTGCGTGTCCAGCTAGAAGCTTAATGAGAAGGTCTCAGCACACCTGAAAATGCAAATTTACATCTAGCATGCTCTTCAGAAGACCAACAAACTACACAGAACTATCTAAACTTTTGCAGAGATGTTTTTTCTAGGCAATGCACAACTCAAATTTAAGCAGTTGCAACACATGTATCAATTATCTGGCTCACAGGCGTGAGTGACACAGAACTGCAAATAATTTGTAAACAGGAGGGATTTTGCACGTAGAGCGCTGTCATACCTGGGAGGAGGTGGAATGGGCTTCTGGACACTGAAACAGAGCCCATGAGCTTGCTTAGGTCCATGATATGGATCTTGTCCCAAAATGACCACCTTTACCTGAAGAGCAGACCTTTGTTAGCACTGAATTATAATCACTGTAATTCCCAAGAAGGGGGGGAAGGGGGGGGGGGAGAAGTCTTATAAATGAGCTTTATCCTAAAACAAACACACGAACAAAAAAAATCCCAGATCCCAGAACTCCAGGAACTGAAGCTAAGTCACTGACATCCCATCATAAACAAGTTAAAGAACATAGTCCCCATCTAACACTAAGGATTAACATCACCACAGCTTTGCTGCTACGATTATGAAGATATTTTGAGTGCAGAAGACCAACATTTTCAAAGAGCCACAATAAAACACCTTGTTAAGGCATTTTTCAAGTAGATTTCCTCATGTTTTAGTTTTATGCCACACTTGCTGTGGTACTTTTGACACAGCTTATTGGCATTAGGACTACTTTAAACACTGTAAATTTTTTTTAATTATAGATCAATTAAAAAAACCAAGAGATCTGAAAGCACTATGTTAACTTGGCAACACTGGAAATAAGGTCAGAAGTCCAACTAACACTTTAAAGGCAATTCGGTGGTGAGCGAGGGCAATAAACCAATAAAACCCTGTTTCAGCATCAGAGATGAAAGAGGAGCCAGGATTCACAAGCTACATGAGAGAAACAACAGCCTCCACATGTGGGAGAGGAGGATAGAGAATGTCTGAAGAGAGATATATGAGAGGAGGATGGAGAATGTCTGATCTGGCAGGAGATGAGAGAACAGCTAGGTATTGTGAAGGAAAGTAAGAAAGATAAACATGGTTATCTAGTAGCAAATAGGTGTCTGCATGCTTGTAGTGATCTATAGCTACGTAACTGCATGAATGGTTTCTGCCCTGAGCCTGGTGGTACATACAGCTGGAATTTGCATCCAGGCTCAGAGATATAAATATGAGCTTCTCTGTACGATAGTGTCTCTGGTTGCACCACAACCGGCGTCCGTGCCTCCACACACCACATCCACATCCCACGGGATTGAAGCTTAAGAGACCAAACTCCGAAGAAACGTGTCCGTGCACCCAACCCGGCCCACTCCCCGCTTCAGCCGCAGCGGGGGGACCCGCCCGGCTCCGCCAGCATCTGCGGCTCTACTCACATCCCTGATGTCGCACATCTGCGTCCAGGTGAAGACTTGCTCGGGGGGCGGGTAGACCGTGTAGCGTTTCCTCTCTTCTGCTACAAACGCCATCAGCTGCGGAGGAAGAGCGGGGGGGTCAGCTGGGGCACAGCGGGGCGCGGCAGCCGCGCAGCCCCCCCCTCCCCGCCTTCTCACCTCCATGAAGTAGGGCTTGGAGAACTCCCCGGCCAGCTGCCTCCGCCAGCTCTCCCCGAAGCCCGGGGGCACGTTCCGCTCGGCCAGCCGCTGCAACGCCGCCTCCTTGTTCTTGCGGATGCGCTCCTGCTGCTCCGGGCTCAGCGGCGAGGCCCCGCCCGCCCCATCCCCCGCCGCCTTCGCCTTCTTCGCGGCGCTCCCCTGGCAATGGCGAAGGAGAAGGAGGCGGCTGCTGAGCGGG
>JAVJGI010000001.1:94977959-94994243 GCA_035590275.1 Ibycter americanus
GAGGCCGACGAGCTTTTCCAGCAGCTGGAGGAGGACGTGGAGTACTTCCCAGGTAAAGGCCGGTGCAGTGTGTCGCCCCCCCGGGCCGAGCCCCCCGCCGTTCCCCTGGGCTGGGCAGAGCTGCCCGGCGGCCCGGAGGGTGCTGCAGGCCACTGGTGTTGGCAAAACGTGGCCCCGAGAAGGGAGGGACAAGGCCAGGTCTGATCCCGCAGGGTTGCTCTTGCTTAGCTTGAAGCGTTTGTCAAGTGGTTTCATTCACATTTTAAGAGAAAACCCGGGGTAATCCTGGTGACGGGAGTTGGTTGGTAGATGTCGTGTATGAGATCCCCCCAGTCACGTTAAATCGAGAAGAGAATATGAAGGTGCTAGTCCCATTCGTCCCATGCAAGGGAATTCAGTGTCAAACCTGAGTGTCAAATACTCTGCTGGGACAGAAACACCTGAAGACGGATGGCAGCTTTCGGGTTGCCATGAGCATCATCATTTCTCTTGTCCCACTGGAGATTTACGGAAGCTCCAAATCAGGGAGAATGTTGGGATGTGAAGAGGTAATACAGAGTTGGTTTTGATCCTTCTCGTTTCTTGTTTAAACAGGTGAAATGACAAAATTGCATGTGTTTGGCAAATGGCATGACATTCCAAGGAAGCAGGTAACCTATGGAGACCCTGACTTAACATATACGTACTCAGGCGTTACCTTCTCTCCTAAGCCGTGGATCCCAGTTCTCAACCGTATCAGAGACCGCATCACTTCGAACACAGGACATACTTTTAATTTTGTTCTTATTAACAGGTATGTCTCATTTCCAATTGCATCACGCAACTTGGTGTTCAAATGAAAAGTTGCTTTTGCAGCGCTGTTGACAGGTCACTGCAAGGTTGGTTGACGCTCGTTTAATTGGATTGGTAGAAGAACTAACTAATCTGTTCTGTGTACAGATACAAAGATGGTGGAGACCACATAGGTGAACATCGAGATGATGAGAGAGAACTGGTTCCACGCAGTCCTATTGCATCTGTGTCCTTTGGAGCTTGCAGAGACTTTGTTTTCAGGCACTGTGATTCCCGAGGGAAAAACGCAACGCGCCACATTAAGCCCATCAAACTGCAGCTGGCCCACGGTAGCCTGCTGCTGATGAAGTACCCCACCAATGTGTACTGGTACCACAGCCTGCCCACCCGCAAGAGAGTGCTTGCCCCAAGAATCAACCTCACGTTTCGGAAAGTGATGGCTATAGCCAAGAAGTGAATATTCAGCAATCAAGCACCAGGTCTTTTGGGTCTGAAAATCAAAAGATGTAACTGTCAATTTCTCATTCAAACAGTCTTTGGTGACCCAAGGTACCGGATGAGCAAATTAAACTGAGGGAGGACATAGTGTACTTGGTAACTTGCTAATAAAAGACTGCGACTACTGATCGTAAATGCCAAGAATACTTTCTCTCTCTGAAATGTTTCTGTAGTCCTGCTGATAAGTATTTTTGATGAGTAACAGCCTTGTTTTGTTCAGGAGCAAGTTCTCAACTGATCTTAATCTAGCCAGTTCTCAAAAAAGATCAAAATACTCTATATTCTCAAGATAGCAGCAAAACAGTTGATAAATACTATAAAGCTTAAGATGTAATCATTTAAAGCCTGTACGGTTCAACAGGTGAGACTTTCTTGTATGCTGTCAGTGAGCTACAGTTTGCTTGTGTTTTAAAAATAAAATACAGATGAAAAGAGGAGTGCCAAGATACGAATATAGTCAGTGCAGTGTGACTGGGTGCATGTTTTACAGTCATGATGACTTTTCTCTGCATATATTCCTCTGCTTATGTGGGAGACTGGGTTCTTCCAGTCAGTAGCATGGTGGGGCAGGAGGAAGCATGAGGTGCTACTGCACAGGGAGAGGTCCTCATGTCATTTGTACAGAAGCCAGGCAGCATAAGACGACCTTTTGGGGAAATACTGGGTTGGACCATTTAGATGGAAAACGCAGCATAAAAGGCTATAACTGCTGAGATCATCCGTTTTTCTAAATAATTATCCCTAGGGATTCCATTCCAACTACCTGAAAGCCATCGCCTTTCATGCTCACAGTGAATTCTGCTGAAATAAGGAAAGACCGTCTGAAGTCACCAACAGGTCTTGCAGAATCAAGGAATGGTAAGTACAGAGTGAGAATGTGAACTGATCTCTGTGTAGCCAGGCTACAAGCATCTGAATTAGTGATGGGCTCTGTCCTTCAGCGGTAGGTCCATTAGGGCTATGGAATTCATGTTTGTTTAGACAATTTGGAGTTGGTATTTCCCACCCTCTGCCACTACTAGAAAACGCTGTATGTAGCACAAAGAGCTCCTGCGTGAATGCTTCTTATGCAGAAAATATAACGTGCTGCATCTGTCTCATATACCGAATGCAGTCTGGCTTATAGCTTGGTCTTTGTTTCAAGACATTACCACACGTGAGCAGCTACCTTTTCTAATAAGTTTGTTTATTTATTGCTACTGTACAGTTACAAAAATACCCTGAAGTGAAAACACAACTTCAAACAGCAGTGCAGAGGTTTGACTAGAATATCATACCTTTTTAAATAATGCACAAAAGACGAGAATAATCCAAACACAGAGATGTCATCTTGGCGGTCTTATCTGATAGTTTGTAACCTTTCACATTTTATTAACACTTTCTCCACCGTGGAAGCCTGTGAGTAACAAGTGACAGTGTTTGATGAGCCTCACACGCCTGCACAGAGCCAAATGACTTCGAAAGGTGAGGGCTGGGTGGCAAACATCTGCAGAGGTCTTTGATGCTCACAGGAGGCTGGGAGTACCTAGCACAGCTCAGGACCAGGACAGACGTGCTGATACTTGCTCCCTTCCTCACACTGAGGGCCAAGCCAAGACCATCTACTCCTTCCTAACAGTGAAAGCTAGAATAAATGCCGACTACACCACCCTCGTTTTTACAGCCCTTGAGGAAGCTTTCAGAGTAAATCTGCAGCTGAGTGAAACTGAACAGTTTATCAGTGTTGTACAGCAACTGCGCTTCCGTTCTCATCAAACCAGCCCCTGCTGGAAAACAGCTCAATACAAAAGAAAAATACATCAAATGTGCAAGCTTGCAGTAATATGCGGCCTTATGTCCCTGTTACAAGCTGATAAATTTAAGACTTA
The DNA here is from genome assembly GCA_035590275.1 of Ibycter americanus. Classification (NCBI taxonomy): domain Eukaryota; kingdom Metazoa; phylum Chordata; class Aves; order Falconiformes; family Falconidae; genus Ibycter; species Ibycter americanus. The sequence goes on from JAVJGI010000001.1 coordinate 94,981,118, forward strand.
GTCCACTGTGTGCGTATGTTGTGACCCAGCTCCAGCATTACTGCTTTCTAAAGTGACCTGTTCAGATGAACGTCTCAAAAATTCAGTTAAAAACTCTAAACAGACCCTGTTGAGAATAGGTATTGCAGAATATACACTGCTGGCAGTGGAAATGTTTTGGAGTTCTGAGGTACAAATGGTAGACTTGCTGGAGCTATATGCTTTGCACAATGTTTTTTTTCTTAGATGAAACCCAGCAGTGCTTTACGGAGCTCCTGCTGCACACCTGTGCTGCCCAGAATGGAGGGCTTTCACCTTAGGCAAGTCCAGTAGGTCTTAGTTCAACAGCCAGGGCATTCTTTGCATTTTGCATCCTTCTAGGGTTTTTGTTTGTTTGTTTTTCTTGTTGTTTTTCCATAACTTAAAATAGAAAGGTTAAAACCATGCTACTACTAGCCTAGCAGAAACAGGGAGACGTCTCAGGAATTAGTATGTTAGTGGATTTATAAAGACTATTTTACATACTATGAGTATTACTTGGAGCAGGAATTGTGATCCGTACTCTGGACTGAGGAGTTGTGTAATTTTGCATATACATCCACCACCACTCCTATTTTGGCTGGTTTTGAGCCTCCCATTAAGGAACGCTGAACACCTAGGAACTTTGGGCAGCAATATAAATAGATGAGGTACAAAGTTGCCCTAAAAAAACTATTAAGACAGCTGTTACCATTTGAAAACTTGGTTGCTGTTTTACACTGAAAAAACTTGTCTGATGAATTACACTCTTCTCCTCCTCCAAGCTTAGACAGATAGAAAAGAGCTAAAAATAGCCTACATACTTTATTCCTGGTAATTTAAAAGCAGTCAAAAGGATGCTTTTTGCTGCTTCTCCCCCCGCACTTTGTTTGGGATTTATTTTTTTTTTTTTTTTACACATCAAACAATCTAGAGCAGCAAAGTACACCTTACTTCTATTTATGTGGCAATCCGTATCTAATGCAGTGACACCAGTCTTTTCAGACTGCTGTACTACTTTGCAAGACAGGTGCCCACCAGTCCTTATTCAGTTGTGTATACTCTTCACTTAACGAGGATTCTTGGCTTGCTATGCATCTCAGCTCACGATCACCACCGGTACAAGCTCTAAAGCTCAATTGCAAGCCAGACAGCGTGTGTCTGAATGGTTGGTGAGAAATGGCAGTTTTCAGCATTAAAATAGGACGGGCAAGTCTAGAACACCAGTTACAGTAGCCTTGAAATCACAGCATTAAAAGTTGTAGTCGATACTACAAGCGACCATATTCAACAGTTTCATAGTGATGAAGGAAATTATAATACTGATTGCTAGCAAATGCTTCTGTCTCTTGATTTCAGCTATATTCCAAAGATACAGAGCAATAAATCAGGGCCTCAGCTCTTAATAGATTAAAAAAAAATAATTACCTTTTCTCCTGGAAAAAAGAAACTGCACTTTGAATCAGATTAAATACTTCTATGATGTATAAGGAACTAAAAAGTATTAGGAAAATTATGTTAATAGGGAAGTCTTTTTTTGGATAGTGCATGTTATGTAGAGATGCCTTACTTCATTGATTAGCTGGGACACCAATAGAAATCTAATTTCGTTTAGTAGTTCATCCCATTATCTTGAGACATTTACCAGAACGCAACAAACATGCAGCGGACTCAGACAACGGTAATGTAGGTATTCAAATAAGCTCAAGGCACTTTGTTTCTTAAATCATTGCCTTTGATAACAGTAGCTTCCCATCAACTGCTTCTGGGGCTCTCCTGTTCAGAAATGCCTGCAGTGAAAGGTATAGGATTAAGCCTCTCCCTTTGAAAATTCACACACGTGTCAGAATACGGAATACAGCCTTGGGAAGTCTGTTTCAGAGCTGTGATGTTGACAAAATTATTACCTAACAGAATAAATGCTCCTCTAATACAGATAGACTTTGGACTGCACAATGTTAGCAGACCAACTTTGGGTAGCGTAATTTTGGTACAAAACACAACTCCCAGCACGAGCCAGCCATTGCCATAGAGGGGAAGGTTAAAGAGCCCGTGGTGGGTTATTTGCATAACGGACAGGAGGTGCAGCGTAGATCTCATTAAAGGAATTTTGTCAGTTTTTGTCCTTCTGCTCTCTGAATCACTCTTCAGCCCTCAACTCCAGACTTTGGTGCTGTACCCTCGAGTGAACACGCTCATAAAAAAGCAAGTAAGCGCTAGAAGAAAGGACTTCCTGCAAACTAGCTTTGCGAACGGTGTCATCTGAAATCCACAGCCACTGACTGCTGACAGAGAGTGGGTTCTTAGGAGAAGGTGGAGAGCGGCGGTAAGTCACAAAGTGTCCAGAATGCATGTCTCCGTGATGAACTACAACTGCCATCAGACGGTAAAGGTATACAGGGGAACTGAAGGACAAAGGAGAAAAAAGGAAAGGGTCAGCAGCCCTCGTGGATCAAACAGATACCAGAAGCAGCCCCAGTTGCTTTGTCTTCAGTTGCAGTTTCTTTTTCAAGCAAATAGATGGCTCCGTAAGACAGACACTGCCTCGCAATTGCTTTTCTGTATACCAGGTCTTTGCTGCAGTGCTGCCTTAATCTATTATTGAGAAAACCAAACCATTTATTTTAAAAGTTTATGCTGCAGAGGTCTACTACATTTTGTACAGTGTAACCGACTTGAGTTTTGCAACAGCGTTTTCCATCAAACCTACCGATGTGCCAGTATTTAGTTCTTAAAGCACTGTTACTGGACAGAAAAGCTATTCTAAAATAATGTGCTTTTAACTGAAAAGAGGTGAAATTGCAGCAGGTAACCCACAGATAACAATGGACACACTTTCAAGGACTTGCTCTACAACTGTCTTCATAATGAACATTTGGCACAAACTGCTTCCAGCCTTCTTATTTCACTCAGTGAGTGTGGGAATTGTTTTCCCCACTGGGAAAATATGCAGTGGCAGGTAGGAGAAGTGGTATAGAACTAACTATATGTTTGTCACCAGCACAAAAATAAGTGAATGTTCTCAAAGGTCAAGAAAAGAGATTATCAGGAGAAGCATCAAGGCTGATTTACGAAGTAGAATCGTGGCAGCTGCAACTTATATCAAGCTTGTTAAATATAACATTTGAAAAACAATCTGTCAGAGATCTATGGATTTCTTGCAATAGTTTTCACATCAAAGTAAGAGGGAAAAAATCAAACGAAGGAGTAGAGGAAAACAGCAAGAATAAGATTATGGCTATTCAGAAGGATGATTTACTGCACCATGAACCAGGGAAAGGAGATTTTGAGTTTTGCTTGTAGTATGCTCTACTCCCTTTTCTAGGAGAGAAATGGAGCCGAAGACAACCACTAAAAATCATCCAAGAAAAAAGCAAAAAAATGCAGCACAGGGCCTAGGATAGATGTTAAATTCTGTGACTGTGCAGCCTCATAATATAGACAGAATAAAGGAAAACAATCTGAAGGGATGGAATTTAAGATGGGGTACAAATCTCTAACTTACCTGCATTCAGGGAATGCAGCAAGTGGAAAAGTTCCCGAGGACATTAAAAATGAGGAGGAGGCGGCACCATTCATAAAGAGTGCTTTAGTGCTAGATGGCTGTTCTGCATCTGCAAAAGAAAGTAGACATTCAGTAATTTAACTTAAATGTGACTATTAGTATTGCTAATAACAGTGCTTCTGTTCCTGCAGTACCTTTCATCACAGAATAGGAAGGTCTTTTACTTATTTTAATTCATTACATATCACAATCCTTTAAGAGATGCAGAGCATAATAGCCAAAGCCAGTGGTAATTGGTTTTACATGACACAAATATGAAAATGACCATGTTTACAAAATCCCAACTAAACAGCATATTGAGCTGCCTAAATGACAGACCTACTACAGCTAGATTTTCTAATTGTTTTTTAAGAAGTCACCATTCCCACATCGTTTCTATGCTTGTCCTGAAGCCTTAAGAGATCACTAACAAGATAATCTCCTAGGACTTACCGAGTTCATCCCTTCCTCCTTTGGACATAAAACATGCAAGTTCTATGCTGTCTGGGATTTTTTTTGTTTGTTTGTCAGTCGCTTTTGGTTTTTTTAAATATTTAGTAGGATCAAATTATCAAAACTGAACTATAAACTTGGAACAGGGTATCCTAATGCTTGCTGGGAAAGGGATTTCTACCTGTGCTCTTTGCACAGATTCAAATCAAAACTGCTTTTATGTTCATTTTGCAGATTAGAATGTTTTATTACTGAAATGTTGAAATATCAGATATATTTTATTTTCAAAATAAGTACCTGAAGGTTTTACTGCTATCCCATCCTTTGTTCCAGGCGTTGTCTCTTCAGAGCTTTTCTGATTCAGCTCATTCTGTCTTGATTTATGAACAGGAATGCGGTATTTGTAGATGTCCATGATCAGGAATTCATTGAACTGTACATGCTCGTGACGTTTCAGAGGAGTGCCTTGGTTTGACCAGCTCAGTCTTTGCAGATGGATACACAAACACTGAGGGAGCTTCAGCAATATTCCATAGAAAAGGAGAATCAAAATACATTTTCAACTAGAAGAAACAGCTGTTCAAGTTAAAAGCATACTAATGGAACTGGTAAGTCTAGTGGGTAAGAAAATGCATCACTGAACTCTTGCCTTACGTGCTACTGTATCTGCCTGTAAGTTTACTGGCAATAGTATCCCTAAGACATGACACTAACTCACAACTCTCTCGAGATTTCTGATAACACCACTACTGTTCACTCACGGGGCAGTAGGGCAGATAGCTAATGTTAATTGTTTTCTCCAAATGGAAGAAAAACCAATAAAAACACAAGTGTGTTCCTAAAAAGCTGACCTGTCAATCTCATCTAGCTTGTTGATCTGCAAAGTAGAAATGGGGATTGGAATTTGTTGGACTGTGTTGTTGTAAGACATTTGCTAACACTCAGTAAGTAATGGCTTTGCACAGTGAGAGTGCCAGGGGAAAAAAGGTCAAGTAGTTATAAATACCTGGCATTCAAAGTCATGCCAGGGTTAACCTCTATCAATAAGTACATATTATTATTAATGGCACCTGAGGCTCTTAATTACAGACCAGTGCCCTATTGTCCTCTGCATTATATGATTACAGAGCAAAAAATGATAAGAGCTTCTCATACAAATTACATCTGATGTTTAGCACCACATCCACTTGTTTAAACCAGCTGTATTTGGAATGTTTTATATTTCTTTGAAATGTGCAGTTGCTAAAGATGCTACAAACACTGTATATATGAATCACTTCACTTTCCAAGGAAACCAAGAATTAATGCAAGACCTATGAACTGCCACTGAGCCAAACTCAGGTTTAAGTGTTTTGCTGAATATCAGTAGAATACTCACGTTCTTTAAGCTATAGAGTTTGATGTTTTGCTGAATTTGAGGCCTCAATGCCTACAAATATTTGACAAACAAGCTTACTCTTTAAAGTAAAACATTAAAGTAGTTTAATACCAAGAAGTGGACATCAAGCAAAGAGATCAAAGAAAGAAATTACTGTATAATAGGATTTTAAAATAGATTTGGAGGGCCAGCTTGCCTCACCTTTCCTAACTTTAGTTGCTTAACAAATGTTGTTCTCTGGTTTTCTATGCTCTGTCCATTCAGAGTCCCTTCTGCCTGAATCTGAAATCAAAGGGAAAAAAAAAAAGCCATTTGGTTACCTGCTGTATCAGATTAGACAAAATAGTGCAGCTCTGCCCACTCCAGACAAAAGCAACTGTCTGACCTAGAACTATGCTCAGTACATTAATTATACCTACAGTTTTCTAGGAACTTTCCTAAAAATTGTTGGCCTATCCTAATGAATCAGAATGCTAAACCAAAATCATGCAGAAACAAGCATTTACAAAATAAGCCCAGTCTCCAGGTTTATGTGTAGTCATATACCATTTCTGTTTGTTTTCAAACAAGCTACTTTGGCTCTGTGCTATCATCAAATTACAGGTAACTGTTAAATACTGTTTAAAATACCAGAACAAAAAAATTATCCCAAATGTTATCTAAATAATACCCAGTAATTACAGAATAAAATGTATTTAAGTTTTGTAATAGTAGTAATAAATAAAGGTTCAAAATATTCTGTGAGGTAAGAACTCCATTTTAAATATAAGAAATCCCGGGCAGGCTAGAGGCTTTCCTGCAGTCACGATGAAAGGAGAAGAAAACTGTCTGTAGACAGCAGAATTCTGTCAGCAAGCTTAAAACTGACCTAGAAGGTTATATACATTAAAATTACATACTTTAGTGCAGTTGTCACACACAACATCCTTTACAGATTCAGAGGAGATGAAATGATGGAGGCAGTGGTCCAGCGTCATAGGACGACCCTTAGTACGAAAAAACAAAATTATTTGCACTAATTTTAGGGTGCATACCACTTAATTTTGTGAAAGGATTGTTCATAGTTTCTTCCATAGAAACTACAGAATTGCAGACTTATTTCTTGAGAAAACTGACTAAATAGCTTTGAGTATAGAACACTGATAATGTAACTACCTATAGGGATTCTTCTTTAGCCTGGATTAAACACAGAAAACATTGCAGCCTGTAGATAAGAATAATAGCTATGGCTCCCTGTGTCATTCCTTTAGTGGGGTTTTAAACTACAGATTCCTGACCCTGTTACTATTTTTCTCTGAAGTTCCAGCACTTCATGGGTCATTTTATACACTCTGACCCTCTACATAGGTGAAATATCACATTTAATTGAATGTGAGCACTCCTTCCTATTCTTCTTTGTAGACTGTACTACATACTGCCAAGTATGAAGGGCATAATCTTCAATGATGGTACAAAATAAAACACAAATAGCAGAAGATGTGTCGAAAACCCAATCCTAGCTGTTCAGGGGTCTATTCTATAGGTAGGAGACAGAGTTTTCCTGAGTGCGAGTCATTGCTAGTTGTCTGGAAAGGCAAATCACTAGCAGACATTAAGTGACAAACCATTTAGTTGAAAAATGTCCTGCACGTTTTGCCCCCAAAATCTACAATGTTTTGTCATTTGAAGTTTTTCAGACAGCCAAAAAGAAATGGAGACAATTCCCAGTTGAAATCACTCGATCCAAAAGCCTGTATTGGGTAACCTGTGTACTAGCACCACAGAGACAAGAGCACCTGGAGGTCACCTTCCCAGGCTGCCAGAAACAGCCCTCGGGATACGATGTGGTCTGTTCAAATTACACAGAAAGGACCGAATACTACACCAGGAGAAACAGAAAGTTCTATCAGCAAAGTCATGCTTGTTTTACTAATTGGTAATTTGCACCAACATATTAGTGATAAGGTACTGTATTAGCACAGCAGGATCATTTATAAAAAGGCAAGAAAATGAGCTATAGCTACTCATTTGCACTTAGGCTGTAGCATCTTCAAAAGGGACTAGCGAAGAGAAAGCCATGATGATAAGGCAACAGGCAGACTGGCTGGATCACGCGTCAGTGAGAGATACATACCCACACTGCCGCTGGGATGCTCAGGGAGAGACTGTCAAAGGTATCATACCTCACAGGACTCTGCAAGAGAATACTTCATGTATCCAGTGAGCTAAAATTTATAACAGTCCCGAACACCCCCCCAACCTCACACAAGATGAACATATGCTCTCTGCTGTCCACAGTTATCTGGTGGAATAGGGTCAAAACCACCTGCTCTCCCGAACACTAGGTACAAGGTGCTACTTAGCCTCTTTCTGCTGAAGCTGCCCCTGCCCACTTAAATTTGTCTGCAAGGTTTTGAAAAGTAAAAGTACTAAACGTACTCTTACGGTTTGATCTACAAATGAGATTGGCTTTCTGTATTTTTTTCTTTATCCAGGTTATCTTCTTCTCCTTACTCTGGATAACTGGACCACAACTTAATTTGGCTTTGCATGTGCAATCTCAATACTGCGTCCTGAATGAGTAGCTAGTCCTAAAAACCTACCCACGTGAGTGGATTTTCAGTATATGATAGCTGCGGTACTGAATACTAAATATAGTAAGACAGCTATTATTCTGTCTGGTTAGACAGCTGTTATCCCCGCAAAGTGGATCACGCTTAATTTTCAACAGTGTATTTAGTGATACGTTCTTGTTCATCTCCAACGCCATAATAAGTACCTGAAAAAGTAACGGTCTAAGCTGTCAGCCTTGCAGACCTTTGGAGCTTAAACCAACTATGTCAGAAACAAAGGATGATGGTTTCAGAATGCGCTCTGAGTGTCAGACATTTTTTTTTCTTGTGTATGTGTTACCTGGTGTTCACAGTGTTTGCAAACCATGTTGCTGGTCAACCTTCCGTGAAAAGGATGCTGAGATTTCCAGTGATTTGACACAGCAGGAAGAGACCCTGAAACACAAAGTTTCGACTTTTATTTTCAATACGCCTGTGTTACATCACTATAATTCCACATTTTTGGCCCTCAGTAACAAAAGTAACTGCTCTAAAACATGTTCTGTCCCACTAACAAATAATCAATGGGGTTTTTTTACAGCTGAAGAGATGCATTTCAGTCCAATACAGACAAAGATCAATTAATAAACAAAGCGACTACGCTATGAATATCTGTATTTCAGAATGGAAAAAAGCATACCTCTTGTTCTGCAGCTTATTTGCTTTTGGGTTATTTCTGGCTGCTACAGAGGAAGATAAAAGGTTTCATTAACTCTACCTTAGAAACCGTGAAGTATTAAATATGTTCTTATTTCATCCCTAATATGCTTTTCTGACATTAGAACAATTGTGGGAGTTTTAGCGTCTCTTTATATTTGAGGAAGGCCAAAAAACCTGGTACGCAACAGATTTATAATTGTTTATAATTAGAACACTTCTAATGAAATGCATAATTAATCTTCAGAATTCTCTGCCTCAGAGTACTAAAGTAAAAGTGTAACAGATTTTATAAACCTTTTGTATATATTTTAGACAAAAAAAGATAGACACTTTCCATCTACATGAAGTTTGGCACTAAACTGGAGGATAAGAAAAATTTCATCTCCACGTGGACTATTCCATTAATGTCTATTTTGCAGTTTTCAAACCTCTTTCATATGTCAACTCTTACAGATCAGAGTAACTGCTTAGATGGACTACTGTTCTGTGCTAGTATTGCAATCCCTATATTCAACAGATTTAGGAATGCAAAAGCCCTCATGAAGGTGGGATCACTGTAAAGTCAGATACATTCACTTATGAAAAACATTTTTAAATCTTTAGCCTGCCTGACCTATTAATTTATATCAGAGTACTAAAGAACGGCTTTGTAAACATAATGAAAACATCTTCAGGTTTTAAACACTTTATACTTGACACACTTAGGAACCTAGGCAGACTATGGAAACCTCTAATAATGAAGTAACATGGGTAAAGAAGTCACCTCTAGAGAATGCACATCGAACAGATGTGTCACACGTGGCTGACGATCCCGTTCGTCTTCTAATGAAGAGGTAAGGACATGAAATAGTTCATGAGCATCCTATCAAATAGAGGCATAAGTCTTAGAGGAAGCAAAACCAAATAACATCCAAACATACACCAGGAGTACCGGTACACATATGACTATGTCATTGTAATAGGAAATGAAAGGAAAAATTACTGCTTAGAGCCCACCTTATGTATTAATAGCAATCATTTGTGCATCTGCTGCAGTTTTCCCAAAAAGCTTTCTCTACAAAGCTGAACTTTGCAACGGCACACGTTATTGAAAATATTCTGGGCCATATAAACTAACAAGAAACCAAAATACTTGGAGAAAAAAAGAAAAAATGATTGATTTCAATAAAAGCCTAATTGAAATCTACGCTGTTTGCTTTGGCCCTGAAATATAAAAGATAGAGCCGTATCTTCCAAGTGAGATAACTGAGTTCATTGGCCAGCTGCACTTAGGGGCTGAAAATACTGAAAACAAGAATTAGAAATCTTGTATGTTACATGTAACTGAATTTGGAAATGTTAGCGGAGTCCACCCCTCCAAGCAGAATGGCATGTTAGCATAGACCCATTATCTATAGCAAAATTAGGGCTGTATCTGTTCTGTTTTAATATTAGTGGCTCCACTGTACCAAATCTGAAGGTACTTAAGTATGAGATTTTGAAGCAGCCAGGGCTTCCGTGATGAATATCTAAGCAAACTGAAAACACCATTCATCAGTCACATGGTTCTTTTCCTTCATTTTTAAAGCAGACTTTTTGCTACAGTGAAGATTCAGTTTTGAAACTCAGGGCTATCAGTACCACAGCTTCACTTTTCTGTTATTCCATATCTAAGCACTAAGATATATATCAGGCAGTCTAACTTGAATTCTGTAATCACCTGCTCTTCAAATGATGAGATCTGCCACCTGTACATTCTTAAAACTTCTAGCAGGCAGCTTGCATCCAGGACATCATCTTCTGTAACCTCTTGACAGGATAAAGCTAGAGACATTGCATTTAAAAATGTCAGAAAGAGCCACAAAGAACAGTTAGAACACAAATCTGTTTATTTTAGACTGGATGTTACTTAAGCATCATATAATTGATTACAACAGAGTTATTCTTGATTAAGATACGATCAAGCTAGTATGTATTAATTATGGTGCTCGTCTGACTAAGGCTGACTGCGTACATTCTCCTCATCTAATACGCAAAGTGAAAGGTTTCTCAACTGATACAAAGAGAATAAGTAATATAAACACTGTCTGGGAAGATGAATTTTTACTGGTGCATTCGGTAAAAATTGGTACTTTGCATGTCACAGAAACCCCAGTCTTAATGCCCCATCATCCTTACACCAGTTAAACGTACATGCTTAAGGGCACAATTTTAGAATGAACATTCTGAGACAGGAGAACTTCCAGTGGATTCCCTTTAAAACAAAGCCCTGTGAGGAAAGCCAGGGAGAGCCAACGGATTGCTTAAACATTTTGAGCACTTAAATAGGATGTAACAGATACATGAATTTAGCACAGAGGCAAATCTGAAACCAGTTACCGAGTCGGGCTTAGAGGCTTTAACATTTTTATCCAAGATCATAGAAGATCATCTCATTTAATACTCTGTATTTCTGGTAAAATAGTAAGCTTGGGAAAAAAGACAAATTATTTTATAATGCATTCGTCTTTTATATAGAATTCTGACTGCCCATTTAATTATAATATTTTCCTATTTCTTCAATTATACTGAGTCTGTATTCATACTGTTTTAACCATTAATACCCTGTGATGAGCAAACACATTAAAGCCTGTGGCAGTGGCTTCCGTAACCGCATTTTCAGCACCTCTGTTGCCAGATTTGTTCAACCTGCTGGCAAACAGCTTCTTCAGAGCAATGTGTGCAATGCCGGGGTGGCCGCTTCTCGCTCGCCAGGCGAGGCAAACAAAACCTGAAACCTTTCAGCTGTTGGCCAAGAAACAAACGGCTCTGGGGACACATGCAGCTGGGCCTTGCATTGCTCGGGCTCGGTACAGTAACTTACTACCTTTTGGATCTCTACCCCTCTGTGAAAGTCGGTTGAATGTGGCCAATGAGTTCAAAGTTAGCAGAAGGAAATTAAAAAGGGAATACAAGACCACATGAGCTTCCTTTCTTCAGGAAAGGAGGCTAGAAACGGTAACATTTATGCCAAATATTTTCTTCTTAGTTTATTGCAACATGAAAACATTGAAGTACCTCTGAGGAGATGCAGCAAAGTGACTGACAAGTATTGATGCTCAGTGGCCTGGTTCTGGTCTGTCTTGTATTGTGCTGTAAATTCCTCCAGCCACTTGATGAAAGACGGACAGGAAGATAAGCCTTGCAGCAAAGAGTTCATGAAACAGGTGTTTCCTAGGTTAAGAAGGCCAGGTACGAGCCCTAGAAATAGAAGAGTAAGAGTTTACACCACGAAGTCTAGGAAAACATTACTATTTTTCAGTAGCAAGTATTGTGTTAGGTATTAAAATTAAATTATTTCAGTTTATTTGGTACTTGCACCCAATGAAAACTAGGAGACCCTGGTATGTAGAACAGCATACTATAAAGTGTTTATATACACAGTGGTCTTCGAGACTTACACCGCTGTAAAATCTTTTTACATTTTCCTTGGAAAATACTCTTCTTTTTTTTTTTTTTCCCTGATAAGGATGGATTTCTATCAACAACACTTCAGTTCTGGATTATCTGCAAGTTACTGTACAAACTGTAAAATTCTTAGTGACGATATTTTGCGTTGGAGCCCCTTATCGTGCAAGTTCACCGGAGCCCCTGCGGCCACTGCAGCACGGCTGCACGCCTCAGGTGAAGCTTTCTCTTTGGCTCGGATTTGCCACCAAACCTCCCGGGTTGCCGAGGATTAAGCAGCAGGATTTCTGTACGGCTCTGCTGGGCAAGAGCCGTTCACTTCTTTTGTACTAAATAAGAACACGTTTATTTCTGCATTCCAAAATGCAAAATAAAGCGCGTTACCTGCAGCAGTTCAGCAATGAAGTTATGCCAAGACCCAAAAATATGCCTATTTTTGTCACAATTTTAGAAAAACGTCGATGGATACAATTAATACATTATGCAAGTCACAAAAATCCTTTGCTCGAGACGCGTTTTTGTACAAGTTTGTTAGATTTCTACGCAGGACAGCGACCAAAATTTTATCTTCAGCAAGAGGAAAACAACGTACAGAAGCTAATTATAAAAAATCACGAACAGGCGCGTTTCTGACATGCAGGAGAGGCAGGAAAGGCCCAGAAAAATTCACTTTGCGGGGTGTTTTGCCGGGCTGGGGCCCCCCTACCTCTCCGGCGCCGCTTCCTCTCGGTGATGGGGCCCCACAGCACGTACATCCCCGCCGCCACCGCGGCCGCCACCCCCCCGAGCACGCCCCAGTTCTTCATCACCTTGTACCTGAAACGGGAAAAAAGAAAAAGAAAAGAAAAAACCAAAAGAAAACCACCAAACCAACCGTCGTCCGTCCGTGTCCTACCTCCGCCCCCCCCCCCGGGGAGTCGCTACCTCAGGCTGCGGAGAGGCGGGTCAGGGGCGGGGGCAGCCGGCGGTAACGGGTGTGTCCGTCCCCGGGTGTGGCCCCCCCGGTATCGCTCCCGGTGCGCGGGCTGCGGAAGGGCCGGCCTGGGCCGCTGGCCCCCGCCCGCCCCCGCCCCCGCC
>JAVJGI010000001.1:94999993-95027083 GCA_035590275.1 Ibycter americanus
AAAGTCAAGGGTTGAGATAAGAACAATTTAATAGGTAAAACAGAATAAAGAAGTAAGAACAACAATAATAACAATAATAATAATAACAATTAGGATGGAAAGGTGGGAAAAAGGGTAAAATCCAAAAGCCGTGCACGCAAGCAAAGCAAAGCAAGGAATTCACTCACCACCTCCCATGGGCAGGCAGGTGTTCGGCCATCCCCAGGGAAGCAGGGCTCCATCATGCGTAGTGGTTACTCGGGAAGACAAACGCCATCATGCCAAATGTCCCCCCCTTCCTTCTTCTTCCCCCAGTTTCTGTACTCAGCATGACGTCATATGGTATGGAATAGCCCTTTGGCCAGCTTGGGTCACCTGTCCTGGCTGCGTCCCCTCCCAATTCCCTGTGCCCCCCCAGCCCTCTCGCTGGCAGGGCACAAGGAACCGAAAAGTCCTTGATTTAGTATAAATATCACCCAGCAACAACTGAAAACATCAATGTGCTATCAACATTGTTCTCACATCATAGCCAAAACACAGCACTGTACTAGCTACCAAGAAGAAAATCAACTCTATCCCTGCTGAAACCAGGACAAAATATTATCTTAGACAAGAAAATTTGTGACTGCTGTTTGTCTGCCAAGGCATAAAGGCCATAGAAAAGCTTTCAGCTTCCTGCTGCAGATGAGAGCATTACTAAAGTAGTACAAGGACTGTTGGCTCTGTACAGATCTTGGAATGCCCTGTTTCGCTGAAAAAATCATCCCAAAACATCTCAACAGTCTGCAAAGCAGGCTGTCCTAAAGATGAGTGATAATCCCACAAAATGGTCACAGTGCTTCTCTCTCTCCAGGTTGCTGCCAGAATATCATTAGTGAGTATGTGCAATTCCCCAGATGGGATGTGGTCAGGGAAATAGTATGTATGCCAGGACTGTGAGGAAAAAGGAAATAATTAACATTTAGTATCCCTCTGCTTTGTGTTTCTACCACAGTGAAGTCCTAAGCTGGACTGAAAGGCTGGTTGGGGCCAGAACTTCTCTCTTTGTAAAAGAACCCATGGGTGACTGAATTTTTCCTCCATCCTCTTGTCCACCATTGGACCAAAATCCTTTTACAGGAACTTTGTAGATTGCCCGTCACTTTGCTCTTATATTGATTGTGTCATCAGCACTTGTAAGAGAAAATTAGAGTTGAGGTCTTGCTAAATGTGAAGAGTCTTTCAGATCACCTTTAGAAATGTCATACATGCATGTCAGTTTGCTGCAGCTGCAGTTGGCAAGGATGCTGAGAGTTTAGTTTTGCTGACCCTTAAACCAAAGGATAAACTGAAGTTCAAGAGGCTGTCTGTTAATCTTTATTGTAGAATTGAAGTGTTCAGTTACTGGAAGTCAGAAGAGGTAGCAGCAAGACTAATCTATTTCCAAAAAAACTATTTCACTGAAGTCCAAGGAATTGTCAGTTGCCAAGGTGAAAAAGTTACACTTATGTTGCAGGTAAAGTGAAGGAAGCTTGAGGAATCTGTTACATTAAATATGGTAGATCTGTTCCAAAATCTTTGTTTGGTCACAGGAAACTTAATTGATGGAAAATGGACCTCCTCTATATATGTGAAGCGTTGCACAAAATCACTCGAACCAAAACATGAAAGTTGTGTCGATTTAGCAAAGTTCTGTTTTCACATCTTACTGTCTCTGTGGCCTTGCTGCAGAGAACAGGCGATTTTCTCTCAGTCGGTGCCAGAAATAATATAAAATACAGACAGCTGTGAGGGTGACACTCACATGACAATCATCATCTCATGTGCCAGGGCTGTAATTGGCAGGCAGGTACGCTCTTCAGTCTTGACTTGGACTTAATGAAAAAAGAAGTATCCTTTGATTCCCTTTCTTATTCTGTCCCACCTCATTACCTAAGAGATTCAAAGAATGCACAGATCGACCAAGTATTGGAAATCAAATAGTTTCTTAAAATACAGGTATTCAATTAATTACATAATATTAAATACTTTAGTTTAAGATAGGAGATTAAAGCAGTCATACTTACAGAGTCATCATGATGGGAAAAAAATCAGTCAATGTACTGAATTATCTGACGAGTTGTGCCACACTACGTAATGTTTAAAAATCTGACAAATTTCAGGACTTCTGCTTCTAAGACACAAATCACTCTTAGGAAAACAATGTGGAAAATTTAATTTGGGCTCTTCCTACAAGGGCAAAGCAACTGAAATTCAATTACCCGACTGTGTCTAATTCACAATAAAAGTCTAGGCACACAAAACATGGGTATCATTAAATATGTATCGTTTCATCATATTTTTATAACCTGTATGTTTTCATAACTTTATAGTTAGCACCATAACATCCTTTTTGTACAAAAGTGGTGACTATATCGCATAACAATGTACTCTGTGGTTTTTTCCCAAGCCACTAGCAACCACTAGGATACCAGACCTAAGAGCAGATACAAATAAAAGTCACAGCATTCTCTGTGAATGTGGAATGGAGACAGGAGGGTGGAGAGAAACCTGGCTGCTCTTTGACCAAAGAGGGCTTCAAGACTAAACCAAACATGGCTTCGACCTGGAAAAGACCCACCAAAGTATTAATCCTTGTTTCTGCATTCTTAGAGTGGTCAAGTTTCGCCGCACTGGGGAAAGTTCCAGGTCAGATGAGGATGTCATTTCAGGAGAACATGAAATTCAAATTGAGGGTGTTCGGACAGAGCTAGAGCCTATTGAGCTAGAGGATGGAGCTGCAGTGCCAAAAGAATTTGCCAACCCAACTGATGGTGAGTAGGTTTCTTGTTTTTCTGTAAGGAGAAAGGTGTGGCCTCCTCATTTCAGTCACATTGCAACCAGGCTGAATACATTGGGTTTAGGGAAATGAAAGATCCCCAGATAAAAGAAGGAAACAATCACACAGGCAAATTATGTTACACCTGAAAGTCATGTTTTAGTTACGTTGTTCTCTGAGGGATGCTTTATGTGTTTGTTTTTATATCACCAGTAATAGACCCTTTTAAGGACTGGTGTATCCAGTTGTCACCACCTATTTCATACAGTAGGTTTGACTTAGTTTCCTTTAGAACTGATCAGTGCTCCTAACACACGGCTGAGTTTGCTGAAGCAGTTGCATGTGGCTCACCTTCAAGGCTGAGCATGAAGCCTCTGCAGTGTTCCTGTCTCCTCCTTGCCTAGAGGACAAGAGGGACAAAATGAATGTACCTCCCAGTCTCTGCTTTCTGCTTAGCAGAGGAGTGCTGACTGCCCTGAAGGCAACACCAATTTAGAAGATGTAAGAAGCGTTGTTTTTGTCTTAGCACAAGGCATACTACAATTTTGTAGGATGAGTGTTTTCCCAGGGACTTATTTATTAACATATTGATGCAATAAGAAGCTGGAATAGCATGGAGTGAGCTCAGTGAGTTTCTCAAAAGACTCAGTGCATCAGTGCAAGCCTGCAGATACATGTAGAATTCCAGCTGGCACGTTGCCCAAAAAAGTGCAAGTAATGCAACAGCCCAATAAGCTGAGCTTCAGTGCCATCACACCAAATGCCTGGGTTAAAGTCACAAACTGAGGTCTTTTGACATCTCTGCTTCGTTTTATCAGGTAGATTTTGTTTGATTTGCTTTTTGTCTTTTGCTTTGTGAGGATGTCCAACTTGTAGCTGGGTAAAGCCTTTCTGTGGCGAATATATTTTTTAAATGGCTGAAAGTGTTGAAACTTTGAGATTAAATTGATTAAACAACTTGAATATCAAAATGTATTTTTCTGATATATTCTATTTTACACTGGAGCAAAAGAATTTGAGATATCTCAGTTTCTTCAGAGGGAACGAAATAATGAGGTCATGACAATGTGTGGGAAACAAGAACCACCAGCATTTTTAACAAAAGGATGTTAAGATATGTCATGGACAAATTCTTGGTTCAAATAATTACAGCTTGACTCTCCATGCAATAAAATATTCTTCTGCAGTTTCCATCACTTGTGTAGTGTTGCTGTGTGCTGTTGAACAGCTCATATACTTCTCACCAGAGGAAGCTACAATTCAGTGGCTGGTGGAGTCACTCCCAGGGGTAACAGGCTGAACGTGTGCTGGAGTCACTGGTGCTACACTGATTCACTTCTATGTGAATAAAATATTCTAGGAATATTTTGAATTATTTTGGCTTTAGCACAATTCCTGAAGAAGATAGAGGTTTTCCCAAGTAGGAACTGTATAAAAGCTAAGTACATCTCGGTTATATATTTTAGATCTCAGTAGATTACCCTGTTAAAGAACTGCTTTCACAGAAAATGCTGTCTCAAGGGATGGCTCTTACTAGGAAAGGAATACACTTCTGCACTGTCTTTCTTTCTAGATACTTTCATGGTGGAAGATGCGGTGGAAGCCATTGGGTTTGGAAAGTTCCAGTGGAAGCTCTCTGTTATTACTGGATTAGCATGGGCAAGTAATTTTTATCAAGGTCAATTGCATGAACATCAGTTAGAGAATCTCAGTGATTTCAAATAACGTAGCCATTCTCTGTAGACAAAAAGTCTCCAAACAGATAATTGTGCAATAAAGAAGGAATTTTACTTGAAAGTCTAAGATGACAGCTGGACTGAGAGTAAAGAATAATCGATTGATTTCTCTGTCTCTGAAGTTCTTATAAATCAGGGTTTGAAAAATCATTTTGAATCTCTACTTCAAATGGAAAGGGCGTGAGGCTATTCCCACAGAAGCAGATCTCAGTTTTCATTCAGTGATTTTACCACATTCATCCCATTAGCTACAATCTCTGTTTTCTGTATTAGTATTATTGTAATCTCAGTTTCAGATGAAGAGGAACCCAGTACTTCTAGGTTTAACCTTCATATCAAGAACAGAAAGACAGGCTTTATTTTCACTTTTCTTCTATTTCTGAAGCACTGTATGTTGCATCTATTGTGGTATATTTTAGGGTAATGGTATTTGGAGCCTGTATTTACTAGCTATCATCTGCTTACGAGGTTACAATCTGCCATGGTTTAGAGACTAAGTCAGTAGTGGAATTTAGTCTGCAGGTGTTCTATCAATATATTTGATACAAATCCAGAAGCAGTGTATAAGAGAGAAAGGGAGTAAGTTATGAGGTAATAAACAGTTCTGACAGAATTTGTGTGTAAAGGAGTTAAAAGCTTATCCCTGTAATAAGCAACATGGAAGTGAATGGACCTGGATGACTGACCAGACAAGCCTCCTTGAAAACACCCACCAATAACTTTTGATTTGGCTCTTTGAATCCTCTTTGCCAGTGTTATTGAACATTACGACAATCAGAAATTAGTTTAAAAATGCAGCTGTTGCTTTTTTTCTCTACACTGTGTACATCCACTGCACCTTGCAAACATGACTTTTGTTTTACCTACAGAGTGGGAATGCACAGAGCAGTAACAAGGTTAATTTCGAGAAGGTGTATTATTGACTGCTATGTTTGTCTAATTTTCAGGCAGTACTTATTTTTGTTTCTTTTTTATCCTTCTAGATGGCAGATGCTATGGAAATGATGATTTTAAGTATCCTAGCTCCTCAGCTTCATTGTGAGTGGCGATTACCAAGCTGGCAGGTTGCATTGCTCACATCGGTAGGAAAAATAACTGACAGCTCCTGTATTCTGTAAGGTTTTTCCATTCATTGTTAATCAGACGTTATGCTTTATATCTCAGAGTTAAATCTATTCATGGCCTTTGCAGATTGCCTTTGGCTCAGAAGAATATAGCAGTCTTTTTTAAAAGCCAGAGCTTGAAGAAATGAAACTCAGTGAGAACTGAGGAAATTTTGCAAGTTTCAGGTTCACAGTTTCATGTAGTTTCCAGGAAAATGTATGAATTGACTCAGACTCATCCTAAAATTCAAACCATTTGATTAACTGAAAAAAAGGATTGGTAAATCTTGACTATCTTTCTTGAAAATCTTTCCCACCGCATTTAAGCTCACTTGTACATCAACAGTCAGGAAGCCGTGAGAGAGAGCAAGCAGTCACTTTTTGAGGTAGATTATCCAGTAATATTTGCGAGCAGAGCTCTTACAATACCACCTCTAAGCATGGTGCTGTGATGTTGGAAACATGCAATGCCTTCAGGGATAAGAAAACTAGTTTGGGGACCCATCTCTCAGCATATGCCACTGTTGTACGTCATGCACTTTAATTCCTACATTTCTTTTTCCTTTAGCTTTTGATTCCATTTGTGGTGTTGTGTAAATTGGTCAAAATGCTCAGTAGATTTAAGTCAGTTAAGATCATGTCCTTTCCCATACCTGAATGCAGCCAGCCCGTCTGAAAGAGGGTCTTGTTCCTTCTTTCAGCTCAGCAGAGTTTTATTCTTGGTGAGCAACATCAGAAGGCGAAGGGGTCAGTGGCCATGAGACAAAGGCTTTGACAAACAGAACTGCTCTTGCCCCACTTATTGCACTTCTTTCTAAGACAAAATTCCTGTGGTTTAATGTGCTGATGTGGGAAACATGCTTGGGTTTTGCCATTACCTTCATTGGGCAGGTTTTCATTTCTCTCTCTGTCCACAGAATAAACTCATACTTTTTGGTGTCACCTCTGAAAAGGGTAGAATTTATTTTCCTTGACACCTCAGTCTTCTTTCAGACTTTTCTAGAGTTGTAAGAGCTAATTTTATCTCCATTCAAATCTGAGACAGCCTGCTAAGAATGGCAGTAGGAGACTTGGAGGGGAGCTGGCTGAGAGGTACAGCATCAGCACTGGGCTCCTGCAGCGGCTCTGTCCTGCAGATCTCAAGCAACATGGGCCAGCTTTTATTCATGAATATGTTCATTGGGACTGGAGAGCTCAGCATCTTTCAGGGCTGGACTCACAATGCGTATAATATCAGAGTGCACGTTGTAGTGCCAGGCTGGTTGGTCACCAGATGGGTCTTTTAATTGCACAGCTGACTTGCGGAGTACCTAGTTGCTTCCCCTCTCCAACACAGGCACTTGCTCCTGTCTCCACTTGCCTGTCCCCTCAGTAATGGTAATGAAACTCTCAGTGGGGCCTTGCTGTGAAGCAGATAAAAGATTATTCTGTGGGTTATGAAAACCCTTCAGCAAAAGAACCCAACAACTCAGAAACAAGACAGTGATTTCCATTTAGAAGCAAATTGTGCTCTCCAGTCATTTCTTATAATTAATTTTCTTCCATTTATCAAAAGCTAAAAAATATTCAGCACTGGTCTAATTCAGTAGTTCACAAATTAGCAGGTAAGGTAAGGGTGAGGTGATGACAGGTAGCCTGGCAGAGATTTGGTTTATGTACGTTGTATTTAGATTCCTGACCTCGACAAAAGCAGGGCAGCTACTGAAAATGGGCCCACCACTGGAAGAAGCTGAGGGACCTTGGCTTGAACAATCTGCTGATGCTCATCCCCATTCCTGGGCAATAGCAAATTGACATTCAAGTCAATGGAAGTGAAGTTAGTGACTTTTGAAGAATCCCGCTATATGAATAATTACCTTTAATAGTCTCTACTGCAAAAGAGTTATACCCGGAACACCTGGCCATTTTGCACTATTGTTAGAGCTGAAATTTTCCAGTTTCACTGTGAAGTTCTGTTCTCTTTGCTGTCACACAGAAATGTTCACTTGTCTTGTTGTTAAGGGGAGGATTTTTTTCTGGTGTTTCATAGGTGGTGTTTGTGGGAATGATGTCCAGCTCCACCCTCTGGGGAAACATTTCAGACCAGTATGGGAGAAAAACAGTAAGTCTTCAGCTCCTACTAGAATACATTCTAATATTTCTACAGTGTGGATGTTTCAGTGCATGATGTTCACAAATGCCATAGTCCACATGTATGAAGCAGAATTAAGCAGGGCCAGAAGTGACTTGCCATGAAATAAAAGGAATTTGAAGCTCTACTTCACATTTTGTTAATTTGTGTTAGGGCAGAAACTCTTTTCTTCGTGCTTGTTTGTTAAATACAGGGCCTAAAGATCAGCGTGTTGTGGACACTCTATTATGGGATCCTCAGTGGTTTTGCACCAGTGTATAGCTGGATCTTGGTGCTGAGGGGCCTGGTGGGCTTTGGGATTGGAGGAGTGCCTCAGTCGTAAGTAAATATTCACAAGTCCAAATTTTCTCTTTTCTCTTTATTTTTTAAAAAATGCTTATGTCAAATTGAAGACATGCCTCTGTTCAGTTGTCCCAATCCCATTTTTTCCTAAGTATGTTGGAACTAATATATTAAACTCTCAGAAGGCTTTGAAGATACATCACCGAGGTGAATCAGATTTACAATGACTTCTGTGTGAACAAGCTGAGTTCCTAAATGTAATGTGTTATATGCCTCAAGTCCTTTTAAGCTTCTCTCATCCCCTCAGGTAAACCATGGGGAAAATGAGAGGTCCGAAGAGCCCACCCAGAAGTGTGTAAAACACAACAGACAGCGTTTTGTAGCTGTGCCTAAACACGGCATTGCTAGATCGTATTGGCAGAGTCCCTGAGGGACAACATGGTCTCGTTGCAAGATAGATCACGATCTAAACACAAGCATTTAGGGGTAGAGCTGAGCCCTGACTCCTGATTGTAGCAGTGTACATTATTGTTCAGCCAGAGCCTAAATTTTCACATCTGAACCTGAATTGGAATTCCAAAACCACATAGCCCAAACCTGGAATACTGGAGGTATCTTGATGGCTCAGACACATTTCTAATAAGAAGGTAGCGTCAGGTTATTTCTCTGTTACTGTGTCATTCCATTCACTGAAGACGAGGATCTCTAAATTTTGCACCTGGAATAAATAACTGCTCTAGGCTTTTAATTATAAATGTAAAGGGAAAAGAATAGGCATTCTCTCTCTGTGTAGTCTTTTATCCTTATTAATGATTGATATTTTGCCCCATGGAGGTGCTATTTTGGAGTAGTCAGGGTCTAACTTTGATTGATGGCTCACAGAATTCTTCGCAAGGTGAGTCAATATCCTGTCTTTTCTATTACAGTTCCCAGATAAAAGATTCAGAGCTGAGATGAAACATCATGGTATTATTAATTTTCTTTTACTGCTCTCCTACCCCCCTTTAGAAGCTGCACAAAAGCGTAACGTGTATGTAAAATGGGAAAGTCCTTAGCCTGCTGGGTACTGAGCAATGGTGAGGCAGTGTCTGCCATGCAATTCCAACTGAGCACAACTGGAATGATGCAGGAGAGCAACAAAGACAAAGCGTCAGAGTTAATAATGCCTTGTACGGCAAACATGTATTAATGATGTTCCACAGAGCGCCGGTGGAGCAGCCACAGCACAGCTAGTGCTGTTTTACACAGGGGCAGATAATGCACAAAGGCTACGTGACTTGAGAGACAAAGAAGAGCCAGTTACAGAACTCAGAGTGGATGCCATTGTAGCTGAGTCTGTTTCTTCTTCTAACTATAATGGTGCCTTTGACAGTGGAGTAAATATGTATGAAGCAGGAAAAGTAGCTCCTTTCTGATATCCTATGTAACTTTGGATATGAGTGGCTGAATTTCAATGGAACGACATGGGTATCTTTATGATTGTATATTCTGTAATGAGAGAGAGGTTTTTATGAAAGGTGCTATTAAAAAGAAAGCATCCGGCAATAATAAATTAACTGACTGTAGCAGGTATCCCTCTATCTATACGTATGTAGGAGCTGCATCTGAGAAGCTGTAGCCTCCTTTGGGAATTTTCTGTGAGATATTATCTAACACTGAGTATACTATTCATTCGCAGTGCCAACATCCAAACTTGCAAAGGTATGGAGTATTCTCTTTAAGAAAACAGTTCCGTACAGCGTTAATCAGCTCCTGTTTTCTCCTGCAATATATAGGGGACTGCTCTACATTTCATTATGTGATTTTACTTCCTTCTCCTCTTAATCACTCATTTAACATAATACTGTGTGCAACTTTGATGAACTGAGTTCTGGGAAGATACTCAGAGATCAATCCACCATTTGTCAAGTTGGTAGGAGTTTTGTCACAAACATCAAAGAAAGCCTAAGGAGTTTAGAGGCAGAAACAGGATGAGTCAATGGAATGCGAACAGAGTAGGAGCAAAGAATGACAAGTCTTACCAGACAGTTTGAAGAAGACGAGAGAGCCTTGACTGGCTGCTGGCCCTTGCGTTCATCCTCAGGAAATACTCACAGAGAAGCTGTACCATTACTTTTTGGCACAGTCATGAAACAAAGACTGCAGAGTTAGATGATTTCTTTTTGAATCCCCACAATAAAAGAATGCAAATTATTTTATACCAGATCAGACCTTGAAAGTATTCACCTCTTGGAGAATTGAAACCTGGCAGAGTAGGCTTATGTGAAATTCTCTGAGCCAGTTGTAAAGCCCTGAAGGAGTACTTTACCCAGCAAGAGTTTGTGTTGAATGCTGATGGACCGCGCTGAAAATAACAGGCATGATGTCTGTCCTGGACCAGAGCAGGGTTGCAAAGACATATGCATCAAGAACTGCTACATTTAGCTAACAGCTATAGGGTTACAGATCACATGAACAGAGCAAATTCTGTCCTCCGTTGCAATGGTGAACTAAAGGGGTTTTGTTCTGATGTAGAAAGGGGATTTTGAACCAGTGTCCGCAGTCTTGCTGACTCTGAGGGCTAGGGAGGCTTTTGCATTACTGCTATGGGTTTACCGGTTTTAATAAAAGGCAAACGAAATGTTTGAACCTCTCTCATTGTGCTAACATGGCATTTTTCATAGTGTGCTAACATGGCATTTTTCTCAGTGTGCTAACATGACATTTTTCTCAATGTTCACTCTTTACAGGGTAACCTTGTATGCTGAATTCCTTCCAATGAAAGCCAGAGCAAAATGCATTTTATTAATAGAGGTGAGCAGTGTAGCTATGCATACTGGCCCCTAGAGGGGCAAATTCTGCGGTTGGTTACATCCATTCAATGCTGCTGACTAGAAATCTCACAGAGAGCAGTCAAATCCTGATTGTCCAAGTTAGTGTGGAGCTGATGTTACCCCCATACACTAGTACTAGCTCAGGTCCAAAAGCAGAATAAAGCATTCATGTAATGTTCCACAGTTTTTGTTGACTCTACCTTTTTGCAAATTAACTTGCATCCAGTGCTTTGTAAGTTACTGCTGTTAGAACAAGGGGGGGGGGCATTTGGGTGTCACCTAATTCATGGTGAAATCAATCAACTACTCAGTAATGGATAGAGGAGAACTGACTGTTCAGGGCTAAATTCAGCTCCCCGTATGCCGTCCAAATGTATCAAAGTCACAGAGAACAGAATTTTGCCCTATAAATTCTTTAAGGCAAAATTTGCAGCCCTTTAAGGGATGGTTGAAGGGTCAGAGAACGGTACTATTACTTGTCTGTATCAGTCAGTTTGGAAGGAGCATCCTTGTGGAAGACCTCACCAAACTGAAACAGCTTCTCAGTGTAAAACCAGTCTTTGAAGGTACCTGCTGGCTAGTCCTACATTCAGTTGATTAATCTTTTGTGAACAGAGTTCAGCAGATGAATTACTCCTTTCTGTGTCATTTTTGTTCTGCCACAGTTTGGCTGCCTCTGAGCAACCCTGGCTTAGAAATGCGGTCTGAGTGTTAAATAATGAGCTAAGGGGATTAATAATCTAAGGGAAAATAATCCTGCATGGGTAGGGTATGCAAGAGGATGCCAGCTCCATTATTTGCTAAGAAGGTATCAATTCCTTTTTTCATCTACAGGCCAAACTCTGTGGCTTTGGTAGCTTGGTTTCAGTAAGGAAAACACCGTAAAATCTCATGGTGGTAGCTGGGAATAATACTCATAGACAGGTACATTAATAGTCATTTTACTTAACAAACACCATGTGATGAGTTTATTCCTTATGAGAAGCTACCTACGGTTAAACATGAGTGTCTAGAGAAAGTCAATGAGAGGTTTTCAGAAGTGAACTTTTTTGCTGTCGCAGCATTTCAACAAATCCCCTTAAAATGTCTGGCCTCTGTTTCCATACAGTGGTGCGTATTGGAAATGTCTCTGGCATTTCTCTCTCCAGCTGTCCCTAGAGAGCACGTCTTGGAACGTTACAATGAAAGAGGCCTTAAGAGCACTCTTGTTCTCATTTGTGACTGTCTCTTTTCCCTTTGGCAGGTCTTTTGGGCCATTGGGACTGTGTTTGAAGTCCTTCTAGCAGTGTTGGTGATGCCCACTCTTGGCTGGCGGTGGCTTCTCATTCTTTCTGCCCTCCCGCTTTTGCTCTTCGCTGTCCTATGTTTTGTAGGTATTCTTTCAAAGATGAATGTATGTTCCATCAGTCTAACGCTTCTCTACCTGATTCGGTGACCCAACAGAAGGAAATTGTGAGAGTTTTGAGCTCTCTGTTGGTGTCTTCTTTGAAACATCAGAAATAATGACAAAAATGCTGTTGTTTCAACAGAGTGCTAGTAAAAAACATTCCAGCAAGGGCTGTGTTTATGTGACTGTAATTGCTGGAGGACAATGATGGGCTGGAATTTTGTGAAACCAAATCAGGCCTGGAAACCTCTCCAATTTAGTGACTGTTTCAGCTAAGCTCAGTGGAATCAACATTTTAGTAAAAGCTGTTGCTATTTCCCTGATTGCTCTTTAGATTTTGAAATGATTTTGTCAAAATCCTAACTTTTATAATTAGTGTCCACTTAAAAAAATCCACCCAAATCAGGGGTAAAATCTGTATAGTGCAGGTCAGATTTGAAAATAAGATGTATATGAGTTAAACCTGAGCTTCAGTGCACTATTAGGCAACATATTTGCCAATCACTCAGTCTTCTCAAAGATACATGTCCTTGTCAGGTTGTTTAGCGGCTCTTATTTTTCCTTGACACTGACGTTGTTTTTCAGAAATACCTCCAGTTATACAGGTGCTAACATGCTTGTTTTTAAAAGGAGCTTAAAAATGCAGATTTTGGGATGCCTAGAGCATCTCGTTATCTGCCCTGGGTGCTTTGCCTTTCTTACTGAGAAGGTATAATGTAAAGAACCTGCAAAAATACCTAACAGTTCTCGTGAATAAAAGGAAGGTAACAGAAGGGAAGGATTGTAGACTGGAATTCTGACTTTATGGTGAAAGTGGGTTTTGCAGTTTCTTAAAGCCTAATGAGCAGTTTGACATTGGGCAGAAAGATGGTTCTCTGAATTCTTAAAGATTAGCTCGGTAATCCTTTCTTATGTCAGTAGTCTGCTGGAGTCACTGAGATTTCCCACTCTAAGCCCACAGAGAAAACCCCCAGTTTGTTTATTGCTGGGTTTTTTTGACATCATTGTGCATGTGATCTGCTTTGCTCTCTTAGTGGCTGCCAGAAAGTGCCAGGTATGATGTATTATCTGGAAATCAAGAAAAAGCAATTGCCACTTTAAAGCGGATAGCAACGGAAAATGGAGCTCCAATGCCTTTGGGAAAATTAATTATTTCCAGACAGGTATGTACAGGTAACAGGCACATTAATAACATGCGATACAATGAAACTGTGCTACATTCATATGCGTTTTTAAATAACAAATAATCAATGTTAAGTTTAATTTTAATGTCTCAATCAGTAATAAAAAAAAATGAGAGATACTCATATAAGCCTCTTTCACAGTGAGGAAGAGTTAGTTTCTCGGTTTAATTTACATGGAAATCCTGGAAGTGAAAAGGACCTTTAAAGTGGGCATTAATGTTACTCTAAGACCCTGTTATTAAAGAAAATCAAACCTTGAGGCTACCAAAGAACTCAGATCAGAACTCCCAGGTCTGAACTTATGAGGCAAGATGGAATGTGACTCTTTAGCTGTACCTCGTTTTTAATCTAATCCTGATTTTCTGGAGTGGGAAAGCTACAAGTTCCTATTCAGTCCTAGTGCATAGAGTAATTCAGGCTGTAACTTCTGAGCTGTGTATTACTGTATTAATTGCGTTGGATTTTTTTTTTCATTTCAGCTTTATATAGCCAACTTTTCAGCACCCCTGTCAACATATAAAGCAGCTCTGCCTTTACAGAACAAAGAGCAGACAGTTATAAGAAAAGAAAGTTACAAAGTTAGCCAGCAAGGAAGGACAGCAGAGGGAGACCTGTAGATTTGAACAAGAGGAAAATTGTAAAGCTAGGCAGGAGCCTCTTGGTAATGGCAGCATCTTACTAATTGGAGATGGAGGTTTGATTTTCTATGGATGGTCTGGATCCAGATGGAGGTCTGGATCAGTGAGGATTTGAGCTCTTGCACGTTTCACAAATGCTTGGTTCTGTCGTAGGAATTTTGATGGGCTGTGCAGGAGCGCTCTCCAAGTTTTGGATGGTGGTGTTCCAAATTTTCAGGGTGGGGTGGGAAAGTACTTTCCCTTAACCACAAGTATATGGGCTGAGCCCTCCACTCTCTGTCTCTAAGAACCACTCAGTTTAAAAGGAGGGGCTGCTTGCAGGAGGGCTGCTTGTGGTTCCTCAGTACCTTACCCTAGATCAGAAGCCCTGAGGGGCTGCTTTGATTTGCAGGTGCTGGCTGTGGGCCACCTGAATCATATGCCACCTGTGGACTGGCAAAGTTCTGCTCTGCCTCTTTACAGCCCCACCTGGTTCTGACAGATCCTCACCTTCCTTGTGGAGGAGTAGTGTGCCCTGCACACAAACTGGTTTCGATAACGTTATGCTCCTAGAGAATTCCCCTTGGCAGAGGAATTCTTTACTTGGATCCCAGCTCCAGTGTGGATCCTACAATCTGAAGATCCCTCAGCTGAAACCGAACACTGATGCTGAGATATAATAAGTAATACAGTGTATTGTATTATCCCTTGCCACTCTGCATCCTCCAGTTCAGGACCAGTGAGTACCCTGATCATCCGACTTCTGCTTGTTTTCAACAGGAAGACCGAGGAAAAATGAGGGACCTTTTTACGCCCCATTTTAGATGGACCACGTTGTTACTCTGGTTTATATGGTAAGAGAAAATATAAATGGCTCCATGCCAGCACAGTTCTAAATGGTTTTTAATGGAGGTATTTTATGGTATCACTAAAATACAGAAACTTCCTCCTTAAAAAACAACAACACACCAACCTGTATCGATTTGTAATTTATTAAACCACCCGATCGCTAGCATTTTCAGTCTAATTGCCCTTTCATTTTCTAAATGCTGATAGGAAATAGCTTTGAGGTAGCACTTAGTGGAAGTCCTCACACAGCGGGTTCAATTTTGATTCATGTTGTTTACTGTAGGTTTGACCAGCTGAGACTTCCTCTCTCATTTTCTTCCTTGCAGGTTTTCCAATGCTTTTTCATATTATGGGTTAGTTTTATTAACTACGGAGTTCTTCCAAGCAGGAGATGTCTGCAGCAGTGAGTACTAGTCCATTTTTTCTTTTTAAATATACCCTGTTTAGTGGTGGAATATCTTTTATTAGATCACTTTCTGCTGTTAGTTTGGAAAGGACTGTGGCTGCCAGCCTGAATTTTAAGGCATCCCCTTAAAGGGTTACCTATTTTAAACATTTCTGATAGACTGTTCCTTGTCTCCTGCACAATGCAGAGAGGTCCTGCAGTGTCTTTGAGCCCAAAATGTAAAACAGCAAGACAACCTTCAAGGGAGACCTGTTAGAAAAAGTATCTGTTCTTCCTGAGAAAAAAGTGATTTAATAAAGGTAAGTTTCCAGATTCGACGGGCCTAATTAGTTCTGAGATAGAGATAAGTGCTGCTGCTGTTGAGCTCCCAGGTTCTCAAGATGTGAAGACCTGCCGAGAAAAAAGATAATGGTGGGAAACCATTGCCCTTTTTGTTGCAGATTTTTGTGTGAAAAGGGAAGAAGAAAAGTGCTTTGACCACATTGAGAAGAGGCTTGAAAAGTCTGATTCCCCAGGGGAGGCATGATTGTATCCAGAACACTTCTAATTAGTGAAAACTGTCTGATAGTGGGAAAATTATAGGAAGAAGATGGGAGATCTTCTTCCTAGATGGGTAGAAGATGGGTAATATTGGGAGAAGATACAGATCCCAAGCTCATACAACAGTGTATTAGCTATTTGAGAGGGAGGTCTGACTCTGGTTAGCATCCACAAAGGAGCATGCATCCTTTAAAAATAGTTGCTTTTACAAAGACATGGTATTATTCAGTCTTCTCAAAGTAGTATGAAGTATGAAGTGTTAGTATCCCAATTTATGCAGGGAGGGGCTGAATTATTGATGTTAAGTCTGTTCACTGTCACGAGCTCTGGACTGAAAAATAACTAAGCCTGTACAGCTGATAAGTGTAAGCTTTCATTCTGATAGAAGTGGTTGCGGAGTTGCCACAAATAAGATTATAAACCGTTCAGTTTCACCTGTGTCTTCCAGGTAGAACATACCTGCTGTGCAGCCAGGTCTTTTCAGTACATCCCTTCTATCAGTTTCAGCAGTAAGAGTGATAAAGACACAGCAGGAGTAAGGGAAGGTAAGCAGAGAAGAGATTACTTAAAATATATTAAATGTTTGGGATTTTTTCTTTTTCCTCCCACAGTATCCAGTAGAAGGAAAGAAGTTAAAGCAAAGTGCAGCCTGACCTGTGAGTATCTGACAGAGGAAGACTACACTGATCTGCTCTGGACAACCCTGTCAGAATTCCCTGGTAAGTGGCAATAAGAAGCACCAGTTCTTCACTGCCAGTGGCTCAGTGTGATTCGAATGGGCTCTGGTACAAGCAGTGAAATCACAGCATCATAGAATCGTTTAGGTTGGAAAAGACCTTTAAGATCATCAAGTCCAACCGTTAACCTTCTGTCTGGCCTAATGCCAATGTATTTCCCGCAGCACTGGAGCTCCTTGCTTGGACTACTTGATCTATGCAGTACACAGAGTAGCTGTAGCTCTCTTCACTGCCTGTGTGATCACTACAGATAAAATCACTAGTAATTGCTTTGGGAAGCTATAATGGCCCATCTGACTATGGATTCTATCCAAGCAACATATTAGACATTCAGAGCAAGAGTAACAATTAAATCAAAGGGGCAGAATCACTTGAACTTTTATCCATAAATGACTTTCCAGAACTATTTTAAAAGGATCGTGGGTATAGTGAATCAATGGAGAACTTGCTCCCTGAAGCTCTATGTCCAGCCTCAGACATAATTCTCAGTCAATTTTAGTGGGTTTCAATGAACAGTCTGACAGAGGACAAGCAAGACGGTGTGTAATAGCCATCGTTTCTTCAGATGTAGAAGGTGATGTCTCAGTATTAATCTGTTTGAAATAATGCTGTGAGGCAGCAATGGGGTTGTTTTCACTGTTCTAGATTATAAATTTGGGGACAAATGCTCAAAGAGAAGCCATTTAATTGGTGAAAAATTGTAAGTCTATGATTGATAAATATGCATAGTCGCTACCTGATAGGAGGGGTGTCCTGCGTAGCAGTCGTTCTGGGAAGGATGTCAGCGTACAGTGGACAGAAAAAGGTGTGTACTCTTGGACTGGTGCTATAGCTGGAAGGATTGATTTGATCCCAACACATACTAAGATAGGAGTAAGAAATATAAACAGGGATACCTCTGAATATGACACTGACAACTCTGGTGCTTGAATAATCCCCACACTAGCTCTACGCCAGCTTTTAAAAAGATCTGGAAAAGTTGCGTAAGAGAGAATACTTAACATTGTGAGATTTGCAGAGCTTGATCTCTTCCCTTTATCAAAGAGCAGGTGAGAAATAATTTGATGGCAGCATATAAATAACACAATGAAAAGAAAATACCAAGTTCTAAAGAGCCCTTAAAAGTAGCAGTACGAAGATTAGCAGGGAACAATGGTCAGAAGTTGAACAGAAGATATTCCAATGAGACATAAGGCAGGCATTTTTAGCATTCACATTGGTAACTGCTGCAATAATCAGTGGGTAACAGATGTCAGAGTGGATTGCTCACTCCTGCATCAGCGTGTAGCCCCTGAGTGTGTGGATATGTGGACCAGTGGGGTTGTTGAACATGGAGCAAGCCTCACCAGCTGGGACACAGAGCTGCTGTTTTCATGTGGCACCAATGGCTAGGGCACTTCATTCTCCACCCCTGCCTGGTGCCTCTGCCAGCAAAGTATTCTAGAGAGAGAGAGAACAAAATTTCACATCTAAATAACCCAACCTGTGTTAAAGCTGCAGCCTCCACCTTTGCTCAGTTGCCAACAGTCAACTTGTCTCCTTCTACAGGTGTGTTGGTAACACTATGGATTATTGATCGGATAGGTCGCAAGAAAACCATGGCCCTGTCCTTTTTTGTCTTCTCATTTTGCAGTCTTCTGCTGTTTCTCTGCGTTGGAAGGTAAGCGAAGCATGGTGAACAACTAGTATGTCTGATTTATCCCTGTTCTCCCTTGATTATGGCAGGAGAACTGGAAGTGGTGGTTTGAAAAGCCATGAGATGGTCGTGCTCAGCTGGAGAAAGAATTAAGGATGGTGTTAGGTTTCCTGACCAGAATTTGGAAGGACATTAAAAGAAGCAGGAGAGGAGAAATCCTTCAGACAGAGCAATCCAAAGGGGAGAATAAGAGTTTATGTCTGAGCAGGAGGTAACCATTGGACAATTGTTAAATCAGATCTGATGCCCTGAGCCTCGCTAGCTGGTACTGCTCTCTGCCATTCATTACCTATGTTTCCCCAGGCTGACTGTACAATAATTACCAGGGCAGTGCTTCACAGCCAAGCCCAGTCTCTGCCTCCCTGTTCAGCAGCTCTGACTGCTTCACTTGTGGGCTCTCGGTGGTCTAAGTGCTATGGCACAATTTTGTGAGAAGCAATAGACACAGACTGACACAACCTCCAGGTTGTACACAGCATGGCTGGTGGAGCTTGATGCTGGCATTGCAGATAGACGGGGCCCGGCTTTCAGGAGAGCTTGGGTTGACATTTTTGTATTGTTCAGCATCTGTCCTTCATGCAGATTTTCCAAAGAACAACTCAGTTGGAAGCTCTGCCCTTGAATCTTAATGGTACCAGATTTCCAGCTGTGCTCTGAGAGTTTGCCTCCAACTGCATCTGGCCTTCGTGCCACATGCATGTGACAATGTCTGTGCCTTGGGGCTGACAAAGAAGGAAATGAACTTACAGCCAGAGCAGAGCTCGCTGAATTTAAACCTTCTCAGGCACTGTACAAAACCTTATAGTACAGAAACCTTGTAATAAGAAACCTTACAAAGTTGCAAATGTCCAGGTGGTAGGTAGGTTCGTGTCTTTTACACAGGAAAGCTGCGCTCTCATTTCCTTCTCGTGTGCCATTTTTTTATTAGCACCATTCATAATGTGGAATATATTTTTCTTATTTAGACAAACTTAGGCATTTGCTATTTATTTCAATAGGCCACAGCTGTCAGTTAGAATGAATACACTTAGAAAACTGAAGTGATTGTGGGAATGCAGATTGTTTGGCATCATTGTTATATTAAAGGTCCAGGAAAAATACAAAGGGTTCATTAAAAAACAAAAGAAATCATTCTAACAAATCTAGCATTTTTATTGCACTTGCCTCCAAGTTAAACAAACAGATTGTACAGAACAGTCCCAAACACTGCTCTCCTTTTTATTCTCACAGAAATGTTCTTACTGTGCTGCTCTTCATTGCAAGAGCTTTTATTTCAGGAGGATTTCAGGCTGCTTATGTTTACACTCCTGAGGTAAGGAGATTGTTTTTGTAATGAGAATGTTTAAGGGGACTGAGAACATGGTGGGAAAGTCATTTTTATGACCTCGTCGCAATGGACCTTACCCCAGATATGAGTTGATGATTTCGTTGTCATTGTCTAACAGAACTTGCTGTAGTACCACTTATTAATTTCCATTGATTTAGGAGACTGGAGGGGAGAGAACTTCACACCACCGTTAATGGGCTGGTGCTTTGTTCGCAGGTTTATCCGACAGCCACGCGTGCTTTGGGCCTGGGAACGTGCAGTGGAATGGCAAGAGTGGGAGCCCTCATAACGCCCTTCATTGCACAGGTAAAAGCCCTTCTCCTCCTGAGACTGCAGGCGCAGGAAGGTGGTGAAGGACCTGCATTTCTGCTGGAAGGGCCAAACCAAGGGCAATCTCTGCGCCGTGTATTGAAGGAGGGTTATTGTTGCCTGTTCCTTGAGGAGAATTCAGGCTCATCTCTGAATTTACCACTCGCTCCATATATTGGGGGATAAATAACCAAGAAGCAGGCTGCTGGGTGGATGTAAGGACACCCTGGCGGCCACCACCTGGAGGTGGGATTTGTGAGAGGCAGGGAGTTCCTGTGCGTGATGCAATGCCACCTTTCTCTTGAAATCCCAGGCTGAGGTCCTGGTGGATACAAACCTTCAGGATATGTGGAAAGAGCTGGACAGGGAGGTTGGGGGAGCCAGGCTCTGCAGGGACAGGGCTCAAAAGATTGTGTCAGAAGGAGTGGCTGGGTAGAAAACTTGTGACTTGCTGAAGTCCTGTCTAATGCATAAGGGCAGCAGCACCTCAAGGCACTTGTAATCCAGACTGTTTCATCAGTGTTTAATAGCTGCGTGTAGTCGTTGAGGAACGAAAGTATGCAGCGGTGCATGTTAAACATTTTTCCCAATACTGTAATTAAAATTTCTACTACTACATTAGTATCTGGATTTCTTTCTGCGATAAGGCCCAGGGGTACTATTTTGTATTTTCTGCCTTTTTTCTGCAGGTGATGTTGGAATCTTCAGTCTATTTAACACTGGTGGTTTACAGTGGATGTTGCCTGCTGGCTGCCGTGGCTTCCTGCTTCTTGCCCATTGAAACAAAAGGTCGTGGCTTACAGGAGTCCAGCCACAGAGAATGGGGACAGGAGATGGTTGGGAGAGGATCTCATTCCCCAGGGGTCACCAGGTCAAACTCTGGATCACAGGAATGATGGGACATGAAAACCTGAAAGAATGAATGATACAAGCAAGATCTCTTTCACAAAAAATCCAACCCTGAAGCATAGAAAGCTGACCAAACTGCCACTGCCAATGTCACCTGTCAAACTGCAGGAACTTTTAGGTTGAACCTAAGCAAATTGTGTCTCTGCTGCTCTTTGCTCACACTCATAAAAACTTCTGTATTGAGAGGCATTTGGTCCAGATATCATTTGAAGTTTAGCAGGAAGGGTTTTTTCTTAAGTCTGTTGTGCTTGCATGGTCAGCTATTCAGCTTAAAATGTCCCGTGTCAAGCAAATAGCTAACTGAATGCAACTCAGTATAAGCTGTAATTAAAATAATGTACTCTTGATGCCTAAAAACAAAAGATTAATATTTATTGTGTACCTGGCATAGCACACGGTGGATTTCATACACTACAGAATAGGTTTTATGAATTAGATGCCTGCCTTGCACTTTTTAGCCATCAACAACAACAAAATGTGATAACGACAAACCAACCAATGCTTTCTACTTCCCTTGCTCATGTGTTCTGTTCTTTGAGAATTAACAGACACTGATTGCTTGGAAACTCTTTTCTGAATGTTTCTCCCACCAAAGGCAGGTAGTTTGAGTCGGTGAGGAGTGGTATTTGTTGCAGAGATGGAACCTTATATACGAAATGTAAATCCTCATGGTTTGGAGCAGAGTTTGACTTCTCTAACATTGCCAGAAACGTTGAGCACTCTTTCTGTTGCTTGGTGAAGACTGCTTCAGCTGTACTGGTGTCTCTTTGTGTGTGGAGATGCACGCTGTGGTTTTCTGCATGGGTCCAGGTATGTTTCTGCTCAATTTGCCTAAGTATGTTCTCATGGTGGTGTAGCCAAAACCTTTGCTAAAAATGCCTCGGTCTGAACAGCTGCGTGTAGCAGTTTGGATGGAGCTGCTTGCAAGTGTCTCCCAACAGAAGCTGGCCTCCTGACAGCTGGACAGAACTTTTCAATAGCTGCTGATTGTACATTGACTGTAACGTCAAGCTGGTGACAAAGGAATGTAGCTGGCATCATATCCTAAACGAACAGAAATCATGGGAAGAGCCAAACTGCAGTCATCCTTGGATGAGGAACTTCACTCCTTCAGATGTAGCTCCTGGAGGCTGATGATGCTGCTCTTGTCAGAGAATGTAACAGAGTTCAGGTGAGGGTAAGTTTGTCCTGTTTGTCAGAAATCTGTCACTATGCAGGAGGTCGGCTTGCAGAGTCTGTGGATGTGCAGCAAGGAAATGCGTAAGGAAGCCGAGACGTGTCTCATCCGTGTCTCAGTTTATTTTCAGGATTCCAGACTATGGAACACACAACCAAATGTAAGTGAGATGGACTAAATGCTCATCACTAGGCTGCGGAAAGCAATACATTTTTATAGTATGTGTGGTCAGTTGTCTCACGTACACATAGGTAAGCACGCAACAAATTTTTGCACAGTAGAATATTTTAAGTATTCTGGGAACCAGGCCCCTTTTCTGTGGGGCAAGAATAGGTCACTGAGTCCGTGTTTGGGTGCAATACAAATGAACACAGTTGGGTTCAGCTTTCACTTAGGGTTTTGCAGCACTGTAGTGCAGTATAATGCTCCAAGATGCATTGGGCTGTTTGTTTATAACACCGAAGGAAAATTAGAAGTGGATAATTCCTTAAAGAAAGTGAGGAAACTCAGGCTAATAAAAAAAAAAGGCCAAAGAGGTTATTGATACTCTGTGTGGGGGTATTTTCTGCTGAGAAAAGTTTGACAAGGCACCAAAATGTCTGTCCATTCATTTACCACTCGATGGTGACTGCAATGAAAGACTCCAGGAGCGATTGGTCTAACCAGGCAAACTTTCCTTTCGACGGTAAGGCGAAAATGCAATTCAGCTCACAGGGGATCCCCCTTTAGATGTGGCTGATGCCGTAGAAACACACAGTCTGTTCCAGTGGCCGTTGCTGCGTGCTGGTTTGGTTATCTCTGTCTCTGCTGTCTCTGTATCCCGTGTGCTCAGTCTCCAGCAAGCTCACGTTCCCGTCGATCCCCAGTAAGCAGACAGAGCTCTCACGGCGCTGACAACCAGTGCCGATAATTTGTTTTCCCCTCCTTCTGTCAGGCTGTACTTGGATGAGTCTCCCTAATGCACTATGCAACCGGGGCGGCCGAGTGCTGCCTCCAAGTTAAGATAGATGGGCTTGTTTGCCTTGAACTGTCCCTCCGGTGTGCCAGAGGTGGGCAGGGTGCTGGCAGCGAGGAAGCAGTTCCTAGGTGGGTTTAGATCAGCTATCGGACCACACGTGTGACCAGCTAGAAAACCTGCTTTGCCTTTGCGTTAATACACACTGTTCACCCTTCGATGACAGTTCTGGCTACCATCTTCTTCGTCCTGCTGGTGAAGGCACTTGAGAGCGTGCCAGTCTGCCCCTGACGGGGTCACATCCATCCCTTACGTGTCTCTGGCCACGTGGGCTTGCCATGAGCTGTCTGCACTTAGGTGTGCACCCCAGACTGGGGGGTCTCTAGGAGAATTCACCAGGCTGCAAGCCTGCATTAGAGGTGAGAAAGAAAAAACATCTGTGGCCCGAAGGAATGCCACCTTACAGCCTAGCTGCTACCTTTGTCTGTTATTAAGCGCCTTTGGTTAAAATTCTGCTTTTCCAGTGTTAATGCTGGCATATCACTTCATTTTTTTGAGTCAATATTCAACAGTTTTAAAGGACTGCATTGCAGTGGCCTTCGAAATGTGCATTCAGAGAGTTTTAGGTGAAGTACATCTCATAAATTTGCACATATGTATACTTCAGATAAAATATTTCCCAGGTAAAAATTTATAGGTAATGCAAAACCTTTTGATGCTGTTGAGTAGTTCAGTTTTAACCCGTGACATTTACAGTATTAAAAAAAAAATAAAAATTGAAGGCATTTTTGCTTTTCACTTTATATGAATTCTGCATTGAAAATGTATTTAAGGATCTAAATGCCAAGATTGGTCCTGCCGAGACATCTTCATCGTCTAGGTCTTTGGTTTAGAGACAGCGATGCCTAACACCTGATCCAAAGCTGACTGAAGTCTGGGAGAATCTCCCAAGATCGTGGGCTTTGGATCAGCCAAACAGAGCAAGGCAGGTAGGAGCCCGCCGCAGCTGACCCCACCTCACTGAAGTCAGTAGGAGCCTTTTGGGCACTGAAGAAACAGAACTGAAGTTCAGGTTTGGCAGGTCCTTGCGTATTATTAATAATGGAAGGGCATTTGAGCTTGTCACCTGAAAAACTGAAGAACGTTTGCATTGATACACGTTAGCCTATAAATAATCACAAGTCATATTTTGTTAATATGGCAACACCATTGATGTATATAATAAGCTTCCAAAGATTGTTTTACACACTGTCAAGTATTTTTCACTGATGAAGGAATTAATATAGCTAGTTCATATAAAACAATAAAGTGACATAATTTTGAATTAAAATTGAGAGCAAACAGAATTGTGGGATTCAGAGATTTGCTAACTGTCCAATATATTAATGTGCAAAGCTGTTGTGGGAAAAATAATTCTCCAAGTGTGCTTTGATGGAATGATTTATTATTCCTAAATGCTTGCCGAAAGAACATTGAATGTTTTCCTGTGTTTGAATGTACAGTTTCTAAGCTGGATACATTTTAATGTTTAAAAACTTTGTGTATATCAAGCTTGTTGTAAAATACTCCTTTTGTTCCTATGTAACTGATGCAACATTGGATAGTTTAATTCCACACTAGATATTTTATGTTAAACAAATAAATAGTTTTTTCAGTAAAAATGCTTTTGGCTGTTCTGTGGGACTTTTACGAAGGGTCGGTAACTTTACCATTTTTTTGTCTTGATGCTCAGAGATTTGAGTCACATGCTGCTCTGTGGACTCAGCTGGGCTCAGCACTTGTGTGTGTGTTTTGTGCATTTGGACATTCATGTTTGCATTATAAGTAACCTCATAGATAACTGCAGCTAAATATTTTTTAAATTATCGTAAGATCTTTAGTTGCTTTTTGCATTTAATTTAGTTTGGACGGCAAAAACCAGTCAGTTTTGCTTCTCGCCTGTGGGTAATTTCTAGCAATGCTTTGAATGCTGCAATATGTGATTGTAGATTGCAAAGGCATGTTGGGAGGAGGTGGCTCAGCATGTGTCTGGGCTTCGGGGCAGGGAGGGTCTCCTCTATTTATTTGCTTTTTAATGTAAACTTTTCTTCTACCTGTCTTGTTTTTATAAAATATAATTAAGTGCATAACCCTGACTCTGTTCCTCTACCCTTTAAACGATATTCTTATTTTGATGTCCAGTCATTTACAAACATAGGGTTGTTCATGTCTGAGTCAAAATGACTAACGATCTGCAAATACTTTGCATGCTAATACAGTGTGTTCTCATCTCAGTGTGCATTAATCTTCCTTCTCACAGCTTGTGCAGCCGTCGACAGTCCTCTGGGATGAAGAGTCTTATTTCTGGGAATGGAAATAGTTGCTAACTAGGGAAGGGTTTGTATGGCGGAAGCAATACTTAGGGAGAATATTCATTCTTCTGTGTTTTCTGTGAACTTTTTGGCATCCTCAGGCATTTCTAAAGCTCATTCTGTTTTCCAAAATGCCAGAGCTGCTGTTTGCTTACAGAGGATAACTTTACTGATACTTGATGTATTTCCAGCTTTGTTCTGTGTCACAGGCAATCGTTGTTGAGAACTGTGAGTTCGTAAAATGTGCTGATGCTGGCCGCTGCGGACGGCGTTTTGTGCTTGTCAGGAAAGTATGTGCAGTAGCTGTGCAGACATCCCACTGACTCGTACCTTACCCTTGCCGCAGAAGTAAACTTGATCTCATGACTCTCCTGTCCCACGGTGTTTCATCTGCGGCTGCCAACAGCGTAAAATACCTTCCCCGTCGCTCTGGTCTCCAAACAGAGCGACCAGCTGAGCTACATGAGAAAGTCCCAAACGTTTCTGTCTGGGAGTGTGAGTTCTTAATGGTCCGGGGGCTAGCAGGCAACCACATGATTTCACACGATGGTTATTTCAGGTT
Organism: Ibycter americanus; assembly: GCA_035590275.1. NCBI lineage: Eukaryota > Metazoa > Chordata > Aves > Falconiformes > Falconidae > Ibycter > Ibycter americanus. The sequence goes on from JAVJGI010000001.1 coordinate 95,025,841, forward strand.
CATTTGTCTACTCGGAATCTAGAATGATGGCTCTTCCTCCTGCAGGATGAAATGTTCAGGGAAAATGTGTGGGGAGACACGGAATGATGATCTACTGGGATGCTGCTATGGAATTAGCATTTGAGGCCCTATCCATGCCATCAGTGAGAAAGCATCACACACGAGATAGCTGGATACTACCTTTATTCTGCACACATATTAAATTGTGGCCTTTTAGAAAATCAGGAAAGTTAGACTGCAAATAAAATTACAGATTAATCATTTCAGTTTGTTTTCTCAGAGGCCATGTAAGATCGCAGGACAGCTGCTCCCGTAGGCTCCAAGATCAGAAGAATCAACTGCTTATTGTAAACTACACAATGACTCGCTACAGCCCTGCTCATCCGGCGTAGCTCTTCTGAAATCGGGTGAGTGGGTTTGATTTACAGCAGCGCAAATGGCAGGAGAATATGGGCCTTCATCTGTGGAATAAGTGAAATTGAGCAGGTGCTATTTCACTGAATGGCTTCTACTGAAGCGCTATCACAGACCATTAGGTTTAGCATTAATCAATGGTAAATATTCTGCTATTGTTTTCTTTTTTCTATCTTTTTCTTGATTATACCCATTTGGATGTGGCTGCGATGTTATCAGGTGAGCTGCCAGATCCAGCGGGAAACCCTTCTGACAGACAGACTGGACATGATGGGGGCTCCTGATGTTCCACCTTTGTGTTTTTAAGCACACTGCAGGGGTGCCTCAGCTGCCAGGTGGCAGCAGGCTCTGGCACAACACACATCCATGCTCTGCTGCCTTTGGCGGGTGGGCACAGGGCTGCCCTAACCTGTGCTGTAGCTCCGGAGCTGCTAACAGAGCTTCCCTTTGCCTCTGCTGCACAGGGCTGGCCGGAGTGATGATGTTCCGCAGTCAAGCGACAAGCAGAAAGCACGCATGACCGCAGCATTCCTAAGACACTTTACTTTGCAAGGATGGGAGGAGCACCGGTGTGTTGGGCTAAAATCGCAGCCAGAGGAACTTCAGCACCTGCTCTTGTCGGTGCCTTCGACAGCCAGTTGTTGCCTTGGACTCCAGTGCCGCAGCGATGAGAATTCCCGTGCTGCAGCGATGAGAATTCCTGTGCCGCAGCGATGAGAATTCCCATGCCATGCCACTTCGCCAGCACTGCCGGTGTCCGAGCGGAGGGGAACACAACTTCCCACCCCTTCACAAAAGGAAGCGAAGAAGGGAAGGGGACACAGCAGCA
>JAVJGI010000001.1:95027183-95038425 GCA_035590275.1 Ibycter americanus
GTCATCCTCTCACCGCCCCCCGGGCCCTGGTCCCCCCCAGCCCCTCTTGGCCCCAGCTCAGCCCGTCACCGTCCCTGGCCATCCCAGCCCCCTTCCCCTTGCAGCCCATGTTGCCCAGCCCTGCTGTGCCTCAGCCCCCGGCCCTTCGATGCTGCTGTGCTGTGTCAGGCCTAGGACTGTCCAGCTGTCTCCCCGCTGTGCCCCACCGCACGCTGGCCGTCCCCTCCTCACCCCCACTCCAGCCCTCACCCAGCATTAGCTTGGGCTAGCTGAACGCCGGGGCAGCCCGCTTCGCTCTTCTCTGCCAGGTAAATCCCCGGGTGGCGTGCTGGGCCTGGCATCGGGGAGCGGCTGTGCTTGCTGGCCCCATCTGTTCTCCTTCCCTGACACCCCACAGCAGCCACTGCCTCCTGCCCCAGGGGTGCTCTGCTTCACCCTCTGCGCTACCCCTCTGCCCCTGCGCTGCGATGGCACTGCTTTCCCCTTCCCAGTGCCTGCTGTAGCTTCTGCCCCACAGGGAGCTCACGCCAGCCCTTCCCTGAGGTAGCTGTGGTCAGTTCCCTGCTGCCGGAGCAGCTCCCGTCCTGCTCCACCCCATACCTGTGTGACATCCCCATGCTGCTCTGTCTGCTGCCACTCCTTGCTGCAGCGCAGCCCTCTCCTTCCCTCCCAGCTCTGCTGCTCCGGGATCGGGTACACGCCACTCAACCTGCTGCCCCTGTAATGCTGTGCTCTGCGCAGTCCTGCCCTGCCGGGACAGGCACCCTGTGCATTGCAGCTCTGCCACACGCCCCCTTGGCTCTTGTACCCCAAAAATGCCTTCTCCTGCCTCTGCTCAGCCTTGAGCTTCTGTCTTCCCTCACCGCAGCTGCCACATGCCATCCAAACACAGGTGCACCCTCCAGTTTGTTTTCTCCTTCCCCGTGGATTCCTTTTTTCCTCTTAACCAGTATCCTTTGTGACCCTCAAAGACCACCTGGGTGTTTCTCTGCATATCCTTCCTGTGCATCCCTCCTCCCCCACCTCTTTCCTTTGATGGTCGCTGCCCTTGGCTTCGCTCTGTCCCTGCTCCCACCAGGTAAACAATCCTATTTGTCACCTGTCAGGTCCCTGTGACTCCCCCGATTAGCTGGTGTGACGGGGGGAGGCAGGAGGGTGACAGTGCCACAAGGCTCACAGGTTCTCCCTCGCCTGAAGGGGCTGTGGGGGTCCCCTTTGCATGGCCCTCACTGGAGATGTGAGTCATCCTGTCTTTCCGCCAGCTGTTTTGCCATAGTCGTGGGGTTTGGGCTCCTGAGGCTACAGGGACCCAGTGTTTGGACTGTGCTGTGTTCATTGAGAAACTTGAAGACAGGGCTTCTGCTTTTCTAAGCATTTTTTCAGAGGGAATTTTGTTGGGTTCTGGTTTAGACAGAGTCTTAAATGAGACCTAGTGGCCACCTGATCTACACAGATGTAAATGAGCTGTAACCCAGTTGCAGGTAGTGGAATTAGACTGGGTTTTGCTGGTGCAGGTGGGAGAGGAGTCAAAGCAGTATGTCTCTCATCTTGCCATGTGCATTGCGTTAGGCATTGCATTGCATAGGAGCTCTGTGTTGGTTATTAGTTTTGCAGTGGGGTGACCATATGATTCTCCCTTTCCCTCTTGACACTGCCCCAGACTTTCCGCCTAGTGTTGTCCGTGGCAGGGCACTCCTGCCACCAGCATCCATGGCTCAGGAGTCCTTTGGTGGCTGCCAGAGGAAGACATCAGCTCCTCTTCAGTTTGGTCCCTTCTGGCATGAAATACCACAAAACTATAAAATGTCCTTCTCCAAATTCAGCGTGTTACTTTTACAAAGTTAATTTCAAGGAAAAATCCTGTCAAAAAGTGCCAGCCTACTCCATGATCTTTCTTGCAAGGAAAATCAGGGCTCTTTGGGGCTTTTAGCTTATGTGAATGATTACTGGAAGATTTTTTTAATGGAAAATCATGACTATACGTCCTTGCTAATTGTAAGTACGCTGCTGCAGCCTCTTTTAACTCATGAGCCTAAAGGAATTTATAAAATGGTTGCTGCTGCCTGCAAGAGGCTTGCTGCTATGTTAATGTAGCGTGCTGTAAATTCTTAGGATAGAGTAGTTCATACACACTTGCGAACTTGCACGCGTGTGTTAGCTCCACTGCCATCTCCCTTCCACACCACCGCCAACTCCGTGTCAGCTCCTTCAGCCTGGCCGCACTCAGCACAGTCCCCAGGGGAGGGATGAGGATGCGGCTGGTGGAGGTCTGGCCCCAGCACAGTGTCTGTGCTGTGGTGGGATCCACGGTGCTCGCGAGCAGCTGCGGGTCTGTGGCATCACGTGTGTGGTGCACCATAAAACCTGCCAGCTTGGAGGGATGTTCTGACCAAAACAAGGCAGAGTAACTCAGCGTGGCGGACGGCATCATTGCTGTCTGCCACGCTGATTGCTTCTGCCTTGTTTTGGTTTTACTGGAGCTTTTTAATAGAAAATAGAGGGAGAGTTGACTTTGAAAGCAAGTCAGCTTCTGCAAAAGATGAGCCTGCAGCAGATGCAGGGGCCGGCTTTGCTGCTGAGCCTCAGCTGACAATGTTCAAGACTTCACAGTCGCATTTGTTTAAAAAGAAAAAAAGTTTTTCGCCCTCTTGTTGCTATGTAACAGACCCAAACAAACAGGAGGGTGACCTTACAAAGGCCAAAAAGCTGACAGCCCTTCCCAGGGCTGGGGGGATCTGCTGGTGGGGGACACTGGGGCTCGGGGTGTTCCCAGGGCTCTGCTGGCTGCCCCAGCCAGGCTGGCTCTGCACTGCCACTGCACACTGTAAACAGACTAAAAATAGCGATGGTATGCTTCTCACCATCAGCTGCAGTCATTTTGGATGGGCTTTGTGTATCTCTTTTCCTCCAAATGGCTATATTTCTAATATCCAGCCCGTATGGTTGCATTTGGGGTTGGTTTTTTTCCTGGCTTTACTTGGTTCTTGCAGATTGTAAACAGAGCAGCTCCGGTGTGCTTTGGCCTCCTGAGTCTTAACTCGCGCGTGGGGGGAACAACCCAGGTCCTACACGCACACAGAACTTCAAGCTTGAATGTTTTACATGAAACTGTTTGCTTATTTGCCAGGTTGGCTGGGGCTTGGAGCAACCTGGTCTAGTGGAAGGTGTCCCTGCCTGTGGCTGGGGGTTGGAACTAGGTGGTCTTTAAGGTCCCTTCCAACCCAAACTGTCTGTGATTTTTATGGTTTTTAACTTCTACAAAACCAGCTGGAAACAAGTAACCCTTAGGGTGGCCCTTATTTGATGCGGGTTTTAAGCAATGTTGCAGTAAATAAAAAAATTTCCCTTTAGTGTTAGCACTGATGGGGCATGATTTCTTAAAGGCTTGTGTCCCTCCAGCTTCATCAGGCTCTGGTGTCCAGGGTGTTGCAAGTTTGAAGCTTTTGCTATTGCAGGATGATTTGTAAGGTCCCTGCTTTACTTCTTGGATCCAAACCATCTCCCCAGTGCAACCTGGCCCTTTCTCTTCCGTCTACTTATGCAGGACCAAAGGAGGAGAATTATCTTTGAGGCTTTTTTTTTTTTTTTTTTTTTTGCTCAGCTCTGGATGCAATTAGCCCCAGCTCTATTTTTCTTTAATACAGAATTTTGTCCAGAAGCTAGTAGAGAAGTTGAAGGGCGTAGGCGGAAAGCACGGCTATGTGAAAATGTTTCTTGCTGAAAGTAGGCTTAAGTCACTAGCACACTTCTGTTTTAAGGAGAGTAAATGAAATGTAAAGGCCAGTAACGTCACCTGAGCAGCCAGACTTGCTTCCAGGGGGACTTCCCACCAATGCCCAGTGAAAAAGTGGCTGGTTTAATGTATGTCTGTCATTAAAGTGGTGTGTTTATCAGCAAGGCAGCAGATGTAGGACTTGTTGATGACTGAGCAATGAGGTGGGCGTCATCCTAGCCTTGGGACACATCATCTGCCAGCATCCCGCTGGTGAGGTGGCAGTGCACAGTGGGCAGAGGTGTCCTGCTGGTGTGTGCCAGGTTGGGATTCAGGTGCTGGAGGCTGGGGCAGTCCCAGCTGGGCAGTTTGGAGGGCATAGTGCTGTGGCTGCATGCCCTGAATTACAGCCTTAATTTGTGCCCAGCTCTTCGTTAGCAGTGTTTTGCTTGGGACAGGTTCTGCCCTCACGTGTGCGCTCAGTGGGAGTGATGTGTGTGCATTCTTGGTGACGTCGAGGTTGGCGATCTTCAAACCGATCTGCGCTCTAGGACCAGCTTGCAGGATTAGGACCTAATAGCTTTAAAATCCCCATGAGCCCCTTTGTCACCCGGCACTGGGTGCTTATGGCATATATGGGCAGGGAGTCTCATTTATCCCTGGCACTGGAAAGAAAACTCCACGGAAAACAATCGCCCCAAACCTGTTATTGCAGGGATGGTTTTAAAAAGCAGGGGGATATTTTTTAAAGCTGTTGTATGGAAACAATCAGCATGTAACTTTTTTTGTATTCTTCTTTTCTCCCCTCAGCTGGAGGTTGGCAGTGATGAAGAGCGTAAATTAAATGTAAGGTAAGCAGAGCTGTTTGGTTCTAAACATCATTTCCACTGTTGTTTATTGTCTGCCATGTATCTGAGTCCTGATCCAGCACAGGACTCCGGCCTCGAGCATGTATGCTTGCCTGGAGGGGATTGCATGGTCTGCAGAGAGCTAAACACTGGGGATGCTCTCTCCCTTATCAGTTTAGTTTTGAGATGAACGTTTAATGAACTGAAAGCATAAAAGAGGGTTTGTGGGTTTTTTTCCTGGTGGGAAGAAACTGGAAAATTGCTCGTCAGCTCTGGCCACAGCAGTTACCATTATCATAGCATCTCTGTCTGCTGCTGCTCTCTGAGGTTGAGGCTCTGGGTTGGGAAGGGGGTATGCTCTTAGGGTTGCGTAGGAGAGAGCTCTGCTCATTCCTGGTTATTAACCATCAGGAATTTGACTCCTTTGATACTGGGGTTGCGTGGAGCTGCTTTCATCATGTGAGGAGGAGTAAAGGGCTGAGAGATCCTGCTGGAGAAGAGAAAGGCTTCTCTTGTTGATGTGCAGAGATCAGAAGTAGTAATGATCCAGCTAGTTGGGTGGGACGGTGACCTAATGGGGTGCTGAGTAGTTGTGTGGATTGTTCACTCTAAACCCAGCTGCTGCACACAGCTCTTACCCTCTAACCTGTAAACCACAAGCCGAGAGATAAAGTATGAAAACACAACAGTGGTTGGCAGGCTTGGTCTCTTCTCCTTGTTACTGGTTTAATTTTCCTGGTTTAATTATCCTGCTTTCAGGTAAAAGCAAAGCTACTCATGCTGCTGCTTGGAGCCTGATCTTGTTGTCCATCCCATTTTATGCTATGAGACCAACTGTTGCACAGATATAAAACTGAGACACTGATGGCAGTGGGTTTTCTGTCGCAGTCTGTTGGACTGAGTTGATTTGATGTCTGGTTAACCTTGTGGTTTTGGGAGCAGCAAGTGGATGTTAGGCTATAGATCGTCTTTACCCTGCAAGTGAAGTTGGAGAGCAGAAAAGCAAAGTTGCTCCTTTACAGATACAGAAAGTGTCAGGCCTTGCCATTTTGGTGTCCCAGGGGTGATTTGTCGTGGCTGAAGCCCATCTGGGAAGCCTGGCGTTTGGTGGCTGTCCTGCGTGGATGCATGTGGGTCAGAAGTGTTGTACATTTGGTTGCTGTGTTGTCTCCTGTGTAGAGGCATTTAATGGCAGTCTGCGATGTTCTTACTTTCTGGAGAATGCATTTTGTATTGGTTAAAGTAAAATTCAGGATTCCTGGTTCTGCTCCCAGCTTGGTTGTGGCCTTATTGTACAACTCAAGGCTGAAGCAGGAACCTGCTGAAGTCATGAATAGCAACACGTCCTTAATTTTTATGCTTTTTCCCATGTTGTATTAAATAGTAATGCTTAACCAAGCAGTATGATAGCCTCTTCTTCTGTGTATGTGGTTCTTGTGCTGAAAGAAGAAATACAGCTTTATCCCTCAAATTAACTCAGGGACAGTGTACACGTAAATCGTTGGGAGGTCGTTGGTTTTGTGGCTACCTTTGGTCTGCATGGTCTTTTTGCAAGCCAGGCATGTGCATCCATCACTGACTGGAGCAAAGGTGAGGGTAGATGTAGTGGAAATGGGCTTAAAGGTTGATACTTTTCTACTGGCTGTTGAAAAATACTGCAGCACTGACTTTAGAAACTGAGATCCCAAGAGCTTCCTCTGTCCTTCAGTCTCTTGGGGCTGCTCTTCCGTATATGATTTTCAGGATAAGAATCTGGTAATTAAATCATTAGATAGAGCTCGAGAATAGGATGGCTCTTGTGCTGAGTCTTTACTGTATTCAGGGGGAAACACTGCCAAGGACTGAAGAAAACGTGTGGCCCTAGTGTGGACACAGTGTAGATGGTAAGTGAAACTGCTCTCGTTGGGGAGGTGGGTAGATCCTGTCCCCTTCTTGCCGGCAGCTGCTCCGAATCAATTTACTGAGACTTTACCCGGTGCCCATGGGGTGGCAGAATTGTTCAACTTCATTGTGCTCCTCCAACAGCTGAGTTCAGGTCTCCTCTGAAAAAAATGCGGGAACAGGCTATGGTGATATTTGTGAATCTTTTAATCGTAGTCTAGCCTTGGTGGAGACTTAGGTGACAGCTGTGCTTTGTCACATGTGCCCTGAGTGCAGGGGCTGGCAGTCCAGCGCCTGACTTTGCAGACCTCAAAGATCCTAGTGGTTAGAAAAAGGAAAGGTGGTGGGAAACAAGACCCCATCTTGCTGCCAGCTCGAACTGCGTTTCATCGACACAGGATGAATGTGCTGTTACACATTTATGATGTTACTTACTCATCCACTTGCTGAACGGATTATTTTCATTCATTCAAAAAAATTCCAGGATTTTCATTTGAGACTGCATAGCTGGGTTTTTTTCTTGGAGGAACAGGTCTGTATCATGGTTTTATAACCAGCTGCATGTCATGCTGCTCTCTGGTCTAAGAGCAGCAGTCTTTCCTTATGGTTTCTGTCATTCCAAAATGCTTTGCTTCCTGTTTTCTCCCTGAAACAGCTTCTACCCTAACATAGACAGAGGGGTACGTGTTCTAGGTTCAGCTTTTCTTTCAAAGGTTCTGTTGCTATCTGCATTTTCTTAATGTACTTTAAAGTCCTCCTTTTCTCACTTTCCAAAAAATATGCAGATAAGGTAACATCCACACTACTTCCAGCAGACAGTCAGGAGTCCGTTTTGCTCCCCAGTGGGTAAAGATTCGTAGCAGAAGAGAAAGTAAGAGCACAGACTCAGATCTAACAGCCCAGTTGGGCTTGGTGCAGCTAGTGCAGACAAAAGCTTCATGTCTCATTCTCTGCGTTATCTGTGTCTGCTGAAATCTTCCTTCCTGAATGCCGATCAGCCATGGGCTCTGGTGGCTTGATTGCTTTTTTCCCTAATGATGCAGCACACCCACAGAACCTTGAGACATCTCACCCAAATCTTAATAAAACTGCTGGCATGCTTACATCAAGTCCGTGGGAGTATGCACTAGCTTAGAGTTAAGCACAGCCTTAAGTTTTGCAGGATGGGGGTCCGCTGAGTTCAGCATAAGCCTTGTGTGCACAGTGCCTGCCACCTTATCACAGAGCCGTGTTATGCTTTTTTAGCTCAGAGCAACGTCAGAGAAGATGATACTGAGTGTGGGGGAGACGCAGAGCAGAGCTGAGCTCTTTTCAAGCAGACTGCTCTGGGAGAATGGGGTATCTGCAACTTTTCCGACACTGATTTTTGCTGCAGTCCGATTGACTTTCATCACTGACCATTGGTTGGCTCTCCAGTGCCAAGTCAAAGGAGATGTTGTACACAGCCAGTCATGGTAAGTGTTGGCTGTTTCTCAGATGCAGTTGGCAAATGCAGCAAGATAATCACTGGTTTTAATTACAAACACAAGTAAGTTTGTTTAGCCAGTCATTCTGTAATCTCTGCCGTTATTGGCTTTCCAATCGCAGTCTGAATGTGGTCAGAAACGGGGCTGGATGAGTGTTTTTGGGCACCTTCTGCAGGGAGATGAAGGTTGAACTGCTGTGGGAGGGGCTGGGAGTTAGTTGTCTCCAGCCTCTGATCAAGCCTGTAGAGCGTTATGGAAAGAACTGCTCGTTTGGCACCACTAAACCCAGTTTTAAGAGCTGGCAAGAGCAGCTATGGGAGGTAGAAGTTTTCAGGGTTGGGCTTGTATACATTTGCAGAGGCTTTTAATGGCATACGCTGCTCTGCCGCCTCTGTATGCTGCATGGCCGCAGCTGAGTGGGGAGACCCTGTGCTGAGAGCACTGCCTGGAGCATCCAGTGTCCTGCTGAACAGAGAAGTTGTAGAGGAAGAAGAGGAGACTGGGGGTCTTCCTCTCTTTGCTGATGTTATCCTGTGTGCCTTGCCAAGTCACTTAATGTTCCTGAGCCCCTTTCTCCCATCGCAGCCTGGCAGATGACTGTTAGCTCATCTTCTGAAACACTCAGAGTAAAATGTTAGCTCTGCTTGGTTTTATTCCGCTTTAAAACCTTTCAGCTCTGAGTTGTATGGCTTTTGAGCTCTGAGGAACCTACTGCTGTTTGTAATGGGTGAAAGGCACCGTGTCCCCCTTGCTTTCCACCTCACTTACCTTTGTGTTTTGCATGACTACCTGGTTGGGAATAAATGTGCTCCACCACACTGGTTTGATTACCAGCTCTGCAGTTTCTTTAGTTACTGTTTTTTTGTTGTAGTTTAACAAAGTAAAGTAATTTTCTGTTTTGAAGGTAGTGGAATTACACTGGGCATTGGTTTGACTTGGTTTTGCGTTCGCTGCAGGAATTAGGTGGAGCCCTCAGGTTGGTGAAAACTCTCTGTGCAGCTTGGTGGTCAACAAGAGGAGTAATTGCTGCAGACAAACTCTTTACAGGGCATCATTAGGTTTAGATTGGATATTAGGACAAATTTCTTACCCAAAAGGGTTGTCAAGCATTGGAACAGGCTGCCCAGAGAAGTGGTGGAGTCACCATCCCTGGGGGTATTTAAAAGACATGTAGATGTGATCCTTAGGGATGTGGTTTAACGATGGACTTGGCAGTGCTGAGTTAACAGTTGGACTCCATGTTCTTAAAGGTCTTTCCAACCTAAACGATTCTATGATTCTATGGTCATCCTGGCTGGCACATGCCAGAGGACTCGTAATAAGGGGACTGTTTGGTTAAAATCACTATAATAAACCAGATTCCTTGCTGGTGCTACAGCTGGCCTCTTCAGTATGGAAACTCAAAGGACAAATGGAACTCCAGCCCACTGCTCAGGCTTTTCTCCATGCAGGCACGTTTGCTTTGCACAGCTTTCCTTCTGCGCTGTGCTGAGTGCCACCAGAGCTGGGGATGTTTATATGTTATACTTTGTTGTATGTTCTGTTTTAATGCACCAAAAATCATTTATTAACACCTTGTTTGTTAAGTTTTTTAGGGATTTATGAGCATGTTTTCCTGGAGGCAGCACTGAGTAAATGGCTTGTGCCCGTGTTTGTGGTACTGGGAAGGTGCACGGGGCTGGGGGTATGCTGGGGCAGCTGTCTTGAGGATTTATTTGTGGGGACAGCAGCTCATTACACACTTGACAAGTCCTGCTCGCTGCAGTATTTATTGTCTCCCAGTTACTTGGTGGGAGATCTTGGGGCAGAAGTTGCTGACTTTATTAACTGTTCAAAACAGGACGCTGAATCACATCCTGGCAAGGCTGCGGCATCCTGCCTTAGCGTGCTCCATACAATGGGGAGACAAATTCACAGGCTCGTGACCCTCGGTAACTTTCTGGCTCGTAGGTGTGGCTGTGGAAGCTGATGTAGATATAATTAGGCCTTTACATTTTGTGGTGGGTTGTATGGGGATGTTCAAAGACCGTGGAACCGAGGAAGCATGCACTTATTTGACACTTATTTAAGATCTGGCCTTTCCAGGAAACTGTTGCTGACTTGAAGTTGAGCAATGCGAGGAGTTTACTTGGATGTAGGTAGAATAACAGCAGGAGGCCTGCCAGTTTGAAGATATGGTGATCAGACTCTTTTCGGAATTGTATATATAAATCTCTCTCTTTTTTTTTTTTTTTTTCCTTCCCATGAAACCTCAGCAGTTTGGCAAAAAACAGAACTGGCCCTGTTATCAAAGGTACTAGGTTTGGACTGAATGTGGTTTTTTTCTTTCTGTAGAAGACCAGTGTGGTTACTGTTTATTTAGGTATTAGAGCTGGGTCAGAAAAATATTTTGGTTCTAAATGCCTCATGATTTTTAAATACCTTAATCTTTGATAATCGGTTGCCAAGATCTGTGAGTCAGGGATTTCTCATATAAATCAGAGCTGTGGTCTGCTTGACAAGTGCTCTTGAGATGTTTTTGGAGGACATGAAATGGACAGAACACCTTCATAGGCATGGCTTTACTTTTAATGAAGAGAGTGTTGAGTTTTTTATTTCCCAAACATTTACAAATCCCTCTGCAGCATTTGAATCCCTGGTGCAGAATCACTTCACTGCTACACAAAAAAATCAGAAAGCAAAATAAGCCAAAAATAAGCCCAGTCTCAAAGGGATTAGGATGCAGACTGCATCTGTTAGTTGTTTTAGGTCCTAGATCCTTCTCGGATCAGAAGGACTCTTCTCTGCAGGGCTTGCCTTCCCTCTCTGGAAGTTTTAGAGCTGCAGTCCAGGCAGAAGCCAAAGGTGTTGAGCTTGTGCATCATGGACAGATGTGCATCAGCTCTCTGTAACGTAAGGTATGAATGTCCGTGACCAGAGTGTGAACTGGCAGTAGTTAATGGCTTTGCCAGAGCTGCTTGTGTGCATAGACATCTTCCCCTTGCAGCCAGTACAAAGGTTTATCTTTTGCCACTAGAGAGGTAGGTTTCTCTGTGTCTTTCCCGGGACAGGAGCAGGAACACAAATCCACCTGTGGAGCAGCTGGTGTGCTGTGTGTTCGTACCCACCTCAGCTGGTCCTTGCCGTTGGTATGTCAAAGCATTGCCCGTTGTGCCAAACTCTCCCCCGAGACCCAGTACTGGCGTAACATTTGCGGTAGGACCCGGAGTCTGTGCCTGACGCTGATCTCACTAGCACAGAGATCCTGTGCAAAGGGATTTGTCACGCTGGCAAACCTGTCAAAATCACACCAGCTCACCTCTGTTTCTTGAAGAAATCCTTGCTGCAAGAATCGC
>JAVJGI010000001.1:95038525-95082272 GCA_035590275.1 Ibycter americanus
AATGGCTTTGCCAGAGCTGCTTGTGTGCATAGACATCTTCCCCTTGCAGCCAGTACAAAGGTTTATCTTTTGCCACTGGAGAGGTGGGTTTCTCTGTGTCTTTCCCAGGACAGGAGCAGGAACACAAACCCACCTGTGGAGCAGCTGGTGTGCTGTGTGTTCGTACCCACCTCAGCTGGTCCTTGCTGTTGGTATGTCAAAGCATTGCCCGTTGTGCCATACTCTCCCCCGAGACCCAGTACTGACGTAACATTTGCAGTAGGACCCGGAGTCTGTGCCTGACGCTGATCTCACTAGCACAGAGATCCTGTGCAAAGGGACTTGTCACGCTGGCAAACCTGTCAAAATCACACCAGCTCACCTCTGTTTCTTGAAGAAATCCTTGCTGCAAGAATCGCTGCTGAAGGCAGCTGCTGGGGGATCTGTGGTGGTGTGCTGCTGACCACTGGGCAGAAAACCTCTGGGGTTTAGCACCAGGGGCCAAGGCATTCAGAAGTGCAGGGAATGGGACAAAATGTCCCTTTCAGATTTTCCAGAAAGCTGCCAGGTTGCTTGTTTGCCCTGTCTGTCATCCAAACAGTCATGTTCAACACTCGCATCCCTGCAGAGACCACTGCCTGTGGGGCTGCTCGCAGCGTGCCTGTGTGTGGGCATCTCCCTCCCAGCCCTGCAGAACTTTTTGTACTACAGATGTCTGCTGCTTTCTGCAACACTGATTCTGCTTGTAAAAGATAGGTTTGGAGTGGAGAGGAAAAAGAAGGATGATTCTGATATTTTTACTAACATTTTTCTGTCTTGAGCTGGCTTTGCCCCTGGTTGGCAGTGTCCTAATTTCTGGGGTGCTGGCTGCATACCCCTGGAGGAGCTAGGAAGGCAGGCTGCGGTCTAGCTAAATACTAGGGAGGTGTCAGGATTGAGCTAGAACTTTTCTCGCTCTGCTTTTACACCGCGTGATCCATCTAGATTTATTTTACTTTTACGCCTTACCAATTTGTCAAGTACTCCCTGGTCTCTACTGCCTTTTTTGGAGTCATTCTGAAACCCAGCAGCTAAGCTATTTTTTGGGTTGCTGTGTGCCACCGCTGCCTGTAGTGTTCTCAGTTGTGCTTCCTATACTGTTGTCTGTGCCCTGGCTGACCTTCACGCACACTGCTTGGAAGCTGCTTGCTTAATCCTTGAAACTATTATTCACCTTACTTTTCTTTTCCAGTGGCGCCATTGGAGAGTTTCCACTTGTTTCTCTGGCCTGTCTCCGAGAGACACCACTGAGTGGGTGAAGTGGGGTGACTTAATAAAATAGTTTAAAGGATTAAAACAATGAGTTGATGGGAGGAATGCAGGAGGATCGGCCTGATGTGCTGACAGCTTGGCTGGGGAGGACGACAGGAGCAGGATCGGCTCCTGCCCGGGAGCGCAGGCGGGAGGCTCTTGATGTGCCCTCCACGGCAGGAGCCTGGGGGCTGGCATCATCAGACTTCTCCTTTAGCCTGGAACACGGGTCCAGGATACCTCCCTGGCACTCCCAGGCTTGTGGTCTGTCCTCCTCCCTACCTGTGGTCATGGAACAGCTATGGCAATAACGTGGCAACAACAACATCCAAAGAAGTGACTTGTAGGAAAACACAGGGTGTCTTTTAAGTCTTTCGATGTGGGGGAAGAAGGGAGCCAGTGTTTTGGGAATAGCCAGCTTCCCACAGACCACCAGGATGCTGCGTGGCAGAGGATGCACTGGGCTGGAAACCCATGTTGTTGCTAATGCTGGGACCTCTGTATAAGCCTCTCATCCTTCCCTGTGCCAGCTGCGCCTTCCCTAGCCTTGCTCTTTGAGTCTGTGAGTCTAGGCACACATGAGCCACTCTGTGTAGCTGCATGGAGAAGCATTGCTCAGCCCTTACCGCAGGTTGGGCGGTCATGGGGCTGCTGCAGAGGGCTGGGATCCATCCCCGGGTGCACACTGGGGACATGGGTGCTGGGAGTCTCTGTAGGGTTAATACTCCTCTTCTAAGAATGAGGGAAAGGTTTCTTTATAGCAGTTGAATGGGCAGTCGTGCAGGCTGAGGTTTGGGGAGGATCTGGCCCTGGCCTCCCGAGACAGTGGCTATCACAAAAATGACATCATGTTTCAGTGGCAATCTCAGAAATGTGTGTTGCGATTCAAACTGTTCCAAGCACATCGCATAGCTGGATGATGCTGTGATCAGCCTCATGCCTTTTTGAACTCTGTATTTAATGGGATGAGCAAAAAGGATTTCTTTTTCCTTGTGAAACCATTTCTTATTTTATTTGGCTTTTCACCATCCAAGTACTAGGGATTCCTAGAATTTTCTCTTTCCTGGTTGTTTGGGAGCTGTTCTGCTAAATTGTTTTGCACAAGTCTGCTGGAATGGGGAATGATCCTGTTAAGTTTTTTGCTTCCCTCTTCCTGCCCTTTCTCTTGGACCGTTTATCCGAGCTGCTCCTGTGTTGCCTGCAGGCACAGCCCGGGTCGTGCTCTACCCTCGGAGCTGTGTGCCACCCCAGCGTGGGGTACACACGGCTGACCGCATTTGGCTCTCTGCGGAGCTGGGGTGATGGCTGCTAGAGCCTGATGAGTCGCTCACCCGGTGCGCAGGAGTGGCTGGAGGCACATCATCAGCAGTCTATTTATGTTAGGAAATTAGCTTTTGTGGGCTTCATGATTGATTTCATTTTTTTCTTTTTCCTCTTTGTGCTCGAGGAGCATTTGTATCTGGTGCTGTGAATGGCCCGCAGTGTCTCAAACCCTTCTTAGCATTCTTGAGCTGTGGATGTGGCCCACGCCTTTCAGCTGAACAATACATCCTCAGACTCCCCTTTTGTTGTTGCACTGCTAAAAACATGAGAGCGAAGCCTGCCGGGTCTTCCTGCCTGCCCGACCGTCTCACTCCCCTTTGAAATAGCTGGGGAGATGTTTGCCCCTGCAGAGAGGCATTGCAAGACACCCCCGCTGCCCCCCCCCCCAACGAGAACTGCTGCCTGGTCTCCTTGCAGGCAACTTCTTGCCATTGCATGATGGTGCCTTGGCTGCATTTGAGGAAGGGGGGGATGTTCTCTATGTGTCTGAAGGAACAACAGATGTTGGCAGCTTATATTTTGAATTTCTTCTTGGGGTGACTTATCTTTAGCTCAGGAAATCTGAGAATGGTGACTTTATAGCCCATCAAAGCCACAGTGTAACATAGCTATGGGTATGGAAGGAGCTTTCCTGCCTTGCATTTTTGGTAATAAAATAGTATTTCAGAAGACAGATGTTTCTAAAAGTTGCCCTGAAGGTAGCTGCAGAGATTTCGGCAGAGGTAGAACACCTCAAACCAAGTGATGATGGCAGCTCTCGCCGACTTTAGCAGGTGTGTTGGGCACCTGCAGTTCTGATCGCAGGTCAGTTTATCAGCATGTCACAAAGCCTACGCATGTATGCAGTAGCACGTTGTTTTAAAACAGCATTGCACGTGTTGGAACTGGGTCTTTCCTGGTCCTGCTGCATGGGGAGCGTTCTGCTCATCCCTCGGCATGGCAGCCCGCTCCATGTCGCGTTAAGCAGGGCTGTTGTGGCGATACTCTCAGCTGTATTTGTAAAGGCAATTCCTTTGTTTCATTTAATCTTTTTGTGGCACTGGACTCTGCGTGACTGGTGTGTGACACAGAGAAAAGGGCCTTTGGAAACACACAAAGTGTTTTTAAAAAAAGCATGAGAAATGACTCGCTGCTGCTGTTACAACTCCCATTTCTGTTTCTCAGGTTGTACAGTAGCATGCGAGCAAGTAGCTTTGAAGTTCATTTTTTCCCTGGTGCTGTTTTGTGTTGCTCAGACCCCTTCTGAAGGCCCCTTTCTTGGTCAGGAAGTGTTATCTGATGTGCCTCCTATCAAGCCAAAGCAAGCAGTCAGTGTGCTTTAATTGTCAGCTTGGCTTGGGAAGCAGGGGCTGTGCAGCTGTTGCCTTGTCTTCCTGCTATTTCTCTCCCCGCATCTTCGTTTCTATTTGATGTGCTCGTTTCCAGTTTACATTGCTATTTCGGTATGACTGCGTGACAGCACTCTGGCTGGCTGCAGCAGTGCACTGTCTTAAAAACCACAGTCTGACACGTTGAGGGCCTGGCTGGGACGCGGGAGCATCCCAGGGGACTGGGTCGGTCCCTGAGCTGCTGCACCGCGGCAGAGGGGTGCACCAGGGAGGACCCCTCCAGGGCTGTGCTTTGTGTTCTTGCTTAATTGCCTTAAGGTGGCTGGGCTTTTTCCTGAGTGAGCAGAAAACAGGGGAAGGAAAGAGGAAAAAAAAAAAAATGACTTCTCCTTATCAAAGGGGCTGTGGAAAAGGGAAGGGTGTTTAATTTTGTGGAGCTCGGGAGGCCTGTTTTTCCCTTACCTTCTCAGCTGGGAAACATTTTGAGCAGAAGATGCCATAAAACCCAAGGAACTGGGAGGTACTACCATGTTCACGCCTTTGTAAAATTGCAACCAATTTTGAGAGAAGCGATTATTGCCCTTTTTTAGCCTAAAATGTGTGCTCCCCTGGGCACGGGGAGAAGTCTGCCTGCAGTGGGTAGTAGGAAGGGAGTGCTCTGGCTCAGCCCAGATGGATAGATGACGTTCTCTTCCCCTGCACCACATGTATGTTTTGTTCCATTAATGAGGGGGAAATTAAGAAAATTTGGCAGAGATTTAGTGCCCAGAGAGCATGATGGTGGCCCTGTGCCTGGGCAAGGCTTCATTGCAGAGCTTTTCTGGAACATGGAGCTCTGCACCCAGCTGCACAAACATGCGACAGGTCAACGATGTGACAGTTGCTCAAGATGAAAGGTTAAATAGAAACAGAGAAAGTTTCAGGTGGGAGCAGATATCTTGAAAGGACATCTGGAATATTATCTCTTTGGGAGAGGAGGGTATAGCTTCAGTATAACAGCCAGGCAGAGGTGAGCACCAAATGTTAGCTGAAGCAAGCTTTGAGACCCATCAGGAGCTGTAGACAAGCAGATCTGAACAACACTTGCACTAAATGGGCTTCTTGGTTGTGATCAGTGGCAAACACAAAGATAACAAGTTCATTACGGCTCCAGAAATACCAAGGGTCATTGGAGGTGTGGTGATAAGCCAGGCTCCTTGGGCATCCCATGCACCAAGTGATCCTGTGGCAGTTCTGGAAGCAGCAGGGATACTCAGCCAGACACAAACTGATGTTTCTGTGTTCTGCCTCTTTTAGCTAGATACTATTTTTTAATTCTTAAACTAGCAAGAGGCTGCTGAATCAACCTCAGGCTTGGCTGTGTCTTCCCAGGGAAAGTGGTTTTCCCCCTACTAACTTCTGTGTATGGATATTTATTTTGAGATGAGTTATGCAGCTATAAGATATATTAATAGAGTGTTTTCTTTTATCCTGCAAGATGATTACATCTTATGTGAGATTTCCCATTAAAACAGGAAACTTGAATACCCGAGGCGTACAAGGTTTCTTCCTGGGACACACCACAGCTTAAGCCGCGATGACAAAGCAAGCTGCTTAGGGAAAATTGTTCTGCGACTGGCAGCTGGCTTCCAGCTCACTCTGTCCAGTAACAGGAGCAGCTCCGTCTCTTGTTCCAAAACCCAGTATTTTTAACAGATTGCTTATTGGCATTTGTGGACCCGGGGGGTGGCATTTTGTAACGATTAAAAGGCGCTGCCTATTGTGTTCTTAAGCAACTTGAAATGTAATTGATGTGTGTTGCAGCCGCGCTCCTCTGGAGCTTTCCCAAAGGGGAAGAAATATTTCCTTTTCAAGTTGAGCAGCATGGAGCCAACGGATGGAGCAAGGGACAGTGAAGCAAGAGACGCTGGAGCCTGCTCTCAGCAGTGCTGGGGCCACTAAACACCCTCTCCTTGCCACCCCTGGGTGCCATCCCTCTGGGTGCAGAAGTGCCCCTGCTTTACAGACAGCAAAGCACTATAGCTGGCTGTACCCTCCTGCTGACACCCTTGGCATTTCCCAGATGCTTGTAAGCATAGGGTTTTTACCTCCGTTAGGGAGTTAATGCCATTACTTCGATAAGCTGAGGTTATGAAGTGGAAGGAGGACTGGTCTGCAGCTGTACTGGAGCAGGGCTGTGACAAAACTCGTGGGCTCTGTCTGCATTTGACAGCCTGACGTGACTCCTGTAAAGTAGCAGTGCTGGCCAGGATTCCTGGAAGGGCATCCAGGGCATGGGTGGTATCTGTGGTGCATGCCAGTCGAGCTGGGTGAAAACTGAACAGAAAGCTGCTTCTCCCCCTGGTTAGGCTGGTGGTACTGGTGAAACGCGAGCGTGTCGTTATGGTTTATGCCTAGAGAAAGAATTAGTTGAGTGTCTGTAAGAAACAAGTCTTCAGTGAATTTGATTATAGCAGGCCGCTAACAAATAAATACCAAGCCACCTGAAAGACTTTCTTGTTTAGTAGGAGCTCAGTAACTCATGAGTCACTCCGAAATTCAAGCTGTACAGTAAGTGAAGAAGCATTTTGATTTGACAGCTAATGCCTTTGTCATATTTATATTACAGTGTGACATGCAGTGTTTTAATTGTAAAGGCATTAGTCAATACGATGCTTTTTTTTATCTAGTCCTATCCCAGGGAATATGGACTTTCTACAGCGACAGGCTGCTTCATTTGTGGTTGCTGATAGGCGTTGTGTTGCCTTCAGAGCATGCGGGAGGAAGCAAACAAACAAACAAGTCTGGAGGAGGGAAATGATTAGACGAGCCTCAGCTGGTTTTTTCCCCTCTTGAATGGCCCCCTTTCATCAGGATATGTTAGGACAAGTGATTTTTCAAGCCAGGATATCAGTGGAAGACACAGTGTTCTGTATAAGTCATCCAGTTCCTGGGTAGCATCAACAGACGCGATTTCTCTGCTCCGCACAGAATATACGGTCAACCTTTTCTTTTCCTTCTTTTCTTTTTTTTTATGGGTTTAGAAGCAAAAGGATGTGAGTTTTACAGCTAGTTATGAATCTTCTCAAATTTACTGACTTCTGTCTGACTCTTGGGCCAGCACAATGCTTCTGCTGTTCAAAGAAAACCAGTCCAAATTAGTATGTATAAGCCACTCGTTTTTATGCTGCTAACAAATGCTGCTTACTAGGGCATTTATCACTGCTGCTGAGGGTCAAAAGTTGGGGATGTTCTTTAATGACAGGATTTTTCTGTGCTTTAGCAGATTTTTTTTTAACATTCTGGGGTTTTGTTTAGTGGAACTGCAGGATTTAAAAGGGATTTTTAAGAATGGGTTGGAATATCATGCCTTGCCTTTTTCTCACTTGTGTTTTGTTAGCTGTCTTTTAGAGCAGTTGTATGAAGTGACTGAGAGCAAAGAGTGTTCCTGGAGCGGAGATAAGGGATGGTGTTGGGTAACGTTGCTGTTTCAGTATGGTGTAAAATTTGAGCTTTTGCAAAGAGCTTGGATATGTTACCTCTGTGTGGCAGCGTTCTGGTTGTATGGAAATGGGAGCCGACGTGGAGATTGGGGAGCGCGAGTAGTGCTGGGGAGGTTCGAGCAGTTTGACCCACAGCAGGCTGTGCTGTGTAAGGTTAGTGTGCAGTTTAGGAGACAAACATTTAAATTAAAAAAGAAATCTTGCTTTCAACAGGTTCTTTGGCTTTGCTTTCCAGTTCATTTCCATGCAGATGAATAGATGGTGACAAAAATTTTGCTATGTGGGTTGTCCTTTTCCTGCAATCACTTTCTGCTCCAGCAGTGGAGTTTTCTCATTTGCTTGCAACTTGGAATGTTCTGCTTTACTGTAAAAGATTCCCTGGCTGCAAGAGAGGAGAACATCAGGTGAGATGAACTGTCAGAGCAGGAGTTACTGATGCCTTTGGGAAGGAGCTCTGCCTCTTCCAAGGTTTTTCCTGCTTAGAAATCCCAGTCAGTACTTTATTAGGGATAAAAGAATATCCTTTGGGATATTTTTTCACTTTCCCAAAGAAATATTTTGCAAAATTCTTGGGACAGGAGTACTGTGAATTACCTCCTCGTGCGTTATCTAACCATTCCCTTCCTCTTGCTGAAAAAACAGACGAGTGTGTGTGAAGCTGGTATCTAGTTGATTATCCTATACATTGTGTTGGTGTCACTGCTTTTGTGCAACTTCTGGCCTTTTTTAATGCTTTCCTGTGAGATCTGGTGTGCGAAGGAAACAAGACTCTTCCTGGCTTACTTATGGAATAAACCAAATTCCTGTTTGCAGAAGTTCTTGCTGTTAGTGTGTGTGCCGGGCAGAGCAAAACTGGTGTTTCGGATCACAAGCAAACTGCGTGGCTCCTGTTCAGACACAACTTGCTAGTGAAGTGAGTGGTGAGTGCTAGAATACTGTTGGGAGTGTAAATGGAGAAAAGCTTGTTCTAATTTGAGTGGAGTTGGCCTGCTGGTGCTTTATTGATCTGATATATGACTTGTGGAGCCTGGAACTTGGGCAAAAAATTTTAGTTCGGTTTTTAAAAGCAACTGAAATTTCAAACCTGATCCAGATTTTTCTGGGAATTTTGCACCTTGAAGATTCAGTTGAAAAATGAGGAAGTTTTGCCTGGGAACCTTGGCTGGGTTCACAGAGAAAGGAAGAGCTGAACTTGCAGCAAAAGCTGAAAAGAAGTGAAATTGGTGTCTGTCTTCACAAAAACACTTAAGGTAGAATGGAGCATTAGTTAGTGCTCACTTCTGCCCAAATGCAAAGACTCCAGATAAAGTACAGAATAGGTGAGTGCTGAGAGTAGTAACTCCTGTGGGATCATTTTCTGTAGCATAAGTAACTCCCATGTAGCACAATCTCATAATGGAGCATTTATATTTAGTAGATAGCAGACAGTAATTAATGATGATCTATGTTTGGAAGTGTAGGCCAGCAGAAAATTGGGCTTTGTAACAAGGAATGTCTCTTGTGATGTTTTGAGCGGTGTAGGAAATGCAGTGTAAGCAGTTACTGTGGCGACTAAAAGGTAGCTTAGTAGATGTTGATTTTCAGCCTTGTGGGAAATGCTAACTTTACCACTTAACGTCCAAGTCTATTTCTAAAATGCTCGCGAGTACATTGTGGTACTATGTAATTAGGCTTGTGCTGGTGCTTACTGTAACTACTGATTTTGTTCAGCCTTCTCTTTAGTTATGTTCTGGGGACTGTGTGTCATTCAACTCTGTGGAAATATTATGTATTTGCACATACACATACTGTGACCTGCTTTCTTATCAGTAGTATTTTCCAGGGCAGCTGTATCTAGCCAGAGCAAAGCAAAGTCTTTGCTATTGTCGGTTGTTTTTTCCCCTGAGGTTTCAGTGCAGTTTCCTTTCTCTTGTGATGTGCAGGTTTCATCTGCCCTCCCTTCCTCTTTAAATCTACAGACAATTATTGTAGCATGTTCTTGGTTTTGCATTCCAAAGAAATCTCAAGAACTGAAATTAGTGGGAACTGATTGACTCGGAACCTGATCTTCAGTCATTTTACAGGTCTAAGCCTGTAAAAAGCCTTACCCTCCACTGTTTGTAAGTTGCAGAATTTGATAATCAAGTGATAAAGTCATTTCCAGCCCGTGACAGCTCAGGCAAGTATCTCATGCAGTGGCCAAGTATTAAAATGTCGGTGGAAAATGACACATGAATAATCCGTGAATAATCCTGGAGCCATGCCGTGCAAATGGCAGGATTAAACTTTGGGAACAACTTCTCATGGCAAAATCCTGCTGTGTTTTAGTGAGGGGAAGCCCTTCCTCCTTAGGCATACAGACCTGAGCACACGTTTTGCTGATATTTCCTTTCAGTTGATTTCCTCTTGTCATTTGTTTTCCAGCCTAAGCGAGAGCTTTTTCATGGTGAAAGGCGCAGCCCTTTTCTTACAACAAGGAAACAGCTCCCAGGGCCAGCGAAGTCTACAGCATCCTCACAAACATGCAGGTAGTGGATTAAGTCATTTATTGAAACTCGTTTTCCTGCTTGCTTCGCTGCTTATCCCGTCCTCGTCCTCGTGGACAGGCTAATAGCACGCACGGGTGGGCGGGTGACTCCTCTAATTGTCATAGTGGGCCTTGTACAACCTGCTGAGTAAAATCAGGTTTTCAGCCCACTTGATTCAAATGAGAACATATGATTATTGAGACTTTGTTTAAACTTTTGTCATTGTCTCAGAACTGTAACTGGAGTAGAAGCTTATTCTCTGCAGGCATGATGGCGTTCAGTGTGTCATTCTCTAGGCAGAGTAGCCTGCTGAGCCGGAAGGTCTGGGCTGAATATGTACCCCTGTTATCCACAGCCGCAGAAGAAGAAATGTCACTTGTGCTTCAGTGATTTGATCTTTGTCTTTCCCTTTGGCCTGTGGGGAGGAAAATTCGATAGGCTGAGTCACAGGGCTCTAGCACCTCTTCTGTAGTTATCGAGGTCCTGCTTCAGCACATTTCTCTGAGTGCTCTCTCAGTCTCCGATAATCATAGAATCACAGAATGGTTTGGGTTGGAGGGGACCTTAAAGATCATCTAGTTCCAACCCCTCTGCTGTGGGCAGGGACACCTTTCACTGGACCAGGTAATAATAATCTGAAGCTTGGGACTTTTGGTGCAGCTGACAGCATTTGTTCTTTTGAAACTACCTGTTGCTGGTTTTGTTTGTGGTTGCCGAGGAGTGAGGAACATTTTAACAGGATTTGGGTCTCTGGATAGATGTACATTTCTTAGCTCCTTATATCCCCTTTCCTGGTTTCAGGAAAATCCCCTTGTCAGTTAACTCATCACAATCTGGCCTGTAAGAGTTTATTATGGTCTAAGAACAGATTGTCTTTTCTTATCCCAGTCCCCTCCAGTGTGCCAAACTGGTGGGAAGAAATGGCAGGAAGTTGTATGGTGAACATACCTAAGGACTGATAAGGAGATAGGGGGTTCAGAAATGTGGATTCTACTTACCCAGTGTTTTCATGCCTTCTGTCTTTGATGGTTTTGGAATAAGTGATAACTGGGAAAGAAGAAGTAAGATCATTGGGGCATTTTGAGAGCAGGAGCATGTGGGAAAGGCACAGTGTGGTACTGTGTGTCTGCTGCTTAGTAAACACTCCAAGCACAAAGAGGGTGTTTGAATGCCAAGCTTGGCTTTGGTTTTTTTTAATTGTCAGCAATTTCATATATCCAGCAAACATCCTACGGAAGGAATTTTATCTTGTATGGAAAGTTATGAGTCCATTACCGAGTTATTAGATGTGAACTTGTTTTGTTTTCTTACAGATTCCTTGTTCCTTTCACTTGCTTTCACCAAGCAGTAATGTACGCACTGCTCTAGAGCATAGGGGGCTTGTTGCATGAGCAGCACTTTGAGATAGAAGGGATCCATCATCCAAACTGGGCTGTTGTGCAGCCTCTCCTCCTCAGAAGTTTCTGATGTTCAGATATACCCTCCATAAGGCCAGTGGGGCAGGTTCCATGCTGCTATGTGTTTCACAAGTCACAGTTTTTCTTTTCTCCTTTGTTACTTTTTTAATCAGAGTTGTTCCTCCTGCCTCTTCCTCCCCTGTCCTCAGTGCCCTTATCCTTCTGTCTTCTCCAAAATTCTGCAACAGAAGGGTATCATCATTTGTGCCAGTCACAGGTGGTCTCAATATGTCTGGTAGCTTCCAAATACTGTGAGGTCGAGTTCTCACACAGCCAGATAACGCTCATCCAAGAAGCTCACCTCTGTCAGTATTCACTGGGGCAGCAAGGTTAATTGGCCTCCCTTAAATGTTATTTTTTGACTTGGAAACATCCAGTTTCATTAAAGGGCAAGACTCTGCTGATTCTTACTGCAGCAAGTGAGAGACCCTTTCTGATTATTTCTCTGCTTTCTCTGCAGGTGATTTGCCCCAGCACCTCCAGGTGATGATCAACCTCCTTCGCTGTGAGGATAGGATCAAACTGGTAAGAAAAGATGCATTTTCCTGCTCTCCTTTCTGTTGGAGGCATTTGAAACAGACCTGTAGAGGTTCTTGAAAAGCACTGGCAAATCCTAGGTTTCAGAGTCAGCTTAACTCTGTGCTGGTTGCCAGCCCTACCACATTTTCCTGTCCACTCTTTTTGTCCTGGTTCTTACATCCAGGTAATGACTTGGGTCAGGAAACTGATCTGTCTGAAGTGTGTTTGTTTTGTTAAATTTAATTTTCCAGTCAGTTGACACACGGCACTACAGGAGAAGGCAAGAGTTTGCTGATGCTAGTGGACACTCTTAAGTCAGTCTTGAAATTGCATACAAAGGGGGCTGGGCTTTCTTTTAAAGAAATCTGCAAAGGCTGTAAAAGTCACTGCAGAAAAGTGTATATGTCATTTATGCCCTTCAGCATGACTAGCATGTTTCAGTGAAGGCTTGTGAGTGGGAGAATCCTCTGAGCCTGCTTCTGTTTTCAGTTCAGTGCCTGACCAACGTTTTTACCAACTTTCTGGTTGAACCTCTTTAGAACAAATCTTCAGGTTACATTTTGTAGTATTTCTCTGAACTGGGGCAGATAATCTAGGCTAATCTTCTCCCCACCTGATGCCAAGTCAAACTGGCAGCTAGCCTTGCTGGAAAATGGACCATCTCTCCCTGTGTCTTTCATACTGTAGCTAAATAAAGGTTTTGGGCACAATTACACCTTAAAAAAATATTAGGCAGCAATGGAAGTAGTAATTATCCAAAAGCTAGTTTGTAGAGCTTGATGACATTTTTCTAGGCTGTCCGTTTGGAAAGTGTGTGGACAGACAGAGTCCGGTACATGGTGGTTGTATACAGCAGCGGACGACAGGACACAGAAGAGAATATTTTGCTGGGTGTGGATTTCTCCAGCAAGGAGAGGTATGTCTAAGGCGAGGCTGGGCTTGGAAATTAGGCAGGCTGGGCTCTCTGGAAAGCCTGTCAACACCAAACTGTCCCCAAGCAGTTGGTTTACACACATCTGCAAATCCTAGCAAGGGAAAGGACATGTTGAGTTTTCTGACCAGTTTTTGTTCCAGAAAGCTTTCAGTCTCCTTGGACTCTCTGTGCAGTTATGAGCGAAGCGTTCACGTGTAATCATTCTCTAGGGCTGTGGCATTTACTTCCTCTGTGGTAGTCTGCTGTCTGCTCACTACAAAACACTCTTGCAGACACATTTGCAAAACTGGAACTTATTCTGTCCACCAGACTTCAAGTCTGTTGATGATAGGATGCAATGGAGCACTGGTTTTAGGGAGGGTAGCTTACTTGCCGATAATATCAAAAAACAATACTGCAAAAGTACCTCCAAAACCAACAAACAAATGTGTCAGTAATGAGCTGTTTCTTTTGTTTAACTGATAAGAGCACATAATATTTTGGAAGGCAAATGTAGTATTTTATTATTGCAGACCCTCTCGCATGATTTCAGTTCTAGGTGAGTAAACCAAGGCAGAAAAGCTCTTGGCTCAGAGGCACAGGGCTGATTTGGCAGAGCTGGAGTTAGAAGTCAGAGCTTCCAGGCTGTTGTTTCTGTTCTCCAGTGATTTAGCAGGCTGCCATGTTGTGCTGGTGCAGCCAGCATAAGTTTTGTTTTCTTTTTGGAAAACCTTAGAGGTTGTTTCCATTGCTGTAAGTGCAATGCTTCTGCACTGCCGTGAGACCTGTAGGGAAACTCCTAGCTATGCCTTCCTGCTGTGATTGTTGTCACTGGCTTTGCTGCCTGTTGTATCTGCTGTTAAATTACTGCTGTTAGTGTTATGGAGGAAATTCTGATGTAGCATTTCCTTATGGCACACTTGGTGTGCAACAGCGGTGAATGCGATGTCATCTTCAAATCTGAAACAACATTGCAATAATTTGCTTCTGGTGATTATTGATGTGAGATGAAGGATAGAAAAGTTATGACAAATCCATCCTAACTGTAAGGTTAGCTGCCATTTCAATTACTGTCTCCCCTGAAAGCCAAAGGTTTTGTTAATTAAGGGCAAGTCTCATGCATAAAGAAGTCACTTGGCATTAGCAGCTTCATTGAGTGACTCCATGGCTCTGTGTTGGGGCTGAAGTGTCACTGCTGAGCTGTAAGTGTTCTGACTGCTGACAGTTTGACTTGTCAGGCACTTTTGTGGGTTTTAGTCCTTTTACATGTGTTTAATAAAAACCATTTTTTTCTTGCAAAGCTCTAAAGTGCACATTGTCCACATGTGTGTTCAAACTGGCCTGTCAAATCCTTTGATCCGCTGTAGAAAGCGGCTGAAGGCTTAAAAAAGAAAGGAAAAAATGAAACAAAACCAGAAATCTTTGCTAACTGGCTGTTGCTGTATGCATCCCAATTTCCTTTAAAACTTTTAATATCTCAGTAGCTTAATTATT
Source organism: Ibycter americanus (assembly GCA_035590275.1). Taxonomy (NCBI): domain Eukaryota; kingdom Metazoa; phylum Chordata; class Aves; order Falconiformes; family Falconidae; genus Ibycter; species Ibycter americanus. The sequence goes on from JAVJGI010000001.1 coordinate 95,052,818, forward strand.
TACTACTTGAAAGTTACTGGTCCCTATTAGAGTACAGTTTTCTTGCCTCTCTGAAATGGAGGTGTTCTTTTGGGTAAACTCATAAAATCCATTTTTGTCTTTTCTACCAGCCAGAGTGATGAAGTGAAAATCGAACACGCAGTCCTTTGAAAGGCCCCTTGGGTCCCCTTTGGAAAGGGCAGGCAGCTGCTCTGCCACCTACCAAGGCTCGCGTTCTGCCTCGCTTTAGTGAGCTGAATCTGCAGCCAGATCACTGTGACCTGCTTTTATGTCCTGTTAGGGAACTGCCTTGCACTGAGCTTATGAGGGTGAGAGAGCAGGAAAGATTATGGGGCAAATACTGCAGTGCTTTCTGGCAGGCTCTGGAGTGGGAGAGAAGAGTTGGTAATTTTGATTCTTGCTTCTGTGATGTTTCTTCAGCCCTGCGGAGCAATTGGCATGCTAATATCAGAGTAGACCTTTAGACTTCACCTGCTGGTCTCCTGTGCATTTGATGGCCTAAGATATTGCTAGGAATTACTAGAGCAAGACTTGAGGATTTTAAAAATTTAAGAGTATTAATAATTTAGATTATTGGCATGACCGTGTTGTGGCCTATATTTAACAGCCTGTATAACAATCTCTCTTCCAGTAAAAGCTGCACTATAGGAATGGTTCTTCGTCTGTGGAGTGATACTAAAATCCATCTTGATGGTGATGGGTAAGAAACCACATTAAAAGGATAAATGTGAATGTCCTTCCCTGCTTGGGGGGCTGCTCTAGGAGAGATTCTCTGTCACCTTGCAAATTAAGTTCCAATTTCAGATTCATGGCTGTAGTCATCTTATTCAGGCAGTGAGTTTTTGTCTTACTGCTCTCAAACTGCTTGGTGGTACCTGTGGTACCCAGTGAATATTCTCTGAAATCCCACTCGAGGGGTGGAGTTCCCGTTCCTGACAGCCTATGCCAGGAAGAGTGTCTGCTTGCTGTTCTTTTTTGGGAGGATGCTGGAAACCTGGTGGTAGAAATTCTCATCCCTGGTTCTTTTTGACTGTGAGTGCCCCTATAGCTGCCTTGCAGTAGCTGTTTGTGGAGTGCAGCTTGAAGAGCAGTTTCTGACTGGTGTTTTTTTCCTCTCTCTCTGTTAGCGGCTTCAGCGTGAGCACTGCAGGGAGAATGCACATCTTTAAGCCAGTGTCGGTGCAAGCCATGTGGTATGTGTGTTAATGAGCTTTATTGAGGAAGACTGTCGTTTCTGTGAATAAATGAAAAACAAATCAACAAAACTGCATTTTAGCATTCTCCGTAATTTGTATTTAGGGGGGTGCAGCAGAGAGGCTGCTTCCCTGTGTCAGCAGGTAGCAGTACTGTCAGGCGACTGTGAGAATACTGATCCGAAAACAGGATCTTCTGCTTCTGTTCAGGGCAGCTACGTGCTCTTCAGTATAAGGGAAGTGGTACTAGTGAGGTGAATAAATATGAAAGACCAACTTGAATTCATCAGGCTGCAAACCCAGTCTTTCTTCTCTGCATATTTTTGTAAGTGGCTGAAGGAGGAGTCTCGGCACCCGTTGCCAATCTGATGGCATTCCCTGTGTTCTGCCTCGTTACTGGGGCTAGGCTGGGATTCCTGCTGCACAGAAACTTTCCGTGCTGCCCCGGGTGCCTGTTCACCTTTCAGCTCCTGTCACCCCTCCCATGTGCAGGGATTCCAAAACACTGAAGCAGAGGTGGCTGAATCAGCAGCAGCTGTGCCAGTAGATTCCTTCTTGAAGAGGCTGCTACCCAGCCCCGCACAGAAGAAATGCATCGCTTTTGGCCTGGGCAGTTTGCTGGCTCCTGTTGGAGCCTCGAGAGATCCCTGTCCTTGCGGCATCTGATAGGGAAAAGATACAGCTGTAGAGAAAGATGTCGTGCAAGGGATGATTTGGTACAGAAACAAATGAAACTCTTGTTCTTGTCACTTTTGAACTCGGCCCCTCCTGTTGGCAGCCTTAGATGTGGTTAATGTATTCAGTACAATGACATCTTCGGAGTAGAGCCTTAGAAAAAAGAGGGGGGCGGGGGGAGTGGAAATGAGGAGGGAAGGAAGGAAAAAGTAATGCTAGAATTTGCAAAAACAAATGACCCAATCTGGGCCTTGTCCCTGGAGGATGTCAGGGGCCAAGAATGCTGGTAAATATGCGTTTGACTCCTTGCTGAAGGTGGTTTGAAAATTGTCCATGTTCTTTATTTTCCTTTGGTCTGGCTTTACAAGTTAGCTAATGATTAGATCCCAGAGTGACTTGTGCCTTGTGCTTGCCTGTTAATCAGGAGAAGATTTCAGCCTCTGCCTTGGACTGGCTGTTGAGAAAGCCTCCAAGGTGCAGTTTGTGTGCCCTCTTTGAACTCTGATACAATAAATCTCCTGCTCCCAAAAAGCACATTGCAACAAACAATGCTGAAAACCTTTTTTCTCTGGGAAAAACTCTCAGATTCTGCTCTGCCTGTTCCTGCTGCTCACATCTGCACAAATTTGTTCTCCAAACTTGCAGGTCTGCTTTACAGATCCTTCATAAAGCCTGTGAAGTTGCAAGAAGGTACAACTACTTCCGAGGTGGGGTGGCCTTGGTCTGGGCCACATACTACGAAAGCTGCATCAGCTCTGACCAGAGCTGCATCAATGAGTGGAATGCGATGCAGGACCTGGAGTCCACCCGCCCTGACTCTCCAGCTCTGTTTGTTGACAAGTCAGTTCTGAATTCTATTAGAATAAGTTGGCTTGGCTCATGAGAGAAATCTCCCCTTCTCCCATTTCTTCCTGCAGTGGTTCATTTCCTTTCTTTTCATAAATGTCTTCAAATGCTTTTCTTCTGTTATTCTCATAAAAATTGCTTTTAATACAAGTCTTTACCACCACTCCTCTGTACTGTGCGAGTTGTACTGTATGTTTACTGCCAGCTTGGAGACATCCTCTCCTTTTTCCTTTTCAGGCCAACTGAAAGAGAACGAACAGAACGCCTCATTAAAGCCAAACTCCGGAGCATCATGATGAGCAAAGACCTGGAAAATGTGACTTCTAAGGAGGTAAATAGAAAAATTCCTGCTCTTATTTTTCCTGCTAGACTCCTTTTCCAGAGAGTGCTGCACTGATGAAGAGACACCGTATGACTAGGTGTCATTGGCTTTTGAGTGTGTATTTCCAACTGTTCCGTAAAGGCTCTGCTCTCTGGCTTTGGTGTACTTCTGTTTCCCCTGTGGGGAAATCAGGGTAATACCAGCATCAGAGTGCATTTTTCAAGACCTTAGTAACAAGTATGTGACTTTCAAGCGCATAGTGCCTGGTTCTTGGCCACAAAGTGGCCTTGAAGGTGATGTCTGCGTTACAGTTGGTTGTAGCACATGTAGGCATGTCCCAGCAGTGAATTTGCAGACACTTACTCCTCAGCGCATCCCTGTGAATTACACAAGCAAAGGCAGCACTCTCAAAAGACGTGCTTGGTGGCTTGAGGCCACGTAGCTGGGTCAGATGAGTGTCCTAATCTTCACTTGCTTGTGAACAGTGCAGAGCAAAGCATGTGCCTTCCTTTCTCCTGTTGGCTTCATTTTAAGGTTGTATTTTCTTTGTTCCTGAACAAATGTCAGAGGGGCTTGCAGGCGACATTTTGCTGGTGAGTTTATGGATGGAAAATCACAAGTCAAGGCTAAAGCTAGTTTGGATCCATCCCACAGGCTGGTGTAAATACATCCAGCCGCAGTGCAGACATACTCAGAGCAAATGGAAATAGTTCTTTTTTGGGTTGGGTTTTTGTTTGTTTTTCAAGGGAGGCTGTTAACATGCAGGGCTTTCCTTCCTAAAGCTTAGCACTGAAGGCTTCAGATACACTCTTGTGTAACAGCAGCGTTACAAGTTGTAGGCGTAAGCTGAGAACTCGTCTGTCTGTGTACATGTTCTTAACTCTTGGTGCAGTCAAGATGCTTTGATTTTGCTGCAACCATTTTCCATGGTGGGTTAAACAAAGTTGTGCTGCTTTGTGCTGCACCTTCCTGCAGCTGAGGTGCAGTGAGAGGACTGCATATCTGTGCTTGGCCTTTGAAAATAGGAGAGTACTAGAAATCTCTCTCTTCACCAGCACTGCTGCCATTATTCACTCCTTCCTTCTAATGGCTTTCACATTTTTTTGTTAGCTGCTCTCCAAGGTCTTGTTTTTTATCTCTCAAATTATTTTTAAGCAGCAGGTACCCCAAAAATACATAAATATTTTTTTTTTTTGTACTCAGATTTTATCTGAAGCTTTATTTACAGATCTTCAGTTTGGGGGCCTAGGATACTTGGAGAGATGCCACGTAGTGAGATTCCTTGACTCCAAAAGGTCAAATCCCTCTTGCTGTTTTTAATGAAGTACAGAAAAAGTGTTTTGCAAAGGAGTGCCAGCAAATGTTTCTGTTGAACAGACACAATCTAGGTGGCATCTTTTGTTTTCTGTTCTGCAGATACGAAATGAGCTGGAGAAACACATGAATTGCAACTTGAAGGAATTCAAGGAATTTATAGACAATGAAATGCTGCTTATCCTGGGTCAGATGGACAAACCGTCTCTGATTTTTGATCATTTATATCTGGTAAGCTGCTGTGTTAGGAGCTCCAGAATAGCAGGAGGCTCAGTGGGAGTGATCTGACAAGTCACTGGGCTTAGAGGAAGCTGGACTTGGTGTCGAGGCTGACTTGTGCAGCATAAGCAAGAGGTACGGCCCACCATCCCGCCCTTTGTGCGGACTTTACTCCAGGATCCATATTGCTTGTAAAAGCCCACAGTAGAGAAGCCCTTTTTTCTAGCTATGTTCTTGTTTCTGCGACTTGATACAATGGTTCTTCCCTGGCAGGTTGATCCTGTTTCAGGACATACCATGGCATAGCTCAAGTCCTCTCTATTTCTAGCAATGGAGATTTTCTTTTATGACAAACAAAAGGTCTAGCTGTGGGTGCTGCACCGTGTGACAGCCCTTTGCTCTTTGATTAGGGTCACTTTATCGTTTTTCTTGATTGAGCCCATGAAGTTCCGTAGGCATGGCCAGGACTATGTAAAGAATAAGGCCAAAGGTGATGTGCTGTTCCAGCTTGTGCAGAAGCGAAGAATGGTGTGTGTTCCCTCTAATCTTTTGCCACTAGATGGTACTCCAAGCAAAACCAGGCACTGCCAGCTGGAACAAAGACTTGCTTGAGATGAATACATTTGTGCCCATTATGCTTGGGTCTTTTTTTGTTGTTGTTCTGGAGAGAGTCAGAGGAAGTGCTCATGTTTGAGGGCAAAACCTGTTTTCTAAACCCGTTTTAGCTTTCTGTTTTGCAGATACGGGGGTGATCCAAGGTGTAAACACCCCCATAGCTTTCAGGATTTGCCTCACTTCTTATATATCTGCGATCCTAGTCATGCCACACGTAGAATCACAGAATGGTTTGGATCAAAAGAGAGCTTAAAGACCACCTAGTTCCAACCCCCTGCCATGGACAGGGACACCTTCCACTAGACCAGGTTGCTCCAAGTCCCGTCCAGCCCAGCCTTGAACACTGCCAAGGATGGGACACTTACAGCTGCTCTGGGCAACCTGTGCCAGTGTCTCCCCACCCTCACAGTGAAGAATTTCTTCCTAATATCTACCCTTTTTTAGTTTAATGGTGTTCTTTCCCTGTACTACTTATCTCCATGTTTAAAAATCCAGAGCAGCCAGAGGCAGTGATTTGGGATGTGCTCTGTCACACACTGGCCTAGAACTAACTCCTTAGGTGAGGATGTAATGTCCTTGTCCCCTCCTTCAGGAGGTTCCTGCCTGTTCAGGACAGGGCATCTCTGTGCTGAGCTGCGGTGCTGGCTGCCCTGGTGCCATATTCCTGTTTCAGAGGCTATTACCAATATTTCAGTTGGCAGCTAAGAAAGATTGCTGAGGCTAGGGGATTGCAGAACCTTGCGAAAAAGGGATGCTCTCGGGCTCCTTTGAAATGTGTGTCTTGTGGCTGTTGCAGGGGTCTGAGTGGAACGCGTCCAACCTTGAGGAGCTGCAGGGCTCGGGGTGAGTACTGCACCTTTCAAGCACCAGCCTTAGACTCTGAAACCTCCAGTCTGTTGCCTTCAACTTACATTCAGGTCTCTTGAGATGACATATGATGTTTGTAGACTGCAGGGATGAGTATGGGCCTGTTCCCAGCAATGTGGATAACTCACCATTGGGACCTTGGTCGAGAAATCTTTCCTACCTCATTTCTATCAATAACACATAGAGTGAAAATAACAGAACTTCTTGCTCATGAAGTACATCAAGATCTCAGAAACCCCCACGACGTGTAGCAGCCGAGTGTGAAATGGCCATACATATTGTTGTGTCAGGTGTGAATTCCTGCAGGCTGCAGAAGAGCAAATACTACAGCCCTAAGCTTAGGAAAAAACTCTATCTAAATGGAGCAGAACTTCCTGTGGATGAGCAATCTTCATCTCACCTGCCCAGACAGGCAGCTGCAGGGCTGTCTTTCACCACACTCTCATCACCACACCACTTCTTGGCTTGATTTACTTTCACGCTTTTTGGACGAGTGAGAATTTTGCATATAAATATTTGCTGCTTGCCCAAGGCATACACCAACCTTGATGTGAGAAACTGAAAAACATTGCTCAACAGCATGACTGAAAATGTTTAATTTGGAGTCCTTGGGAACAGATGTCTGAACATCTTTGAACAAGTAAATCAAACAGCACGTTACTAGTTTTGATCTAGGGGGAAGGCATCTTGACATGCAGTGTCTAAAAGTCAAAGCTGGACAAATTCCGAAACAAATATCCTGTGTCCTTGATTTGTCTGAATGATAGGAGGTAATAAATCAATATGGGCATTCATTCTCTCCGGGTACATTGTAATCCCTGCTGTAATATTTGGCAGGAATCGAGAGATTCCATGTGACTGTTATTTCATATTTTTGGTCAGAAAGAAGAGAAAAGGATGGTTTTGCAGTTAAAGCCTGCAGTTGAAAATTGTGATTCCTGGGTTCTGTTCCCAGCTATTGCCCAAACAAATCACTTGCAGCCAACGCACTTTTCTTCTTTCAGCATCCCAGAAACTGTGTATGGCATACAGCAAGGAGTTTTCATTAGTTTACAAGCCTCGGCAGATGGGATAAAATAAACTTCTCCCTCCTGTGCCCAGGGTCTTTTGATGCTTTGAACGGGATATGCTGGTGGGAGGAGATTGGTGAATGGACAGGCCCTGCACGTCACATGCATGACCTGTGTCACCGGGTGTCCCAGGGGTTCGGGATTAGGGCTGTAGATAAAATCTTAACAGCTCGTGTTATGTCAGATTTCATGGACTTCACAATGCGCACCAGCTCCTCTTTCATGACCGTGGCAGTTGAAGTCTGTTTTTTCTTTTTCTTCTCCACAGCATTGACTACATTTTGAATGTGACCAGGGAAATTGATAATTTTTTCCCTGGTTTGTTTGCATATCACAACATCCGAGTATATGACGAAGAGACAACAGACCTCCTGGCTCACTGGAATGAGGCGTACCACTTTATAAATAAGGCCAAGTAAGTGGGCTGGGAGACGTGGCGTCGTGAGGGAACACATCCAAGCTGTGGGGTCTGACACCGTGCCCTGCGTATTCAATCCAGCGTGGAGCTGGGCCCTCCCCGAGGCCACACCGCCACTGAAGGAGGCAACAGGGCTTCTGCGTTACCGTTTTTGCCAGGAGTTTTCTGTGTTCCTGGAACTTCCCCTTACCTTGTCTCTTCCTGTGCTGGCATTAACCTGTTCCTAGCCTATGGTATTTTTTATTATTATTATTTTGTTTTGCTTCCAAAAGGAAACGAGGACATTTCCTCTTCTCAGGAAGTTCTGGAAATACTCCAGCACGTCTGTGTTGGACTAGCTCCAGCTGTCTCTGCAGGCAAGAGATGGTGACAGAGCCTGTCAAATTCTGCTGGGCTTTTACACTCAGGTTGTTCCTGCTTATCCCTGTATCCAAAGGCTCGGGCAGGCAGGCAGGAGGCTTCGTGGTGGTCTCTGAAATGGCGCCATGATTGAAGCTGCCCTTCTCTGACTCCCAGCTTTTCCAGAGAGAGATTCTTCTCATGGTCTGCTTAATCTGAAACGTTTCTCGCCTCCTGAGCCATGGTGTTAGGGTAGTCAGGAGGACAAAGTACTGTCCCCCCACCATGTAAAATGGTAACAACAGATACCATAACCAGAAAGATGAGACGTATTTTCCTGTTTGTCCTTCTGCAGGAAGAATCACTCCAAGTGCCTGGTGCACTGCAAAATGGGTGTGAGCCGGTCAGCATCTACTGTTATAGCTTATGCAATGAAGGAATTTGGCTGGTCACTGGAAAAGGCCTATAATTATGTGAAGCAGAAACGCAGCATTGCAAGACCAAATGCAGGCTTCATGAGACAGCTTTTGGAATATGAAGGCATTTTGGACGCGAGGTAAGGCGACAGGAGGAATGGAAGGGAGACTTGAAGGAAGTAAAGGAGCTAACTGTAGGCAACCTCTCATGTTTTTATATTACACAATATTAATCAGTCTCCGTGGAGTTCTGTTCAGGCAATAGGTTTTTCTGTTGATGCCTTGCACACACGCGTGTTAGGCTCAAAGACACTGGCAGAGCGTGTGTGGTGCTGTAGTCTGCAGGGTCCTCTTTAGAAGGGTAGATGCAGAAGCCTGAGCTAATTCTGTTTTTCTAAGTCTTTTCTATGCCAGGCCTCCCTGGATGGAAATTAGCTGTCTTCTAGGGAGATCTGGTCTGATTTAATTCAGTGAGGGTTTCTCTGCGTTTGGGAAGCATGTTGGTATTTCTCAGCAGCCAGTACTGTTCAGCAAAACATTGTTCGTGTTTTATGAGGCAGAACTGAGCTCAGGCAGTGTTGGACGCGAATCATTTGCAGTTCTGGGTGACCATGCCAATCACAAGTCTTTGTCATTGCAAGCACTGTAGTATCTAATAAGGGTTTCTGCATGCTCCGCTTGGCCCCTGCGCTACTGGGGGAAGAGGAGGAGAATTTTTCACTCTAGTTCAGCAGGAACAGTGCCATGAGACGTGCAGAGATGTTGGTTCAGCGTGTTTTGCTCTGATGGGGGACTCTGTGCCCTTCTGCCCTGAAGGACTCCTCCTGAGGGCTTTTCCCATCATGGGCGCAGTGCAGGGTACTGCTGTGAGTCTGCTGGGCCAAAGATACTCAGGAGTGGGCAGGCAGGAGGGACAAAATCCCAGCGCTAAAGATGGCTTTGTCCAGGTGGGACCACAGGGCGGGATCCAGCGGTCAGCTTTTCGGTTCTGGGTTGTAGGGGGGGAGGGATGTTCCTGGAACTGAGCATCCTGCAGTTCAGCGATAGTCACTTGTGTCTTTGTCCTTTCCCCCAGCAAGCAGCGCCACAATAAGCTGTGGAAGCAGCAGGCAGAGAGCAACCTGCCCCAGAACACAGATGGCACCACGGGGTCGGGTGACTTCTTACTCGAGAGCTTAGACATCGACCTAGAGAACCGCCTGGCTGACCTGGACATGCCCTCGCAGTCAGCATACCTGGACAACCGTGCTGGCACAGAAGTGTCTGTGGGGTTTAATTACTGCTTCCGTCGCCTGTCGGACACGCTGCTGGAGAACAAGATTCCCAGTGACAGGGAGGGCTTTTTCCAAGTGGAGGAGCTGGAGCGGGATGCGCTTGCAGAGCGCACTGCCTCGCTGGTGGGACAGCCTCTGTCTGCACCTTCAGAGGGAAGGCTGCTGGAGACAACAAAAGCCCTGGAGACAGCAGAGCCGCTGGCAGAGCTGAGCAGTTTCTGCGAGAAGCAGGCGAAGAAGAAACTGGACTTCAGCCCCCGGAAGGGAAGGATAGTGCTGGGCCATGGGGACCCAGGGGAGGACCGTGTCAGGGAGGAAAACCCGATGGAGAAGTGGAAGCGGCGTTTGTCCATGCACAAGGAAGAGAGCAGGCTTAATAGAGAGAACTTGAACAACAACAACAGCAAAAGGAGTTGCCCAGAGGATTTTGAGGTGCGTATGGAGTTGGAACGTAGGTGGGTGATTAGCATGGCTGACTCTACTGCAAGTGAAACTGCTCTTCTCATCTTCATAGCACAGTTTCATTTGACTTGGATAAAGCCTTTCATTCCATGATGAGCTTCTTCCTTTTCGAAGTGCTTCTGAACATGGCTTTGCTTGCCCAAGCTATGGATTTAGATGCCTGAGAGAGAGCGCGCACATGTGAGCGCCCTGTAAACTGCTTTGGGCAACTTGCTTGCGTGACCATCGCTTGAAACGGTAGGTATTCTTCCATTGAAGATACTGTCTGCTGAGAAAGTACGTGGCTTTTGTTCCTGCTGCAGGGCCTTAAGAGAAGTGGAAATGGGCTTCGTTTCAAATCTGCTTGGCTGTAAATGTATCTTGCTGGTCTGTGCCTCTCACCCTGCTGATTGCCGATGTCCTGTTCTGTGCACATTTATCTGTACCTGTTTTCTTTTTTGCAGCACGATGCCGTATTTGGGATCCTCAGTAAGGTCAAGCCTTCCTATCAGTCTTGCGCTGACTGCATGTATTCCTCGGCCGGTTTGTCTCCCGACTCCTTTGGGGAGCAGTGCGAAAAGCTGAACCCCAGCACGGCGCGTCGCAGCACCACGATCTGCACACAACCAGCCCTCCTCTCCCACATCAATTCCAACTTGGCGGACCACCTGCCCAGCAAGGCACACTCAGAGGAAGCAATTAGAACTAAAAATAATGAGGCTCCGCTTCCTCTGCCGGCAGGAACTGGTACTTTGGAGGCTGGCGCTTGTAAATCACTTGATCAACACTGCAGCATTTTGGAGAAAGGAAAAGATGCACCAAAAACCCCAGTCAAAACTCTGCTGCCCAGGAGAAACTCACACTGTGACAAGGGCCTCCTTAATGCAGAAGTGGTAAAAGAAGAGTGTCTAGCCAGAAAAGATAGCAGACCTACCAAGGATCTGAAGTACTTGTTCAGCAAAGACTTGGAAAAGCCAAGTGCAAACAGTTACTTGATGCAGCATCAGGAGTCTCTTATTCAGTTGCAGAAAGCAGGCTTGGTTAGGAAGCATACCAAAGAGCTGGAGCGGCTGAAAAGCCTGCCCTCGGACGCCTCGTTGCTGCTCAGAGAGAGCCCCCTGAGCAGAGTGGACTCCAGCATCGTGGAGGAAAGCGAGGATTTGATTTCACATCACGGCCTCGTACCTCTTCTGGGACCAGCACCGTTGATAACCGAAGGTGCAGCAAACAACGTGGAGAAGTTGGAGGTGAAATGCGTCTTGGAGGGGATCTCTCAGAAAACCTCCACGCCTGTCATGTGTCGGTTGGAGCACACGAGCAGTTTCACCAAGGACTTCCTGAAGACCATCTGCTACACCCCCTCCTCCTCTCGGAGCTCCAACCTGACGCGGAGCTCCAGCAGTGACAGTATCCACAGCGTGCGGGGCAAGCCCGGCCTGGTGAAGCAGCGAACTCAGGAAATTGAGACCAGGTTGCGGCTGGCTGGTTTGACTGTGTCTTCTCCTCTGAAAAGGTCCAATTCTCTCGCCAAGCTAGGATGTCTTAACTTGTCTTCTGAGGACTTATCAAGTGACATGGATGTGTCAACCATAACGGACTCAAAAGAGGCCGTTTCAAGCGAGTCTTCCATGCTCTGTGAGCCACAATCCACGCTGAGGAGTGCAGATGTCACCTCCAAACTGGCAGTGAAGCCAGTGGTCGGAAACTTGAAGAACGTGCTTTGGATGGGCAAAAGTTGATGCCTTCTGAGGGGGGGTGGGTAGGGGAGTGGATTTTTACCACATTTATTCATTGCACCGATGCAGTTTTTATCACCTGACTCGCAGTAGTTCATCTGATACCACCTTTTCTTCCCCTCCTTGTACTCTGAGCAGGGAGAAAAAAAACCATAATGGGTCATGATGAATGGCATAAAGGAAAATAAAATGTATTGCATGGCTTAGAAGAGGACTTTGTGTGTGAATTGCCTGTTGTCCTGCAGGTTGCTATTTCTAGTACTGTTTGCCAAGTATAATAATGTGTGTTTGTGTGTGTGTATATATATAGATAGATATTTGTATCTATTTATATATATATAAAATGCTGAAATACTCTGTTTTCAAAGACTCAACAAAATAGTCATGACTTTTTTTTTTTTTTTTACAGAACAAACACAAGTCTCTAGTTAAAACAGGGCACTTGTGGAAAAATCCTTAAAATGGTGACATGAACACTACCTCTGTTCTTGCTGACTTTTAGTCTTGGTTGGTTTGTTTGTTTTTAAAAAGGCTTTTCCCACAATACTTTCTGTTGTTTGAAGGTATTCCCTTAATGTTAACCATAAAGGCCTGGAGGAGGATGGAGACAGAGGCTTTCCTGCACCGAGTGACCTAGCTGTGAAGTGAAGGAGTATCGAGCTGTGTTCGTGTTGACGGTGTGACCTGGCGTTCGTGTCTTTGCTGTGTGACCGGGTGAATTGTCATAGTCTCACGTTGGTGCTGGAGTGACACCCAGACTGTGTCGCTGTCGCAGGCTTATGCTCCCGTGGAGAGGCGTTGTGTTCTTTGGGTGTTTTTGCTGTTGTGGTTTGTAATGTCCCAGTACTAATGACAAGCCTGGCCAGTAAGTGACCGTGGACCCTAGTGAAGCTTTGTGTAATGCTGTGTCAGTGTCGTGGATCCTGTGTTGGGGACTTTTCTTCATCGGGCTGTTGGTGACACGCTGTGCCAGCAAGATGGCCGAGGAGGGATGGCTCACCTGTGTCCCAAGCATTTGAAATCCCGGGAGGGCAATAGGTGAACATGTGTCTTTTTCTGATTATTGCTGCTGGTTTTGGTAGAACAGTTTCTGCGTCCTTGGTTTGCCAAGCAGCCTGGGAAGCTGCTGACAAAGTCCAGCAGGTTATTTATGCTGGGTGTCAGGAGGCTGGGTGGCCCCAGAGCAGGGAGCCCAGCCCTTGCAGGGTTGCACCAGCCTCCTGCTAGGGGTGACAGAAGCGTAAATCCTGCTCTCAGAGGAGCGCATCCGTCAGGGTGAGCAGTGAAATGGAAATATGGGCTCACTCCAAAAAGAGAGGGATATTGAAGGTGTGGGTGAAATCTCCTTTTGGAGGGAGGAGGGAGGAAGCCGGGGCTGCCTGTGCTGTCCCTCGGTGAGGCTCCCGTGGTGCTGCACGCTCTGCAGCGATTGTAGCTGAGGAACCACGTCACTTCCCACACCTGAGGCTGGCTCTCGGGGACCGGTCTCAGACCAGTGTTACCGTGTGCTCCTCTTTTTGCTGTCCTGCTGTGGGAAATGCTTGAAATGCAGCAGTTCACCGATGCTATGTGAAATGCACGTTTTTCTTAGAATATTTTGGGCAGCCAGCCAGGTCAAGAACCACTCTGTGCCAGACCTGGCCAAGTCAGGAGGGAAGAGCTCGAGAAGCATGTAGGGGACATGCTCCAAACCTTGGTGCTCTCTGAGTCCCGTCTGAAACTGGGCTGGCTGCTTGTGCCTTTGGGGTGATGTTTTGCAGCAGTTTTGGGGGGTCAGAACAGATTTCAGAGGTCAGCGATGGCAAACGGATGCATTTGCTCATTTCACAGCCAGGCTGTGAGTGCAGGCTCTCCCATGTCTTAATCTCCATTGAAAGCCATTCTTAAAAATCCCCTCTGAGGTGGGGAGAGAGAGCAGGGCTGCAGCAGTCGTTCTGAGTCTGTATTAATCAAAAATCCACTGTCTTGAGAAAGGGAGCCGTGTGTTTTACTGTCCTAAATGCCCAGAGTTTACTTCTTTTCCTTAAGCATAAGACCCTGCATTTTTATATGAAGAGTGAGGAACTGCAGGGACTGGCAATCAGTAAATAAATGTCCCTCCTTAAAGAATCTTTAAAATTTGATGTACATTTTTAGCTTAAGCCACACTTCCCGCTTCACCCATGAAAGCTGGTTTGAAGCAAAAGCTGTTGTGTGAGGGAACCCTGGAAAACGTGCACAAGTCTTGGCTTTTTAGGGCTGAGGGAACGCTGGGTCGTGTTCAGAGTAGGACTGAAGTACCCTGTACCCCATGTCAGCGTACCATGGGTGCATGCACACATCCAGCTCTCTACTGCAATGAATTCCCTGTATTTGTATCATCTTCGCTATCCTTGTTTACACCCAGATTCTGATTTATGAAAGGGAGTAGACCATGGGGGCATGCAGGATGCTCGGAGCAGCCACCTGGGGGGCCCTTTGTGCCTCCTGCGCTCGGGTTTGATCCCAGCGCGGTTTGATCATCAGCCTCGGCTGGCCAGAGCTGTTTGCACGGTTATTTTTCTCCACTGTATGTTACAGCAGCACCTGTCTCAGCGCTGCAGGCGCTTCCCGTTGCTGCCTGGCCCAGGGCAGAAGTGAGAGGGTCAGATTTGAATAAATTCAGAAAAAAATCCGTTAACTGATGCAAGCGAACTTCTGTATTTCCTTCCTGCTTTCTTGAGTGCCTGCCAAGTTACGCTGCGTACAAACCACTGCTTTGCCGGGGCGTAGCTCAGCGCTGACCGCCTTCCCCCTGCCTGTTGCTTGGACTCAGCTCTCGCTGGACCAGCCCCACTGCTTCACTCATCGGGCTCCATCGCCGCGTTGCTGTGATGCTGTTATTGGGATAGAGGCAGAGTTTAGTGGGAGCTGGTCTCGAAGCCAACATGCACTAGAAGCACTAGTGTGCCATTTCGGAGGTTTTTATAGCCAAACCTATGACGCTTGCAGATTTCGTTAGACTTGTTGCATGAGAAGGTAGATGTGTTTGTCCTCTCCCACGTATTGTAATTGTTCTTTTACAATGGAGTGCCTTAATACTAGTTTACAAATACTGTGTATTTATGCTGAGCTGTTAAAACTCTGCTGTTTGCTGTTCTGGGTTGTTCTTTTTTTTTTTTTTGGTGCTTTTGGTGTTTCCAGCGGCAGTGAGACCGTTACTACTTCTGCATATCGACCTCCCGTCCCCGCTGAGCTCAGCGCTGTTAACCACTTCCCTTCTGCTCTGTGTATGGCAAGACCAAAGGGCTGCGTTGAGATGCCGCTGTGCCAGCTGCAGCTCCCGGTGCCCCCATTTATCTATGCATTGCTGCAGTACCGCGGGCGGGGGGTGTCCGGGGAGACATCCCACCACCGGCCGGCTGCACTTTTGCTCAGCGGATTGCCAGGTGTGAATCCCAACCCAGTCCCATTCTGCCAGAAAACCTGATATGCACAAAACTGGCACCTTATTTCTAGCCCAGGCTTTGTCAGTCTGTGTGATAGCAATAGCCGTCCTGGCTGTCCTCTCTGGGAAGGTGGTGTTTGGCTCGGTCATGTCCCGCCGTCCCCCGTGCAGGCATCTCCCAAACTTTGCTGGGGAGCCGGCTCCCAGCCCGGGAGGTGAAGGCTGTCCCGGTTAGACCATGACCACAGACCCGGAGAGGAGGGGTGGGTGAGTAATGTGTAGCTGTTCCAGTGCGTTGCTGTAATCTATGATAACAGTGTTCCTTTTATTTCATGGTATTTCTTAATTCTGGTTTTATATTTAAATATGCAGTATCTTTTGTACTGTACGTGCGCGGTAGGGGATGCATAATGCACTTTTTTTTTACTTTTGTCTGTAAAAATGTACTGTATATTTTATGTGCTTCTTGTGAGAAAAATAAACGGTTTTTTGTTTTCCTTTTACAAATGAGCTTTGCAGAGTTTTTGGAGGTGGGGAAGGATCAGCCTGGCCATGGGGAACAGGCCCGGAGGGGGCGGAAAGGAAAGGAGGCGACAGGCACGTATCATCGGAGCAGCAGCTGCTCCTGGCTCCCGCAGTCCCCTGCCCCGTGTTATCTCTTCCCGTCTGTCCTGGCTGTTCTCCCCTTGTTTTTTGGGACCTGGCTGTTTTCTGCCAGCCCTGAAGGCCGGATCAGGAGATGCCTTTGTCCCTCTTGGTTGTGTCCTTGCAGTGCTGGACATGTTTCAGCTGCCACGCTGGGATGGCAAAGCGCTATGGAAACGCACCCGAGCCGCAACACGGGCTCGCTTGGAGGTTTTTTTAAGGGGAAAAAGGGAACGAAATAGAAACACGCTTCACGCCTGGAGGCAGGAGTAGAACTGAAATCCGTAATTCTCCGCTTAGCCTCTTTTCAGCAACCCCAGGCTGGGTTTAAGGAGAAGCTGCTCGCGTTTCGGCATGCGTTCCCGGGCACCGAGCGGATGCTGGCAGCGGAGCAGCCGTGCGGGTGAAAGCGACGCCTGCGCCCGGCTGAGCCCTCCCTGCACAGCGCACGGAAAAGTACTTATTTGGAGAGGGGCTTGGTGCTACCGCAGCAAGACGGGCTTTTTAATTCCCACAGCCCTGTGCTGCAGTCACCTCCGAAGAGCACATCTCCTGTGTGGAAGCCGAGGAGCTAAATCCTGGGATGCAGCTTTTCTGTCCTGGGCCGATCCTGCTGCCGTGCCACCATCCACCCGAGGTGGGACCAGCCCTTCCCAGGCATTCACCAAATTTTGCCTTTAAAGGCAAACAGTGAGCATCTGTCTCCTGTGCCTGCACGGAGTCTTGTTACTGCCTGGGATTGTTCTCGCTCCCAAAGCTGCTCCAGGGAGGAACATGTCAGTGTTTACCTTGGCAGGGTAGCAAAGCACAGGCTGGGGATGCTCTCTGCCTTTGGCACTCTTGCAAATTGCCTCAAAGAGTTGCTAAACCCCCCTAGAAATATTTGCTTTTTAGGGTTTTTTGGGGGGTTGATTTGGCTTGGAGTTGGCACCCATCAGTCAAGTGCAGCAAAGTGTGATTTACTGCCCAACCTTCCCAGCCTGGCTGCCCCGAGGAGCTGCGACCAGCCGGACCTGGGCAGGAACCGGCACTTGCCACTGACTTCATGATGCCAATTCGCCACCAACTTGTGTGCAGGCAGCTCATGCCATGAACTCATTGGGGTGAATTAAATGACTTAAGTCCTCCCGCAGCCGTAGCAGGGGCTGGGTTTGATTGCGGTGTGACAGGGCAGCGGCAATGCCCTGTGTGAGGGCACGGGGCCGGGGAGCATCTTCCTTTCACCCCGCAGCCGAGTGTCACCCTGGAGCTGTATTGTGGCACGTGCTGGCTGATGTCCCTTCAAGTCACCTGCACGTTTCTGGGCGGCACTCACAGCTTTACAGGAATTTGCTCATGGGAAAATAATGTGCAAATGATGGAGGAGAGAGCCCTGGGCTCCTCTAGGATGGGGTTGTTGAGGGTTTTGGTCTTCTCCTTACACTAGAGAGCATCTCTGGTGGAAACAGGGCTCTTCCCCCAGCTGCGGGACCAGGGTGCTGAGCTGGCCTGCCACTGCGGGAGCAGGGTGCTGAGCTGGCCTGCTGCTGTCTGGGCAGGTACCCGCTGTGGGAGCTGCAGCACCAGGAGCTGCATCTGGCATCTGATGCTCCCCTGAGCAAGGATGGAGACCCCAGGCTGAGTCGCCCCGGCACAGAGCGCTTGGCTTTGTGTCAAGGCCGCCTGAGTTGCCCAGACATGCTTTCATGATGACCGGAGAAGGAAAACAGTGGGAGCGAGTGTGTGTGTGTGTGTGCGTGTGTGTACGGCTTTTACACCCTGGGGGTTAACTCTCCCCAGCGCTGAGCCGCAGCAGAGCTGGGAGGCTTGTGCTGAGCCGGGAGCCCCGGAGGCTCCTGCACACCAGAGCTCTGGTTTGGGGCGACAGCAGCGCTCTCGCTGTAGTGAGCTTTTGACCTCCTTGGGACAGAGCCTGTCCCTTAGCCAACGCCATTTTGGGGGTCACGTTTGCTGTTAGCTCGTTTAATTCACTCTTCCCTTGGCTGATTCACAAGACGATGCTCCCTGCTCATCTCGGCTTCCCAGAGATGGAGATCTCCCCACCTCAGGTGGTGGCAGGTCTGCATCCCAGGAGTTGCATCTAAGAGTTAGACGTTGAGAGAGGCACCACGGGATGGGACTGAAATGGCCGGAGGGTGCCCTGTGACTGCCGGTGAGTGTGCAGGTCTTTATTTTTTATCCTTGTTATGGTTAAAAGTTGGTTCTTTACGGAGCGGTTCTTGTTACGGCCGAATGTTACATCCTGTTGTGAAGTTGCTATGGCAAAGCCAGGCAACATCTGGAGCAACACAAGTTCTCTCCGGCGACCATCAGAAGGTTTATTTATAGCCTCGCTGGCGAAAGGAGATGCCTGAGTGCGAAGCCTCCGCAGGCAGCTCATGCTGGGGGCAGCCTGGCACTGGGTGTCCCTCGAGTGGGGACCTGGGGTGGTGGGAAGATGCAAGGCACAGCCGGGCCCCCCACCTCCCCTGCCCGGTGGAGGAGCCCACAAGCGGAACCGAGCAGGAATCGGAAAGGAGCAGCTCTCCTCAAGGACCCACTGACCCCGTTCTTTGACCCTGATGGGAGGAGGATGGTTCCCTACCAACATCTCCCAGTTTCATGTTGGGGTTGGGCGACCGCAGGGGTGGTGAGCAAATAATTGTAATGGGGGGGAAGGTGAGGTCTGGCAGGTGAGTGAGGCTGGTTTTAGCAAAGTGGTGTGTGCAGAGAAGCCACAGGAAGGATGCGAAGGGCCGCTGCTGCGCTTCAACACAGCAGCCCGCTGCTGCAAAGAGGAGAAGCTGCTGCTCTGGCAGTGGGTCTCCGGCTGCCTGCAGCCCCAGGGGGGTGCCTCTGCGTCTATTTACACCAGGTCGTGGCTGGACAGCCACACTGGCCTCTGAGGAGGTAGAAAAGTAAAATAATTTTTCTAAGCAGAAGCTGAGAGTCGGCACTGCCGAGGTGAGATGAGCGATGGATCCTCCTGTGATGGATGGAGGGGCAGGGGATGGGGGGCCGAGCTGCGCTGCCGGGGGGGCTCCCTCTCTGCCCAGCCATTGCAGACGTGCTGCCGGTTGGAGTACCTGCGGGGGCTGGTCCTCTCCCTGTACACACACCCACATGTGCATTCCGTCTTGGTAGCAGCAGCTTCTGCTGCTTCAGCCAGGGGTGCTGCTCTGCTGGGGAGCGGCTGAAGAGCCGGGTGGGTTTGCTCCAGACTCGGCCCTGGCCCTGGGTGTTGCGTATTCCCTAAAAGTCTCTTCCTCTCTGGCCTGAAGGATGGGGCAGCGGCGACATTGCAGCAGCTGCTGTTTCCTTTTATGCAGACAGTTCGGGAGCAGCAGCCGCGTTTCTCCCGTGTCAGGCTGGCCCCAGTGTTTAACAAGCAGCTCGCAGGAAAGCAGTGCAAAATGCAGCAGGGCAGGGCAAACCCAGTTCCAATGACCCAACTGTGCAGCTTCCATGCCAGCCCTGGGCTCTACAATCCCCACACAGGGCAAGCCAAAAGAAAATCAAGATGCTATCTCCAAGTTATGATGATTTGTGAGAAACTTAGAATGTATTTGGCTTTGGCACGGGGGAACCAAGGTCAATGGCTCAAGGGGAAGAACCCCAAAGGATTGATCAGGTCATTGTGCCGACGTCAAGCGTGCCAGAGTCTGGTGAGTTTACCCCATGGAGACATGGCATGGCTCTAAAATTTGTCACTCACAACTGCCAGCAAATCTTGCTGCCTCATTTCACTACCTGGCGGGATGGGTGCTGCGAGGTCCCCCCCACCGCTGGTATCAGCAGGGAGCATTGCCTGCTCATCTCGGGAGCCCAGCTGCCAGCCCTGATCCTGCTGGGAAGCAGTCGTGTTTGTTTTGAGCAGCCTCAGCAGGGATTTAAAACTTCCAGTGGTAACAAATGGTGTTTTGTCTCACTACAGAGCAGCTCTGCAATGTGCATTGATAAAAACCTGTCCCTGCGAGGGGGCCTGGCTGGCTCCCGGGCTGATAAGGGCTGGGATAACCGTCATCCCTCGCTCTTTCTCCTCGGCACTGGCTGGCACTCGCTCCTGAGCTGGCTCATGGAGCAGCAGACAAGGTGGTGGCATCATGAGAGACAGTGGTCCAGGCATTGGCTCTGCTCAGAGGGCTGCCGGGGTCCCTGGGGGCTCTGGATGAGGCCCCAGCAGGATTTTCCAGCCTCATTGAGTGTCAGAGGGCTGCCGGGGTCCCTGAGGGCTCTGGATGAGGCCCCGGCAGGATTTTCCAGCCTCCCCAAGTGTCAGCGGGCTGCCTTTAGCCTGGAGCCGGTGGGCAGGTCGCCGGGGGGACTGTTTGCAAACTCCTGGGGCTGACATGGGGATAAATCAATCCCTGCTGGGAAGCAGCACTGGCTCCCATTTAGGGACCAGCTAGGTGTTTTCCTGCATCCCGTTTCGGGATGCTTCCCGAGCTGGGGCTGGGGCAGCCGGCACCTCGTGCACCATAAAAGGCAAAGCGCTGGGGAAGAGCTGCTGGGGTGGGAGCGTGGCGGCCGCTGCGGCTCGCTGCAATGCCAGGCATCCCAGTGTGTACAAACGGATTAGAGCCCTCCAGCTCTCCTGCTCCCCCTCCTCCCCGAGAGTTTACAGGAGCCCCGTTTGGCAGAAGGATTATCCAAAGGGAGGAACTTTCCACTCGGAGCGTTGTTTAGAGAAATGCCCAGAGAGTTAATAAGGATTCTTGATAAGTTACATTTTGGAGTCTCCTGAGGGATACTTGTTTCTGAGGCTGTTATCGGACTTCTCTGTTTATCTCGGGTTGTCTTTTTTTGTGTCACAGCAATTCCCTTAGCAATAACGTATTCCCGCAGATTATTCCAGCCGGTCTGTCTCTGCCCTGCGTGCTCTGTGCGGGCAGTATCTCTCCCTGAAACACTGGGATGCAGCCCAAGGCTGCGCGCCGCTTCCAAGGAAGGAGCGCTGGGGGAGACGCTCTGTGTCCATCAGGCGCAGGGCAGAGAGGCAGGGAAAAGTGCCAGGGGCACGGATGCGGGTTTCCAAGCACTCCGTGAAACCCACGGAGGAGCTGACGGAGGTGATCCTGCCCAGACGAGCCGCAGCAGATGACCTGGCAGTAAATCACTTTGGAAGCAGCGAGATCAGAGGGAAGCCAGGGAGGGTTGCCGCGCGGGACCGCAGGGAGTTATTGCTGCAGCAGGTTGGGGAAAAGAGGAGAGTCCCTGAAGAAAGATGCAGACGGGCAGCAAGTCCTGCCTGTAAAGTGCTCTGGACCAGCAAATTAGAAGCTGGGGGGTGCTTTTACAGTTATTCAGGTGGGATATATTTGGGTAGGGACCAGCGTAGCATCAGCTCTGACAGCTGCTGTGTTAGGGCAGAGGCTCCTGCCCTGCCACAGAGGATGGGCTCCATCACGCCAACGTGCATTTTCATCTCTGTTGGCCATGAGGCTAAAAAACGCCGGTTCACATGACCCAGGCACGGAGGCTTCCAAGCTGCCTCCGTCTCTCCCAGTAGCGGAGGAAGGGGAAGGCGGTGCTGAAAGTCTGCCGAGACCCAAGGTGGGAAGAAACCTTGGCTGGCCAGCTTCAAAGCATTTGGACCAGGAATTAGAGTGACTGAGCTCCCGGCTATGGAAGCCTCCACCTGGCAGTACGATGGATATTTACGGGATGACACAAGTAAGGCGAGGGGGAGAGACTGTGCTACCTCACGGGGAGCCTCTGCAGGGACGTGTGAGGTTTATACTCTGCTGCAACTCAGCCGGGAGGGCCTGGGGCACAAGCTGGAGAGGGGGGACCTTCCCAACCCGGGGAGCGACACGCAAGCCCCTGCCAAGAGGTCAGAGATGAGCAGCAGCGGGCAGAGAGGGCAGCAGGGGCTGGCAGGGGACCTGTGCTTGGACGAGCACCCCGTGTCGAAAGGGTGCAGGAGAGGGGAGGAGGGGGAAGCCCCTCTGAAGGTGTATGAAATGGAGGTTGGGCACAGGCAAGCGGGCACGGGCAGGATGGTGAAACCGGTGGTGTACAGGCTGGAGGAGAGTGAGTACAGGCGCCTGATCGAAGAGGCAGAAGCAGAACCTGAGGAGGAATGGGAAGCGACAGAGCACAAGGTACCTGTGATTCAGGAGGGCTACCCAGGGGATGGCAAGGTGGCAAGTCCAAGCCTAAACAGGCTCAACACTTTCCAAGGAGTCCTGAGGAGGCAGATAAGCCGCTCGGACTCTGAAAGCAGCGCAGAGAGCAGGCAAGTGAATAAACTGACCCTGAACTCCCCCTCGGAGAGAAACAAGCCGAGTGTCCCCATCAGGTCAGATAGCTTCGAGCGAAACGCCATGCTCATGGATTACATTTTGCAAAGCAAACAGGAGGCAACAACATCTGTTTCCTACGTCCCCAGAGAAAGCAGCAAGGCAGCTGAAAGCTTCAGGCAGGCAGTGAGCTTCGCCCCCCAGCCTGACGGCACTCCGGACCTTTGCCAGAACGGCCAGACTGGCGAGGAGGATCCGGCCAGGAAGCCCAAGCCAGACAAGCAGGTAGCGAAGAGCCTCGAGAGAATGGTCTCTGCAGTTGCAAATTATGCTTCGGTGGCTAGAGACACTGAAAAGCTTTCGAGACAGAGCAGCAGCCAGCTCCTTGAGAGCAGCGAACAGCTCGGAGGTGAAGTAGATGCAGGGCTACTCGATTCTTACAGCCAGAAAAAAAACCCACCGGCCCCTCCTGTCAGGTCGCACAGCAAAGAGAGCCTGGCTTTGAGTATGAGCAAGACTGTGGCAATGACAGAGGCGCTGCTGGAGCCCCGCAGCGATGCAGCGAAGCCTGCCAAGGAGCAGTGGGCAGCTGCAGGCGCGGAGCAGCTAACTGGAGGCAGGACTGCAGGAGGAGGGGGCTCGGAGGAGCGGGAGCGGAAGGGGAGGAAGAGTCAGGAGGATGAGAAAGTGCTTAAAGTTGCCGACGCAAAGAAAACCTTCGAAAAGGCCAAGCCGGTGGAGGGAAAGGCAGCGACGCCACCGCCCAGCGTTGCCAGAAAAGGTGAGGTGTGACGGCTCTGCCACGGTGGGCTGGCAGAGCCGTGGGGCCGGGGTGGATGCGGAGCACACCGCAGCCGAGGGCTGGGTGGCGAGGGGAGCTGGGAACACGGTGGATGTGAGGCTTTTCAGAAAAATAGCTGCCTTGTAATAGCCGAGAAAAAGATGGGATGCACTTGGGGCACATTTAGCAATGATCCTGATGAGGCAGGACAGAAAGCAGGCATTGGTTCGCGTCTACATTCTGCTTAGTGAAAGTACTTCTTGCAGTGAAACTATTTTGTGAGAAAGAGCTTTGTTTTTTAAGATTCTCCTGTATGTAAGTGAGTGTAATACCCAGTACTCCTACACTGCTTTTCATGAATAGACACAGCGCAGAAGCGCCCATATGACACTTTCTCCCACTGCCGTGTGGGATTTTTTGCCTTCATCTATCTAGGCACTGGGTGAGCCAATATAATTTTATTTTAGCTATGGCATAAAAAGGAGGCGTTATTTTCCTTAGGTTCTTCTTCTCCTGCACTGTGACTTTAGCTGACTAAGCCCTTCAGAGCGACATCCACTTGGAACCCCTTTCACTGAAAAACTATGGATAAGTGGACTTTGTTGAAGTTTTACTGGTAAAACAGTGGTTATGCAGAAACAAGGAGAGATTAGAAATGAGCGTTTGTTTGAGAGTTTGGATCTTGCAAGGATGTACCAGACCCATGCTGGTTAACTTACATCTTCTGTTTATTGACAATCTGCAGTTGTGGATTTCCTTATAAGGGAAAATAAATGTTTTAAGGCACAGGAAATCTATGCTAGCTTTGAATTGAATAGCATGTTTACTTAAAAAAAAGGTGTGATTATCCCACGGTGCTCGGTACATTGTGCTGTCAATTACTCTCATTCACAGAAGTCACGAAACCAAGTCAGAATATGAACGTGAGTTTGTGTGTGTGTTAGTGATAACGAAAAGCCTACAGCAATGAAAAATAGATCTGATCCTCTCAGGAAGCGTCTGAAGGGTAAACGATGTAAAGAAATAGGGTTGTGAAATATTTGTCACTGCAAACTATCTGCCATCTGACAGACTTGGGCTCTGTACGTGAAGCCAGGCTAGTACTGGTATTATCAGGGTGTCTGGATCTCTGCAGCCTCTCCACTCTCCCTCGAGTGGGAGATTTCTCTGATTAAATGGTACAGCTGATGGGGCGTGTTTTCATCAGCCAGATCAGACGGAGGGATGTTTTCATCAGCAGAGGCATGCATCCTTTCCAGGGAGTAGAAGGAGCAGGTGGATGCAATAGGTGATCATACGGGAGAAGGGGGTGAGAAGAGACTACAAGAAATCATGCTCCATCCCTAAGGCAATACCGGCTACAGCTAAATCATTCCTGGCAGATGTTTACCTACTTGTTCTTCAGAAGAAATAGGGAGGGAGGGTCAAGACAATCTATTTCAGCGCTGAACTGTGAAAACATTGTAATGAAGAAGAGCAGGAATAGCTTCTCATTTTGCTATATCTGTGATACAGTCTGTTCGGGTTTTTTTAATCTGTTTTTAAACATATATCTTCCCAAATCTCATACTGCCTAACTGAACCACATGAACAGCTCGTGTATATTTACCATTATATGATTCCTTTCTTATACCTCTGATTTTTCCAGCACCTTTGGTCCAACTTGATCCTAGACAGCAGGGAGAGAAACAGAACAAGAAGGCAAAAGGATTCAGAATGGGTTGAATAATGAGGACAAGACTAGGATATGTGAGGTGTAACATGGAGCGCTACGGGAATCACAGCACCAAGCCTCACGTTACTGCTCACTGCTCGAAGCCCCTGCTCATTACCTGGTGCCTGGCTGTGTTTTTTTCTGCTAATCAGAATGATAGGAAGTGTCAATCCCAGGATATTCATGTTGCAAATAAAATACAGCTTGATTTTTTCTTTTTTTACTTTTCTTTTTCTTTTTTTTCTTTTTTTCTTTTTTTTTTTTTTGTGTGTGTGTTCTGCTTGCTTGTCTCTCTCTTCCTAGTTAATCATCTGGTAGAGATAGCAACAAAGAAAATCCCATCTGTTGCAACTAATTGCTTCATTTTTATTTGGTGTCCCAACATTTTAATTAGGTATTGGGACTACATCCTCTTCGTTGCAAAAATAGGAAAAAAGAAAGAAAAATATATTTCACAGTCCTGTACAATGGTGGAGGACAAAAATACATGAGGATAGACTAGCTCAAAATTAATTTAGAGATTTCCTTTTGCTGTAAAAACTGCGGGCAACACGTTTCTATGCCTTTCCTATAGATGAGTTGGTAGGGATGTGTAGGACATCTGTATTACTGCATATCACGTGCATGAGGGTGTGTATATGTAGTAATAAATGTGTTTTATGAAATGTGTTGTAAATCATTAATAACAATAGCGTGAATTATTAATGCCCACCCTGACCTGATGTTCATTTATTATTGCTTATCAATCTCCAGCATCTTCCATCCATTCCAAGCAGCACACAAACGATGTGATCGCAAGTGCTCACTCACCACAGCGGATTTTTGTTGCCCTTTGGGGAGTGGGTTTGTGATCTGACTCAAATTTACTGGGTCTGGAAGTAGCGCAGGGATTCATTTGATGTCAGGCAGAAAGGTGGGGCAGGCCCAGGGATAAAGCTAAGGGGTGCTGACTCCTAACCCTCTGCTTTAATCCATATATTCCTCTTTCCTCCTTGTCCACATGCTCTGACACACTCTTGTACGCTCCTCCCTTCCTGGCTGTTATTTTAAAAATCTGATTGAACATATTGCTCTCCCTATCTTTGTTCCATAATTCTACAGCTCCCCTTTCTGGCCAAGGATTGAATCAGGCCAAACCGAATGGATTTTGCTCTCCCTCTTTCTCTCCAGGCAAACACTTTGCTGGATCTGGGGAACAGCTCAGCACAGGGCAACGCTTCCCTGGGCAGAACACGTAATCCCATCCAAGAGACAGAATTGATTACCATAATCAAGAGCTGTTACGTGGTGGCTGTTAGTACAATTTTGTCTTGGCAGCCGCTCAACATTTGACGATCGTTGAAATGTCCCTTAAAAACCAGGCTTGTAAGCAGTTTAATAAAGCTACCCTTGCCACTTGATATATGCCTAACAGACTTTGAGAAAACAAGGCAGATAGAGTAAATCTAATGCTGTTCCACACACAGAAAATGGCTCGGGGTTTGGGGATTTATTTTTTTCATTACAATCAGTTCAGATTTCCCTGCATAAAAAAACCAAAAAACCAAAAAAAACCCCAAACACTACATTCCAGAAACATTAAGTGAAACATAAAAATCGCATCACCAATTTCAACAGGTGCAGTTCTTCTCCATGCTGCTGAATCTGGCCTCTTGCATCTAAATCACGAGAGCCACAGAAGAAGAAATACAAAAATATGCAACTTTCAGGTGGTAGAACCTAGTGCTTCCTGTAAAGTCACTTAAATATGATAATCAATCAAAAGGCTTCAAGAAATAAAGAGATAAATAGTGGCCATAAATGTCCTTGAAAAGTTGTATAACTTGGATGTCTGCAAACCTGAGGTCCGAAACACAAACCATCACGTCTGGCATATTTTGCGTGACTTAGATGTTAAGCTGCAAAATAACAGGACTTTAAATTGCTGATCTCTCTAAACCCTCTGTAAGCCGTTTCCCTTCATTCAGAATATATTTAGCAATGAGGATTTAAGCAAACTGAAATGTTCAAGACAATTTCATCCCTCTAGTGACTTTACTGGTGCTGCACGGCTGGGTTTGCTGTCCATCTAAGATTGCTCAGAGACTCCAAGCCAAATTGCATACTGTCAGCTGAAGGCCAGAGAAGTCATCAAAATTTCTCCTAGAAAGAGGTGCCTCAGGTGTTTGTGTCTTTCTTTACCTTTCCTAACTAATAACACCGCACTGGCAGGGAAGGCTGTGGGGCATACTGAATGTGTTACTTATAAGGCATGTCAGGATCATTGTCGGAACAAACCGACATGATTTATTGCAGTGATGGAGTTGATGCATATTTGCGAGCAAGCTAAATTTAGCTGCTGACATAAGTTTCAGAGGTGGAGTCTGTAGACACGGTGCTGTTTCCGTATAAAGGCTGTGAGAGAGACTGCAGCAATCGTGCATCAATGTAGCGGGGAGTAAAATATGTGGGATGGATAAAACTAGCGAAACATACTTTTGAATAAATTCTGAATCTTTTCTGCACAATTTAATAATTGGGCGTGGCGGTACTGATAATATAGAAGGACAAACTTTGTGTGGTTCCTTGTAGCTGCAAGAATTTGCTACTAGGATATTTTCCTTTACAAAAATTAGATTTTGTGACGTATTTTGAGAAGCTGTTAGGCTTACATCACTCCGGCTGTAATTTAAGCTCTGTTTGTTGGGATGATTTTATTCAGCTGAAGATTACTGTTTACCATGGAACCAAAGACCATGTGTAAAACCTTAGCCACTCCTTCTGTTGTTGAAGACTACAGCTTGAAATTTATGTCATTCCTTCATCACCTTGTACGGTGAGCTGTTGCGATCTAAATGGCTCGTTAATCCAGGTCAGGATCTGAGTGATCCCTGCAGCGCTTCCATGCAAATGTTTAAGTATACTCAACAGGTATTGTTCCCTTCTGAGTCCATCCCTACTGACTCTTCCAATGCCATGTTGAGCAAGCTGTGCTGCAGGAGTACCCATCCCTGCAGCATCTGGAGCAGGAATACCTATCCCTGTGATCTGGAGCAGGAACCCATCGCACAGGTGGAAGTTGTTGAGAGATTAGATTGCGATCAGGTTTCTCAGGACAAATTTCACTTGGTATCCTGTTTGCACTCCTCTCTTTTTAGATGAATGCCAGCAATCTTCCTTGGTTTCTCTTCCAAGTTGTTGAGTAGTGCTGGGTACTGCTGCCTCCACTGTTGTTTCTCAGTCTAGGGTAAAGCATCCCCTGGTACATGATCAAAATATCATTTCAAGCTTGCCCACTCTTTTGAGCTAGAAGGAGCTATACATGCATATATTTTTAAGTACCATTTGATGTGCTTTTCTTAATAGTTTTTTATAAACTTATAAGCCACATGCACAGGTTCAGGACTCCTAATAAATTAATGGCTGTGGGACTGGCAGTCAAGACACTCGGTGCTATCACTGACTCATTGTGTGACCTTCAGCAAGTCACGTACCTACGTGGAAAATATGAATCACAATCTAAACCCACCAGACTACAGATTACCTGCAGGTCTGCTCTGAGGCTGCCAAACTGCTTTTGTTTTCTTCTTTTTTAGCATTAAAGAGATTGTTTGAGGGAGGAGGGTGGAGACTACGTGTGCTGGGCTGGCTTTCAGAAGGAAAGTATTAATTTCATGGTAATCAGTGCCATGGGCAGTGCGTGGCAGGGATGCAGGCTTGCAAGTCTAATCTTTGGGTGTATAATTTTTTATGAAGGTGTTGCTCAGTACCTGAGAGACTTTCCTGTTTGTTGAATCAGTGGTTAAACTAGTGTCAAAGTTTAACAAACGTTGGATAATTTGTAGCTACCGTGGCATCTGCTATTTCCATCAGCTGTAATCGACAGACCCTAAGACCGTGACAAATGTATCTCTGTGGGGCTTTCTGCATGTTTTAACACCCAGGTATCACTCAACAGGGCGTAGTTCACAGTCCTCTCGCAGTTTATGGGGGAAGAGGAGGGTTCTCAGCTCGGCTCAGGAGTGTATTTCTCTACATTCTGAAGGATGATAAGGGGAGTTACGGGTGTGTCACTCCCCTGAAAAATTACGTCCCTTCACCACCTAACCACATGCAAATGAATTGGCAGATATTGGCCAAAACGTATAAGGAAGCTAGGCTAGCTTTTGGTTTTGGCCATGTATGGTAAACACTGTGCAACGTGGGCACTGATCTAGCATCATTCATCCGCTCCTTGAGCTCCTCGGAGGAACAGAAACACGCAGCCTTTGAGAGCGCCGTTACCCCGCGTGCCGTGAGCCGTTTGCTACGAAGGTGCTCACCTTCTTGCTGCGTACCACGTTAATAACCACGAGCCTCTTTCATCCAACAGTGGATATAAAAAAACCACCCCTCTTCACCACCACAGAAGCCAGCATCCCCCAAAGCAGCTGTAGTTTTAGCGCAACGGGGAGAATCTTTGGTTTCAAGCTACCGTTCCGTGCTTCTCAGCAAAGTGCGATTTTCAGCAGGGGCTTCAGCTCTCTTTTGTCACCCTCTCCACGCCGCCGCAGGCCCCGGCAGGTCAGCGTGCCGACATGAGGCGACGTGCTTGTTTTTCTTGCAGAACTGTCGGTTCTCCTCAGCGTTCCTCTTGCCGACAGCAGGCTCTGCCTGGCCGAGGCCTCCGAGGCCGCATCTCGGGGTCGTGCCTCAGCGCATCAGCGCTCACAGTTTTCCATGTTGTTGCTGTAATGCCCCGGACCCTTCCCGTCCTTTTGCCGGTACCACCTTTGCTGGCATCCCGGGTACCTCAAGCAGAGGACGGGAGCGCCATCCCGGCGGGCAGCGGCAGCTGGACCCGTGAGGGAAGAGGCCTCAGCCGGGCTGGGGGGCGCCGGCACGGCAAGGGGCTCAGCGCCTGAGGGGAAAACCGCGCTGCCGGGGCCGTGCCAGGGAACGCGGCCGGCGGGGGGCCCCGCTCC
>JAVJGI010000001.1:95082953-95102664 GCA_035590275.1 Ibycter americanus
CGGCCGGCGGCCGCAGGTTGCCCGTGGGGCCGCCCCGGGGCCGGGCTCCCCCGCCGCCGCACACCTGATGCCCGCCGGCCGCCTTGGGCAAGGGGAGGACCGAGTTCGGATTTTTTTTTCCTTTTGTTCCCCATGTATTTCCCTTTTTTCCCTCCGTTTCCCCTCCTTTTCCCCCCTCCTTTTTGCCTTTTTTTTTTTCTTTTTCTTCTTTCCCCTTTTTTCCCCCCTTTTTTTCCCCATGGCAGCAGCTCAGTGGCACCGGCGGGTGCGGGTCACCCCCAGAGCACCGTGTCCCCGCTGCCACCCCGCAGCCTTGCAGAGGACAAAAGATGGCTGGAGGGTTTAGTTCTGTTTATTTCATTTTTATTCCCTGTTTTTCTCGATGCTCCTGTTGACGGGCTACATGTCACGCCGTTATTAATGGCTCTTCGGAGTCTATTCGGGAGATGCGTAACGGCCTGGGTTGTGTGACATCTTCCTGGGCTTGCTTTTTCTATGCAGAAAGCCACATTAATAGCAATCTGTCAGAAGCCGGAATTTAAAGGTCAGTATTTCTCTGTGCTTTGTGAAATTAGCCGCTTCTCCACTCGGGAGATGCGGAAAGGCGTCCGACATGCAGCCGCACAGGCGTTCAGCTGTAGTACCCCCGTCTAGACAATGTGATGCTGTGACTGCACAGGAGACAGCTCTGGAAAAAAAAAAAAAGGAAAAAAAAAAAAAAAAAAGGGACTGAAAGCTGACTGGAAACAAAAGTAAAACTGATTGATGCAGTTTAATTGTTAAAGATAAGTGATATGCATTAGTGTCGTGTTTGGTTTTGTTGTTTTTTTAATAGTTTCGGTCCTGTACGGGTTGGTTTGAGCACGTCTGTTCAGGCTGTTCACGCAGATGTGCGTGTGGATTACTGTAAGCCAGACCAAGGATGTTCGCAAAATGAAAGAGTGACGTTTTGAATACGCTAGGCTGGTTTTTCAGTTTGCTGATAGCGATTCTGGTTTAATTTTAGGCCAGGCTGTATCCGAATTACCTGCCGCTGCCCTCTCTCTTCGTGCGCCTCTAAGCGTGTGCGTGAGAGAAGCTCTGTGCCTGCTGCAAGTGTGGGAAAATGGTGTGAACTGGCACAGTCCCTCCTGCGAGAAGCGTGTTCGTATGTGCCGAATGTGCGACGGCTAGAGAAAACAGCGGGTATCTTGTGCGTGAGGCAGGAGAGGATATATTCGATTTTCATTTGAATAACAAGCATTGAATCATCTTTTCTGCTCAAGGGAGGGGGAAAAACCCCACCAAACAAACCAAAACAGATGGCTGTGCACTCACCGAGACATTATATTGCATCTAATATTCATGTTGGCTAAAGAGAGTGTACACAAAGGTAGAAGAACAAATACTGTAGTGATAAAGTCGATGCACGTTTATTTCGTGTATATACGTTTCTAGTATTTTCAGTAGCCGTAGTTAAGACCTGACACACTCGGGTACACGTCAGGGAGCATTTGCTTTGTGTTTGTCTTAATATAGCACTTCATAATATTCATTTTTCAATGGTCACTTGCAGCTTGTTATACAGATTGCTTTAATCAGCATTTGTGTGTCTCTGTGTTCTCTGTTGGCATTACTCTGTCTTCTAGTGAGCTGCCTTTTCAAACATCATTGGATTTTTTCAAGTTAAATCTTCATGCTTATTGCATCTGTCACTTCTGGGATTCACTCCAAGCAAAAGGCAGAGATTCAGCTTAATGGCAATGAGAAGGAATGCACAGAAGGGTAAAATATCAGCTTTCCTGAGTGATGCAGCAAAGGACACTGAGAGATCTGCCCTCAGTAGCTGTTCCATGCATCATGTTCAAGTTTAATATTAGACTTTAACGACAGCTTCATAAAATGGCTCATTAAAGCACAGTGTTGCATTTTGATCGTAAGAGAATTTATGTTATTGGTTTTAATTTGATCATTGATTCCGAGGGATACGACTAGGATGCCAGCTTCCTATTTTGAAGACATGAGCAAAACACTTCCTGGCCTGAGTTTGCAGCTTGGTGAGGTCATCAGCGCACCACTCCCAGGGCTAGGAATGTCCTTTTAGGCAAACTCGCAGGCACATTTTCACTTGACTTTTAAAGTGTGGCTTTGTTTGTTTTGATTTTGTTTTACCGAGGCTTTTGTGATAATCTCAGTCCTTCTCTAAGGATGTGTTGGAACAGAAACTCACTGAGGATTTGAAGTGCCCCAGTTTAAGCGTTTACAGGGCATGTGAACAAGAATTAAATGTCTCTGTTCTCTTCTAGCGCTTTCCCTGCAGTCTCCCCCACCTAATATTTTTGGTCTGCTTATATGCTGGTTGTTAACTCTGAAATGAGTCTGATTAGAAACAGTTTAGAGCTTCAGTTTACAGTCACCCTGGTTGTGTAGCCACATGTGAACAGTCAGATTGTCGATGGCTTTAGGCTGACACGACGTGAACTGGTATGCATGCACAAGTGCAGGTGGTGGTGGCATTGCTGGGGTGAACGCCACGTCAAAAACTAAGGGTAAAAAGGTTTAGGTTAGCTGAAGTGACTCAGGATGGCTAGCAGTGAAAGGTGATCATTCTGGATGTGTTGAATATACTGGTTGCTGGGCCCTTTCTTTCTATTTATTTGCCAATAGGATTGCTTTGTTCTGGTCTTTCTCACGTGAGTAACTATACTAAAAATGGACTATTTGTTTCTTTCTGAGGCTGTAATTCTTCAGTAGGTGACTTTATGTGTGTTTTTTGGATGACAGCGTTAGGCTGGTAAAATACCAGGGTGACAGTAGAATTACTCAGCTCCTCGGCGTAGCAGCGGGGAGCCCAAGGGGTCCCACCGGCTGCTCTGGCTTTGTGCTGGAGGACTCTCTGGTGCACAGGCTGGTGCTGATGGTCCTCAGAGGAGCAAATGTTCTGGAGAGGTTCCTAATGGATTATGCCAGCCATTAGTTGTATTACCGACCATTAGTTGTGTACGTGCCCATGTGGGTTTGTGGAGTGAATACAAAGGTGATCAGAATTAATGGCTGGATGTGGAGGTAATGATGTAGCTATGAAGTAGAAGGTGACTGTTGGGCAAATAGGTACATTATATCTTACGCCTCTCCCATACAGTTCTTCATGCCAGTGAGATGGAGGTAATCTCTTTACAGCAGACATCTTCATAACAAGTCACTAAGTGCTCCTGAAATGGAAGAGGCTTTTGTGATGGAATACCATAAATGCTTTAAAATCCTCTTCTCTAGGTCAGGAACTTGACAGAGGAATAATGAAAATGGTATCTGCTGCTGCTGCCTCTGAATGGGGGGGGAAAAAACCCCCATGGTGTTCTTTCGAAGGCTGCCAGCCCGCTGATGCTTTCATGGTGCCCATCGATAGAAGAGGTCTCCTTGGTTTAGAGGTGACAAAGTAGAACATGGCTCTTTCACCATTTTCCCCTCTTTGCTAATGAGTTAGACAGCAAGCTAGAATTGTCTGCTTTGGAGAAAGGACAGTAGCATTTCTTCAAATTATTTGCTTTGTCTTAATCCCCATTTTGTTGATGATAACAATAAATGATACATAATACGCTTTTTGCTATGAGCATGTAATGGCTCTTGAGGTCTAGCTCTCAGTGGGAGAAGCTGGATGTGGTTGGATCAGTTATAGTGACTCTGTTTGACATTGAGCTGGGCCTCTCAATCCATCATAATTAGGTTTTTCTTGTTTTCCCTTCTAATAATTGAATTTGAAAAAGCAATGGAAATAAAATTAAACAGTGGTGGGATCTGACTTAAAGTGATTAAGGTTCAGCCTGATGCGGTCAGGCGTGCTGAGATGAGCTCACAGCTTTCGTCTGGAGTGCTGCTGAGCTGCGCTTAAGGCCAAGTGTTCCCTTTAGGAAAGATCATGGTTTCCCTGTGGCTCACCAAATCTTGGCCAGCCGTAGCATCTTTGTATGTAGTCTCTGTATGTACAAGCACACGTGTAATCGATCTACAGTTCTTCTTGGCCGAATATTAAGGCAACCATTTCTGCAGCCTTACCAGATATACCTGAGCAGGATTTGAGACAACTGCATGGGGATGGTGTGCCTAAAATTGCACCTTGTTTGCATCCATGTATGAACCGAGGCAATACATTTCAGCTGTAGTCCCTGGAAAATGGACTTCAAATCTCTCTGGTTGGAGTATTTGGAAATGTGGGAACTTCCCCTCCCTTCCCCCTCCATCCCCCTAGTTCTGCATATAGTTGCCATAGAGACTGTCTTCTGGAGTCCTTGAAAATCCATTGTTTATCTCACATAAATGTATAAACCTGCTGTATTAAAACATGGCATTTTGAAGCATCCTGTTCCCGTGCAAATCTGATAGGGACTCGACATCCTACGGTGCTGCAGATTTGGGTATTGGACATGCGTCAGGCACAATCAGACAAACAGATAATGGGTATAATTAGCACCACCAGAGATTAGCAGGCAATAACAAATTCAAGCCGTAGTAAGCACTCTGTCCCTTGGGAGCCAGGCAAACTGGCAGTGCTGGGCAGATGATCACTTGATATGGCAGATAGTCATCAGCAAAGGCCCAGTGCTAGTACTACCTCTTGAAGTTGCCTTTTTTTTTCCCTCACCTTTCACATAAAATACTTTCAAACCTCACGGTTTGTTAGTTTGTGCTGGAGTCTTGAACACCCGACTGACTCGAGGTATATGCTTGGCACTTACTTGGCATTTTTCATCGTATGATGGTCAGTCAGCGCTGCAGATGTTTCTTGTAGTGACCGGTATATCCTTGATATCCTTGCTTTCAAATTGGAAACGTGAGGTTAAGCATTTTGCTCAGGGCCTTGCAGGTACTAGGCTGAGAATGCTACTAACGTGTAATACTAAGTGTAGTTGTTGTTTTACAGATGGCTCGTCTATTTGCACCAGCACACGTGGTGGGATGTGTGTGAGTGGATAAATGACCATCCTTACACTTTCCAACTGCTAATTTCTTACTGCAGTACTTATGTTAATTATACCGTATCTTGGAGGTTGGAGTAAATAAGCACCAAGCTGTCTTGTTCAGAACAGGAGGTGGATTAAATTTTTTTGAGTTTTTTCAGTGATTATTCTTTTTAAGGTTTCTTTTCATTTTTGGATCTGCTGAGATCAGTTTGCAAGGCAGGAAAAAAAAAAAAAACCTGAGCCAGCTTAGGCAAACATGAGTTGCCAGACGTACTTCAGCAATATATACTTCTGCTTTAGCGCAGCGTGAAGTGTAGGCACAAAACGCATCTCGCCGAGTGTCGTTGTGCCTTCCAGCATCGTTTTCCTGGCCATTTTCTGGAGCAATTTGTTAAAAGTTTTAAGGTGCTGTTCTTTAAAGGTGGGCTATCTGAGTTTGGCTTCTTCTTTCACCAGGCTTTGGATGCATGGGCGTTATCTCTATACTCTTCACTTTGCTCCCTGATGTTTCTTTGCGGGGGTAAAGGTTATCTTTTTGTTCTTTATATCCAGTGCTTGCCACACTGATCTTGTGGTCTACTAAGGGAATTCTTAAGCACTATGAA
This sequence comes from Ibycter americanus, assembly GCA_035590275.1. NCBI lineage: Eukaryota > Metazoa > Chordata > Aves > Falconiformes > Falconidae > Ibycter > Ibycter americanus. Next base: position 95,088,496 of record JAVJGI010000001.1, read on the forward strand.
AGATCACATAAAAACCAGCTGGGGCTTATCTCAGTGTAATACTGCCTGTTGTTTTGGCTGGTCTCCTCCAGGGCTGCTGTAAATGCCACAGGGACTCTCAAAGGGCTGGAGGTGTGGGTTGCACACGCAGTAACCTGACTGTCAAGCCGACAGGTAAGTAAAGCTTAAAGGTCATCCAACGCAGGCTGTAATTCTTCATGCCCCTTACTGAAAACAAGTTCCTCAGCTGAGAGTAGCCAGCTGCAGGTCCATTCCCTGGGAAATCACCCTTCACCCAGCGTATATTGGGGTGCAATGCTCCCCGTCAGGTAGGCAGGGAGCTGCCGTGGGGGTGTCGGGGACAGCAGGTATACCCCTTGTCCTTGGCACAGGGAGCCTGTGGGTGTAGGAAGATGTTTTTCCTTCTTGCACCTGAAATCTTCTTTGTATTGTAGCAGGAAGGTTTATTAAAGCTGCTTATTAAACTAAATACGCTTTTCTAAGTAAAATTTCTTTTTTTCTTACCTGCCTAGAGAGGTGAGAAAGGTGCTGCATGTTGTGCTGGTGGTTTGACACCAGCTCACCCAGGTTGCTGCCCTCTCAGCGACGGTGTGCGACAGCCGGGGCTGTGCCGCAGCACAGGACAGCAGCCTTAGCCTGAAACAGATCAGCGACAAAGAACATCTGTAGGACAGAGGAAATGTGTTTGAACTTGGAACCCTTTGCTAAAACAGATGTTTGAGGGGCTGTAATTGATACCACAAGATAGGGATTTAAAATCAAGTTAGCAGATTGAGCGATCTGGATTTGAGTTTTAGCCTCCTCCAGTCCCTTCCTTCCTCCCTCCCCCAGCCCTGATTTCAAATTGCACGTTACGGAAACGGGACAGAATGACAATGGTACTCTTTGAATTATAGGCTGCTTGGCCAGAAGAGCTGGCAGGACAGCAAATGGAAATCTGGAGAAATACACGCTGGTTCCAACTGTGAGCATTGAGATTCATTTTTGCAGCTTATTTCAACAGCATTAAAATCTGAAAAGTGTTCGAGTTGTCCAGTCTGAACCTTCTGCGTTCTTCTACGTTGAGAATATTGTCTTGTCTTTGACAATTAACAGTTGTTGGTTTTATTTCGAGAACGTCAAGAGCCATGCACCTTGAGTGCCTCACCTGTTGGGCAGGTGTTATTGAGTAGCTTGAGAAGCAAAAGTCACTGAATTGGGCTCTGATTTAGCTGGCGTTTGGAAGAAGGTGTTTCTCGTGGTACGCTAACCAAGCCTGTTACTACTTTTTGGAGTAGAGTGTCTCTGTTCAAAATTGCAGTGTGATGGACTGCGCTGGTCTGTGCTGTAACTCCACTCTAACCATGACATTGTCCAGGTCTCTGACCCAGCACATTTGCCATTACAGAGCTGGAAACAAACTTCAGGCACTGCCACAGCGGTGTATGGCTGCAGTGCTGGTCCATTGCACTCGGCCATCCTGCTTCTCTCTGATCACATCCCCCAAGGCAGCCACTGTCTTCTCGGCAGGTCTGGGTGTTGTGCTCCATCCCGGCAGACCAGCGGAGTGTTTGTGGTTGGGCAGGGCCATCTGGAGAATGCTGCATCCTTGCTTGGTCAGTCTGACTCACACTTGGCTGGGCTATTTGTGAGCCTCGGTTGTGCTGATCTGTTGTTTCTGCTTTATTTCTAAGTTGTGAGGAATTTGTGTCCCAGCTAACTTTGTGTTTATAGCGGAGGGCTTGCTGCGAGTCTGGGTTTCCTGATGGTGGCTCCCGGGCTGTAGTGCTCCAGTGCTCTGGAAGAACTGGGACCTACGACCTTTTATCTACGAGGCTCTTTATCTCCTTAAAACATCTTTAATGTTAGTTTCTTCCTGTGGATACCACAGCATGTTGTAATTGAGGAATAGAAAACAGTTTATCAAGTCCTTTGGAGATTTCTCCTTTCAATAAATCATTTTTTTAAGGAATTATCCAATTAACTGTAAGCAAGGAGAGCAGTGAAATGTTTCCAATAATGTCTTAAAGTCATTGGAGTGCAACAGGAAATGTACTTACCTTAGAAAATACTGTGTTAATCAAATTACCTTCCCTTCTGCACCTCTTCTTGAGAAATCCTGCACGTGTTATTCTTTCTGTGCTTTAGGCTCCCAGCACCTGGGTACTGCTGGCTGCTTGACTTCTAGCTTAAGTTCATGATGGAAGAGGACAGGCTTCATCCTCTACTGGCATTGAGTTTCAGGTCTAGCAGCTACCGGTGAGCTCCTCTGTTGCACACATAGAAAGACTTATGTTTGCCGCCTATTCCATTTGGGTATGTTTGATTGCTTCAAGTTGTAGGAGAAAATACAGTTGCTTTCTGCTGTTAGCACTCTGTCATTTTAGTAAAAAGTGCTCGTGCCTTAGCTGGTTACTTGGGAAAGGTAGGACCTGGTGGTGATATGATGAGAAATTAATAAGGCCGTGGTGGGGAAGAGCTCTTTCTCCATTTGTAACCACCATCCTTAGCTGGTACTAAGCTTTTGGCCAAAATCAGTGTTTTTTAAAAAAAAAAAAGTTGCAATGCATCTCAGGAATATGGTCGGGAAGAAACTTGCATGTAATCTTCAAGAGAGCAGAAGAATTCAGCAAATTGGGGTAGCAGCTCTGAACAGATTGATACTTCCTTGTTAGCTCTGTTGCGCTGATAAGAGAACTAGGTCAGCTCTATGGAGAAAGCATTTTATCTGCATACTTCTCCTAACTGGAGTCCTGGCGCTTGGCTGTTGTAACAGGCTTGCTGACTTGCAGCTCTGCACAGTGGGCTGTGCTCTCCATCTCACATTTTCCCCGGGGTCAAAGTGTGGTCTGAAGCCCTGTTGCTTTCTTCTCTGTGGCATGTGCTGCTTTTACTGTGGGGGTGATGGAGTTCCGTCCCCAGGGGTGTAAGTAGCATCTTCCATCGTGCTGGTGTAATGTCTCTGGCTGAGGTTCATAGGGCTGTTGTTCAGCTCGGGAAGCATATTGCTGTGTCTCTTGGCGGTGGTTGAGGATACAGCGTGTGAGGAAGCATCTCTGGTGTTTATTCCAGTGGAGGAGAACCAAGGCTCTTGGAGGGGAGCATATGGCAGGCTATGGCCTTCTGTGGTCAGCTGCTGGAACAGCGGCGTCTTGAGGTGGGAGTCTGCCTGCTCCGGCACAAGGCTTCCTTTTCGTTATCCAGTAAAGCTTGTTTGCTGCCCACCAGCTGTGTAACTCTCTGGTGGCAGCAAAAGTGGAAGCTGAAATGCAGAGGTGCACCGAGGCACCTGGGGTGCTTAATCCCCAGGTACCCGTGTGCTCTTTTTCCCACATATGTTACTTTATGAGGTTTTATCCTGGGTTTCAGTGCTTCCCCCCCTCCCTTTGCTCTCCTCTGTCTTCTATTTTCATTTTTACTAAGCTTTTTCGCCCAGCTAAATTTTGCTGCATTGCCATCATCCGAATATCCTCCAGTACATCACACGTCACCGCCTGTGAGGGTGGCAGCTGTAGTGCCAGCTGACAGAAGACACTATAAAAGAAGTAAACCCAAAAGAGCACCCGTTCCTGCTCCTCAGCTGCCTCACCGTTTCAGACTCAGGGTGTGTGTAACTGCTGCAGTGTTCCTCTTCGGTTACCCATTACGGCCTCCTGAGAAATTATTTTGTGTAATGATTTTTGTGTGCATTCATTGCTTTAGCTTTACGGTAGATGACAGAGATTAAATGAAGCCAGACAATGCTCTCTGTTCGGGGTAATGACTTTCAACTGCGGTGTCCTTTTGTCACTGTAAATTATGGTAAATGATGTAATGTTAGACTGTCAAGATGCAAGGTACAAAGTGGTCTGAGTAGTCAGATCCCCCAAGAAGATGAATTGCATATACCTGGAAATCTTTAAGTGAAAATATCCATTGCCTCCTTAGCCGCAGCATGGGAGATGTGCACTTGAGACAAGCATGCACAGGGTAAACACTTGGGAAATAACACGTGCTTCTTGATGATGCCTGGAAGATTTAAGCATTATAGGCACTTCTGACTTAAGAGTTCTTTGTATTATGATGGTCTTTGGTACGATTTTTTTCAGGGTACAGCTCTGAAAAACAGAATCGTATCAAGTATTTCACAGGTTAGAACCAACACCTTGCACTTTGTCCAGAACAGCAATTTCAGCTTACTCTAATTTTGGATTGTGTTACATTTTTGAATGTGCTGGGCTCCCCAGTTGAGATATAATCGAATTCCCTGGTAGTTTGTGGTTTAGGTTCCCATCCCAAAATAGAATCTTGCCAGTGGTATAACAGCTGGAAATTTCAGTATTAAGTTCATATTCCAGCTTTTTGTCTTTAAAATGAAGTGAAATCAGATGGCAGGGTCTTGCTCAACCTAGACTAAAGTAACCAAAGACTGAAAATAATCTGTGCATAAATATGATGTCTTTTGGAACTGTGACCATCTGTAGCGGTGCTCACCTTTTGGTTTAAATAACTCCGAACATCTGAAAACAAAAGTTCTGTCAGCAATGGACTTAATGTGAATTGATTTGAAATGGCATACCATAGAGGGAATAGCGGTAGGTTTAAAAGTAGAGGGCTGCATCAAGGTATTTGTGGCTGTTCCTTTTTTCTGCCAGAGGTTTCATGTGAAGTTGTAGGGCGAGCTGAAATTTTTGTGGATGTGTGATTATTTTTTTAAATTATTTTTTCCCCCCACTTCCTCCCTTGCCCAAATACGGCAAGATTTAATATCACGAGACTGAGTTCATTGATTCCCTTAACGCCTGGAGAGGGAGATGAAGTTCTCCTTCAGCCTTGCTGGTGGCACGTTCTGGTTCTCCACTGTGACAATGGTGGCAATTTACTGTCGTGGCCCTGAACTTGCTGAGGGACATGCGCTCGCCTTGGTCTCCCGTGGTGGTTAACGTGCCTCTTTGGGGCTTGTCAGTCTGTGCTTATCTGGTTTCAAAGAATGGGTGGTCTTCGCTGCCCTTGCTATCTGCATGGCTCAACTGGTAGAGCCTGCGTGCTTCCCCCATGGATGTGTCTCACTTTCCTTCCTGTGCCAAAGGTGTGCTCAAAAATGCTGTCCTTAAAATGATCTGGCAGACTTTTCTTCTAGATGAGTGAGTCTTCTGAGGCATTTCAAAGACACCATCCTGTGCGGTATGGTAGGGCTGTAAATTATTTATGTGGAACACGTGTGCAGCTAGACTCAGCACATCGCAGTGGATGTCCGCAGGCACACACGCGTGTGTTTGCTGGTGTACAACGTGCCGTGCACATGCGTGGGTTACAGACAACCCACCGGGGTTGCACAACCAAGCGCTCTGAAATTAAGAAATGCCGTAAGTGAGCCATTAGGAAATAACCTGGGTAACATTTGTTCCCTTTTTGACATGCGGTGGGGTACGGCTGTTGGCTCAGTCTCTGCTCCACCAGCCCGTTGCTCCGTTGGGCACACAGCGATGGCTGCGGTGGTGGGATGGAGTCCTTCTTGCCTGCGTGGAGCAGGAGGTGCGATGGGATGGTGGTCTCTTTATGGCTTTAAAAATTCTGAATGCTTATACCCTCCCTTCCATATGCATCTCTGTACCTTATCTACCATATGATGTTCAAAGTGCTGTGAAGAGTGAGTGACTAGATTCCTTGTGGGCTCTTCTGGTGCTTATCTCCATGATGGCCAACTGCTCAGCAGATGTGGCTCAGCCTTGCTGTGAGGGAGGATGTTTTCTCCGTGCTGGCGGCACTTAGACCTCAGGTTGAAACATCCATGGCTTGATTATCAGTTTAGGATTATAACGTACTTGCTATTTTATTTTTTTTTTTAAAAAATATGGTTTCAGCTCTGGGCGCTCATCGCTTTTGCAGCTGAGGCCCAAGCATCTCAGCCCAAGTGTTCAGAAAGACCTTGGGCTGCACAGTCAATGCATCGGTACTCGAGAAATCCTTCCCCGCATCAGGCACCCATGGCATGGGCTGCCCCATGCTACAGTTTTACTGGTGGGACTGTCCCCTCTCCCTGCTGGCCCCAGCACCCTGTCTAACCCATAACAAATCAGGCAGGTGCCCCCTGGTATTAGTCATCATTCATAACTGGTGCTGGTGGCATTGCCTGGAGTGTGTCTTGAAATTTTTTTTCCTTATCTGCTTCTCATTTGTTAATAGTTATCTAAGACTGTACATTTATTCCAAAGCTGCCGTTGAATCATATGCAGCCTCTTCAATAAGGCTCTAATTCTGAGTCGGGGGGCTCACTATCAACAGCTGCAGCCTATCGTGACATTTTATACTTAAGGAAGAGCCTTTCCAGCCCCAAGTACCAACCTTTTTTAAGTGCCATTCTCCCTATCCAGTGGATTTGTGTCTCCTCGTCCCCCCCTTAACAGTAGCCTCCGGCTGCCTGTGACTTAAACTAGCCTTTTATTTCCAAAGTCTGTCTTTCCAGAAGGGATCACAATCACATGGGCTGAGCAGGATTTTGCCATTAGTGGGGGGTTTTCCTGTAAGTGTTCCCTAGCAGGATGCGTTTCCTCTTGCATAAGCAGGCTGAAAACCCTCCGAAGCCACAGAAATACATCTGTTGGATGCTTGAGACAGATAAATCCTTTATAAACAGGAAAATGGGCAAACTCATGGTAACTCTTGTGACACATCATGATGGGAGATCAGAAAGAAATGGAATGAAAAGTATCACTGTGCAAGCGCGGCTGACTGCATCCTGCATTTCTAAGGTCCTTTTAAATGCTGACACAAAGGCCAGTGGCTGAGCTGTACGGCGGGGACAGGCAGTGGGAGACAGAGTTAAATGTTGGGTAAAATTCAGCTGGAAGTCACTTGACATTTGGGGGGGAAGGAGAGTTTTGAAGGCTCTTTGCTACGTCCCCACGAGGACATGGAAGATGCCGTGTGTCGTGGAGCAGGATCCAGGAGATCAGTGCAGTTGTAGATCTGTCAGCACTTCTATTGTAGTGGTCTTTGCAGGGTGTCTAACGCTTCTGTTTTAATTTTGCTGAGGGCTGTAACTCTGGCAAAATTTAAACTCCTTTCAACTCCTAGTCGTGAGGTTTTAAATCCTCCAAATTTGTACTTTACGAAAAAAAAAAAAAGAAAAGAAAAATTTCCTGTCTAGCAAGTGTATGGAGATCGTTCCAGCTCCTTAGCTAAGATTTAACAACACAGACAATGATCTAATGAACTTCCTTTTTTTAAAAACTTTTGCTCCAAGTCCACTTCCTAAAAGTAAATCCCTAGCACAGTCTCATCAGCCATGGATGCGCTTACTTGCCGGCTTGGGTATTTCCGAAGTCACTTCCCAGGGGTCCCTGAACTGGCCAGGTATACTTCTGCATGTGTGATAGAGGCTGAATCAGCCTTTCCTGATGGTGAATCATCTGGGATGTGTCTTACCTGATAATCCTACAAGTGGCCAAGCTGGGAGCTGCTGCCCGTGCTGACGGCTGTGCGTGGCCCTGCTGAGAGAACCTGTGGCAACCAAATTCAGCTGTGGGTTTCTTGCAGATGCTGGAGGAGGGGATCCTTTGCACTGCAGTACTGCGCAATAAATGAGGATGTTAAATTCTTTTCACATCTTAACAAGAGGCTGAAGTAGGGAGATTACTTCTTTTTTTTTTTTTTTTCTGGTGCTCAGGATCAAGCTAACTCTATTTTGTTTTTCACCTGCTGGCTTTCTGTGGGGTGCTGAAAGATCCACAGTCATTGCTCTTTATAACTACAGCCTGCACATTCCCCCCCGCCCTCCACTCTTCTCTTTGGAGAGCAGCCAGATCAAAATGGCTGTGATCCAACGCCAAGAATCACTCCCTTTGCTATGGAAATGAGGACTTGGAGGCTGCTCACCATGTGTTCATCAGAGTTCCTGCTAAGGATGATGAGCTGTAGGTGGGGAAGAGGGCAGCAAAGGTGTGTTCAAACCAATCCGTTTGGAACAAAACAGGGTATTTTTGGATACATCTGACTCTTTGCATTTTTTTTTCAAGGTCATTTGTGGAAAACCAAAAAAAAAAAAAATTAGCCTTTCCATCAAACGGTAAAAATGAGGGAAATAAAGTAGTAGAACTTCACCACAGGATTAAGGGTGTTTCTCTACCATTAGAGTTGAAGGGGTGGCAGACCTCCCAGTACCTGATATTGGAGATAAGCTCTTTCGGGTTTTTTTGTGGTGTTCTGGTATTGATCAAGTGAAGAAAAGATGTAATTATCCAAGCTATACAAATAATCCTTCTTAACTATATTATCCACATTCCCAGCATTAAAGCAGACAAATTGCAAAACCCCCAGGTACATGGTACATTGACACCGGGCAATTTGCTGCGTGTTAACTCAGCAAGGCTTTACCTTTTTCTAAACAATCAGATTTTAATCTTGATGCACAGTGGGATGGGAACATTGCCAGTGGGCGAACAGTCATGAACATTGACTGTGCATAAAGCAGGGGACTGGAAAAGTCCTTTTCCTAGACAAGTTGTACACCCCAGGCAGATGAGTGAGCAGGGTTTTGCTGCAAGGTATGTTCTCGAGAGGGCTGAGCTGGCCGCAAGCTTCCTGCGGTGTTGCAGCACGTTGCGAGAGCATCCCTGCTACTTCAGGGTGGCCTAGTGTCACCTCACGTGCCGGCGAGGGATGGAGGTGGCTGGGAGGGATGAAGGGGGTGATGCCGCTCTGGCACGGTGCTCGCTGCAGGACCTGGCAGAATCCAAGCTGTAGATGCAGAAGTCCAGGCAGACAGCTTACGGCTGGGAGGAGCCCTCTCCGGATGAAAACGTCTGACAGGTCTCTGAATGAGTCTACGCCATAAATTAGTAACTGGGTGTGGAACTGCATTTTTTTATGATGTATCTTAATTGGGCCTCGGGCAGCTTGATAGTACAGCATGCTGCTTGTCTTTCGGGGATCTCTGAGTAGAAATTCATCTTTTCTTTGTGCATCGTTCAGTGGGGGTCATGCTCTGAATCCACCCAGGATGGAGCTGTGCCCTGCCTCACCCTGCCTCCATCCCTGCTGGGGATGGCCGTGCGTGCATCCCTGGGGAGCCCACCGAGCCGCCTGCGCTGGCAGCACTCCACCTCGAGACATGACATACCATCTGCTTTGGCGGAGTTTCTCCCATCCATTTTGGATAACTTAATCTTTTCCTTTGCCTGAAAACAAAACAAAAACCCGCATCACACTGTGAGCAGAGCGGTTGTATTATTTTTTTCTCAAAAAAAAAAAAATGGGTGCACTCCACTGCCAGGTGATTAATTATCAGTTCTGTGTGCGAAAAATGGTTTGCTCCTAATATTTCATGGTCCTGTTGCATGAAAGGTACTGTCTGCCCTACGGCTTCAGCTCTTCCATCCAGCTGTAGAGCTGACCGTGAACTCTGAGCGTGTTGCTGTGCATCGTGAGCATAAAAAGAAATTGGTGTCTGGATTTTGTACTCTTACCTGCTGGCCGGAGCCGGAGAGCAGCTCCTGGTTTATGATATCCCATGGCACTTGGGTGTCGCTGGGTGTGTGCACCATGGAACAGGCTTTTTATTTGTGCTGTAAGTGAAATCATTGGCAGAAAGTGTATTATGCAAGTCTATTGCGTTAAGTACAGAGGAAGGCTAAGTCCATCTATAATATGATAGTAATGATTCATAATTTATATATAGCTTTTTTCATGTGGACGTCATAAACATCCCAATCATTCACAAAATTTTGCATCTAAAAACTACACCGGTTTTTTCTTAAAACGGCAGGAGTTCTTAATAGAATGCTGTTTGTGGCACTTGTGTAGCTTTGAAATGATCGAGTTAATTGGGGAGCTTTAACAGGACATTGCTGTAGAACTGGTACAGTGAGAAACGCTGCAGGGAAAACCCACCTACTCGCGATGGCTGGAAATAAATGCAGAGCCCTTGGTGCCTGCATCACCGGGTCATCAGTGGCCGAAAGCCCTTGCCAGCTGCGTGGCCTCCACCCCACCCCTGGGGACAGGTGTCCCCATCACGCAAACGACCCCGTCATCAGTGCGCTTATTATCTGTGTCTGCAGAGGGGCTGGCTTTTCCCTGAACAGGTAACTCCTGCCCGGGCTGGGACCCTTAGTCTGGGCTTTGCTCTTACCGTTGCGCTGGTGGCTCTGATGGCACTTGTCCCAGGTCTGTGCCGGCAGCAGCTGCCCAGACCGGAGCCAGAGCCGCGCTGGAGATGGCCAGTGCCGATTCCCAAATGCTTCAGCTGGATGTGGTTGGGGGGGAGCTGGTGGAAAACAAGTACTCTGATTATTTTTTCTTATCTGTGCGGAAACTGGAGTATTCCACTCGATAGCTGTCTGTTATGTTAATTGTAACGTTTTTCTCCTCTACAAACATATTACGTGACTGCTGCTTTCCCAGCTCTGATGAGTGCTTTCCTCTACTTATTCAGCTTTTTGTTGCTGTTAATTTTTTTTTTAACCGTCGAGACTACAAAACAGCCATCATTCCAAAGTCTCTTTTTTTTTTTGCTATGCTTTCATGCAAAGCCTTTGCAGTTAAAGACAGGCGTGCAACCTTTTATCACTTTTGCTGCAGACAGGCTGTGCCGAGGGAGTCGTGCTGGAGCCGCGTTCAGAGTCTCTCACTTGAGAGCATCAGGCTGGTGGGTCTGGAGCAAGAAGCTCCGTGAAGCTGAGCAGTTTTTCCCAGCCTCTGCCTGTGCTTGGGGACCAACTGGGAGGCAAGATAGGAGGTGGACTCTGCTTATTTTTATTTTTTTTTTTTTTTCAATTTTTTGCTTTCCCTAGAGACCAGGGCAGAAATATTTTTCTCATATGTAAAACCAAGATGCTATATGGAGGCTCCTCTTCTTCCTGCAAGCGCTGCTTGAGGGAGAAAAATCTTGTATGATGGGAAAAGCCCTTCCGAGATGCGCGGGCTCCATAGGTTGCATACGCGGAGGGCAGGGCAGTTGCTCGCTTCCAGGGTTGGTGTTCACATGCAGCGTTGTGCCCGTGTTGTTTTCCAGGGCCCAGGTGCTGGAATTTTCCACACCATCCCCTTTCCCTCTATTCTAACTTAAGCCTTCTCGAAAATTATTTTTTCAAGAGAAGTGCTACAGACACACTAAGTTAATTTGAGTCATTAGCTTGTTTCCATTACTCCTTTCTTCCTAGGAAACTAATTTTATTATTTTTTAGTGAGATTTTGGAGTTAGAAAAAAGAAATGGAAGCTAGCGAACATGTGGAACCACTTCACAGCAACACCGGATTTTGAGAGCTTGCATTTTTATTTACATCTTCTGGACCCTGTCTGACTTGAAAGTAAACAAGTTCAATCTGAGACCAGATTTATCCCCGAAAATATGTGGAGACTTGTCTAAAAACTGCTTTTAGGATTAGGAACTTCCTTTAGTGCAATAAGAGAATACATTTACAATGGGAAAACTGATGCTTAACTGGCAGATTCCTTGGATAAAACACCCTTGGAAGTGCAGTTCAGTTGTTTGGTACCAACCAACCTTGAACTTTATTTAAAAAAAAGAAAGAAAAAAAGGAAAAGGCAAAACTGGCTGAGAACTTAGCGGGACTAAAGCAAGGTGCAGGAATTGTGAGTGAAACTGTATTTCTGTGTTGCTGGCAGCGGGGTGATGGTGCAGATGAGAGGGTCCCATGGAGGTCCTTGGCAGGCATCTTCTGGGCGAGCAGGAGGTCCCTGCACCTGTAACTGATCTCCTTCTTTTGACGTTCCTCTTCCCTGCAGACACAATGAGGCGAGTGGTACGACAGAGCAAATTTCGGCACGTGTTTGGCCAAGCGGTGAAAAACGATCAGTGTTACGACGACATCCGTGTTTCCCGTGTTACTTGGGATAGCTCCTTTTGTGCAGTAAACCCCCGATTTGTTGCAATAATTGTAGATGCTAGCGGTGGCGGAGCGTTCCTGGTGCTGCCTTTGCACAAGGTAAGTGCTTTTTTGAAAGTTTCTCGCTATTACCCGCTCGGCTTTGTTGTTGTTTCAGCACCTGTTTATGAATAACGTCAAGGCTGGGAAGTCTCTGCTGTGCCGTGACAAACGTTGCTCAGTGGTGCCATGTCAGAAGCCATTTAATGTCTCTGTAATCAGCCTGATGCTTCCTCGACATGAAACACAGCAAATAAGCGGTTTGACTAATCTGAGCCAGGTCCTTATGGCAGAAGTTTCTATGTAGAATCATGCTCCTAATGAAGCCTCGTTATTTATGATAGCAGTGCTCAGGTTTTTCCACTGTCGGGGATTCAGCTTTTTGAGCTCTGCAAGTGTCGCTTCATTCAGGAACACACCTGAACCGAACTATTCCTTCCAGCCCCGTATCAGATGGATGCAGAGATTCCAAGAAGGGCATTTCCATAGGTGGTGTGGCCCTGGCATCTGAGCTGGTCCAGGCTGCTGCCAGCCCCTTCAGTTACTCTTTCCCTATATGGTGTAAGGCAAGAGTAACCTCAGTAAGAAAACAGCTGCTCCAGGTACCATCGCAGCTCTCCCAAATCACAGGGCCGTGCCTAGGCTTTATCATACTTCAACCAGGTCTTGTTATCTCCTAGTACCTGATACACCGAGGAGAGGGGCTTCATCTGACCTCGGGCAGGGAAACACCCCTTACCTTCTCTGCTGTGCAAAGTGCTGCTAAGTTTCCAATAAATAATCTTTCAGTGAGCCCATACGTACATGCTACTTCTTTCCCTTCCACTTTGAATTTATTTGTAGAGCCCCAGGGGTGTGCTTTGCAAAACACGCAGAAAAGTTAGGTTCCTGACCGTCAGCCATGAGAATGGCCGGATCAAAGGCTTGGAGGGAGGCTGAAGAGATGGGTACAGAAGCCTTCCTGGCAGTCTCTTACAGTCCTGTGTTATAAAAGCACAGAAATGAGCAGGAACTAAAATAAATTCCTGTTGCCCCCTGATACTGCATGGAAAAAAATCACAGAGCATCTTTCTTCTGCCCTTGTTGGAGAGTGGTGTTCTCCCTTTCTGATGCTTAACCAGCACATTCTTGTGATGAAAGTCTTTTTCTGTAACGTTATTTTCTTTGTGACCCTCAAGCTTCTCTCTTAACTATACACTTAAGATGTCCTCAGTCTGTCATCAGCCCTGTCCTTCTTTTCCTAGCTCCATTTGCAGATCTGCCCTGTTTATATATAGGAATAGTGACCAGAATTGAATATAGCATCCCACATGGCGAGTGCATTTGAGTGCATTACAGGAACAGAGGCTGCGAGTTCTCACTTATGCCTCGGCTGTGCTAAGCGAAGTCAGCCAAGCCCCTAGCCTCCTTAAATAGCTCTCCATTTTGCTCGTCTTATTAACAGCCCTTTTTTTTGCAAGTATTCTGGTTTGCGCTCATCTTCGGGCCACGCATCCTGCTCTTGCCCAAGCCGCGCACGGTGGCACAGATCTCGATGAGAAATACCTTGCTCAACGCAGCACGCATTGCACTCGTGTTGCATCACGGCACGATCAAATGCCAATGGCAGAGGATGTGCACCCTTTCCCCCCCCCCCCCCTTTTTTTTTTCCTCTTACTTCCCAATGTTTCCTCAGTCCCTGGCAGAAATCCCTGCTCGTTCCGAGTGATCTGGCCCTTTTGCATTTGAAGTGCTATCTTACATTTGGGGTTTTTTTAAGTTTATTCAGCTATTTCTCCCGCTCTCCCCTGTATTTGTCATTGCCTTCGCGCCCTGGGTGACGTTCCTGCCTTGCCCAGCTATTTAATTCTCACGTAGAAGAAGGTTTCATGCAAAGCTGGAGGAACTCCGTTCCTAAACCCCCCAGCCCCACACGTTCTTTTGCAATGCAACACGTTGCTGGCTTTGCTGTAACCAGTTTCTATGTTCCTCATTTATTTTTATAGCCTCGGCTGATGAAATTGTTCCTTTGGCTCCTTCAGCACCCCAGCATTTTGGCTTGCTGTTGGCACCCCTTTGGCGGGGGTAGGCACCGAGTTCCCACAGCAAGATGCTAGCTGGTATATCTGGGGGCGGGCAACGGGTCAGTTTTAAAGCAATTTTGTAAGATTGAGCCGTAAAACTCCACTTGCAGCATTCGCCGTGGCTGTGCCCTCCCGCCGGGCCGCCGCCAGCCCCCGCAGCCGCCTTTCGGCGCGTCGGAACCGGCGTTTGCCTCGCCAGGTGCCGGTAGTACCGTGGGTTTGTTGTTGCGGCGCCGGCTCTTGGCTGCCGGCTCCCTCG
>JAVJGI010000001.1:95103866-95145628 GCA_035590275.1 Ibycter americanus
TCTCTCCCTCTCTCCCTGCTCCATCCCTCTTCCCTCTCTCCCTCCCTCCCTGCTCCATCCCCCAGGGCTCCCCACAGAGCGGGGTGCGGACCCCGGCGCTGGTGCAGCTGAGCCAGCCTTGCTGGCTGTGGATACGCTTTGTCTGAACTTCCCGTTTCCTTGCATGCACATGTGCAGGGTCTTTGCCAGGAACTCGCCATTCCCATGCTCCAGCAAGAGCCACGGCCACTGTCTGAGTTGCTGAAAATTGCAATTCCCACAGGTTGGTTAGTCTGTAGAGAGATGGCCTCTGTTGGAATGAACCACATAGTTTTAAAAAGCGGTCATTTGTATCAATTAATGGTGTCTAGATGATACGAGTCCAACTAATCAGCATTAACTAGGGAAAAAACACTGAAAAAAGTTGCCTGCTTGTTCTGGGCTAACACTGAGCAAAACGTTAGCATAGAATATCGCCGTTAAACTGGAAGCTTGCAGGGGTTTAGGGCTGATTTTCTTTGAGCCTCATCCCAGACAAACCAGTGGATGCGCAGGAAGGGGAGCCCTGGGATAAACCCCTTCAACCCAGTGATGGGTGCCCCAGCCTGTGCTTGATGGTGGGCACGTGCTGCAAGATGAGATGGACATCACCTCCAGCATGGTGGGTAGGGCTGCTGTGAGGGAACTGAGGAAGAGGCGGGTGAGGGAAGAAGCAGTTCTCACATCCCCCGGAGGTCTCCGGTAGGAGTGGGACAGATGTGTGCAGCCCCCTGGGTGGCTCAGTGTTGTGCAAGGGCCAAGAGTCAGTTGTCCTGCCTTGCCCCTCCAGCCCTCCTGTCCTCAGCCCTTCGGGTGGTGGGCTTGTCACCTTCACTGCTGCGTGTCCTTGCTGTGCGGTGTGCTCACATCCCTTAGATGACTATGGAAACGGCAGGGCAGAGACCTCCCTGCCTCTGCTGTCGAAGGAGAGGGGTTGTGGGGGATACACTCGCCCAACTCGATGCATGATCCCTCTTTTACAGCCCAGATTAGAATTTTGTGGGTTTCTTGACATGCTGGGGGAAGCGACTTGCAAATACCTGCATTTAGTCCGTGGTTCTGGTGCTGGGTCTACATTACAGCAGAACCGCATACAATTATTTTTCCTCTCCTGGAAAAATCTTTGCAGTTTTCATCTGCAAAGAAAAAAAGTCTGCTGCAAAGGGGTCCTTTATGTTTCAGTTCCTCTAGAAAGATGCCTTCAGCTGAACATCACGTTGCATAAGGCCTTTAGAAGAGGCTTCTTCAGTCCCCTTTGGATACACCTTTTATTAGATTTTTCCATTTGTATGCCTGACTTCTTCTTGCACTCCCTTTACATAGGCAGCATTCCTCCAGAAGCTGGGATCAGATGGGTGCCGTGAGAGGCAATTAGCATGTGGGTGGGTGAGTGCACACCTCAGGAATGATCTTCTTGAAGGAATATGTTGTTCTGCAAGTGACGTGCCTTACTGTTCAACCATGGCATATGTAAGTTGATAATCAGCTGTTCCAGATTCTCCTTCCTCCAGGAAGGACTTGAGGGGTGAAAAAAATAAATCATCTTTTTCTGAATTGTGTCTAAAATAAAATCAGGAGGTACTGCTGCAGTGGGTTTGTTGAGCCCTTCCAGCAATTTTTGGTGGAGCGTGGATGGAAGGATATGAATTAAAATGAGTTACTCTTGTCTTGATTTTGGCTCCCGAAGAGCCCTTGTCAGCCCTAGTGCTGTAGGTCTTTTTCATAGTAGTGTCCCTGTGAGAGGAGTTTGCAAGGTTGGAGACCATGAAGGGACATTTCCCCCTAAATTTTGGTTAGATTTCCATGCCAGCTCCAAGTAGTTTTGAATGTTGGATGGAGGAGGTGAAAATTCAAGACAACTCTGCAATGACTGCATAAAAAAGCAAGACTGGTGGTTTTTAAAGATCAAAGTTATCTTGTGAGCAGCGGAACTGCTAAAACCTGGTTTCTTGTAGATTTTGCCTGCATCTACTCTGCATAGAGCAAATGTTGCCCAGGTCCTTTACGCATCCTTTCTCTCTTGGCCCATCAGCCTGTGGCCACCTCCCATGGGTGCTTCACTAGCCCAACTGGGGTGTCTGTGCCACTCGGGGGGGATGTGGGCTTGAGTTACAATGCACCTTCCCTAGTAGGGCACTAATTTGGGTTTGTTTCTTTTATTTCACCTTAGATTTTTCTTTAAAGCTGATTTAAACCAAAAAAGTTTATATTTATCACTGTCAGTTTGATTCCGGTGGATCATCGGGTTCTAGTGTGCTAGGGAAGAGAGGGCAGGAGTGTGGCTAATAAATCTCATTTCTGTAGGTGAGCAAGCAGCAAATACTGTCCCCTGTCTTACAGTCAACCAATGGCTTGTACAAACGTTGCTGCAGTTTTAAGGTTTTGTCCAATAATGAAAATGGAAGAGGAGCTTGATCGTTTTGCCTGCAAGCAGGTAGGAAGGAGAGGTGGTTGCACTTGGAGAGCACCTGCGTGATCCACACCTGCCTGCCTGCCTAAGGAGAGGTTAAAACAGAGTGTGAGGAGTGGAGTAAGTTGCGTATTCGTCCTATCATCAGATGAAAGATAATGTTGCTCCACCAGCAGCGTGAATTTCTGAGTCGTTGTCTCCGTGGCGTGAGGTTACTGGTTTCTGTAGGGTGCAGATGGATATGTGCCTGCCATACATACAAGCGCACCAAGAGCAGGGCGCAGGTGGGCCTGAAAGGGAGGGTAAAGTGCTGGTTTAGCTGTCTAAAACTTTCAGCTAAACTGAAATCTTGCAAGTCCAGGGACAAAATGAGTTCAACAGAAATGGTTGTAATAAAGTAGCTTCTTTCCTGGGATCTGTTCAGACTTTCTTCTGTCTCTTCCTTTCCCGTCTGCGTTTTTACTGGTCCCAGTTTGTTTCGCCATGGCTGATGCTGGAGTCGCAGGTCATCTGTTCCCAGCTCAGGGGGATGAGCGTGTTTGGGTGATGTGAGACTGTTGTTCCCTGTGGGTCCTGTCTGGGCACTGCCTCCCCGCTCAGCAGCTCTCCCCTCTGGGTGGGTGCTCATCTTCCACCAGCCCCTGAACTGCAGCGGGTTTTACCGCTTCATCCCAGAATCCAGGACTTTTAGGACACCAATTAGTTTTCCTTCAGTGGGAAATGTAGTATGCCTGTTCTACTAACAGGGGAATTAATTGCTTTTGTAATCATACTATATGGATGGAACAAAAGAGAGACTTTATATCTTGTTAATTGTAATTTCTGGACAACAGGTCTCTTTGTTTTGAATCTCTGCATCTTCTGCCTGAAGGCCTTTTACAGCTAAAAGTTAGTTGAGGCTGAAATTTAATTTTAAAGTGTGTTTAGAGCTTTCCTCTAGAAACTGAGCCAGGCATTAGCTGAAATGCTGGAGTTGTGCTGCATACCCAGCTCTGAGTGATAGGAGTCAGCAGTCTGGGCTGGTTTTTGGGGGTGGCTTGTGTTGGTGGTTTGTTTTTTTTTTTTCTTCCTTTTTTTGAAGCCAGTGTGCAAGTAGCTGATTGTCGCAACTAATTCTGTGAAGGATTCTGCAGGCAAACATAGCCTTCTCCAGTGTAAAGCATCTTGCAGTTGCAACCAGCTCTTACCTCTCCATTCTCCTGTCGGCTGCAAACACCCACTGCAAACCACAAAGCCCCCCGGCTGCTGCCGGTCCTGTCCCAGCAGTGTGAGATGAACCTCGCCACGGCTGCCTGCTCCTGCTGCCCACACGCCTGAAACCCTCCCGACAGCGCTTGGAGCAGTGATGCCAAAGCTGCTGGGGCTGCCCAGTGCCGTGGTTTTTAAAGCCCTGCTCTCGCTGCTGGGGCAGGGTTGGCTTTGTGCTGGATCCCTGTCTGTCACCGCGTTTTTTCTTCCTTCCTCTTTGTGCATCCATTTAGGTCTGGGCATTCCGAACAAGGACCTTTGTCTCCGTTCTGTAGCAGCCTGTAATGTCGACTGTAATGTCACAGCCCTGCAGCTGTCAAGGTGACAAAACCAGAACGGGAACGCTGCTGAGGAATTCTTGGAAGGGAGCAAGTGATGTTTATAGGGGTCCGGTTTGAAAGCAATACGTAGTTATGAATGCCTCAAAGTGTCTCGTTGCCTGACATTACAGTAGACCTTCTGGGAGTAACACTTTTCATAATCTTCCGAATTAGTTATGGATGCCTTGATTGGTTTGCTGGGTGACTAATGTCTATTTGTCATGGTCACGAGAGAGCAATGCACTTTCATTCCGTCCTCCTGCAGTATTTTCTCCCCGCTGCCTCCTGCGTGACCAGCTGCTGCGACCAGAGGTGGAGGTTCGGTGGCCAGAGCACATTAAACCTCACTCGATGGCACTTGGTGTAACTTGGAGTTTGTTGTAAGGAAAACACACAATTTCGCTCAGAAAAAAGGAATATTTTCTCTAACAGAGAAAAGGCACTAGTAGGTTTGTATTTCAAACTTTGCAGTTGTGACCTGATTTCCTTCCTCAAACTGCTGCGAAGTGAGGGGGGGGGAATCGCTTTTGCTTGTGCAACTTGATGCCACTTCCCTATTTTAAATGGCGATCTTAATGCGTGCAACCGTGGGTCGGGGGAAGCAGCTGTTCTCCATGATATTTTTACCATAATCCATGAGCTGTTTCCTGCAACCAATTGCCCTTTTCTGGCAGAGATGCAATTGTAAGACGGTCAAATTAATTCATAAACCTACCACTTTTAGGAACAGTTTTCCTGTGCCACTTACCTGTCTTTTCTGGATTTAATAACAATTTTTGTTCATCTCATAGGTCTTCTTTTTTTTTTTTTTCCATTCTGATCTCGAATACATGAAAGCCCTAAATGAATTCATTTGGTAAGGTCAGCTTTCCACCTGGTGAAGGACCTGAATGTTGAGTGTGCTTCTAGTCGATGCCATCCAACATGTTAATAGTAATCCTCAAATTCACTTTTTCGGCTAACTTCTCATAAAATACAACTCTTTGAGTTTCAAAAGTTGTTACTGTGATGTGTCGCTCAGAGTCGTAATGGATTATGAGAAAGATTTAATTTCTTGAAGTCATACTGAGTTAATTTTAAGCTGTGTATCAACACTTGAGATTTATTTTAAATCCCTAACTAATTAAAAGATTACATTTTAAAAATAAATAAATCCCCAAACCCGGGAGTATTACAGTAGCATGAAAGCGCACCCATTTGGCAGCAAAGTTGCAAACCTCGTGGTGTTCTTGTGGCGGAGGCATCTCTTTTAAAAGGAGTTGTATTTAGAAATGTTGAATTTTGTTTAATTTTACAGGCTGGTGGGTTTTAATACCCTACTGCAGTCTTCCTGGTTTTTCCCTTTTGGCAAAGCCCCCCAAGTATTGTTTTCAAAGTTCTTCTGTGCGCAGCTAATCCAGTGCAATGCCAGGAATCGGGGTTCCCTGCTCCGGAAAGGGGAATGCTGCTGGGAGGAGGGAGCCTGCGGTGTAGCCTCTGTGGATGGTATTTGCAAAACTGGCTTAGAGAGGTGGTAAAGTAACGCCTGGGAGTTAAAACCTGCTCATTTCTCAACCATTCTGAGGGGAAGGTGTGCTGGGTCAGGCTCTGGGGTGGTGAAATGGATGGTTGTCCTTTGACAGCCCCCCCATACCCTTTGAAGGGTCACGCTTTCTAATAAAAGTGGTGGTGTTTTTTTAAAGTGGAGCAGATGCAGTGCATTTAGAAGCCTTGCCGAGGGAAGCTCTTGCTCTTTGTTATGCATTCAGGAAAGCACCATGGTTTCCTCTGCCCTGCGAAGATGTTTTTTTGTCTCTGACCACAAGTCAGTAGCTTCTCTGAAAGCTGTTGGGCTTCTGCTAGCTGAACTGCAGCTTTGCACAGCACAGCAGCCTTTTGGCCAGTAAGAACAGAAATGAGTAATTTCTGTCCATTTACATCCTTATTTATTCTTATTTTGCTGTTCTGACACTATTCTTTGTGGATCCTGGTGAGCAGTTAGGTCTGTCCTTTCATGTGCCGTGCTCAAGTGTAGAAGCTGGTGCCTCTGGGCTGTGCATCTCCCCGGCATTGCCTTCCTCTGTTTGCAGGCAGTGTGACAGCTCCTTCTTGTTTGGACTCTCTTTGGTTTTGTAAATTTTTGGGAATAGACATGCTTGTTGCTGTATCTCCCACACTGCTTCTGAATAACAGCTCATTTTCCCCATCCTTACTCTGTCTGTTCCCTTCTTAGAAATGGTTTTCATATGTCGCTATCCACACCCCGGCAGGAAAAGGGTGCACTTGACAGATGATGCAGATAAGCATCTTTTCACCTATAACAGGATGCAAAGATATTTCTGCTCAGTTTAGTTTAACTTCCCCTTAGTGCATCTATTTCTTCATGATCCAGGTGGCTCTGGGCTGAGAAATGTATGCTGTCCTTGTTCAAAACAGCTGCGCCTGTGCATCCATCTCAAAGTTCCTAGCTTGATGACAAGACTCAGTTTTATTCCAGCTTGGTGACAAGTCTGAGCTTTACTCCAGCTTGCTGCTTTGCCTGCCGAGGGAAGGGGACTTGCTCCTCCATGGGAGCTGGAAGCCTGTGGCTGCACTGGTCTCTTCTGCTTTTGGGCATCAGTAGCTCCCTCTTGCCACAGGCTCACGCAGAGCCTCCATCATCTCCTTTTCCTCACGGAAACACCCTCGGAGTGCTGCTATTTAGTGAGCTAATGGAAGTACAAGATAGCTGGTTTAAAAAATGAGCTCCTTTTTAAGTGATCAAAAGCAGGCGGTGGGCTTGCCTGGTCCCTGCGGTCAGCTGGCTGTCACAAGCAGTTGGCTGCTGCTGCTTGTGCTGTTCAGGTTCATCGTGATCAAAACTGAAAGGTGAAGTTTGTGGTTTAATTTGCTCAAATTGATTTTTTTTTTTTTTTTCTCCCCGCAGTAATAAATTACTGTAAAAACTCTAAGCTAAACTGACAAGCACTCGTGCAGCCTGCAAATAATTACCATAGGCTCCTCTTAGAGGGTTACTCAGAGCCCTGCTTAGGAGCAAGAACAGGTAGTCACTGATGTCTCGTAGTATTAGTCGTATTTTTTCTTTTGGTTTAGGTCTATATTTGTGTTTGGCCTGCAATGTGACTTCGGAAATACATTTGTGCGCATATGCTCTGCATGGTTCTTTTTTAATTAGATGAATTAAAATGGATAGGCTATACATGTCAGTTGGGTGTATTATTTTTTTTAATCCTATTTCACATTATAACATCCAAGAGGGATTACGCACTTTAATTTTTGAATGTCTGGTTTATGGCTTTTCATCTACAACGCTTTCACTTTTAATAATTTCAAAAGCGTTTGAATGATTGTGACAGTCTTTTTTTTTTGAAACCTAAATTTGGCCGTTTAGGAAGTAGGGGTTGTTTTGGTTCTGTAACTTAGTCTGTTTGGATCTATATCTTGTTTTGATGCTAGTAGAGATCTTCAGGTCAGTAGTCTTCAAAAGCCAGTATCCAGCATTATTCTGATCCTTTGTACGTAAGACAGCATTGAATGGGAACAGCCTTCCGCATGGAGATGGGTAGGAGGCATATATTAAGAGATGTAACCTCCGAGGTTGGGGAACGTTACCATCGAATGGCAGAAGTGAAATGCCAGCCATTTCTTCTGCATGTTTAAACACGAAAGAAGATGACCTTGTCCCAAGACCTCTCCCTCCTGTGTCTCTTCTCCCATTGCTCATGAAAAGGCCATCACGGCATTCCCTGGAAACAAAACCCCTTGGAGCGGGACCCAGATTCTGGCCCTGGAAGTGCAGGAGTCTCCTGCTCGCCCTGCTGCTACCACCGTGTGTCTTCAGTATTTTAAATGATTACCTAGAGTGACTTTCCTTTCACACAGAGGAGGCTGGGGTATTAGGTGCATCAGCAGTTTGGGAGGATCGGGTGCTTCAGGATATTCGGGACTCCATCAGCAAAACAGACCCAGTTGGCAGGGTTGGTGTCTTTGCAACAACTGGGTTGGCATCACTAGATTGGTCTCAGTTCAAGCGGGAACATCTCATTAGCTTGTTTTCATGGAAAATTTACCTGTGTAGTGAGCTTGACTTTGGCAGCGTGCTGGTGGCCTTGGTGCTCTGGCCATAGAGAAGGTAGGGATCAGGGTGGGTGGCTGTGGCAGTCTGTCTTGGCAGTATTTATTCCTGAAAACAGTATTTTACTCTGCACAACTGTGACCTAAAAACTTTCCATCTAAGCAAAATACTTCTGTGATGAAAACAAGCAGACTTGGTAAATTCAATGACCAGCAACACCCTTCAATTAAAATTTTAGCTTGGTTATCTTTAGCTGTTGCTGCCCACTGTTGCGAAGCACAGACAAAACCAGAGCTTCACTGGTCGGCAGAGCTCTCTTTCTGAAACGTTGGGATGGACAAAAGGATGGCATCGGAGAAAATGCTGAGATATGGGCAGCAAAGCATCCCTGCATCCGAGGGGTAACAAAGCCCTCCTGCGCTGAACCTCTGAACCCTTTTCTTGTAGCATTGGGAGTTTCCAGCTAGTTGATGCTACAGAAAGAGAGTTGCTGATTTGTTTCCTCCACCGATACATGAGATGATTCAAATGTTGTGACATTGTGAATACTGAAAGAGTTAATGGAGAATTAGGATCTCCTGTGCTCTGTGCTGTCCGTATATTACAGCTCTCCTTCTTGTTTCCCTTCCTCAGACAGGCAGAATTGACAAGTCCTACCCAACAGTGTGTGGCCACACGGGACCAGTGCTGGACATAGACTGGTGTCCTCATAATGACCAGGTCATCGCTAGTGGCTCCGAGGACTGCACCGTCATGGTAAGTGTGTTTAATTAGTCTTGCGGGGTGGGATTTGCTTTGTGCTAAAAATGTTGCAGTGGATGACACTTGTGTTTTTGAAGACACCTCCTGTTCTGCCGCTGAGGCCGGAGCCCTCGCTGATGTGCGAGTGGTCATGGGCATTCCGCGTGCTTTATCTCGCCTTAAGAAATGATGCTATCTTGGCTGCAGGACCTAGTGAAAAATTGGAGCAAAAAGTAGCAGAGTGAGTTTTATAATCTAAAATAACAGCAGGATTTGGACTCGCACAACTGGCACTTTTTTCTCACGTTACTGTTTGAGAAGGTGCAACCTCAGACTTCTGAGAAGAATCTCTTCAGCACTGAGATGACATTTCTTGAAACAGCCTTGGCTTGTGTCTTCCTGGCTTTGTCTTCAGTTGCTCTTCCATTTTTTCTTTCCCTGGGGATTTTTCTGATGTTTGGGAAGAAGAAAGAGAAGAAAGAGTGCCAGTCAGTGGTGAGGTGTTTCGATTTGTAATGCTTTGCAGAAGACAGAGGCGGCTCCTTCCCTCAGATATCCTAATGGATGCAGTGGGGTGTGTTGCGAAGAGGTGGGGATTGGAAGGTAACAAGCCCATCAGCTTTCAGAATTGCTTCAGCCCTTGATTTAAGGGTGATGCTTTACGTTTTTCCTATATCTACAGGTTGTAAGTAGGTGTTGAAAGGGCTTTTTTAAATAAATAAATTAATAATCCAAATTCTGCACCTGCCAACCTTGGTGCCGAGACCTATTTTACCTCAGTCGGAGCCCACTGAACAATAGACGACCTTGCTTGGTGATGGATGTGGAATCCCGTGTATGCAAACACAGCAGAATAAGTGAAAGAAAATCCTTGTAAGATGAAATAATGCCAAATAACTTCAGTGATCTTTGGCCATATTTAGAAATGCTGTAGGCTGAATGTTATATTGAAATCTTATTATAGATCATGTCAGATAAATTCCTTTGCTTCTGTTCATCGTTAAAATGTTTGGGAGGGGATTCATCCCAAGAGGCTTATCCTGGGACAGCTCTTGCCTGTGATCTCTCAGTCTTGGAAGCTGAAGCATGTTAACAAAATGTACTATATTTAATATTAAACAAAACAACAAGCTTCCGTGTTTGTAACGTTCACTACTGGACTAGAACTAAGCCTTGAAGGATGTAGGAATGTTCCTCCAGAAACCAGGATCCAGAAGGGCTGTGAGTCGGAAGGAACAGTTTCTGAAATGCGAGCATCAACAGAAGCAGGGGAAGCTAAGGTCCATGGCTGCCTTTTTGGAGGCAAAATCCGTCTCTAATCCAAATGCAATGAGAAGTATGTTGTGAGGCTCCAGAGGGATTGAATTATGTAGAAAAACCAACAGTGTTCAGTTACGAGTGGTCCAAATGCTTCTGATGTAGACGCAAACTGTCTGCAGGAATCTGCACCTACAACAGCGCAAACAAGCTCTGTGGGGCATGGGTTCGTGGTAGGTTGCCTGCTCTGCGGTTATCTGCACACACTGAAGTGGGGGGTGAGCTTCCCCTCCAACCTGGAGGCACCACGCATGTGGACGGACACCACGGTGTAGCTGGCTGTGGGCTTGCACGCTCGTGTTTGGTGTGTGGTACTATTTGGTGTGACTGTGTCTTGAGTGCAAGGGAGCAAGCAACTGGGAAGATGAAGTTGAGTCCTTGCTGTGCTTGAAGGAACAAGCATATGCAACTCATGAGTTGGAAGATGTTAGGTGCAAGTTAGCTGGAGGTTTAAAATGCAGTGAAGCTGAGTGCCACAGTACAATGAAGAAAGCAAAGAGGACTGAAGACTTAGGTTGAATCTCCTATTAAGTATCACATAGCTTCTGATGGGAAATCATAGAATCCTGGAAGGGTTTGGGTTGGAAGGGGCCTTAAAGATGGCCTTAAAGACCATCTAGTTCCAACCTCCTGCCATGGGCAGGGACACCTTCCACTAGCCCAGGTTACTCCAAGCCCCGTCCAGCCCAGCCTTGAACACTGCCAGGGATGGGGCACCCACAGCTGCCCTGGATAACCTGTGCCAGTGTCTCCCCACCCTCACAGTGAAGAATTTCTTCCTAATCTAAATCTAATCTAATCTAAGTCTGCTCTCTTTTAGTTTAAAACCATTCCCCCTTGTCCTATCACTATATGCCTTACTGAAATGATGTATCCCAAATCATTTGGGACAGTTGTTAATTGGGCTGGACAGAGCTAGAGTATGTAAAGAACACCCCTGGCCTGGACTGTTTGGAAACAAACTGGATTAGTTAATGAGCCTTCCCATTTTTAATTGCTTTTCTGTCCTGGCACGAGTAATTTAGCATCCTGTTTGCTTTTCTTTTAATAAAAGTTTTGGAGTCCTGCTTCCTGAACAGCCTGTCACTGAATAAACTCGTCTTACTTCAGAGGATATGTGGTTGTTCATCAGCTCTGAACTCTTCATTAGCCAACATGAAATGAGAAAAAGTGATGTGGTGGAGGAAATCATGTGGCTTTCTGCAGAAGTGCCAGCTGCTTTTAAAAAAACGTACCTTATGTTTTTAAAGACCATCTGTGTCTTGGCACCCAAGGATTTAGGATCTTACCCTGTGCCACAACAGATCTGATCAACGTCAGCTAGACATGTGTGGAGGGAGAGAGCACAGCTTTGAGATGCTATCTAACCCGTGGCTCCGAGGTGAAGAGGGCTGGTTCCCTGCAGCCAGAGCTTTGAACTGTCTGCAGCCTTTGTGTTGCGCAAGGAAGGTTAACTTGGCCATTTCAAAAGCTAGAAGCATTTTCATATAAATAAAAACTCAGATTTGTAGGAGCTGGAAATGTCCAGGGAGCTGCATATAAATGTTGGACCAGGTAGTAGTTGAGATCATCAGACTAGGGGTTAAAGGTAGAGAACACATCTTTCTCTGATCCTGCTTAGCTTTGTAGCTGGGACAGCTTTCGAGGTGTAACTGTTTGCAGCTGCATCAATTTGATGCAAGGCACTTGATAGGTGTGATCTGACAGTTTCAGGTGGTGCTCTCATTCCTTCTGCTGTCACATCTGATGCATTTGGAAATTATTTGGATGTAGAGAAGAAAAAAGAGGGTGGAGGGCAATGCTTAGGACATCTCACCCTTGTGAGACCACCGTTGTGCAGGTCACACTGCCAGTGGGTATAAGCACGTCCCTGTCGGATCCCAGCAGAGGAAAAAGGAGAATGGACCTCTCTAAAACACCACCTGCTTTCTTCTCTGTGGTAGCGTAGGCTCGTGGAGGAGCAAACGCTCTTCCTTCGTCCCACGCCGGGTATTCCTTGGGGCACGCGTTGGCCTCTGTCCCCTCCTGCCCTTGCCAGTTGGAGTGTGAAGCCAACAGATTCCTTTGGCGTTGGCAAATACAACTCGCTTGAAGTGGTTCGAGATACAATGAAATACTTGTAGTCTGCAAGTGTTGAAGTATTTCCTCTTTACACCTTGTTCTCAGTTCTCCAGAACGTGGCACGTTCCATCTAACACCGGAGCCCCAGCCAGACAAGCGATGCGATGTCGGTAACGGCAGTAGCCTCTCTGCCCCGTTTGCTGGTTTCTTGCCAAATTTCTCCCTCCTTTTGCAAAAAGAGTGGGACAGGGAGTTCACATCTCCTCTGCTCTGAATTGCGCTCAGAAAGGCTTCTTTTAAAACACTGTGGCATGCAGATACCTTCTGTGGCCTCTTCTGGTGTTCTATTTGAAGAACTGTTTTCTCGTGCCAGCAAATAAGGAATTACTTAAATATTTATGGTTGATATTCTTCTGAATGACTGTAATGTACTGCAGGTTTTTTAATTCAGCTGGAAAATGTTTGATTATGTAAAGGCTTGTAGATGGTATCAGAGGGCCTTTCTCAGATACAGAAAATTTGCTTTATTGGAAGGTGAATAGTAATTGAATTTGCATGTAGTGGCCAGAGTAGAGTTCATTTGATTGAGCAAATTGTCTTTAAAATTAAACTAGAGCCCAGCTGGGACACCAACCTGTTAGCAGCCAGTTAAGGCATGGTGCCAGGGCCCAGCTAGCTCTGGAGAAGGTCTTACAGCTACAAAAAAAGGGTGCACAAAGTGCCTTTTCCTTCAGCAATACAAGAGCAGGGATGCAGATAAAACCCAGGGCTCAAACCCATTTGTTTCCTCACACGATGTGACTATAGGAATTGATGTTGTTTCTAGAAATTGGCTTAATCTTCTCTGCAGGTTGGTGCAGCGCCACAGAGACAATTTTTGTTTCTCTTTAAAGGGTATAAAAAAAAAAAAAAAGTGCTGAAAAACTTTGCTTTATTTTCTTTCTTACATGCTGTTTGTGCAAAACCTTTCCCTCCTGCTCTTCCTCTGAGACCCAAATGTCTACACACCACTGTGGTGTGACTTCACTTCCTCAATCGCAAACAAACCAGCCATGTTAACTTAAAAAAACAAAACAAACCCACAAAACAAACAAAAAAAACCAACCACCCCACCACCAAACCCCCACAAGTGGGAAAGTCGACAAGCTGTTACTGATGTCCAGTTAACCTTGCTATATTTTAAGGTTTCCTTTGTGTACTCATCTGGAGTCCTCACCTTCAGCAGGCTGGGTCCTGCATCCAAAGTGAAAGTTCCTTAATTTGCCCTGTGAATCTAATTTCATCCCACGCTGAAGGCAGGCACCCCACCCCGTGCAGGAATGAGTGGGCCAGGTTGCTCGGGAGCGTACCCTCACCTTTCACACTCCTTGCATTTTTTTTTTTTTTTTTTTTTTTTGCAAGACCCGGCAGGATTATTAGGTCAATAGTTTCTGTAATCTGCAGAGGATTACACTGGTCTGCAGCTGCTGTAAACTATAGGGGCTTTCCCTTACAAAAAAAAAAAAATAATCTGTCTGTCCTCTAGAGGCTTTTAAAAAATCTTTTTCATTGGTATTTTGCCTCTGATACCTCCCTTTCCTCTCCCACCCCTTGCACTCGCTGGCTCACATTTAAACCTGGTCCTGGAGCTTGCTGGCACGTGAGTTACTTTGCTACGAAGCTGCGCTTGCAGAGGAGGGTCCCTGCACCGCTCCCGCCTGCAGCAGAACGGTGCAGAACAGACCCAGGGATCTCGGGCAGCCAGTGGCCCCTTTGCTCCAGCTGCCCCTCAGCAGGGAGGGAGGTTGGCTCTGACCCTGCTGCTCTCCCTGCGTGGCTCGGCTGCAGGTCATGCTTGGCCCAGGAGCTTGTGCTGCTCCTGGGTCTTTTTTGATGAATCAATTCAATTTCCAGAGCTTCCCCCTGGAAAGAGGGTGAGGCTGAGGGAGCTGGGGCAAGCTGCTTTTATCACACCGTTTCTCTGGGGGGAAGAAATGGCTGTGTTCATCAAGGCTTGTCGTTTTTAAGGGCTGCTCAGGACTCCAAAGTAACCAGATGTCTGGTTCCCCGCTTAATCCGCAGCGTAACATCAACTTGCGTAGGTCAGTCTTGGCTGTCATGGCCTTTTCATCTAGCGGAGAAGTGTTTTGCTGGTTTTTTTCTGTTTCTCATCCCCCCATCAGCTGTGCCCCAGCATCTGCCTGCCAGGCAGAGCTGTCAGATCCGAGCTGCTTATGTCAAGCATCCTCTACCCCTGGACTGGTGTCACCTAGTGCTGTGCTGGGCAGCTGCCACACCTCTGCTTCAGAGCCCCCAGCTCTCCCACATTGCCTCTTCTACTGGGGTCTCCCAGCTCTCATGTTCTCTTTCCACCTTTCTTGCTGGTTTAGGTAATACCTGTTTTCTGCAGCGTTGCACCAGTGCTTCCAGGTGTGAGGGGTTTGGAGGTGGCTCATGTGAGACCTGCGTGCAGTTAAGACATTGAATGTGGGTACCAGTTCTAGCAGACGGATGCTAAAGTTCCCCTGTCAGTAAACCTGTTGGAAACTGTTGCTGCTGTCAGGTCATTTATTCCCCAACAAGAAGAAAGCTTCTTCTATCAAAATTGATGGCTTTGTAACCCAGTTTTATCGTGTAATGGGCAGGTGAAATGATTTGTTGCTGTTAGCAAGGCGTGTTGTGTTTCAGCACGGTCCTCTGAGAGCATGCTGTGGCTGCCGTCACTAGCAAAGCTGGTGTTGAATTGAAAGTGAGCAGGATGACATCCTGCTTCTCCAGACTGAACAGCTCCAGTTTACAACCCAATTTTTAAAAGGTGATGGCTGGTAAAAGCCTCAGTTTATGTCATCTTGTTGCTAGCACCGTTCCATTGGGCGGGAAGAGAAAATAAGGGGTTTCAGCCCTTGCAGAGGCATTCTGTGCTGAGGCTGAGTGCCCATCGCAGGTCATTGCTGCTGGGATGCTGAGCGTGCTGGGAGGGATGGTGCTGAGAGCTGCATCAGAGAAAAGGGAAATCATTTTAGGGTTATTTAAAGGTGAGCTGGTACGCGCTGAGAATTTTTCCATCTTGGTGGGTTTTATTTAAGCAGCAGCCGTCCCTGCAAGAAGGGAGAAACTGGGATTAATGCAAAAATCCATGTTGCTGTCACGCATGTCTGTCTGCCTCGCTTCTGAAACCTGCTCCACTTGCATCTGCTGGCTCTTGACAGCTTGCTTGGGCATCGTGGGCAGGGTCTGGCAAGCCCTATTCTCTTAACTCCAGAAAAAGCAAACAATAGAAGGCAAAGCAAACGTGCTCTAATGCTGCCACCTATCTATAGGTAGTTATAATTGCTCACTGATGGGCTTTCGGCTTAATTTTTTGATACGTTGTATGTAGGTCAAATTCAGTTCAAAGATGATTGTCCAGTGCTGAATTGCAGGAATAGTTTTGGTAGGGCTGATCCTGCCTTGGGCCATGGGTTGATGGGTTTTGTCTCTCCCATCCCGGCCAGCTGCAGAAACCGCCTCCTTCGGTGCATAAACCTGCTCTGACTCCGCAGCTGGAATTCCAGTGCTGTTTGGTCCTTGGGGGTCTGGTCCTCCTCCTGATGGCACTTGCAACAGAAGGGTTGTGTAACCAAGCAGGCAAGAAGCAAACAGGCAATTTGCTGCATTCGGAGGCAGTTGCTGCAATGCTAACTTGGGCTGCTTTAATCTTTGCCAGGACCAAACTGTTCTTCCCCAGTTAAATGGCATCAGAAAGGAGTCTCTAAACATAACATGAAAAGTAATTGCTGGTATTTCTAAAGAAATAAAAAGTGGGCGCCAGTATAGCTGCGACATCATCCCTCTGAGGGACAAGCGTAATTTGAAAAGATAGCAGCTTGTTCAGATGGAATTGGAGCTGCAAGGCAAATTTTTTTGAATCCTTCTGAGGCAGCATCTGAGACAAATGGATCTCTGGACACAGCGATAACAGGGCATTTGCAGCGTAACTAGCTGGTGGTTATGGGCTGGCAGTGTGAGCTAGGAAGGATGTTACACACAGATCAGCCAAAGGTGTATTGGTGGCTGGGAACAACTCCCTCCCCGATTCTCTCTTCCTGTTTATATTGAGAAGTGACAAATCGAACTTCTGTGGTGGCGCAGTGCGGGATGCAGGAAGCAAACAAGCAACACGCTTTTCAGAGGGGATGGCCCTTGGCTAACCACTTTTCCTTTCCCCTTTCCAGGTGTGGCAGATTCCTGAGAACGGACTGACCCTGTCCCTGACAGAGCCGGTGGTAGTGTTAGAAGGCCATTCCAAGAGAGTCGGCATTGTGGCTTGGCATCCGACGGCGCGCAACGTGCTGCTCAGTGCAGGTACGGTGCTTCAGGGCTGGAGGGTCAACAAGCACCTCTCCCTCGCGTTCTGCCTGCACACCAGGTATTTTGGAGAGGAGCTTGTTGACTCCTTTTCCTTCTTTCTGCTCCCAGCTCCTTCAGGCTGGTGAATCACAAGATGAATGGCAGTGCCTGGGAACACTGGGAGACGTGGCTCACAGCCCCCTCCTTATCCTGGCCTTTTATTATCTTCAGTTTACAGGGACAAGAACCAGAAAATTGTCTGGAGGCATGAATTACAGTATTAAAATTGTTCCAGACTTTATTTGATCTGCAAGTTTCATCCACTGATAACTATTTAAATCTGCACTCTGCTCATCCCTGTTTTCACGTACTTTTATAAAGGGCCCAACTGTTTCTCCTTTTCAGTGAGCCCTGCAAGGTATCCCAGAGTCTGGCTGTTCCTTCCACAAGCTTTCTTTTTCAGCATTTTCCACATTGTCTCCTTGACTGGTACCGTCTATGCAATGAGATTCTTCTGACCACTGAAAAACAGTCACATCATGATGGAAATAAAATGGATAGGTCATTATCCATTAGCATGGTCTGAGGCTTTCATAGCATGACCTTTAGGTTGGAGCCCAATAAAATAAGCCAATCCTTTCAGCTGGACTGTCAGATGAGCTGTGTGTTTTCTGTTGATATAAATGCCTTCTGAGGTACCAGTTTGGATTTGATCTGGTTTCTCCAAAAATGCTTGGAGTTGCAGACCTTGTGGCAGTTAATGTAATGAAACTCAGTGTAAGAACCTACAGAAGGAGAAGGTGATTTTTCTTAGGTAGCTTCCTCAGACTCTTGTACTTGCAAGCACCAAGATGTGTGTGTCCAAGCAGTCTGGCCAGGGTTACTCCTAAGAAACACGAAAGAGGAGGGATGCTGTCAGGGCATTGCAGTCTCCAGGGTTCCTCCTGGTGACAAAACCTGATTTTGGATGTCTTTTATGTCCTTTGGGAGTTCAGAGTGATTGTTTTCTTGTGCCTCGTTACATGTTTTCACCCCTCCGGAGCCTTAGGAGAAATTACTTGCTCAGTTATACATTGTGCATTCCTTCCCTTACCTGGTCCTCCAGTCCTGTTCTTTATTTTGCTGTCATCTCATCTTAGGCTTTATTCTTCGTCTTCTTGCTGCCTGGTACCTCAATAAAACCACCCGCCTGATAGTTGTAGTCCTTGTAAAACCGCTGACCTCAGCTTTTGCTGCCTGCCATTCTTTTTTCTCTTTGTTCTGCTGTTTCTCCTGCTGTCACTTGCCTATTTTCCATCCATGGCACTTTTACTCTTTCTGCCACAAATCTCTCTGACCTGAGAAGGCAATGACTGGCTGCCAGCCAGTGTTCTCACGTATAGAGTTGTAAGAACATTGCCTCTTTGCCCTTGGCATCTCTTGCTCTGTAGTCCTGCGGCTGAGCCAGGACCCAAGCGCTCCTGCACAAAAGCTCCTGCAGTAGCAGTGGCCAGGGCATGACGCTTTTGCAGTCCTCCTTCATCTGCACCCATACCTCCTGCTTTTCCTTTCAGCTTGTTCTCTGCCAGGGACCTCTCCTGTCCCTCCTGCCTGTTGCATGTGTGCAGGCAGCACGTGGGCAGGGGTGGTGACCGTCTGTGAGAGCAGTACCTTTGTTTGGGACCGCCACAGCACCTCTGAGAAGGTGCTCGACACTTCCAAGGGAGGAGTTTTGTGCTTTTTCTGGCTGCTTGGTCCCTGCTCTGAGCCTGTCTTTGAGTGAGGATGGGCTGCCTGGGGCTCTGTGTGCATGCTGGTGCACAGAGCGTGTTTAAAAGACAGCATCTGAGGCTTTGGAGCTGCTGCAGCAGGTTTTATTCTTTGTTCTCTGCTGCTGGCTTCTTTCTGTGTACACCAGTGTTATGACTTTAGCTGTTGTTTTCTGTTTTAGGTTGTGATAATGCAATCATCATCTGGAATGTGGGAACAGGTGAAGCCCTCATAAACCTGGATGACATGCATGTGGATATGATTTACAATGTGAGCTGGAATCGCAATGGCAGCCTAATCTGTACAGCTTCCAAAGACAAAAAAGTTCGAGTTATTGACCCCAGGAAACAAGAAATTGTTGCTGTAAGTTTGCACAGTAATTAAAAAGCAACTGGGTCTCAATCCAGCAGATGGTTAACAAGAGCCTATAGAGAAAGAACCTTCTAGCTTAGTACATGTACCATGTTCATTTGTGTTTTTCAAAGTGAGGAAAAGAATTACAGAAGGGATAGCAGGGGTTGAAGGATTTGCCTGGGTTTATTGGGATTAGTGTTTGAGCTAGAATTTTAGGGCTCAGTTCTAAAACCTGCAGGAGTGTAATTCCACATCTAATCCTTTTGTATAATTACAGTTCTGAAGTTGTGTATGCAAAGTGGAGACTAGCAGCCAGCACATGTGTTGTAGCTTGCAAAGAGGTCTTCCTTCAACCTTGCAAGAGTCTTGATAGGCAAGGCTGGAAGGAACCAGGAATGACCACTCCTTTTGTAGTTTAGTAATTGGTTTCTTCCCTCAAGCATCAGGCAAAGATAGTTGGATGTTGCTCCATGGAGTCGGCATGTGTGGAGGAGCAGTGTGTCCTGCCAGCGATTCTGTGCAGCTAGAAGAGAAGCCACCACCAGCTGGGCTTTTCTGTCCATTGCTAGAGGCTAACCTGTAAATCTCTTTCAGGAGAAAGAGAAAACCCACGAGGGAGCCCGACCCATGCGAGCCATTTTCCTCGCTGATGGAAACATCTTCACAACTGGCTTCAGCCGCATGAGCGAACGGCAGCTTGCCCTTTGGAATCCAGTATGTTCCTGTCTCGTTACTACTTTGCTGTTGTAATGCCCATTTTGTTACTAGCCCAGACCTGCAGTCACTCACTAAATTCACAGTTCATATACTTGGGCATATTCCCTCTTCCATCTGCTGCCTGCTTCTGCTCAGGTTTCCTGTGCCAGAAGGTATTGCCGTTAGTTAGGCTGGATGTTCACTCAGTAAAGGAAATGAGTTCTTTTGTACCAGTCCCTGCAGCGATGAAGCTGGGAGCTGCACGCTTGAAGTGCCTGAGAAATTGTACACAGAGAGCAGAGTAGCTCTGTGAAGGTTGCTTCATTCTATATGTTACATGTGCAGAGCAAGACAGCAGCGATCCTATCACGCTAGCACGAGACACTCTAGTGATGTCTAGACTGT
The DNA here is from genome assembly GCA_035590275.1 of Ibycter americanus. Classification (NCBI taxonomy): domain Eukaryota; kingdom Metazoa; phylum Chordata; class Aves; order Falconiformes; family Falconidae; genus Ibycter; species Ibycter americanus. Next base: position 95,123,548 of record JAVJGI010000001.1, read on the forward strand.
GTCACATCTTTCCCTTGACTTTGTGAATTTTCTTGGGTCCTGTTTTTATTGCATTTTGTGATTGAAATGCCCTTGGGGAGTGAATAAGCTTGTGAACATTTACAGCATGCGTTATTGTAACTCACAGATCCTTCAGGGTGGTGAAAACACCGCTGCGTGTTCACTAGCTACAAAGAACCGTTAATAATTTAGATTCTAGGTTAACATGAGCTTTTCCATTCTTCATTAACATACCTGGCATTTTTTGATTTCCAGAAAAACATGGAGGAGCCAATAGCCCTTCATGAGATGGACACCAGCAACGGGGTCCTGCTGCCGTTCTATGATCCAGATACCAACATTATTTACTTGTGTGGCAAGGTAAAGAGAAGCTTTTGGAATGACTGAGTGTGTTTAGAGGGAGATTCTTGTGGAATGAATGATGCCTGTGAAATGTTCCTCAAGTTGTCTTGATTGAGAAGTGTAGAACCAAAAAATGAGCACTACAGCGATGGTCAGGGCTGCAGACAAATCAGGCTGCTCTGAAATTGCTTTGATCCTCACTGCAGGACCATAGAGAACCTGTGAAGTCTCCCCTGTGAAAGTCTGGTATGTTACTGGAGGTTTCTTTGAGATGGATTTACTTAGGCGAAGCTGCTCTTCATGCAGTAAGTCAGATACCATCATCAAAACACCTCTTGTTGGTGTTGACCAGCACGATTGTACATTAGTGTGGGAGGAAGGTACATTTCAGATGTTATCCTCCTTGTGCTTGAAGATGATGGAGCATGTAGCAACACCCACTGTAATTTCGTGGGGTTAAGTAATAGAAAACTGGAATCACATGCTCTTTCTAAAAGCAGTTTTTAGGCATTAAGTGCTCTAAAGTGCCCACTTCTCATGCTGCAGCTTTGGACTTCCTACAAACAGAAGCCAAAGACAAGATGAACGAGTAATTGCAAAGGAGGATCCATACAAGTACATTCAAGAATCCCATCTTTGTAAACAGCTAATGAGAAATACTTGTTTTATATCTGCTACCTCATCTGCTGTTTCAGAAATGCTAGTGTAGTAGAACTGCCTGGAATCAAAGAGAAACTGGTTTATAGCTTTTCTGCCTGGCTGTGGCAGAAAGTTTAGCTTTTTCACAAGAGGAGGTGTGGAAGATGACACCCCCAATCTTGAAGCCTGAGCTCAGGTCGCTGTACTACAGTATTTTGAAGAACAGCACTTAATTGCTGAGAAACCGTTCAGCTAATGTGCTTGGGTTACAGTCGGGATCTGTTTTACGCTCGTTCTGCTGAGGCTGTACGGATAGCGAGAACACAGCAGTGTGCCGTCTGATAGCGGCTGCTGTGAGCAGCCTGAGGTGAGACACATTCGGCTGGTAAACAGCAGAAGTTTTAGCTTGAAAAAAAAAAAAGAGCTATAAACTGTGGATTACTCTGTGGTGCCGTTCCTGGAAGGAAAGGCTGTCAGGTGAGACTGATGGCTGCCTAGCCTAGCAGGAAGCAGGCATGTGGGCACGGGGAGTGCTGGCCCCTCCAGCCTCTGGAGTGGTCCTTCTTTCATTTCTTGCAGGGTGACAGCAGCATTCGCTACTTTGAGATCACGGATGAATCCCCCTATGTTCACTACCTCAACACCTTCAGCAGCAAAGAGCCGCAGAGGGGCATGGGGTTCATGCCAAAGAGGGGCCTTGATGTGAACAAGTGTGAGATTGCCAGGTAAGGAGGGAGGCTGTCCGGGTGGGTCATGTCGTCTTAGCAAGCCACCCCGTCGTGTGGTCAGTCATTCAGAAATGGGAAGTCCTGCTGCTGCACCCAGACAGTGCAAGCCGCGTTCCTACAGTGCCCGTCGGCCAGCTTTCCGCAGGTGAAGGACGAGCGTGGCAGGAGGGGAAGGGGCTGGGAGCCCTCTGTAAAACCCTTCTGCGTGCTCCCTGCTCGCAAATGGAGCACTGCTGGGTGTAGGAGCCTGCTTTGGAAAGACCTCTCTGCCACACTATTGCTTCTGCAGTGTTTGTTGGGACTTGTGACATGAAGCGACACTTGTGCTGGGCGTAGCATGATATAACCTCAAAATACGCTGGGAGTTAGGCAGTCTGTTACAAATAAACGAGTGATATCTAGCAGAATACATTGTCTGCAGAAAACTTAGCGTCAGGTCGGTTACAGCCTATGCTGTCAACGTATTGATGATAAACTTTTGGTGCCTAGGTCTGATATCAGCCTCCAGCTTGTACACAGCAAGCGGGTTGGAAGCTAGGTTCAGGAATTTAGAGAGTAATTGAAGCAGCAGCACAGTGATCGGAGTGCAGGCGCAATTCAGAAAACATAAGAAAGGAAGAAAGCATCTCAGGAAAGCAGGTTTGTGTCACTGCAGTGGCTCCTGGCACTGGTAGGGGACATGCTGGATGTTGCCCCTGAAGTCTTTTGATGCTCCTTGGATTATTAATGAAAGCAGGAGCCCCTGAAAGGGAGCAGAGCCTGCACTTGCCTGAAGCACAAGAATATTTCAGCAGCAGTGCCCGGTGGCCAGGCTGAGGACACTGGAGTGTGTGGCACTGGCCCAAAGCAGGACTGCAAGGGGTGACCAGAGTGTGGAGGCACGTGTGAGCGGAGAGCAGAAGGCTGGCCAGCGTGTACCTGTAAATCACTGCTGTGGTGCTTGCCTTGATGGTCTGAGCAGTGGGCTGTGCCTCGCTGACAGTCCCTCCTGGCCAAAATACGACCCTCTGAAGCCACCCAGTACCTAAGAGGGGAGCTCCGCATGCACCCAGGTGGTTTTCTCCAGCCCTTGCAGGTTCCTGTAAGTCCTAGCGCAGCCCGGCTGTGACTCCTTAGGGTTGCTCGTTTCCCATCGCCTGTCTCCTGGTACGCTGCTGTGCGTGAGCAGCAGAACCGAGGCCTCCTTTGCACGGTGTTGGTGGTCCTCACATCTAACTCACAGCTGTTCTTTTGCTTCAAAAGGTTCTTCAAGCTTCACGAGAGGAAATGTGAGCCCATCATCATGACGGTTCCTCGAAAGGTGAGCGCTACCTCCTGGCTATGTGGTTTGAAGCCAGCTTGTGCCTTCCAGCCCCAAAGCGCTTGACCAATTCATGTCTTCTGGCTTGCAGTCCGACCTCTTCCAGGATGACCTGTACCCTGACACAGCTGGCCCAGAAGCAGCTCTGGAAGCAGAGGAGTGGTTTGAAGGGAAGAATGCCGATCCCCTTCTCATCTCCTTGAAGCATGGGTACATTCCAGGCAAGAACAGGGATCTCAAGGTGGTCAAGAAGAACATACTGGACAACAAGCCTGCCGCAAACAAGAAAAGTGATCTCATAAATGCTCCAAAGAAAGCAGCTGATGCCTCAAACACCGTGAGTAAAATCCACAAACTTGGGGATGGTGGCCTGAGACGTGAATACTGGGGTGCTGCATCTTCAGAAATAGGGATGCCAAAGCTCAAGCATGTATGACTCGAGTACCCCAGGACTTGGGTGCCGGTGGGTGACCTGGAGTTGAGGTGGTACTTGAGTTGTGGTGTTCCAGGCAAGGTTTCTGTAGCTGTGGAAGATGATTGGGAATTGTGACACAAAGGAAAGCTTGCCTTGTTGTTCCAGCCACCCACCTGCCTGGGGGAGCTTCTGTGCACCTCTTTTTGCTGTAAAACCCAGGACAGGCAGTGGGACAAACAAACCTCAGACTGTGCAGGTCCAGGAGGAGGTTGTACAAGTCTGAAACTGGGGGCTGTAGCTAACACAAGCTGTAGTAATATGCGGAGATGTGGAAGTGACAGCTGTCAGTCAGTAGGTCTTTAAACACTTAAAAAGCAGATATTGGTTCAGTGTGTCCTTGCCACTGGAAATGCTGGTCTGTGCCCTCAGCATCACAGCTGCCGCAGTGCCTGTGCCAGGCGTGTGTTACACACTCACCCCGCTTGCCTGCGCACCCCGGCACGCCTGCGGCTCCTGAGAATCCTGTTCGGAGGAGCCCCTGGCTTTGAAAACTCCCGTCTGCAGAGCATGCCCCACCAACTCTCCTAACAAATACGTGTCTTGTCTTGTCTTCCAGCAAAACGAAGCCAAATTGGATGAGATTTTGAAAGAGCTGAAATCTATAAAAGACACGATCACCAACCAAGACGAGCGCATTTCCAAGCTGGAGCAGCAGATGGCAAAGATCGCGGACTGAGCGGGGCGAGCGGTGCTGGCCCTGCCGCCAGCCCAGGCACATTCCAGTTCCCCAGTTCAGCAAGCAGCAGCGTGCAGCATTCCAGTACGAGCTTTCCTGTTCTCCTAAATTCACGTCAACGAGAGCCGATGATTAAAAGCCAAGCTTTTTAGTGAAAGATTTTTTTTTCCTGATGTTTTAATGAATTTATGTGACTGTGTCAAACAAGTCAAAAAGAATAAGTGCTACTTTTACAGTCTTTTTTTTTTTTCCAGATGTTACAAATTCTTGAAAACAAATCCATTCTGACTTTCAATGTTGTGCCCAAATATCTTTTTCTAGATTTAGGGACCAATGCCACATTGTTCTTAACCATTTTTTAAAGTTGCCAAAAAAAAAAAAAAGTTGCTTTTTATTTTTCTTATTTGCCACTTTGCAGTATTTGTGTTTTAAATTTGAAGGGACAGCACTGCGTGTGTGTGCATGTGTGTGTGTGTGCATGTGTGTGTGTGCGCATGGTGGGTGTTTATACTGTTCAGAGAACAAAACTGAAGCTATTTTGTATAAATCTTCAATTTCGAACAATGAGATCAGTTTCCTTTGCAGTGTGGCCAAGGCTGCTGCTGAGACCCCTCAGAGATCGTACAAGCTGCCTTTCCTGCCTCCCTAACCGCCATTGTCTGACAGTTTACAGAAAGAAAAACGTAGTTCTGAAGGAGGTGATTCATCACACAAAATGCCTCTTCTCCTTTTTACACTCTACAGAACTTTTAAACTAGCATCATGCTGCCCTTTTAAAATACCCCCGTGAATTCCTCTAGCCATGTCCAAAAGCACATGTTTTCCTTACCGGGTTTTTTTTTGTTTCATTTTGAGGCAGAAGTTACTTTCCTGCAGGAAATATTTTTACATTTATCCACAGAGTACAGAGTTTAAGCTGTGCCATGGGAGATGCGAGCTGTGGGACATCCACAGCCGCCAGGTTCTCCGTGGTGTCCGTTTCAGCTGGATGCGATGCTGTAAATACTTGTTTCGCGCTAGAGCTGCACCACCGTGCTCTGGCTCATTGACTTTTAAGAAGCTTTTGAAATCTGCGAGCTTGCAATTCTCTGGCCCCTCACATTAGTGCTGATGTCAGAAATTTAGACTCTGCTTCCACAGCAGCTTTAGCAGTAGCTAGGTGACTTTACCATGACGGGTCTCCGAAAACAAAATGCCTCTGTTATTTTTTAGAATTTTTCTTTTCCTCTCCATCATTCCTGCCTCACCGCCCCACCATGCCGTAAAACTTTGCAGGAAGTTATTTGTTCCCGGATCGGATGAGTGACCTCCAACCCCAGCCCCCCCTGCACTCCCAGCCCTTTGGAGTGGAAGGGACTGGGGGGTGGGTGGGTTTGATCCCAGTTTGGAGAACTGGTTGGGATCCTCAGGGGAGAGACCCTGTGAGCATGTCGGGCTTGTGAGCTCCTCATGGTATCTCTTGGATGCCTCAGCTCAGCAAACCTCTGCTCAGGTGGGGTCTCTGCCGTGAGGGGGGCGGGATGGGGCAGGGATGGGTCCCTGCTCACAGGCTGCACCCCTGGGGCACGAACAGGATCCGTGCCCCCCCCCGCCCCTGGCAAGCTGTGCCAGGCTGGGTTGGCACTGCCCATCCCTGCAGTGCTGGGGAGATGTTGGCAACCCGTGTTGAATCCCAAGGTGGGCAAATATTATCAGGTGTCCGACAGCTATCGGCTGAGGAGCCGCAATGCCTGTCCCAGCTGGGATCATCCCTGGAGCAGCTCACTGCACCCCCGATGTACGTGCACGTTTGTGTGCTTGGGAGCCGCCGCACCAGAGCAGCCTCCCCCCGCCCAGGGCATCCCCAGCAGCGGGGGGACATGTCCCTTTGTCCAAGCTGAAGTGAATTATTTTTATTTTTTTTTCCCCTTAGGTTAGCTAGAAATCCTCAAATTCTCCATTTTTTCCAGTGTTTGCATGTTCAGAATTTACAGATTAAGGATTCTCTGTTCTGGAGGGATATCTTGTGTGTGTGAAGGTGAAACCGCGCTGTCGGGACGGCCAGGTGACGTAGCTGGAGAGGCACGAGGATGAGTCGCGAAGAGACAGAGGATGTGTTATAATTGCATAGCATGAAAGCTTCAGAAAAAGTGGGTTTTCTTTGTTTTAAGCAGCGAGCGCAGCAGGAGGGACGAGTGTCCCTTGCCCCGTGTCCGTGACCACTGATGCCGGATTCGCAGTCCAGACGCTCCAAGTTATTTGAATGTTTGGTGACGTTTTTGTATTGCAGTAAATGGCTGAGATGATGTGTATTTTTATTTTTTATTTGGAAAACAAAACCAAACGTAATGCTCCCCCAAACGGTGATCTCTGTGTTGATTTGTATGTGTGACTTCAGGGTTGTGTGCTTGGGGACCTTTTGGTTTTTTCTAATTGGAGGGAAGTAAGTTTTCTGAGACGCTGGATCGAAATGCCCAGAGATCGGTGTGTGGTAGATGGTCCGAGAAGGGCGGGGAAAGGCCGCCCTGGTTTTTAGTTTATAGCCTGTATTTTATTTAAATGAACTGATGCCTAGCCAGGCTCAACCGGAGTCAGTGCCTGAAGCTTTTTGTAGCCGTGATGTCCCAGAAGAGAACCAGCGAAGTCCTGAAAGATGCGCTCTTATAGAGCGGCCATAGTATCTGTCCAAATATTTGCTTCCATTTTCAAAAGATAAAAGTCATTGATTATAAATTTCCTCTGGTTTGCTTTTTCTTTGACTCTCTGTGTCCTGCACCCACCACTACCCGGTAGCACGTTGCACTTTAGGCTTTTAGCCATAACCAGGTTATTAAACGGCGGCACTTCCCTTAAACCGCCGCGATGGAAACCAGAGCACGTGGGGCTGTGACTGCGCGGGGTCTGTCCTCTGGGACCCCTCTGCCCTCGCCGGCTCTGTCCCAGGGGATCCGGGGCCCATCCCTGTGGTGACACATGAACTCGCTGGTGGTTTCTCTGCGAGTGAACCCAAGAGCTTGGCTGGATGCAGAACTCGATGGCACAGACTTGCTCAGGGTGGGGGCGGGGGCTGAGACCAGGTTGACGTGGTCTCCGGCAGGAATAGCACCGGCTGGGGGCTGCGCTGGAGCCAGGGGGCTCGTTCTGCTCCTCCTCAGCCAAAACCTGCTTTGAGGGTGCAGGAAAACCTGCAACGGCAAAGAAAGCCTAGGCTGCAAACATCACTGCTCAGTTCCTGCTCAGGTTTGGAGCCTCTCCCCAGACCTGCATTCCACAACCACCTTCAGCTGCCTCTGGTGCACCCCAGCTCTGGCACAGCCCGGCCATGCCTGGGGACAGGACAGGGATGCTCTTGGAATGGCGGTGCTCCCTGGGCACCCACGCACACCCTGGACCCATCCCAGGGGATGCTCATCCCTCTGCCCCCCGCTCCCACGGACCTGACCCCCACTTTCTGTGCATGTTTTCCCACGAGTGATCTGGGGCCAGCAGGAACCGCGATGCTCTTCCAGCCCCTGTGGCCAGGAGAATTCCAGAAGGGATGGGGTGAATTCAGCCCACAGCACCGGGGCTTCGGGGTCCCCCCGGGGGTACGGCGGAGGCGGTGGGGTTGTTTACGGCCCTGAGCAGCAGCTGCAGGGCGTTCGCTGCGGATGTGCTCTTGCAGCATCCTTCCTGCGGCTGCACCTCCCGCCTGTGCTGCGGTTAGAGCGGGGCGTCTCAGCCGGTGCAGCACGACGTGCCCGTGCCACATGGTGGGACAGTGCCCGGCCCCCCGCAGCCCCCGAGAGCCCCTCGCGGGGACGGCGGAGCAGACAGAAGGACCCTGGTGCAAGGGCTCTGCAAAGACATCGAGCCAGGCCCTCGCCCTCCTCCTCCTCCTCGCACGCAAAGGCTGTTCCCCGCTGTTGGGGTACCTCCATGTGCTCTCTGGGGGCACCGTGACCTGCCCCCCCGAGCCGTGCCCGCAGCGTGCCGGGGTGGGCTGGCAGCCCTGGCACCAGGTTTGCCGTCACTTCTGCTTTTGGGGTGGTGCAAGCTCCAGCACGCAGCTCGGCAGAGACACCGGGGGGGCCGAGCCAGCCGGGGGGGCTCCCACCGAGCACCGCGCACACCGGCGAGGGGCAGAAAGCCCCTTTTTGGGGTACAGCCCACATCCCAGCCACCCACACTGGCAGGGGCACGCAGCCCCCAGCCCGTGGTGGCCCCACTCCTGGCGTGACGTCCTTCCCCCGACGGGCTCTCCGAAACCACAGCCGCTCTTCCGTGCCCGCCTTTCCTTCCCCGCCCGAGCGGGAGGCACAGGCGGAGGGCAGCCCGCGACGCCCCTCGGCTTTCGGCATTTGCCCAGCCCTGGGGCTGCCCTCGAGCCCCCGAGCCGGGCCCTCGCTGGTGATGCCTGCCAGCACTGCAGCTTGGGGTCCTGCAGCATCCCCTGGCAGAGGTGAGCCCCGGCGGGAGGGTGTCAGATGGGGGATTGGTCCCTGGGATGCTGTGGGTGCAAAGGGGATGCTCAGGGTCCCCCCTGGGGCAAGCGTGGGTCCCCGGGGGGTGCCATGTGCTGCACAGTGCTGGTCCCTGGGGTTTTTCAGAGGTGGGTGGGTGTCTTGGGGATGCGGGAGCCTCCCAGGGATGCTCAGTGCTGGGGGACCATTGATCGGTATTTGGATGCTGTTGGGTGCAGGGCTGCAGAGACCAGCCACAGGGGCTGCTGAGGGGGGATTGGTGATTGACAGATGGAACGGGGTGGGTTTGGGGTGGGTTTGCCTCTCCTCCCACTCCGGCACAGATGCACAGGCACATCGGTGTCCTCAGCCGCTGGCAGAGGGGGAGAACAGGCACCCCGGGGGGGGTCAATCAAAATGTATGTGGCATCCCTACGGTTTCATTTCTGCACGGGGAGTCATCCTGCAACTGCCTGTCCTGCAACAGCTATCTCCATCGCGGCTCGTTTCCCATTTCCAGACACTCAGCTTCCTTTTCAAAACTTTCTTCTCAAGCGGCGCTGCCGGGGCTGAGCTCCCGCAGGTGCAGGCAGCTTGGCTCTGCTGGCCACAGCTGGAGGAGGTCGGTGGTCACATCCTCTGACCAACCCCCCCCAAACCCAAGGTCCCCTCTCCAGCAGGGGAGGAGGATGCTTTGCTCAAGTACCATCCCTCCTTGGGGCCATTTCCAGCCTGAACAACAGAGCTCAGCATCCTCCCACGGAGATCAGCACCTGAATTTCATCTGCTCATTCTGTTCCCCTCGCAGGTCCCATGGCACTGGGCCATGCCATGCCGGTGATGCTGGTGCTGGTGCTGAGCACCCTGTGGGTGTGCGAGGCCATGCCACCGCCGGCGCCGGGGCAGCACCGTGGTGTGCAGTGGGTCTGGGGGGCGGCCGGGCAGGCGCAGGCTGAGCCCCTGCCACTCTCCCGCAGGAAGAGGGCTGACGGCGGCCAGCAGCCCAGCGCCACCGCCACCACGCCGGGGCACGGCCACGATGCCTCCATGATGCCCAGCAGCAACGAGACTGATTCCCCTGAGCCCGACCTGCTGCTGAGCTCTGCCCCAGCACCAGCACCCAGCACCAACGCCAGCCTGCACCAGGCACTCGTGGTGCCGACCACAGCCGATCCGCAGGATGAGACCGATTCCCCTGAGCCTGACCTGCTGCTGGGCTCCACACCACCACCAGCACCCAGCACCAACGCCAGCCTGCACCAGGCACTCACAGCGCCGACCACAGCCGATCCGCAGGATGAGACCGATTCCCCTGATCCCGACCTGCTGCTGGGCTCTGAGCCGGCAGAGCCCAGCACACAGGCAGCACCCCAAAAGAGCATCACCACCGTCCCCAGCCGGCTCATGTCACCCAGTGAGGAGGAGATGGTGGCCAACGGCACGGACAGCAGCTCCTCCATGGGGCCACACTCAGTGACCCCTCCAGCCCTCTACCCCACCACCACAGGTTACAAGAAAGTCAAGAAAGCTGGAGTTTCCCCTGCGCCGACTGGTTTGGCCCCTGGGGACACGCAGCCCCAGGGGACCGCGGTGCCGCTCCCCTGGGACCCCAGCAGGGTGATGGGCAAGTGCCTGCTGGCCATCCTGCTGCTGGCACTGGTGGCCGCCACCTTTATGGTGTGCACGGGGGTGCTGGGCACCTTGCTCTGGCGCCGGGCGCGGACGGGACACCGCCGGTTCAGCCGCACCGAAATGGTCTGCATCTCCTCCCTGCTGCCCGACGGCGAGGTGGCCACCAACGGCCCCAAAGCTGGCCCAGCTCGGCGGCCGAAGCCGCTGCTTGATGGCAGCTCTGAGGCTGATGGTGACAACCTGACTCTCAGCAGCTTCCTGCCAGAGCACTCCTGAGCCACGGGGACTGGTCCTGCATCCCACAGCATCGCGGGGCTGTGGGCATGGTGCCCGCTCCCTGCTGCTGCCACACGTGGAACCACGAGCAGGGGACCCCCATCCCCTTGGGTTGGTGTTTTAACTTGGACCGGCATGATGGGGAGCTGCTTTCCCCCAGGGTGAGCTCAGCCCTTGCGGCCGACCCCATTAAAGCATTACCTGGACGTGGTGCTCTCTTCCCGGTGGGGACGGTGCCTGCCAGCCCCCCAGCCCCCTCCCCTCGCCCTGCCTGCCTGCATCCCCCTGCTAAAATCTGGCTTCTCCATCCTTCTTCCCCAGCAGCAGCCCCAGCCCCCGGGTGGGAGCAGAAACAAACCCCACCGCAGCCCCAGGGACCCCCTCCCTACGTGGGGCTCAGCCTCGTGCCGTGGTGTGGGAGCGGAAAAGGTGACGGTCCCATGGCGGAAATGCCGGGGCGGGGGGCCGGGGGATGGGGACAGGGATGGGTGCGCTCGTGGCGTAACGTGTTCCTGCCCTGCGGTCGCCTGCAGCGAGGCGAGGGGACGCCGCTGGCACTGTCACTGCCCGTCAGGGTGGTCCTGTGCGCTGCCGGTGCACCCAGGACTGGTCCCCGGTGGGCAAGTGGTGGTCACAGGCTCTCGGTCTCATAGGGTGGCGCTGGCCCAGGCTGTCCCTGCGTGGCTGGGGCCGGAGGGATGGGGAGAGCAAAGCCATGAGCAGACACCCAGGGTCCCAGTCCCACTGTCTTGCCTGTACCCAGCGGCTGGAGGGGGCTCAGGTTTGCTGCCAGGTCCCACCTCCCCCAGTGCACCGGTATTAGTCATCCCTTACAAGCCACCAGCCCGACCCCTTCCCTGTGCCCGGCCCTGGGGGGCCACCCAAGGGAGCAGAAATCTCCTGGGACTGTCCCTGCCCTGCCAGGCTCAGTGTGCCTGCGGTCCCATCCCTGCCCCAGCCAGGCTCAGCGTCCCCGTGTCTCCATCCCCATCCCTGTCTCAGCTGGTCTCAGGGTCCCTGTCCCTCCATCCTCATCCCGGCTGTGGCCAGGCTCAATGTCCCCACCTCTCCATCCCCACCCCTCCTCTGCCACATTCAGAGTCCCCATCCCGCTGTCCCCATCCCACCCCATGCCGCCCTCGATGTTTGCAGCGCACGCTTGGGCAGCGAAGCATTTCGGCGCACACGCTTGAGCCACCCCATCCCCGAGCTGAGCCCTGGGTGCCTCAAAAGCCACCTCTGGGGGTGGCTGTCCCGTGGGCGGGTTGGCAGCGCAGCAGCTCACCTGCACCCTGGCCACCCCGGCCCCGCTGCCTGTTTACATTCACGCTGTGCTTCGGATATTTTCCATCTGGGGCTGAGCAGCCTCGCCAGCCCCGCTCCCTGCTGCAAATGTAAATGTTTATGGGTGAGTCAGCGTGGGCGAGGGGCTCCGCAGCCGGTGACGATGGCTGGTCCCCAGATGGGACACCCTGGTTGTTGGCTTCCCGGTGATGCCACCCTGCTCTGACCCCACTGTGTCCCCACGCACGTGGATGCCAGCACCCTGCTGTGCCAAAAAGCAGCCGCAGGAGTTCATGGCTCAGCCGTGACGGGCACGAAGGTTTATGTGCTGTTGGGGCCAGGCTGGGGAACGGGAGCCCACAGGGGGCACCGTCACCCACAGGGGCCACTGTCACCCACAGGGGCCACTGTCACCCCCAGCCCCACTTTCTTTCAGAGGCAAAGGTATGCTCTCATCATCTGGCTTCACCCCGCAGCGGCTCGTCCAGCCTCTGCCCCCGGTCCAGGTGAGGACGAGGCTGGTGGGACCCAAGAAGGCAGATGGGTGCAGGTGGGAGGGATTGCTCCCAGCCCCGTGCCTGCCCCTCTGGAGCGGGACCCCAGCGAGGATAAACTTTCCTCTACCGCTGGAGCGTGAGCTGGCTGCCAGGAGCTGGGAATCGCCCTATTTGGCATCATCAGCAGGTCCTGTCGGGCTGCCATGTCCCAGCTCATGGCAGAGGAATCCGCAGGAAGCCAGCACGGTGTCCCAGCAGGATCCTCGGGCATGCCGCCCCGGCCAGCCCCTGCACCGTGCATTAGCAGGACAGCGTGCGGTGCACGGGGCTGTGGGTGGCATGGGGCTGGGCATGGTGCTGTGCATGGTGTTGTGCACGATGCTGTGCCATGCATGGTGCTGTGCAGCTCTGCAGGATCATTCCCCCTTGGATATTTCGCTGGCACAGCAAAGTGCAGCCCAATGAAGCAAATTACAAGCAGAGCAAGGCCAAAATGTCTCAAATTGCAGGTTACTGCGGGCCGGCTGTGCTGCGGAGCCGAGCCCTGCGGGTCCCCACGTTCCAGCTGCCCCAAATTACAAAGCGGGGCCAGGGTGGCAGCGCCCTGCCCAGCGCCCAGGGGCCGAGCCCTCCCCAGCCGCAGGCAAAAACGGCATCGTAATGGCCAGTGTGTGCTGGCGTCGGGGGCTGCCTGTCCCCGTGCCCCTGCCGCCCCAGGGACAGCCCAGGGCATGGACAGGGACCCTGGATGGGGATGGTGGGGACCATGGCTGGGGAAAGGTGGGGACACTGGGCAAGGAGGGATGGGGACCCTGGATGAGGAGGGATGGGGACCCTGGGCAGGATGGGGTGGGGACCCTGGATGAGGAGGGATGGGGACCCTGGGCAGGATGGGATGGGGACCCTGGATGAGGAGGGATGGGGACCCTGGATGAGGGGTCTCAGCCCAACGCCGGCATTGCTGGGCGCATGGGGAGGAACCGCAGCCCCGTCCCCATCTGGGCTGCAGGAGCCAGTCTGGATGCCGCTGGCGCTGCTCCAGGCCGGCTTGCCTCAGCAGTGCGGCCGCCCTCACACCCCCCGGCCTCCCCTCGCCTTTCTCCCTTCCCCTCTAAGATTTCAGCAATGATCATTTAAGGCCGGGAAAAGCCGCCCCAGCAGCTGCATGGAGCCGCCAGCTGCAGACAGATGGACGGACCCGTTATTTCTGGGAGCCACGATTACGTTTGGCGACGCCGGTTGAAACCCATACGGCGCCGGTTCCCCTCCAGTGCCAGCAGCGATGGGGACAGGCACCCTCACCCCTAGCCCCGCAGCAGTCGCAGTCCCTGGGTACTGGTGATGGCTTTTTTTTGCAGGGGGATCTGTCGGGGTCCCCAGGGAGGCGCAGAGGCGAATAGCAAGAGGATGAGGTCACCCGCCGCCGGCTGCAGCCTCTTGAGCAACCTCAGCCCAGGCGGAGGAGACTGTGGCGGGGTGGGCAGAGCTCTGCCGGGGATGGGGGGCCCCAAGCGATGCCCCCAGACCCCCAGCCTGGACACCCTGCCCTGGGGAGCTGTGTGGCTGCTGCTGCTGCTGCATTGGCCTGGGGAACTGCAGGGGTGGTTTTCTGCACCCCTGCCTGCACCCCACAGCAGAGGTGCCTGTGCCGTGGCATTTCCAAGCTGGGGCGTTTAGGAAATGGTCTTCTGAAATCAAGGTGGGGGTCCCAAGCCCTGTGTGCTCCTGTGCCACACTGCCAGCCCCCAATAATGCTGGGGCACTGAGCCCAAAAGCCTCACTGTCCCACTCGGACCCTGGGTGCTGTGTGGCCTCGGTGGCTGTGCCCACCGCCCCGTGCCTGTGCCCAGGCAGGGCTGCAGGGGCTGGGCTTGCAGGGCTGGGCACAGGGCAGGATCTGGCCCTGGGATGGGGTGATGAGGGGTCCCAGAGCATTGTGCAAGGCAGCGGGGTGGGGTTGATGCTTGCTCCTGGCGTGGCATTGCTGGGAAGCATTTTGTGGGTGCCAGTACCACTGTCCTGCCATGGTGCTCAGCCACATGGCCAGGGGATGGGGTTTTACCTCCATCCTCATGGATAAGAACACCTTTGCAACAACCCCCCCTCCGTGTGACCCCCTTCCCTACTTACAGGCCAAAAAGAGGCCCCTTCCAGCAGCGCTGCCAGAATGATGGGGGGCACCAGGGCTCCCCGCTTTGCTGGCAGGGCAAGAGGCTGGGAAGCCCCCCCAGCCTGCAGCTGGGTTTCAGCTGGGAGGGGGCTGGGGGGTGCCTGCCCCTCACCGGCCTCCTGCGCTCCCTCCCTAAACCGGCCCTAATGAGAACAAGCTGGTCCTGGGCTGTGGCGCAGGAGGAGGAGAAGAAGGAGGAGGAGGAGGAGGAGGAGGAGGAGGAGGAGAAGGAGAAGGAGGAGGCTCCATCCCAGCAGGCAAGCAGAAAGGGGCACGAGGAGGTGAGGTGTGTGGGACAGACCCTGTCCTCCCTGCTCCCTCCTGCCGACGCGGCGGCTGTGAGCAAGGTGAGGATCCTGCTGGTGGTGCCAGCCTGCTCCCCAATTTTGGGGTGGCTCCTGAGCGGGGCGCAGGCTGCCCCGCAGCCAGGGGTGCTGTGGGGAGGGCTGGGCATGGTCCCCGCAGTGGGACACAGGATGGAGCCAGCCACACGCCTGGGCACGGTTCAGAGGATGCTGCACCTGGACAACATCAAAACCGTGAATTTCCCGACTGTTTGGGAGGTGGAGGGGAGCGGAGTGGGGTTCGCTTGTGTCCGGCCAAGCCAGAGCCAGGGAGTCACTGTGGGTCTGGGGGTGGGTGAGGATGGGGATGGGATGGGATGGGATGGGGATGGGATGGGAGGTCTGGTGATGGCCAGGGTGGCAGGCCCTGCTCTTGGCACTGATTTAGGCTTTGGTCAGCACTTCTGTGGCTGTGGCTGCTCATCAGCTCCGCTTGCTAATAGCAAATGGATGCCTTCACCTTCATCGGGACCCCTCTCCCTGCCCCTCTCCGTGGCAAAGGTGGTGGAGGGGGACAATGAAGGGGCTCATCCCAGCCCCCCAAAACCCCTTGTCCTGGCAGTGCCGCTATTACTGCAGCGAGCCTAAAGCCCATGGCAGCAGCGATGCCTGCAGTGAGTCGGGAGGGTCGGGGGTCCGGGGGCACCTCCCGCCTCCGCCGCCGTTTGTTTGCTCTGGTTTAATGCAAACCAGATTTTTGCAGCCGGGAAGGAGCCTGAAAGCCAAGTCCTGCTGCTGGAGTCCCTCCCGGTTTGCAGTGCTGCTGGGTTGGGTTTATTTGGGGGGGGGGGAGGGAAATGGGAGGTGGGTTGGGATTTGGGGGGCTTGAGGTTGGGGGAATTGTCCTGGGGCTTCCCCACGGACAGACCCGGGAGCTGGTTCGTGAGACCTTCCCGTGGGGCCGTGCAGAGGGAGAGAGCTCTGGGAATGGCTCGATGGTGTTACGTGGCGCGACGCAGCCGAAAGGCACTGCTGTCCCCTGGGAACGCGACACGACGTGCTGGGGGTGGCCGTAGCCCGCTCCTGAACCCTGTGGGGTTACAGAGCCCGGCCGGGGGCTTCGGACCATGTGCGGGAATGGGAAACACTCGTCCCATGTCCTACAATGCACCACGGGCTGTGGGGGCTGGCGTGGGGCAGATCCAGCCCCATCCAGCACAGAGGAGCGAGGCAGGGTGAGGGGATGGCGCTGACCTTCCCCCTTCACCGGGGATGCTCGGACAGCCGGGACCCCCGAGCCCTGCACCCCGGCTCCAGGGCTGTCCCTTGGCAAAGGCTCTGGGGGGTCCCACGCACCCTGTGGTGGCACCGCTCGGCCACCGCAGCAGCACCGGGGTGAAATCCTGCCACCAACCTATTTTTAGCCACGCTTAAGCTGGGAATCGTTTGCAACGGTCTGCGTCGGGATGAGCGGTTGGGAAATGCCAGTCGTGCTGGGGGCTGGCCCCTTTGCAGCATCGCCTGTGTCAAAGTTTCCACTGGAAACCTCAATTTTTTCAGGAATTTTTTAATCAGCCAAATGACCGTTGTCTGAAGCCGGTTGTTGGCAGCAGCCCCGATCCCCTCGCCGTGCACACAGCGTCCCCCAGGCTTGAGCAATTGAGTTCAGCTGGTTTCCATCTATTTTTGCAGTGCGCCATTGCAAAACAAACACAGACCCTTGCTCAGCGTCGGGGGCGAGGAAACCAGAGCTGCGTTTTGCTTTTCTTAAGGAAATTCAGCCACGTGAATAAGCAAGCGCCCAAGCTAACCATCGGCGGGTCGGTGCTCGTGCTTGTCCCGCTGTGCCAGAGCCGTGCGCAGGGCTCAGGGTGGGCGCACCACGGCGCTTTGCTTGCAGCAGGGTTTGGGGGGGTCTCACTCCATAGGGGTGTTAATGTTTTGCCCTTCCCTCTGCATCCCGCAGGCCGCCGTGCACAAGCCCCGAGGGCAATGGCAGCGTGGCTAGCAATGGTGGCATGGCTGCTGCTGCTGGTGGCAGTCCCGGCACGCTCAGCAGCCCCCCGGCACACCGTGGTGTTGCCCGACAGCGGGGGCAGCGGGGATGGTGAGGAGGTCTCAGCCGTGCCACCCATCCGCCACGTGACACCAGGGACTGGCCCGACGGTGGGGGACGCGGTGGGGACCACAGTCACCAACAGCTCAGCACCAGGCGGCGTGCTGGATGGGCTGGTGGACTTCTTCAAGGAGTACATGCTGCTGGTGGTGGTGGTGGGCTCGCTGGCCTTTGTCCTCCTCTTCATCATCTGTGCCGCCGTCATCGTCCGGCAGAAGCACAAGGCATCCGCCTACTACCCCTCCTCCTTCCCCAAGAAGAAGTACGTGGACCAGCAGGACAAAGTGGGGGGGCCCCGGGATTTCAGTGAGGTGCCCGAGAAAGCCCCCAACCCTGGCGCCGAGGAGCCGCTCGACTGCAACCGGCAGCTGCAGGCAGACATCCTCGCCGCTGCCCAGAACCTCAAGTCCCCCCACAAGGCGCCACTGGCCAATGGGGCCCGGGGGGAGCAGAAACCCCCCTCCGAGGAAGAGGAGGAAGGAAGCAAAAAGTTGGGTGATGAGCAACCTGTTGAGCCCCCTCCCCAAAACACAGGCACTGAGGAAGCAGTGAGTGCAACAGGAGCAGGGGGAGAGGGGGCCCCCAACACGTCCCAGGATGCCCCCCCAGCCCCCCCTGGCATCTAGGGCAGGGACTCAGTCCCAGGCGAGCCTGAGGAGCTGCCGGCCCAGGGGACACCCCACAGACACGCGATGGACCTGGTGGTTTATTGCTCCATATGTACGTGGTGGCTCAAGGAAGCCCCGATGAAGCCCCCCGCTCCCCCCTGCTCCCACCCGACCCCGGGGCCCACTGACCCTTACACTGGTGAGATGCTGTGGCAAAGCCATGGTTTTTGGCAGATGGAATTTTTCTGCAGTGCTGGAACGTCAGCAGCCCCATCGCTCCTGCTGCCCAAGGGGCTTTTCCCACCCCCAGACACTGGGTGGGCGCAGACCCGCCTCCCCAGCTCCTGCTCTGTTCCCCCTGGTGCTGTGCCAGGTAGCCTTCGCCCTCTGCCAGCTTTCTCCTAAATGTTATTTTACTAATTAGCAGCATCCTGGTCCATTCCAGGCACCTGGCCGGGAGCTGCACCCCTCTGGGTAGAGGCGTGGGACCATGGCTGGGGGGGTCTGAGCAGCTGCCCTCCCTCTGCAGGGAGCAGGGCAGGGGCTCGCTGTGGCCTTGGGCACCACGGGCTGGCCTTGCTGATTGCTGTGGCCACCGAGGCCAGGATGACCTTGGCCATCCTTGACCAGATAAGGGGAGAGAGGAGAAGGGTTTAGTGGCAAGGACCCTTTCATTTTTTTACCCCAAAGCTATGACCCGAGGGCAGTCCAGAGCCCAGCCTTATTTTCTTAACCCCTTCAGCTATTAATAAAGACATTTCCTACGCAGATTTCCTCTCCCGTGTGTTTCTGCAGCTCGCTGGGTGGCCCAGACACAACTCCCCTATCTGTTTGCTCCTTCAGGGCCCTCCCTGCATCACACCAGATTTCGGCTCCAGCCCCACGGGGTCCACGCGTGCCCCCCATGCCCAGCAGGCACGGCTGGCAGCCAGCCTGGCCATGCTTCGTGCTTCAGGGTGAAGGCGATCTGCGTGGGTGAAACCCCGCGAGTTGGAGAACATGCTTATCAGGCACAAAATCTCTACATGACAAACCATTTCTGGGAAACTTTTATCTTGCACCCCACAGGCGAGGGCGCGGGGGGGGCTGCGGTGCTGCCGCACACCCCAGCACAAGGACACAGCTGTGCCCAGCAGGGGTGGCAGGCAAGTAAAAGGCTTTTTTACCTCAAAAGCAACACATCCCAGTATCCCTGCATCGCTACAACTGTGCATCCCTATAACCCTGCATTTTGTCCCAGCCACAGGGCAGGCAGGGATGTGTCCCCATGTCCCTGCATCAGGACAACCCTCCTCTTTGGAAGAGCATGCCAGTTTTTATCTCCCTCTCGCATTTTGTTGTGGGGCTTTCACAAGCACCACGAGCTGATTCTGCCCCAAAGCGGACATGGCTGGCTGGAATTTCCCAGATTTATTTTTTTTTAACTAGGAAACCACAGGACTGCTCCCAAGGAGCAAGGCACATTCCTCACTGCAGGAGGGCAGGAGGAGATGGGGCCATGCCAAGGGACAGCATCCGGCGCATGGGATGGTGCCCAGCTGAGGTACCGCAAGAGCGGTCTCACATGTGAGTGACAAACCACAGCAGCAACACGTGGCCTGCTCTGCATTTAAAAAAATAAAAATAAAAAATTGTGGACAGATATATCAGAATAGCCACTTCTTTTTAAAACACCCTAGGTATGAAAAAAGGCAAGTAAGGTTTCTCGTGTGGTTTAAAATCTTAAGAGCAGGCAAAGTTTGCAAGTGTGTTTTCTGTTTGTTTTGAAAATCTATGGAAATACTCCCCGGGAAAAGAGCAGCCACCAAAAGGCACAGGAGAGCACGGTGGCCTGCAGCACAGAGGGTAAGCCATGCCAGATACCACAACACACTTTACTTTCAAACGCTGGTGTGCCCCCAGCTCCTGGGGAGCCAGCTCACATGCTCGGCATGCGAATCCTCGAGGCGAACATCAGCCATGCTCTCCCCACAACCCGCTCCTCTGGCAAAGCTCAGCTGAATTGCAGCCCTTGGGATGCAGAGGCATCCCCAGAGGGCAGGGACCCACCCCTGCTCGCTCCCCCTCCTCAGCCCTACATCCCAGCTACACTATTCCCCTCCTGGGCTCAAACCCGAGGGTGCATTACTGTCCTTAACAAAGTACTTAGGTCAAAGGTTGAATTCTTAAAGAAGACACTCCAGAATTAAGATTGCTCCTCTAATGGGAGCTTCAAAAAATAAAACTGTTTAGCCCTGAGAGGATGTGAGCAGAAGCCAGCCTGGCTAGACTGGTCTGCGCTTCCTGGGGCGGTGGCACCGAGCGCCCACTTGCCCTCTACTGCCAGCAGAATTGCCCCGGCACCCCAGAGAGGAGGAACTCGCACAGATTGCAAAATGAAACTCCGACACAGCAGTAGTCTGCGGGCAGACACACTGCCCCACATTTGTATACTGCATCGATACACAGACAGATCTGTAGTTCTTACATAAACATTAAGACCAAGGCAACGTTTCCCACTAAATTCTGTAGAATATTAGGCAAACCTATACATCCTCCGAAAAAATGCAGCCCTTCCAGTACCGGAACATCAGGATTTTCTCTCCAGAGAGAAGCCACCGTGTTCTCTGCAGCTGAGCAGTTTTCTTCACTCTAACATTTCACAGTCGTGACAGGACACAGGCTGCTGAAATACCCACATCCCAGTTGTGTAAGCACGACGACAGTGGCTGTACACACACGAACAGTGACACGTTGTGCGTAAGTTGTGCGTATCTTACAGCTTCATTTAGTAGTGCGCAGGATGCTACTAATAGCTAGAATAATTGCACTGCAAATTTAAGTGGAATGAGAACAAGCTTTACAGTCAGTTTAGGCATTGTTTGCTTTCTTCTCTGACTCTTCTTTGTTTGGATCCTGCTTCAACTTGTAATCAGCCAGTGCAGCCTTGATTGCATCTTCAGCCAACACTACAAACAAAAGAAGTATTTCAAAGATGACAAAAAAGTCATTTAGAACAAAGGATGCCAGAAAAACAAGGGCAGCCAGCAGTCACCACCACTGCAGGTAGCACCGGTCAGCACCTTAGAAATAGAATGTCAGAATCTGAACATTTATTATCAGTCTGCTGAGCTATGAGGTCCAGAAGATGGAAGAAATCTGAAAACTCTTACCCTCCCCCCCGAAATCTGAATATAAGCACACTTCTCTTACGGGCCAACCTTAGCTGTTCCTTGTGCAGAAACTTTATTTGGAAAACAACATTCAGAAGCACCTGCACTGTTCCCAGAAGTCTCCCTCTCAAATACAAGTTTGTGTTTGAACTTTCACTGTTTGGTCCTTTACTTACTTGAGCAGTGCAGTTTGACCGGAGGAAGGCAGAGTTCTTTAGCAATATCAGTGTTCTTGATTTTCAATGCTTCATCAACCTGAAACGCAGTTAGTGCGTGGTCATCGGTTATGTGAGGTACAACACGGGCTACAAAGGCATTTGCTAAGTGTGCTTTAAAGCTCCAGAGCCAACAGAATCCACACAGAAGAACATTGCAACTGCCAGGGGCAGCAAAGGATGCTGAAATTAAAGAACTTCTCAGACTGAGCAGTGGTAGGAATGAACTGTGACACCACATACTGGTGTCACAGAGTGAGTGCTACCAGCTGGGCTGCCCTAAATCTGCTTATCTACTACCATAATACAGAAGTGCATTACTTGTCAGACAGAAAGAGAGACCTAGATGATCTAAAGAAGCTCCATAATTAAACTTTCTTCCAGAACATGCAATCAGTATAGTTTGCTTGTTGCCTAAGACACAAAGTACTTCCCTGCAGATTAATGGAGGTTCTTGGAAAAGGCAACTATTGCCCTGGAAGTCAGGCCACTAACAGGGCTGCTTTCTAAACTATTGCACTGCACTGCACAAAGTCAGTCCTGGGATTCCTAAGCCAGCGTTTCCTACGTGATCCCAACAGCCAACACGGGCACATTTGAAGCTTTGAAAGCATTCCATGGTGTCACTTCTGATTCCAGCGGGCACCCTTACCGTTTTCCCTTTGACCCACTCTGTTGCCAGCGAACTTGACGCAATGGCTGATCCGCAGCCGAAGGTTTTGAAGCGGGCATCGATGATCCTCCCGTTCTCATCCACTTCCACCTGCGAGAGTGTTGGTGGCACCTCAGGGGCCGGCTCGGCTCTACCAGTCACCCCAGAGCAACCCTGTCAGGGCCAGGAGGGGCCGGGGGAGCGGGGCAGGGCCTGCTCAGGCCTCAGGGGACATGTTAGGGTACGGGGGGGGGGGGTGAGGCGGGAAGGCCGCGCTGCACCCCTGAGGGGAAGGAGGCGGGTCTGGGCCTCGCAGCAGCCCCAGGTAACCCCCCTCCCCGGTGCCTGCGGGTCCCCAAGGTCACCTGCAGCTTCATGACATCGCCGCAGGCCGGGGCGCCCACCAGGCCGGTGCCCACGTTCTTGGCGTTGCGGTCGAGGGAGCCGACATTGCGCGGGTTCTCGTAGTGATCCACCACCTGCGAGGGCACCGCGTCAACAACAGCCACCGCGGGTGTCCCCGGCCGCCCCCCGCCTCGTCCCTCTACCGCCTCCCCGCAGCCCCTCGCCCCTCACCGTCGTGGGCTAGCCCAGCCGGGCCGCCGCCTCCCCGC
>JAVJGI010000001.1:95146507-95181921 GCA_035590275.1 Ibycter americanus
CCCGGCCCGCGTTGCTATGAGAGACGCGTCGGCGGTGGGAGCGCTGCCGCGGCGCTGGGGAGGGCTCGTCCCGGGGCTCTGAGGCCTTGGCGGGGGGTCTCCCTTGCTGTGCCTGCTTCCTGGAGTAGCTGTGGTGATGTGGGGGAAAAAACCCGGCGGTGCTTGTGTAGGTTGGTGTGGGGAACTGTCAGGACGTCAGTGTGGAGTTTGCAGTGGAAACTATAAGCGTTTGGGGATGGGTCTTTGGTTTTTTTTTTTGAGAGGGAAATTGGAGCGGAGAGCTCTAGCGGGCAGTTTGTACTCATTGAAAAAAACTTCGCTAGCTGTCTGGGGTTTTCTTACTGAAATTAGAGCATGTTTGGCTTGGTTGAAAAAGGCTTTCTTGATTTTGTGCTTTTGCATCTGTTTCTGCGACTGGTAGCTGCTGTACTCCTGCTGGCATTTGCTCTGCTGAGCAGTAACCTTTAGAGCTTAGAGCCATAAGCTAAGCTCTAAGCTTAATTTTAAAGGTCTGTTAAATTTAGAAGTGTTTTTTTATAAACGTCTGCTTGTGACCTTATAGTATCTTGCAAACAATAGCGAAGTTTGGTGGAACTCTGTGCAGAAAGGTAGGGGTTGTCTTGGCAATGTGAATGCATGATGAGATGTGTGTGCCCCAAAAGAGAGCATGAGGTTCTGTTCTGCTAAAGTTTTCAGATTTCTTTGTGTCAATCACTGAACAGTGCTTTTAAAAGAAATTTTTATTTTTTTTTTAAAGCTTTCCATCAATGCTTTTGACTATAACTGTCACTTGGATTTGATAAAGTTGCTCCGCCAGGAGGGAGAGCTGGTCAAGCTCAGAAGAGCTCGTCAGAAGATGAGCGAACTCTTCCCTCTTACCGAAGGTACAGAGCATCTTCTCCTCACGTTGTAGCCAATACAGCTTAAGTATCATTCTTGTAAAACGTTGCTGTTTCAGTAGTGAAATAATGTGTTTGTGCCAGGCTTCACCAACATTGTTCCAGTCCAGACAAACCAAAAAGAACAGATTTGGGACTTTTAAACTCTGAGTGCTGCTGGTGTTAATGGCTAGCATAGAACTTGGCCTCTGGCAGGTGCAGGGTAGCAAGCCTGTTGCAGGAATTCTAGTTGCTACTGCTTGTAACTGCGCTGTCCTCTGCCAGAGGCTGCTATGGTAGCGTGGAACTGGTGGGAGGGGGTGTTTTTGTGTGCCCATCTACTCTAGTCTCTGTTAGCTGTGTGAGTCGCTGCCAGGATGTGACCTGCTGTAGCCCAGGGAGAGGCACATGTTTGCTTGTGCTGCCTTTGCTGTAGGGCATAGAGCTGTGGGATGGCAGCACTGAAACTCTCAGTGAACGTGACTCAGAGCCCAGATGAATTCCTGCCGAAAGTTAAGTTTCATAGTCAAGAAGCAAAAAAATAGGATGTTGGTGGAAGTTGTAGGTAGCCCTTGAAGTGGGTGTTTCTGTTTTTATTTGTAACATGG
This sequence comes from Ibycter americanus, assembly GCA_035590275.1. Classification (NCBI taxonomy): domain Eukaryota; kingdom Metazoa; phylum Chordata; class Aves; order Falconiformes; family Falconidae; genus Ibycter; species Ibycter americanus. The sequence continues at coordinate 95,147,994 of JAVJGI010000001.1, forward strand.
AGGCAGTGTAAATATTGCAGAGGCTGCTCTGCCAGTGTACTTTTAGCCTTGACAAGGGAAGGTTTCCTTCTCTGTGCTTGGAAACTTGCAGTCTCTAAAGCCATTTACTGTCTCTTGTAAAAGTATGAGTAAAGTTGTATCTCTGGATGCCTCTTTGGTTACTGGTACGTACTGATCCTCTGCCCGAGGTACTGATAAATCGCTGCTTGCAACTTCTGCTCTCTTTAAATAAGAGTGCGCTTGTTTAGTACCAGTTTGAAAAGATCTCTACCGAACTTTTCTTTTAAATTAATTGTGAGTAGTTGTGGAGGCTAAAATTGCTCTCTTCTCTGCCTTGGCTTGCTCTTCATTTTTAATTCTGTTACTAAAAACTCTCATAAAAAATTCAACAAGTGGGCTTAACTTATTCTTTCTAAATATTGATGATGTATTCTAAACTTGTTCCTTCCAGAAATTTGGCTGGACTGGTTGAAGGATGAGATAAAAATGGCTTCTGAAAGCTCTGAGCGGGAGAAGGTTTATGAGCTGTTTGAGAGAGCTGTGAAAGACTACATCTGTAAGTTGTTAATAGATGCTGTAAAATGTATTGTGTTGCATTTGTATTATGGTTTGCTTTTTCTAGGAAAGTTCCTTCTTTTATAATGCAGAACTTGGATAAAAAATATTAGTGTGAAGTGATCCTCAGTTTTTCTGAAGCATTGGAGTTAAGGCCATTCAAAGGCAATGCTTTTAAGTGCCACTGCAGTCTTTAAGATCTTCTAAGCGAATGCTGTAAAAAGTTTTAAATGCATGTTTTACTCTTCTCTAATCTCTAAAAGCAGCAGGTATTGCACTCACTTAGGGAATGCTTTCTCCAGTACCCATTATAGGCTTTTCAGGCCTTTGAGTAAGGTGAATGCTTTTAAAAGGCTCATTTCTACTCCTGTCTTCCATGTTGGTTAGCACTGTCTTTACTGCCACTTTCACTGTCTGACAGCTCTTTCAGAACAGCTTATGATTGCTGTCTGAGAGACAGCTTTCTTGAAATCCTGTGAAGTAGGTAACCCTAGCCATGCTGCGGTACCAGGCTCTGATCATCCTTGTTAAAAGCAAGGGAAGTATGTGGTGTCTTGGCTTTCCATTCGTCAGGAGCTGCCTGTAGCCGAGGCTTAAAGCCTTTAGCTTAAAGCACCGAGCAACTGCATGCTCTTTGGGTAGTGTGGCGGGGTGCTGAAAGCTTGAAGCCTGAAGAAGCATAGAGGGCTTGGTAGCATCGAGGCAAATCCCTTGCAAAAGCTGTATACAAAATGTCACAGCACCAGCATAGCTCGCCTCACAGGGTGTTGGTGATCGTTCAGGGAGAAGGAATGGAGAGGTCAAGAACTGAGAGGAAGTATCCTCTGGATCTGCTGGATGGATTGCACTTGGAGTTCAGAAGGACTGTTTCTGGAGCCTGAAATGTGCAGGCTAATGTCTGTTGACTGGATAGTCTCTACTGGGGGTCCTTGAACCTAACTTGCTCACAGACTACTATTGACAGAAGAGGTGCCAGGCAGCTAACGCTGTTCTAGCACCTCCTCCTCGCCTTCACAGTTATGCTGCTTAAGCAGTCGCTGAACAGGCAAGTATAGGAGTGTGGAAAGAGAAGAAGGACTTACTTTAGGTTGAGTTATGTAGGAGTGTGGCAGCTTTGTGGTCCCAGCTCTGTACATGTGCTCAAGAAAATGTTCTTAGGGGGTCTTGGTGCATCTCTGATGTAGCTCCTGTGCCAGAGGTGGCCCACAGGAGTCAGTGGGTGTCAGTGGCAACGACAGGCATGACTTCTTTCAGAAGAAAACTGTAGCTGCTGGTGCTGAACCAAGAGCATAGAATAAAATACTTTAACTTTTCTCTACTGCATTGGATGGTGAAGAAAATTGACATATATTGGTCTATTTACATGTGGCAAATGAGGTGTTTGGGAAGCAGAGAGTTACCTTTGTTTATTTTTGAGGGGATTAGGTCATTTGTTTCTCATAACTTTGTTTAGGTCCTGAAATTTGGTTGGAATATGCCCAGTATTCAATTGGTGGCATTGGTCAGGAAGGAGGAATTGAGAAAGTTCGCTCAATATTTGAGAGAGCATTAACTGCGGTTGGACTGCATGTGACGAAAGGAACAGCTTTATGGGAAGCATACCGTGAGTTTGAGAATGCCATACTGGAAACAGCACAGGTAAGACCAGTATCCTGGACTCGTGTAAGAAACAAGCTGTGGTATAGTTTCTGAAGTCATCTTGTGCTGCCCCCTCATCAGTCTCCTCTGAGAAAAGAGGCTGTAATGTCACACAGTTGTTTCTTTTCAGCTGTAGAAACTGACCCTTTGGTCTGGGAAAAATGTTCTGTGTATTTACTTGATACAGTCATGGATTTGTGTTTAAATGAGATAGCAAAGTGTCACTCTGCTGCTTTAGCTTGAACTGACAAGAATAGCTTGAAATTGGGTAGCTTCATTATCAAACAGTGCTCTTGCCCGTGAATATTTTTGCATGTGGTCAATCATGTTGACCTTCCTAGACTGTTTTCTACTTCTGGTTTCTACTTTTCTACTTCTCAGCTTTTAACTCATTCATTATTTCACACTTTTTATGATTTTTGGATGATAGTATATTACCCCTGGAACATAGTTTGACATCTGCAAAAGATACTTTTACAAGATGGCCAGAACTACATAAGATACAGAAGTTAAAAGATGTCCCTGCCCACAGTAGGGGAGGTGGAACAAGATGATCTTTAAAGATCCCTTCCAACTCCGTTCTGTGAAATGCTCTAACAAAGGGGTAACAGGAGAATACTCTTTCATTCACAAACAGAAAGAAAACTGGAAGTTCTAAATCATCTGTGCTCACACCAGGGAGTTACTGAAAAACTATCTGGGAGCCCAGTGGGTTTGTGAAATGGCGTGATCACATGCTGCTTACTTTTGCTTGCTTTTTTTTTTCAGGTTATCATTTCCCTATGCATGTGTCAGCTTGCAGTGAGGAATGCTTTTCACATTCATCCAGCTTCTGAGTCTAGCAATTTCCAAGTTTTAGCTTTCACAGTGGTGACCTCTGAAATGCAAGATGGCTGTGTCTGTCTTTAAAGGATCATGTAGTCATTTGGAGCCCAGATCCCCCAACTCATAAACAATACCCCATCGTGTTCATCAGCTCAGGCTTGAGGGAACTGATTAAATTTCAATCCTTTTGTTTGTAGCCTGCTCCTGGCAGTGTTCCATCTCCTGAGCAGCAACAGATGCTCTGCAGCCAGCTTGAGAAGATTCACACGCTGTTCAGGCGCCAGCTGGGGATCCCACTGTTAGGTAAGAGCCAGTGCACTTGCAGAGATGGTGTGGATAAGCTGTGTTACAGTGATCTGGGCATTAGTCATGATTATGGTTTTGGTAGAGCCACACAAACTGCAGCTGTAGTACTTGTGTGTTCTTTAATCAATGATGTTTGTCTGTCTTTAGGGCCTCTTGAATGATGCACAGATCCCTTTTGTTCAGAAATATTCTTACTCATTGAAACTTGATTTATCTGTTTCTTCAGTACATAATTTGAGGCAGTTTAAAGTACAAGTGATGAGCACAAAAACATGACCACTAGGAATTCAGCTGTGAAGATCACACCATAAAACCTTGGTTGGTGGGGAGTAGTACATGCTGACAGCTGGATTGTTAGAATCCTGCCGTATCTAATTCATACTTCAAACTCCTTGTTGAGTCCCTCTTCTTGCTGCTTTGCTTATAGGAGAAAGTTAAGTACAGTTGTTTGACTTCTTCATTTGCACATTGAAAGAATTTATGTTCTTCTTTTTCTTTAAAGCCTTGGGACAATCTTGTCACTTTGGTTTTCTAAATCCAAATCAGTAGCTTTAATAATTTGCCCTGAATATGTGTTCTAGTGCACTGTGTAAGATGAAGTGTCTGAACCCTTTAAGCATGCAGTAGCATGACAGTTAAGGTTGAAAGCATAAATAAAATACAAATATGTGTTAGAATCAAATATAGGTTGAAATCTGGTTATTTAGTCCTATAAGTGCATTTTTGATGGGGTTTCACGTCTGTTTTAATAGATATGGAGGCGTCCTATGCTGAATACGAGGAGTGGTCAGAAGATCCGATTCCAGAAACAACAATAAAGAATTACAAAAAAGCTCTACAGCAATTGGAGAAGTGTAAACCATATGAAGAGGCACTGGTAATGCTGTTACTTACACCTTCCTTTAAAACTAAGAGTTAATTGCTTTGGGGTGATTTCCCCTGTCCCAGTTTTACTATTTTTCTAGTCACAGAGATAAAGCAGCTGAGTATTGTTAGGTGACTTCTTCAGCTGTGAGCAGTGTGAGGCTAGAAGCCTCACAGTGGTTATACTGGAAACTTGAATCTGTTGACTGTCAGGCTACTCTGAGGTGCCCATGAGCACTCTGGCTGTTTCTTCCAGCATTGATGAGCATGCTGGGCTAAGAGGAATAAAAATGAATGGCTTCAGAACCAGGGTGATATTTGGAGATACGTGAAAATCAAAAGCTGTTGATACTTAAAGGCCAGGCTCTTCTGTAAAGCTTTGCATGAGGCCTACTCTGAATAACAATTGAACTGTTTGGATTGTGCTTTGTTTAGAAGAGTTTAATTTTTTGTATCTTTGTCTGTTTTATAGCTGGGTGCTGAAACACCAAAGCTAGCAGAATATCAAGCTTACATTGATTTTGAAATGAAAGCAGGTGATCCAGCTCGCATTCAGTTGATCTATGAGAGGGCTTTGGCTGAGAACTGCCTTGTGCCAGATCTTTGGGCACGCTACAATCAATATTTGGTAAGGAAAAAAACCTAACAGATGTTTGCAGTTTTATTTTCCTGTTTCACGGGTGTTTTTCTTTTTTAAATCTTAGTGATGAACAACCAGTAAGTTCTACCTCAGTCCTGTCCCTTAGTCTTTTAAATTCTTTGGAAACTGATTTGCACCTCGCTCTTTGTTTCTTCCTGTTTTCAGTGGTGTGTTTATTGATCAAGTGAGCATTTGCTTACTTCTTCCTTTAGCTGTGTGTTTTCTCTGCAGAATTAAACTGGGTGTGGACATAAAGGCTTGTGCTATCTGGCCAAGAGTTGACCAGGAGTAATCAGCTGTGCTTTAAGCTGTGGCACTGTCACTGGTGGCTGGTCATCCAGAGGCATTGCTTCTGAGGATGTCCCTCCTTTTCTTCTAGCCTTTTGTAGGCAAAGCAATTCAGTGCTGTCTGAATCACTGAGGAGCCTACCTCTCCTTCAGGAGACACAGATAAATTAATGAAAGTGCTTGTTTGAGGGCTGCCAGTGCTGTCTTGGATGTTCTGTGGTGGAAAACAAAAAAACCTAATTTTCCAGCAAGCTGAAGCAAACCCAGATGTTCAGCCTATATTTACATGTGGGCTAGTTAGTGCAGTTTGAAATCATACTGAACTTGAGAGGCAGGGCTTTACATATGGACAGAAGGTCCATCTGTTAAGAAGTGTGTAACTTGCTATAGGAGGCTTATCTAGGCTGAATTGCTCTTTTGTCTCTATCTTACCAGCTTGAGACAGCAGGTTGCGGATGGAACAGGGCCTGTCTGGGTAGGCTATGTTTGCACCCTCTTTCTTATATCCTTTCCTCCCCTCTTCTTAACGTACCAGGAACAGTTAGGCCTTTATTATATTTATTACATTTATCTCGTTGGCAGAAAATACTTTGGTTAGAAGCAGACAGTTAGATAGTGCAGGCTGAATATGGCATGGAGCCTTGTTTGTGTTGTTCCTGAGCATATCCTGTTTGATCTGAAGGTGTTCGCTGGGTTTTCAGGAGTATAGAATTTAAAATACACAACTTGTCTTAATTTTTCAAATACAAAATGAAAGTACTGTTTTTAAGGTGTTGGATATTTATGAGCTGATATTTGTCTCGGATGGTCTCCCTGGCTAACAGGAACTTTGTTGTATGATTATTTCAGGACCGGCAGCTGAAAGTGAAAGAACTGGTCTTGTCTGCTCATGACCGTGCTGTTAGGAACTGTCCCTGGACAGTTGGGCTGTGGATTAGATATCTTTTGGCAATGGAGAGGCATAGAGTGGATCACAGCATCATTTCTGGTAAAGACAGACCATCCTGGCAAAACTTCTTTACAGTACTGCTTTCTGCACTCTGAATAAGATGTGACAAATGGTGACTTGTAGGATTTGCTTTCATCCTGCTGCAACAGTCTTAAAGCTGATGCAATGTATAGTAGCGTGCTTCTGGGGCCAAGCTGCTTTTGTTGAGCAGCTTCAGTTCTGAGCAAGCAATGAACAACTTTGCATGAACATTACTGAATTAAACTGGCTTCTAAATTAACTTCCTAAACCAATTTACCATATGTAGGATTTCTTGTATTTTTTCTTATCTTCCTGGAAATGTAAGGTGCTCGAATACTTCTTTGTGCTATACACTGTAGCTTGCTAATTTTGTCAGTATCTGAAAAGCAAATATATTTATGTGGGGTTTTTTTTCCCCTATTTTCTTTCAGAAATGTTTGAGAAAGCTCTGAATGCAGGTTTTATTCAGGCCACGGACTATGTAGAAATCTGGCAGGCATATCTTGATTACCTGAGAAGAAGGGTGGATTTTACACAAGGTATATATGATATATGTTTCAATAAGTATTTAAGCTGTTTTCTATGTACCTCTCTGAAACAGTGGTATTACTTTTTAAAAAATTTAACAGTAGTTTCCTATCTTTCACAAAAACTACTTTCTGGCCATTTAGTGTCTGTAAAATATGAACTTAGTTGGTTTAAAGCAACTGCTTGCTCCTTGCTGAGAATAGATTGTGCTGTTGCAAAACTGCCCTGCCTTATATTTTAGGTACTTGGGTTTCTCATTATGCATGGTATGAGTTTTACTGAAGTAATACATTTTGGCTCCCCCCACCCCCCAGTAAAATTATTGTGGGTGTTAGGGAAGAGGTTTAGTGGATGGGAGATGAAAATTAAATTATTTGAAGGCAATTCTTTCTTTTTTCTAAAGACTCCAGTAAAGAACTGGAAGAGCTGCGGTCTGCATTTGCACGTGCTGTGGAGTATTTGAAACAAGAGGTAGAAGAGCGTAAGTTAAATCATCCAGTATATTGTTTTCTCTTGTTCAAAATAATTTTATAGATGAGTTCTCCACACAACGTTTAACTTGTCTTCAAGTGTCTCGAATGCTTTAAGAAAGCTACAGATAAACATTTCATCTGCAGTGTAGAACTTGTTTAATAAACACTTTATTTCCAAGAGCCATTCACAAACAGTACTTGTGTTTATTCCCAGGATTCAGTGAAAGTGGAGATCCATCCTGCACCATCATGCAAAACTGGGCAAGAGTTGAGGTGATGTTTCTATCTGCTGTATTTAAATTCCTAGACTAGAGGAAATAGATTGTTTTAACATTCCAACCACAGAATGCAATCCTCTTGTACTTGGGCGTTTTGTCTAGGTAACTGCAACGAATAAATGTTTCTTCTTCCACTCCTGTTTCTGGACTGGTGAAGCACATAGTGTTGCTTCAGGCTTGAGGCATGACATCCCAGGAAAGAAGCAGCATTGTGTTTGAGAAAGTTGTCAGGACTGTTCGTATGTTTATACTGCTGTGACTGCAGTATGGTACAGAAATATGTAAGTTAGTTAGCAGGCTAGCCACAATTAGTGCTGCCTACACTAACTAGTCAGACTAGTGCAGGTGTCAACGTGCTGGCACAGTCACTGTGACTGGATGTTTTATTTTCCTTCCTTTGCCATAGGCTCATATGAATCAGAGTAAGTCACGTTACTTTTGTGCTGTAATTTCTCTGGGCATAATACATGGGATGAATTGCCAAAGTTTCAGGCATTGTAATCCTCCTGAACCTGAATTAATTACTTTCACTTTCTGTCCACTTAGTGGAGGGACAAAGTAGGTACATCCAGATGCAATTCATCTTAGGCTAAAGCAGTTCTAATAAGCCAGCTGTCTAACATACTTGTGTACCCCTACAGGTAGATCGGGTGAATCCCACTTGGGTATCTTAATCCATTTCCCCTCTTCCCCTGCTCCCTTTCCTAAGCACTTCTCCTATCATGAAACCAGTTCTCAGTCTGTGCTCTATTAGGTATGTTCATGAATAATGACAAAAGGAAAAATTTGGAAGCGACTATAACTTCTTTATAATGACCAAAAGGAAATGTATGTGGGAGCCAGAAACCAAGATTGATGTAACAGGAGGGCGGGGAAGTATTACTCAGTAGTAGGATTGCATTAGGTGTTTGCTTCGATCATTCTAAAGAGTGTCTGTGTGCATCATCTCTGGTGTTTTCTTGTTTTGGGGGGTAGTGGGGAGCCAGGTGGGTAATGATGTTGAACAGATAATCCTAAATTATATTGCATACTTTGGATGCTATGTTGCAGGCCCGCTTATGTAACAACATGCAGAAAGCCAGAGAACTCTGGGACAACATTATGACTAAAGGAAATGCCAAATATGCTAACATGTGGCTGGAGTATTATAACCTAGAAAGGTAAGAGCCTAACTGGTTGGAAGAGTTGATTAACTTTTGTCTCTCACAGATGGGGAAACTAAAAACTTAGGTGCTTAGTGTGGGTGTACATCATATAGGTCTATAATATGCTTTTGAGGTTCTTACAGCAGCTCTGCAGTGTATTTCAGAAGTATTAGACAATGCGTAATGTGAGCAACAAAGCGTAGTGTGGGTTTGCTAGGGAAGAGGGAAAACATTTGCATAGAATGCAATTAACTGTCCTATTTTGTAATCTTGATGTGGAGGATTTGTTCCTTACTGCCATGGTTTCCCTACTGCAGAGCTCACGGTGATACTCAGCACTGCAGGAAGGCCTTGCATCGAGCTGTGCAGTGCACAAGTGACTATCCAGAGCATGTCTGTGAGGTGCTGCTCACACTGGAGAGAATAGAAGGTAACTCGCTGCACCTCATCTGTTTTACCCAGTCTGGTTAGCATACAATGACACAGTGAATTTTGATCTAGTGTTTTGTGTTCTGATGAAGGCTTATTTTCTTCTCACTGCTGTATTATACACAAGCAGCTGTCTCTTTTTTTTCTTCTTTTCTGGCCTGACTTGGAGCCTGCTGAAATTCCTGGGTTTTTCCATGCCTTTCTGGAGTGTCATATTATGAATGTGAGGTTTCTGCTCTGCTTGGGTTTTGTTTTCTTTATCTTTGAAGGCTACTTGTTATAGTTAGAATTTTCATATGTAATGGTTAATATTAAGAGCAAGTTCTATGAACTCACTGACTCTCTTATTTATCTAGAATTGTATTTTCAAATTATGGGAAAGCTAAATACAAAGCTTTTTTTTTTTTAACTCCTTTAGGAACATTGGAAGACTGGGATGCAGCTGTTCAAAAAACAGAAAACAGATTAGCTCGAGTTAATGAACAAAGAGCAAAGGTCAGAACTTTCGGTGGACTACCTAAGCCCTTTATAGGAAATGCCTATATTAAGCTTATGCTTGTCTGAATGTGACATTTCTAATGTTGGTTCCCATAGATAATCCTGAATTGTCTTAAAGCATCAGAACTATTGATTTTAGTTTAAAGCTGTGGTTAACCTCTTTTGATGCTTTTCATCTTTCACCTTCGGACCTCTGGATGGATACAAAAGTAACATGTACTCCAGGAACGCTGTGAGAGCAAACAATTGAGATGTGCTTTAAATGATGATCCTGTTCGTGCTGTGTTTAATGTAGCTTTGGAGAAAACCCTCCAGGTTCAGTACTCTAGAAAATGCTCTGCAGCCTGAAGTCACTAGAAGCAAAAATCTTGCATTTTTGTAGGCTGCTGAGAAAGAAGCTGCTCTGGCAAAGCAGGAGGAAGAGAAAGCTGAACAACGAAAGCAGGCTCGGGCAGAAAAGAAAGCTTCCAAAAAGGCCAAAAAAACGAGGATTGGAGATAAGCGCAAAGCAGATGATGATGATGAGGGTGAATGGGGACAAGAAGAAGAAGGTAAAAAAAAAAAAAAAATTTCAAACTTCAGATGTGGCAACAGGGTTATTGGTTATCTCCCTTTTGTTAGAGGCAGATGAGGAAGTGCTATCAGTGGTGTCTTCAAATCTGCTGTCTCTTCAGGGTCCCTTTCTGCTAGGTGGTCTTCATTGTGGTAATGAAATGAAAGCAAGGCTAAACGGTTTTTGACCAACAGAAGTATGTTTTTGAGAACTTCTAGAGGTTTTTTAGATTTTTCTCATTTCAGAGAAATACTGTGATTTTTTGGTTGTTTTTAAAGTAATTTTCCTGACTCATCATATGATGCTGAGGCTGTGTCTAAATTGGGTTATTCAGTATTGTAGCACTCTCTTAGAAGTTGGTAACAGAAGATTTTAATAGGTTGCTGCACCTGGGAGTTTTGAGAGCTTCTAGATTTTTGTTTCTTACTTTAAAAAAAAAAAAATCCCATTAGACAAAGAGAGAGCATAGATCAGTAGCTGTAACTGACAGAAAGAAGGAAAATTATTCCTGTTGCTTTCATCTAAGTCCTTGCTGTCTTAGTCAAATAATCTGTTGTATTTTTTGTCTTTAAGAACTGTTATTGTATTTGTGGTTTCACGTGCCATTTCCAAACTCCATAGTGGTAATGGAGGACAGCTTAATTTCAGTGGTGAATGGAAAGGTGTAACCTTTTCGTAGTAAGGCTTTCAATTTCATTAATCAGCAGAGCAGCCCAGCAAGAGACACAAGGGAGATGGGGATGGCGTACTTCTTGAAGAAGACATGGAGGTAGAAACTGGACTGTTTGGAAGAAGTGGACCTGAAAAGCCAGATCGTCCGGCAAACCAAAAGGAAAAGGCGTCTACCAGTCGAAAAGACATGCCCAAAGTTCTACATGACAGCAGTAAAGATAATGTTACCGTCTTTGTCAGCAACCTTTCCTACAACATGGCAGATCCTGAAGTGAAACTGAAAGAGCTCTTTGAGAGCTGTGGGGAGGTAGCAGAAATCCGTCCAGTATTCAGCAACAAGGGGACTTTCCGGGGCTACTGCTACGTACAATTCAAGGAAGAAAAATCTGCTCTCCAAGCTCTTGGCTTGGATCGTAAAGTTGTGGAGGGAAGACCAATGTTTGTTTCTCCATGTGTTGACAAGAACAAGAACCCAGATTTTAAGGTAAACTTTTTATTCTTTCAAGTAATAGGTTGAACAGTGGGACTGCATAAGAAAGCTGTCAGAGTATGTTGTTTCCAGAGTGCTTGCATCTAATAAACTTGCGTTTGGAATGGTAATGTTACGTCTTAGCAGTAAAACTGTTTTCTGGGAGTTCTTGCATGTTGTGTTACTTTGCCATAAAGCAGGATTGACATTAGCTTCCTCCAAGATTTGCAGAAATCTGCTAATCAGGGCAGCTTGTTACTGGTGTGATGTACCCAGACTCTTACTTGAGCACCTCCATCTGTGAAGTACTTATTTTGGTTGAGCCTGGACAGCTGTGGGCATTTATTATACAACCCACTCATTCTTGTTAATGGTCTGTACTAGAGATCAGTTGTATAATCAGTGGTTTTCTGCATTATGGAGTTATTGTGCACAAAAACTTAAATGTTCAGATAGTGACAACTGGCAAGAAGACATTATCAACGGCTGTCCTCACTGTGAAGCTAGATATTTAGAAGCATTTACTTGTGAGTCCTTCATGTACGCCTGTGTTTATATGCAAATATCTTTCAAGATACTGCTTGTGGTTTTAAGGTAGTTTTGGAGCCTGCAAATAATGAAGTACTCTGATAACCTTTTGGGGGTATAATAGGTTGAAATCTTTGGATTCTCCAACTGGTTGGTGAACTAACAGCCTTTTCATTTCTTCAGGTGTTCAGGTATAGCACTACACTGGAGAAACATAAACTGTTTATATCTGGCTTGCCATTTTCCTGCACTAAGGAAGAGCTGGAAGATGTGTGCAAAGCACATGGGAATGTGAAAGACATTCGGCTGGTCACTAACAGAGCTGGGAAACCCAAGGTAGGCATCCTTAATGCACTCTTAATTTCAAAAAATCCTTCAAAAAGAAGCTCTTCATGAAGCTTGGATATAAAAGGCAGGGGTTTTTTTTAATTTTAAAAGCTGCCAACCTGGCTGTATTTTAAAACTTGTAGAAATGCTTGGATATGTAGACCCCAGTGTGCCTTTGTGCCAACAAGTAAGAAGTAGGAGGGGAAGAGGAATTTTTCTAAAATGCTTCTTAAATTGACAAGAAGAATGTGCGATATAAATGGCATGGAGGGGAAGATGTTTACAGCACTTTCAGTATAGTAAAAATAGGCATTATTAAGTCTGCAAAGAACTTATTTTTAAAGTAACTGACTAGATAGTGTTCACCTGGTATAACTGAAGAAAAGGGAGGAGGGGAATCTGTTTCTTGAGGCTATTGTTCCTAACATCTGCTGCAGTAATAGATTTGCCAGTGAGAAATGAGCCACCTCTCTCTGACAGGGCTCATTATTTCCCTCCTGGAATAAATGACTCCTTGTTAAATAAGAGACTCTAAACCAGCTGCTGCTTTGCCAAAATTCTACCTGACACCTCAGCTATGTCTGCATGTTGGGCACTTCTAACAGGTGCCATCCTGGTGATGATGTGCATGTATTTTTAAAATGTATTTTATAGCTCTTGGCAATATCTCAAGTACGGTTCCTGTTGCATGCATACCTTGTAACAAGTGCTCTCATGCATACCCCAAGTCTTGCAGTCCACGTTCCGAGCTTAGTTGGAGCTGTGGTTCTGTTTAAACCACAAATAAATCTACCTTGAATGTTACATAAAATCTGATGTATTTCCTGTGAAACTGGATAATCCAAAAAAATACTTAAGGGTTTGAATGTCATTTAAATGAACAACAATAATAAAGCTGAGAGGTGGTGACTCCCAGCTAGTGTGCTTGCTGTAGGAGCCTGCCCTAGCAGATGCTGGGGGGGTACCCTTTTGTCCATTTGCTGGAAATAAGACTCCAGTACTGAAGGTGCACCAGCAGCCGTTAGCAGCTGGTTATCGGTGCAGTTAGCAGCTGTTACTTCATGAAATCAACACAGATCCTTTTCCTGCAAAGACCGCTGTAGTCACCAGTTGCTGTTCTCGGGGCAGCAATGACCATCTCTTTAGAGATGGTGCCTGTCAGTCCTGTTGGAGCTGCTTAGGATGGCGTTTACTGCTCTTGAAATGAAGGTGGCTGCAATGGCCCTGTGTTAGTGGGCTTGATTCCTTAGGTATGAGTTGTAGCCTCGTGAAGAATCGCAGGAGAGTTTGTGTGGATCTTTCTGTTCTAGCTGTATAGATTGATTTATCTTTTTTCCACTAAGAATCCAAATCTGTCCAGTACCAGATTCAAGAAGTGAAGACTTGCCACTGATGCAGTACTTCGTTATATTTACTGGGATCCTGGTGTTCTTTTTTTCCCCCCTCTTTTTAAATACCTCTTCCACAAATTAGGGTGTTGTAGATGAGAGTCAAGAAATGCAGGTTGTAGATTAGTGTAGATAAAGTTTATCTAAAGAAATTGGGACTCTTGGCCATGTTTAGGTCTACTTTATGTACAATTTTCCTACCAGTTAGCCAAATTATTCACAAAGGCTGTCATGCAGAGAAAGAAGCACTAAAACTAACGTGGGTTACCCCTTTTCCTTATTTAGGGCCTGGCCTATGTGGAATATGAAAATGAAGCTCAGGCCTCGCAGGCAGTGCTGAAAATGGATGGCCTGATGGTTAAGGAACACGTCATCAAGGTGATGATCAGTAACCCACCTCTCCGAAAGCTGCCAGACAAGTCTGAGGCAGGCAGAGCATCGCAGTTTGCAGTACCGCGACAGATTTATGGAGCGTAAGTGTTAGCGAGAGGGAGACTGCTTGGTGAAGCTTAAAAAGGAAACACGGGGTTTCTTTATATGCTAAAATGTCAGAATCTCAGCTAGAATATGAGAGAACATTTTAAAAAGTGCTGAACAATAAAAAACTGGGTTGCTGAATTGATGAGGAAAAGCAAGTTTTTCTTCTTTATCAATGGAAACAGTTCTGTAGTGACTAAGTACCAGACATCGGACGTGCTGTTGGATCTGATATTAGCATGTAAGCACTAATAACTTCCACGTCCCGTCATTCTGAAGAACCAGCCATTGTTCACAGTGAGCGTTAAGGTTGCTCTTTCATCTTCCAGAGCGCTTCTGCTTAGCACTGCATTGGCGTTGTATTGTACGTGCCCCACAGATAAACACGGAGCTTCGGTTTCTGGGGACTGTTGGGCAATTGTTTTCTGCCAGAACCTAGGTGTACTGTTTCAAAGGGCACCCACTGAAAGCTTTGCGCTACTTATTACTGAAACAAATGACAGGAATAATATTTAAATGAGTGTTCCTCATAGTGAACAAAGTCCTCCTTGTTGCCCCAAGCTAAAGCAGTATGTTCAGAGAGGCCTGGCATATTTTTAAATGTTGGTTTTTTGTTCTCCAGGCGAGGGAAGGGGAGGACACAGCTTTCGATGATGCCTCGTGCGTTACAGCGCCAGACTAACCCTGTGGCTAAGGCTGAGAATGGGATGGTCCAGAACTCACCAGCAACTTCATCCAAATCCCCTGATGAGCCTAAACAGATGTCCAATGCTGATTTTGCCAAGATGCTACTGAAAAAGTGAGCAAAAAGTCTGCAATCAGCAGGTCTGGTAAAATGTGAAATGCCTTTATGGAAGCCATGTTGTGTCCTTATGCTAGCAAGGAGAGAACGCCAGTCACAATCATGTGTAAATACTGTTCTGGACTACTGCATTCATTGAGATCAGTGTAGGATGGTACAAATCCAGGGTTTTTTCCTTTGTTTCTAAGAGCAAAGCGTTATACTATGTTCTGGTACAATGGCGTTATATGATTCCTCATATTGAGGGTAATGAGGGGGGAAATATTTCCTGTACAGGTTGGATGCCACATCAAGTTTTATGAATACTTTACAAATTTCTCTTTCATTAATGAATGAGATGTGATGTGAAAGCCTAGTGATAACCTTGTCAAGCTCCACTGGTCAGTTCCGATTGTGATTGCAGTCATTCTCTCTGACAGCGAATCCATTTTTCACCCAAACACACACACGCAGGGACATTCATCTCCTTCCATTAAGAGTTAAATGGCAGATGCTAGTAACTTCACCACAATGGCCTATTTTAGTATTGGGAGAGTTTCTATACATATGTGTGTATATGTATATACACAAATATACATATATATGTATTCGGCTAATGTTCTGTTCCAAGTTGACCTGTTTTTTATATTGTGTATTTGTAAAAGACATTCAAATTATTATTTTTAAGTGTCATGAGATAATATTTAGATCTGGTAATTTTTGTTTTCCATAAAAACTGTATGTGCTGTTGCTGAGGACCATTTTTTTTGGTTGTTTTAGCTAGCTAGCTCATGTCTTTTGCAGGTGCTTTCTGTATGGTTTTGTACAAATGTGAAGTGCAAGCTGATGTTTCTTGGTTTATTAAACTCAAGTTCTCAAAGGTTTTCTATAAATACTGTTGCTTTTGTTGAAATGTGGGTGTTTGGAATTGCACTTATCCTATGGCAGCTGGGTAATACTGATGTACCTCGCCTCTCAGGTGCACTGAGATACAGTGTCACTTATGTACTTTTAAGTAGCTCATTCCATCTAGTATGAATATCCTGAAAGCACTTCAGTAATCACCTCAGACTTCAAAGTAATCTGGTACATGATCTTGGATAGAAATATTACTGCTTGTCAACTAAAACTGCTACTGACTCTGGAAGCCAACACACACAGGGGTTGAATGTGAGGGGGGACCCCGGTACCAAGTTCACTTGTACGACACAAGCACTGCTGCCAATAAAACTGTTTTCAGTGCTTACATTCTGTGCTGGCTTGACTTGGCTTTACTTTGAAATGAGGAGTCTGCTTCATAGCTGTGAACCATGTAACAGTGGCAGCTGTAGTCATACAGCAAGTGACTGTTACCTCAAAACCAGCTTAGAAACATTCTAATAACACTTTAATATGCTTTGATTTGTGGGGCAGGAATGCCCTGATGGCAGGCAGGCATGTACACAACACTAGTGATGAATTAAGTTTCCTTTGGCTGCTGGGGTTGGACTTGCCACTTTGGAGCCCTCTGTAACGCCCTATGCTGCAGTACAGTTACACACAGCTGAGGGAGCCAGGATGTGTGCTGTGTAATTTGCTACTCCACGAACTGAGCTGTGACCACTTACTAGTTCACTGCAGCAGAAAAGTGTTTTGAGAACAGCCTCTTCCAAACAAAGACTTTAATAGTAAAATAGTTTATTAATCTGTTACTAAAATAACATATTTTTTCTCCCCAGAGCTCTAAAGTGCAGATTTTATTTGTACTCGCCTTGCGCTACAAAAATAAGCACACTGTAAGGACAGAGCAACGTTCCTCATTTATTGTTTGCTTTCCCTGTCAGCAATAATCAGTACAGAAGCACAGAGTGGTGCTGTGGTATATAGATACCTCCCAGTCTTGTCCTCCTGTCTGCTTGCATAAAACATGTCCTAACTACCTTGCAGGTAAGGGGAGTTAGAAGGGAAGAAACTTAATGCTGGCCTGGGACAGTCTTAACAGCTTATGCTGTTTTACAGAGGGTTTAACAGCACTCTAAACTGGATTGAATCAAAGTTCCCTGGACTTAGAGGAGTTGGGATCAATTATGCTGTTACACAGCTGGCAGGCAGGGGTATAGGGAGCTATTCTTCCATGGTAGGCTGCAGCTGTTTTTACCTTAAAAGCAAAGATAAAGTATGCTGCTTTGAATTGCACAGCAGCTTCCAGGTCCTATACTAACTGCCACTGCAGCACAAAGAGGCCTCGTGTGATTCTTAACGCATTTACCACAGTAATAATACAACGTAGTAATTAATTGTGAAAAGCTCTCTTGTGTAGATTGAAGAAATTAAGTTTTTGGCAGACTTGCTATACACATTCTTACCAAATTGGCACAAGTGATAAAGTTTGTCTCACTGTTATACATAAAACCTTCTCTGCCCACAGCTTAGCAGAAGCAAGCTCTTTTCCACCACTGAACTGAAATGTGTAAGGACAGTTGCAGTTTCCCAGGGATCCTGCTTGCTGAGGTGGGGTCTGAGGTAAGGCCTCAGAGCACTAGGTAGTCCTTCCATCTGAAGCACAGCAAAAGCACCTCGCAGTTCAGTGAAATAAGTCAGCATTTCTTCTCCTGTTCCAGTCACATGATCTATAACCTTTAAACCAAGTACTTCCCGCGTGTTGTACAAAACTGACCCTAGGAAAGGCAACTGAAGGTAAACATGCGAAGTGCTACTGAAAACAGAAATGGGAGCGGAGAGATGCCTTTGCTGAACTGGAGTTTAGCCTCCTTCCTGATCAGTACTGTATGACTGACAGGAAAGAGTCTGATTAACGTAGCTGGGGGAGTGCCGTTACTGCAAGGGGTCTGTTTTGGGGTTGGTTTTCTGGTGGGGTTTTTTGAACAGGGAAGAGGTAATACAAAAGCAACAACTCGGTTAAGACTTTGTCTTGCCTAGCAGCTCCTTGACAAGGTAAGACTGCAGTTGACGGACTAGGTGAAGGGTTGTGATTGAAGCAGCTCCTCAAAGCTAATAATAAGGAGAAATTAAATTCTATTTCAGCTTCTTGAGCCCCTCTAACACCTCTCCCCATCTCCTTCCAGTAGCACAAGCAAGTTATAGTGCACAGTCAACAACAGTTCACATTTCAGCTTGACGTAATGTATATAAATAAATTACATTAATTTAATCAAATGTAAGACACTTTAAATAAATGAAATGCTAAAGAGTGACACCTCCTGTCGAGTTATTTCCCAGCAGGAATACTGAGTGGCTTGGCGTTCTGTTCTCCCACGCGTTTGTTGGTTCCTGAATGTGCACAACCCTCAAGTCTTGACGGGGATAGTTTGTTTGCATCCGGCAGTGCTTCCATCTGCTTCAGGTAAGCCCACAGAGTATTCTGTGGTGGCAATGAGCAACATGTCCAGAGTTGTCTCAGTACACTTAGCGATAAAGCGTATGAAAGGCCTCACATCACCCTCGTTGGCCACTTCTAAGACATGATAATACTCAGCCCGTTGCTCCTTGCGGATCGTGATGGGCGGGTAGCCTGCCTGCATTAGTATGAGGTTCATTAACAGGCGTGAGGTCCTTCCATTGCCATCTACAAATGGATGGATGTAAACCAACTTGTAGTGGGCTAACGCAGCAAATTCCACAGGGTGCAAGCTCATGGCATCTTCCGAGTTAATCCACTGCACAAACTCCTGCATCTGTTTCTCAACATCTTGAGGATGTGGAGGTATGTGATGTCCTACAAACACCTGGGTAGTCCTGAACCGCCCTGCTTCCACTGGGTCGGCGTAGCCCAGCACTCTCCGGTGTATTTCCAAGATGTCACTGATGGTTACAGAGCCTATCCGCGATACCAGCGTGGTATTGACATATTTCAAAGCTGCGTGCATGCCGATCACCTCGTTCTGCTCCACTAAGCTTTTTCCAGGAACAGCGTATCTGGTCTCAATGATGTGTCTTATTTCTGACAGTGTCAGAGTGTTCCCTTCAATAGCAACCGTGTGGTAGATGTGGTGATAATAGGACTCCTCCATCACTCGGCGCAGGGCAGAATTGCCTTTGGGGATCGCCATCACTTTTTTAACCTTGCTGTCAATAATGCTAAAATACCTCTGATCTATCTCCTCAACTAAAGGTAGCGTCCGGTCCCGATTGATCAAAGCCTTCTCGTTGCAGGGAGAAATGGTTAGTGCTTTGGAGTACAAATAGTCTGCTTGAAGAATGTCTTTTTCCTCTTCAGAAAAGATACCAAATTCATTCAGGGCATCCACATAATCAGGATCCATTTTGAGGGCATACACAAAGAGTTTGTGGGCTTTCTCCCGCTTTCCTTGGCGCTTCATTTCGAGGGCTTGATTCAGAGCTGCTTTGGCTTCTGACTTCACTTCTGAAATGCAACAGTAAGAGTTAGATAACAGGGTAGTGAGTTTTACTGAAAACCGCTGGAGACTGTCACTGTTCACTGATATAAAAATTAAATAAAGCCAGTCTACAAGAACTGTGACAGAGAACTTGTGCTCCAGGCTTTGCCAGGCTACAGGCACAGAGGCTTAGGCCACATTTACAGGCTGAGTACACGGCAGCAGAGCTGTTCCAGAAAGCGTGGTGAGGCAGGATCTGTGAGCAGCACAGCTCAAGCTGGCCACAGGCACGTAGCCATCCCGGCAAAACTTGCTTTGGCCACCAGGCTGCTTTGTGTGGGAGGACACAGAGTCTTATATACATTCTCTTGGCAATAATGCTAGTTCTCTTGCTAGAAGCACGGCCCACAGCTGCTAACAGCACTTCTGTTTTTTCACTGAATGTCAAACGTCTTCCCAGCAATAACAACTTTAATGCGAACAAAGATACAGTGCTGGAATTGTAATGATTCCTCTGAATGCTTTCCAAATTAATGTCCTGGCCAATAAAGGCAAGAACCGCAGCCTGTCATTGCTAGAAAGGCTGTTCTGTGACAACTGGGATTTCAGGATTAGTGCCATTTATCCCAGGTTACTGTGCATTAAAACACCACTCCATATTCCAGTTCCCTTAACAGAACTTACTAATACCGAAAGCATGAGGAAAAACTTCTGAGGGACAAAGCAGCGCTGAGAAAATGCCAGCACATCGCCCTTCTGCAGCACAGGGCAATGGAATGCAGTCGGGCTGCTGCCTGCAATGGAACATCTGACCTCTGGGTCATTTACAGCTGATGTTAATTTGCAGTTGGGCAGTGAGAGTTCATTACCATTGTGGGGTACAGGAGATCATCAGGTAGGGGGTGTGGGTTGTTACAGTACAGCAACTGGGCTGTTCCCCTGCGCCCATCCAGGGAGACTCTTACCTGGGGAGGCTTTGCCTTTCAGCACCAGCAGCTCCAGCCCGTTGGAGGTCACGCTCAGTTCAGTTGTTTGTCCTGTGTATCTGGTGACCCCTAAGGAGCCTGTGCCCAATTTACTTTTCAGGAAGGAGAGTCCTTTGAGCACTGCATGGCACTGGTCTTCCACAGCAACCAGTGGAAGCAGCAGCATCAGGAGGGAGCCCAGGAGGAGCCCGAGCACGGCCGCCCACCTGATGCGGACCCACAGGGTTATCCATTTCAACTCGGGATCTGTCGCCATAGACATGAGATTCATCCTGCTTCCAGCGCAGACACGAGAAACATCTCCTTTCCCACTGCTCCTACCTGGGAACAGAAACAGCAACAGCTTTAGCCAAGACCTCCACATCATGGGGCAGGTGTGCTGGAGATGTGGCACCTGAATGGACTTTAGCATCCCTGCTCTGGGTTGCTGTCACAGCTGTTAGGGGTTAACCCAAGCACCCACCTTTCCCTGCCACCCCTAAGCACATGAGGGCAGGGTGCATGCAGCATTCAGCATAATACAAGTCCTCATGGCATCTGCTATATGTTAATACAACAGCACGAGGGGACACCGATGCCTGTGAGCAGCGTGGGCACTGGGCGCTACAGGGATGAAGGAGCTCTGTCCTGTACACATATGGCACAGCTACCCATCTCCTCCCTCCCCCAGGACTGCGAGCCGTGAAGCCTGAGCCCTCAGGCTCCTGCATGTCCTCCTGGTGTGGAAACCACTGCCCAGACCCCCATGTGCTGGAGCGTGTCCAGAGAAGGGCAACAACGCTGGGGAAGGGGCTGGAGCCCAAGGCTGATGGGCAGCAGCTGAGGGAACTGGGGGGTTTCAGCCTGGAGAAGAGGTTCGGCAGGGCTGATCGCTCGCTAAACTGCCCGAAAGGAGGCTGTAGCGAGGTGGGGGTCAGGCTCTTCTCCCAGCTGACAAGAGGAAACAGCCTCAAGTTGCACCAGGAGAGGTTTACATTGGATTTTAGGGAAAATTTCTCCACCCAAAGGCTGGTCAAGCGCTGGCACAGGCTGCCCAGGGGAGCGGTGGAGTCACCATCCCTGGGAGTGTTTAAAAAACACATGGATGCGGCGCGCAGGGACGTGGTTGAGTGATGGACTTGGCAGCGCTGGGTTAACGGTTGGACTCAATGATCTTAAAGGTCTTTCTCCACCAGGGTGATTCTGTGTTTCCAAAGAGGAGCTGTGCCAAGCACCCTGGGGTCCGAGGGGGTGGGCGCCCACGGGTTGGACATCGCCTGCCCCGGGGGGTTTCTCCTGGCAGCATCCCTGGGAGGATGCGGTCATGAGGCAGCACACGTGGCGAATGAGCCTTCTCTTTCATGGCATCCGGAGCAGGATCCCGTGGCTTCGCCAGCTGCTGCCCTGGCAGCCTGGATGGGGCTGGTCGCTCGCCGGTGCTGCTGCTCCTGCGGGGTGGTAGGAGGCAGGACGGCAGCCCCCACAGGGATGCTCGGGATCAGAAATGTGCGCAAGTGGTGCTCCGCTACCAAAAGCATTAAAGGTACCGGGTGCTGAAGCCCTATGAGCCCACAGACTTCACCCTCCCAGGTCATCCCCGTTGACCTCTCGGGGCAAAGCATCCTTCTGCTCAGGCCAGCGTATGCCTGCCCATGCCTTTCCTCTGCTTTTTGTGGGACCGGACTCCTGTCACCTGCGGTGGGTCGTGCTGCATGGCTGAAACCCGGGGCCCAAGACTCCAGAGACATGTCTGCAACCTGTCTGTGCAGGAGATTAGTTCCCATTTCTTTTATCCTTATTACGTCTTTTATAAAAGCTTGAGGCATAGTAAAATCCCTAATTGTAGCAACTCTGCGCAAACACCATGTGTGCTTCCAGGGCTGCCTCTGCTGCTGCTAATGGTATCTGCACCGACAGAAACCTGGCTTTTCAGCCCAGAGCCCGAAGTTGTGGGTTTTGTGAAGGGAGAGGCAGCTTACAAAAGAGAAACGAAGCCATCTGGCCCCTGAGAGGGGAAAGCTGGGCAGCACGGCTCCTGGGGTCTAGCGGAGGGGAAGCAATGCCATTTCTCTCTTACCGCACAAAACCCAAGACTGAGGCATTTGATTTTTCCAGATCCTGCAGGAATCCGATGGCTGCAGAGTCCCATCCCCGTGTCCCCATCCACTAGGACCCATCAGGGCAGCCAGCAGTCACCATGGTGACAAGTGTCAATGATGGCATTTTGCCATGGACCGTGGTGACCCCGTTTTCCTTTCAGAGGAGCGACTCCGGGGCCAGCTGCCAGCAGCACACGGGGTCTGGCGCAGGGGACTCCACCTCCCTGGGTCTGGAGCAAAGACTTTGGCCCCATTGCCCGGGGGCGGGCTGGGATCCCGCTGCCCTTGGCACTTAGACCTTGCACTGCCGGCAGTTTGCTGGGCTGTAAACAAGCCACTCTGAGAAGGTGACTCTGTTGAAGTCTCTGAAAACCGCGGTGGCTACCCCGAGGACCGCACACTCTGCAGGTAAGCTGGTGAAAAATGTGTGTTCCCATTATTTATTGACTGGCGAGGCGGATATCTCCTTGGCCGGTGCTGCAGGGGCAGCCTGGGGCAAGTCCCCACGGCTGCAGGTAGAGGAGGCAGCCCCAGCCCCTGCTGACCGTGGGTTATAAAACCACAGCAGATGGGAAGCAGTGTGGCTCTCCTGCTGCTGTCGGTGCTTCGCCATCCCAATGACTCATCCCTCCATTCCAGCAAATGTCAGTCCCGCTGCGGGCTGCCTTTCGCAGCAGAGATGCTGCGCATCACCTTGTCCAAATAAAAGTGTGGGTTAGAATTTACTCATGCTGCCCAGAACCAGGTCTGGCGTGCTGCTGGCATCCCTCCCCCTACCCACATGCTGGCAGCGGAGCATCCAGGGATGTGACCCAGGCCGACACGACCCACGCTGTTGTAACCCCAACCCTTCCTCGAAACAGTCCTTGGCTGCTCTCTGCCCAGGTGGTGACCAAAGGGCTTTTTCCAGGCTGCAAGGCAGGAAAGTTCTATCAAGAGGGAAGAGTCAGGAGACCAAAGGGAGCTGCAGACCCTCTTTGCAGCCGGCATTGGCAAACAGCGGTTCTCCCAGCTGGTGCTGGGAAGGATTTGGGGTGGTGGCACAGCCACCCTCATGTGCAGGCAGCCCCGAGGGCAACAGCAGCGTGAGGAACCATCCTTGCATTTATTGCACCTGGCGTTGCTCCCTGGAAAATACCCGTTGTTTCCCATTTCTTTATCCGTGCCCATCTCTTTTGTCTCCAGCCCATGCCAGGGGCTGGGGAGAATTAGGAACTCCCCAGAGCGGGGCTGGGTCGCCGGGCATGGAGGGCTCACGCCATCCCATGGGAGACAGTGCAGGCGGGTAGGTGCTCCCACCTCTCCCTGGCTGCTTGCCCTCGGCATGCTGGCTGATGGGAGGGAGAGGAGGATGCTGATGACTGTGGTGCTCTCCGCAGGGCACAAAGCAACCGCAGCTCTTTCTGCCAAGCAGAGGAGCACGGCCATGGGCCGCTGAGCTGCAGCTTTTCTGCTCGCCAGCAGCTACAGCATGCCTGAGGGTAGAGCCAGGGATGCGGCCCCAAGCACAAGGGCTGTGAGCAATGGAGTAACGTTCCCCTGCCACTGTGGCAAACTACACCCCCCTCATCCATGACTTCAGTGCCTGGCCAGAGCAGGCAGGTGTTGAAGAAGACTTGGGAGGCTGTACAAGAAATGCACACTAATGCACCAAGAGCAGCTCAGCCCCTCCCCTGCAGCCCAGCTCTGCTCCGGCAGCAGAGCCAAGGCCAGGTGGGGTCCTGCAGGAGCTGCTGCCCTCCCTCCTGGGAAGCCCCAGCTTGTCCAAGCAGCTCCCTGGCCCCAGCGCTGCCCTTCAAGTGTTTTCCCCGCTGCAGAGAGCCGGAGCCATGCGTGTGGCCATCATCGGGGCTGGGGTGATCGGCCTGTCCACTGCCCTGTGCATCCACGAGCAGTACCACAGCCTGGTGCCCTCCCTGGAGATGGAGGTCTACGCAGACCGCTACACACCCCACACCACCAGCGACGGGGCGGCTGGCTTGTGGCAGCCCTACCTGAGCGACCACGGCAACTTGCAGGAGACGTAAGTGAGGAGGAGGAGGAGGAGAAGAAGGCTGGTGCCATGTCTGCCCCAGCATGCCCATCAGCACATCAGGGGCTGAGCTGCTTGGGGCTGGCAGAGCCACCGCTCCCCTGTTTTCATTGCAGGGTCTGGAATAAAGAGACATTCGATCACCTCCTCAGGCACCTGGGCTCACCAGCAGCAAAGGAAATGGGACTTTTCCTAATTTCTGGTTACAACCTGTTTACACAGCCGGTGCCGGTAAGGAGCAAGTCACAGCCAGGGCTGGGAAGGGCTCCAGCTCGGAGGCTGCGTGGGGGCAGGCAGGGTTGTACTTCTTCCCAGACGATGCTCTGAATGTTTCTAAATCCTTCCAAGTTTGTCTTGTGACGGTTTGCCCGGGACAGGGTGTTTTCTGTGCCCCTGGTGCAGTATTGGTACGAAGGCAGGGCTGAGCCCTGGGCGGGTGGGAGCTGGCAGAGCCTCGCCGGCCATGGTGTGCTGCAGCTGCGTGCCGGCCCGTGCTCCTCCGGGGTGGGCTGTGTCCCCCCCAGCTTCTGTCCCACGATGGCATGGCAATTCGTGTTCATTGATGAGCTCGGACCTTTTTCCCTACTGCAGGATCCATCTTGGAAGAACATTGTCCTGGGATTCAGGAACTTGACGGCAAAAGAACTTGAACTCTTCCCTGGTTACAGGTATTTTTCAGTCTGTTTTCCAGAGAGGCACTGATGTGCTTTCCCCCAGGCAGGACAGGTATGGCTGAACGGTCCCAGATGCTTCCCTGTCAAGGGGTGGCGAGGACAAGAAACTGCAGGTGCAGAACTGGCCTCGCTTCGTTACAGCTGCTTCCCTTAAAATAAGTAGGGAACACCTCAAACAAGCCAAAAAAGGAGCAGCCCAGCATGGAAACCATTCCAGCTCCTCTCTTACTTCACCAACTATTGTCAAACTGGGGGAAGAAAATCAGCAGAAGGTGTTTTGTGCTGTAAACAGAGGGGGAAAAAACATGCACATGTTTTGCAAGGGGGAGTTGGGGTCCCAGAGCTGCAGCGGCCGTCGGCAGAGCCGGGGTAGGAAGCCGCTGTTGTACAAAGCTGCTGCGGGTCCTTACGGTCCTTCTGCGGGTCCTATCCTTCCTCTCCTCGTCTGGTTTCAGCTATGGCTGGTTCAACACGGCGCTGATGCTGGAGTGCAGGAGCTATCTGCCATGGCTCACCAACAGGTGAGTGCGGAGCTGCCATGGCGCTGGGGCTGTGCTGGTGCAGGAGAGCCACCGCTCCTTCCGAGACCTGTGGCCAGCAGGACGTGGGAGGCAGGTGTGAATTTTCATCCTGCACATCAGGTGTTGCCCTGGATCCTTTTCTCAGGCCAAGTTGGTGGCTGAGTTTAGGCGGCACTGATTTGAAGCGGCCACCCCGTGTCCTGGTGTTCTGACCTGCTCAGCTTGAAGATGCTGGTGCTGGTGGCTTCCATGGGACAGCACCCACAGGGGACCTGAGCATCCTCCCCTGCTCTCAGTAACCTGTGCCCCACAGCAGTGCAGGGGCACAGCAGGATGAGCTGAGGGAGAGGGGAGGCAGGGATGCATCCCTGGGAAGCGGGGAGAAGGGTCTGAAATTCCTGCTCGTTGCTCCAGTGGGGTAACAGGCTCCCCACTTTGTTAGCTCAGGAGTGTATTTTTACATGACAAAAGCGAAAGTAATGGGATACTTAGAGCTGCATCTGAGTGCTTTTAGCTATGGGAGTATGTGGGGCTTGGTTTTTGTTCTTGTCACTGGTAACGTGGAGGGGGTGCCCTACCCACAGCAGAAGACCTGGGCTCTGATACAGGGCTTAGCAGGACTGAGCACCCTCTGTAGTTCTGGGCCATTAGGGAAAGAAGCTAATGACTGGAGACCATTAGGAACCACCAAAAACACCATGGATGTTTATTACAAGGAGCAACAAGCCGTACCTTCTCTGGGTATCAATTACAGGTGCTAATTTGAACGGTACATTTGCTGTTAATTTGCTGGTAACAAATGAACTTGTTCTTCCCAGGTTAACGCAGAGAGGAGTGAAGTTTTTCCATAAGAAGGTTGAATCTTTCCAGGAGGTGAGTGGTGATGTGGAGCTGGCGCAGAGCAGGGCAGCGGGCACGGCCCCATGCTGGCATGGAGAAGCAGCATCCAGCAGGCACATGCTGCTCTGGGATGTCGCTTGGCATGAGTGATGGGCCAGGGGGCAGTGGCAAGACTACGCCAAAATCTAGGAGACAAGTTCTGCCAGGCAAGATAAAGACTTTTGGGCATCAAGGGATGGCTGAGAGGTGACGGGGTAGTGCATTTGGCCAGCACTGAGTGAGGATGCAGCCAAGCATCAGCAGTCCCTCTTTCCCTTGAACTGCAAACACTCTCCTTGCTTGCACACATGGGGTCTCAGCAGGAGTCGTGCCGGGAAAGCTGTGCCCTGGATCCGGCCCTTATGGTTTATTCATTACCAGACCGTTGGACCGAGTACTTGGCTTGGCTTTGATGCAGGAGTCTCGTGCCCACCGTGGGTCGCATCACTGTGCGCGCTGCTCACCGCACCACGTCTGTCTCTCATTAGATGTTTGCCCAGGGTGTGGATGTTGTAATAAACTGCACTGGGGTGCGTGCGGGGGAGCTGCAGCCTGACCCGGAGCTACAACCCGGCCGTGGACAGGTCATAAAGGTGAGGAGGGTGCAGGGCTTATGTCCCCCACTCTTTTTTCTGGAGGAGCCACTTATTAATCGTGAGGTGTGCCTGTGCCCTCTGGGGTGAATCGTGGGGTTATGGGCTGGACCCACACCAGGATCAGGTCCCAATTCCCAGCAAACATTGGTTGTGTAAAACCCTCATGTGTGGAGGCCAGAGCAGAAAACCTGAATCCCATTCCTCATTCAGCTGTGGGGATGCCCTGGGTCTCCAGCCCATTTCTTTGCTGGGTGAAGGTAGGGGGACGCCAGAAGCATAATGCTATTAATAAAAAGATATAAAATCCTTGGGAGAAGAGGATGATTATTTGGGGAAACACAGACTCACGCCAGGTAGGAAGCTCCTCCGCTTGCCTACCTGCCCTCCCATCTCCCTGTCTTCCATGATGGCAGCGTGGGGAAACCAGCGCCGTGGTGTACAGAGCCTGAGCAGAAGGGAGGGTACCACACATGGACCCTGGTGTTTGCACTCGTCAGGCTGCCCACGTCCCTCCCACTGCCTCCCCAAGCCAGGGACCTCGCTCTCCACCTCCCCCATGACCCTCTCCCCTTCGTCTCCCAGGTCCTGGCCCCATGGGTGAAGCATTTCATCATCACTCATGACATCAAATCTGGTATCTACAACTCGCCGTACGTCATACCAGGGTAGGTGCCAGCAGGCGAGGCAGGGTCTGGCTGGCCTTAGCGATGCTCTGCTATCAGCACCCCTACAGCACTGGCTTGGCCACGGCTCCCTGCTGCTGCCTGCCCTGCAGCAGCCCAGCCTGCGTTCACACCTGGCCTGATGATGCTTGTATTTGCTGCGTGGGAGGAGAGCAGGAGGATGTGGGCAGGGAAAGCGAGGGAGCTCCCACTCCTGGGAGCAGTGACCTCCCTGCGCAGACCCCAGCTCGGCGCTCGGATGCGCGGTGGGGCCGGGCTGGTCCTGGGCTCTCAGATCAGGCAGCACCACGTGGCTTCAACATCCTTGATCCTATCCTTTTCCAAGGAGCAAATCCCACCAAAACAAAACGTCAGTCCTGACCAGGTCCTCAAAAGAGCCAAACACTGACAGTGAGGCAAATATTTTGGGGGAGATCTTTTGTTTTCACATTTGTACCCATCTTTTTTTATCAGCGGTGTTGACAAAACCGCTGTACAGCAGCTCATTGTGGGGAAAGGCACTTTTGATCCATCCTCCCATTAAAACCAGTGGCAGGAATCCTTTTTTACTTTAATAAAAGCCTACCTTAAAAAGCTCAGCCTTCCCCTCACTGGTACCCTGAGCTGTGCCTGCGGCTGCTAGTGAGACGTCTCCTGGGAGTGTCCCATTCGGTTTAGCACCCATGCAGAGCTCCCTGCCACCTCCCTGCAAAAACTGAGGAGGAATCCCAGGGGAAGACCTTATTTCTGTGTCCCCATAGGGATGAGGAGGGCTAAAATGAGATCCTGGCCCCAAAAGCACCATCTCCAGAGCTCAGCAAGTGGCAGTGGCTGTGCCCGGGCAAAGCCCAGCTTCCAGCACTTATCTTGCGCTTTCCACCTGCTTCCCACCAGCAGCTTTCTTAAGGGAATTGGGATCTATTATTTGACATGGCAGTGTATGCATGCACCCAGGGAGCTAAACTGCAGAATAAATAAATACGTCTGCTGTTTATCCCACCTCTGTTTCCTCCTGAGACCAGCCATCTACCCTGCTTTGCCCATGGAGAGGACTTTTTAAGCTTTAGCTTGAATGCTGCATTTCTGGCACTCCCTGTTGCGCTAATATTTCAGAATCAGGCAATCAGCCATTATGTAAATAAGAACTTTGAATGCTCACAGCCCCCAAGCAAAATATTCCAAGCGATTTCTGATCACAGTCCCAGCTACATATGAATTCCTCTCCCTGTGTTTGTTTTAGCTTGAGCTGTCATAGCTGGGCACCAGGCCGGCTCCCAAAGGGAGCAGCTGGCTCCAGCACTCATGCATGGGAGGGCACCTCTTCCATGCTGGAGCGCTCGGCCCCGGGGGCTCCCTTCCTGCACATTCTGCCATTCAGCCTTTGTGGTTTTGTGCTTCCCAGGGCTCAAGCAAGGTTTTAGAAGGGTCCAGCAGGTACAGACACCCCCAGCTCCCCCCAAGCCTTAACCTGCCATTGTCCTCTGTTAATCCGCAGGAGTTTTGGAGCAGCTGCAGCAGAAATCTGTTTATTTGTGTTCCCCATTGGAGGCATCCTCTTCCTTCCAGCCCTCTTCCCTAGCCAAGCAGGAGCAGACCTGTTTGATAGAAGATGAAATGAGCTGTTTGGTTTGCCCAGGCAAGGGCCTTTTGAGTGCTGATAGTATTTAATGAATGACTTGCTCATGAGCAGACATGCAGGCACCACTCTCTCGCCTGCTGGGTGTGAGTTCCTCCAGCAGGAATATGTTGCAGGCTCCGGGCGTAGCAGGATCCATACATCACACAAACGGAGTCCCTCGGTGTGGTGGTCCAGCAAGGGATGGCTGGGGACACTCACCACCATTTATCTCCTTTGGCTCTTGGTGCAGGAGTGAGTACACGGTCTTGGGAGGGATCTATCAGCATGGCAACTGGAATGAAGAAAACAGTGCCCAGGATCACAAAACTATCTGGGAGAACTGCTGCAGGCTGCTTCCCGCTCTCCAGGTGGGAGACCCTGACCCAACACCCACCGCTGGGAAGTAGGGAGGGAAGGGGCATGGAGAGTCTGGGTGCTCGGGTGCAGCTGAGGCTGCAGGGATGGGCGCTGAGGACAAACCACAAAAATCTGAATTTTATATGAGTAACACACGGTGCCTGCCTTCAGCAAGCCGGGAGGACTGGAGGGCTTTCTCAGTTGCTGCGCTGAGAAACACGCCAGCGACGGGTGAGGTGTGCACACACAGTAACCCTGGGCTTTCTCCGTGACCCCCCCAGCAGCACGTGGTGCTTGGCGAGAGGGTAAATCACGGGGTGGCAGAGCATCGTGTTGGTGCCTGGCCGCGTTCATCATGCGCATCTCAGGCTCCATACACCTGGCTGATGGACAGGCAGGGTCTGGGGCTGGCATTGCTTTTGAGACAAGGTTTGTAGGAAAATGTAATTACTCATATAGCTGGTAAAAAATTAGAACAAGAGCTTTGGGAGGGCACCTGGCCCCGGCCCCCCCTGCCTTTTGCTGCGTTATAGAAATGCTGGCGTGTGGCGAGGCTGCTTTGTATCCCCTCCTGCCGCTGCCGTTGCGCCCTGGGTTAGGAGGAAAGGCAGCGCTGGCGTTTGGCACAGCGGTTTGCCTCGCCAGCTCTGCTGCAGGCTGGCGACATGCGGGCTGTGATCTGCAATCGTTCTGCCCGGTGGCCCCTTGCAGCCTCCCAGGAGCCAGCGCAGCAGTGGGGATGGGGGAGCCTCTGTCCCCGCTCATTGCAGGAGCCCCTCGCCTCACGGACCACTTAGTGCCGAGAGATCTGGCTGCTGTCATCCAGAGAAACGCTGCGCAGGGGCTGATGTGCTTTTGCTTGCAGAAAGCAAAGATCGTAGAGGAGTGGAGCGGCTTGAGACCAGCACGCCCCTTCGTTCGCTTGGAGCGGGAAACCCTCCGCCACGGCCATTTCCAGGCAGAGGTACCGTGCACAGCCCCCTGATGCTGAGTGCTATTAACCACCACACTAATTGTGCATCAGGCACTTGCAACACCCACATCCAGCTAATGCTGGTGCTCTTCAGCCCGCAGCTGCACTGTCCCGCGTTCATCAGTCCTCACTCTGTCTCCCCTCTCATAACGGGTGAATCTCTGAGCCAGTTTCAGCCCAGTGTCAGAGATAAATGTCAAAGATAGCCAGTTCTGATGGATTTTGTGGGGATAGGGGGCAGGGAGTGCTCGTGCTAAGGGAAAACCTGCAGCTGGAGCTTAGTTCTTGATAGACACTGAAAAACCCATATGGGAGAAAAACTCTGGCACAGGCTGTGCTGCTCCCAGGACCACACGAGGCACATGCAAACCATGCTTTGGTGTCAGCATTTAAAGTAGCGTGGTTTTCTGCCGGGAGCCCATAAGAATACAGCCCCTTGTGCATGTGAACTTGATGTCTCCACTTAATCAAACCCAATACACAGTTTTTAATAAAATGCTCAGGGCCTCCAGCACTGACACCGGGTTGTTGGTGCAAAAGATCAGACTTGAGATTTCTTCCAGTTTGAAGCTCAGCAGCAGCGTGAAATGAAACGTGGTGAAGGCACAGAGGGACACTGGTGGGGCTGTACCTGCCGTGGGGCTCTGAAAAGTTCAGCTGCCTCTGTGGAAGTAAAGCTGGGTGTCTAGGCTCAAACTTCTCCAGGGCAGTAGCTCTTTAAATTGCCTTGCACTGCTAATATATCTTTTAGAGAAAGGACACCCGAGTTGCGGTGTGCCATCTGTTCTTGGACCCTCAGCACAGCACTTTTTCATGTAGGACCACATTACTCCTTAGTGCTGTCGCCTGACTGCTCATCAGCAGACCTGCAGAGGGAATCCTTGATTCGAGTGCATGCATATGTTTCTTAGATGTACAGCTTAGAAGAAGAGATTAAAGCTCCAAAGGGGATGACGACTGTAGAATGTAATTAAATGTAATGAAAATATATTCAACTTTTAGCTGGAGAGTCTTGGAAAGGAATTGGTGTATTTAGGCAAACTCCGGAGCACAGTTCAAAGTAATGCTGTATTTGAATTAATTTCTGGATCGCTCTGTTCCTTTATCAGCACGCCAGATCTGCGCTGTCTTGGCACAGGAGAGGTGTAGCTATTGATCCCAGCGATGAGTCAGGCTCCTGCTGAAGCAAAGTAATTTACCTTGGCAGGAACAAACACTAGGTAGGATGTAACATGATGTGCTCTGAGGAACACGGCTGCGAGCCCTGCTGCTGCATTTCGGGGTGGCTGGAGCAGCGGGTGCAGATGATGCTCCGGGTGCCACTGAACCACGCAGAGTTTCTCCTGCCTCTCCAGCAGCTTTTGGAGGAAGGGAAGGAGCAGTGGGTCATTGAGCTGTGCACCGGGACCTCCCAGATCGAAGGGTCAATCTAAAGACACTAATGGCATTCCCAGCCACTATTGTGGCTCTGCGCTGCCCTTAGCCTCAGAGGGCTCCAGCACAGCTTTCTCAGCACCGATCCCTTCTCTTCTCCCCCAGGTGATACACAACTATGGCCACGGCGGGTTCGGGATCACCATCCACTGGGGCTGTGCCATGGCAGCAGCCAGGCTCTTTGGGAGCATCCTCCAGGAGAAGAAGCTGGCCAGCCCGCCGCAGCCCCGCTTATGAGTTGCCTGCTCACCCGGGATTCTTGTGACAGCAGTAGCTTAGAAATCACAGCAGAAAGATGTGAATAACACAGTGATACACGTGGGCTGTTCAACCCTCCCGCCAGCTCCAACACTGGTTCGCAGTGTCTCAGTTCCAGGTTCTGTTGCTGCCATTTGCCAGATGGCTGAGTTGCCTCCACCCCGACCTTGCATGACCTACCTAAAGGAAGTGCTTTAAAATATGGACTAATTATCTGTGGCAAAGTGCACTTCTGTCCCGGGGATCAGTCTGCAAAGGGCAGGCAGGGTTCAGCTGAAATCTTGACAGTCCTGCAGTTCATCCGCATGATGGGACAGGATCTGAAACTGAGCCAGTGCCACCTGAGGTCTTCACTGACTGCTCCAACACCCAGCATGTAATTAGATTTGCAAGCTTCCCCCAGGAGGCAAAAGCTCCTTAGTAGGAAGAAGCTCTGAAGCTCCCAGGGAAGTAACAACAGCTCTAAAAGCACGTGCTTCAGTTACAATAGCTTTTCTTACATTCATTCCAGGACAAAGCATGAGTCTACAGCACCTGGTTAGTGTATCTGGCAACAGGCAGCAGCGCTTGCCTAAAATGGGCTTTCCAAATGATGTTTTCAGCAACAAAAGCAACATGTTCCAGCCCTGTGTACTTGCCAGACTCTATATATAGCAGAGAGCATACACAAAATAGCTGTTCTCGTCCCTAAAACTCCCACGGGCCCTTCAGTTTCTCATTTCCTCCAGGCGTGAGACACGGCTGGGGCAGCGGCGCTGGGAGAGGAGCTGCCTGGGGGCAGGTTGTGCCTCCCGACGGAGCTGGGGACGGCTCCCCGCAGGGTATGACTGTTTGGGTCTGTTCGGTGATGCTGCTGGCGACCCAGTGCACTGTTCTGAAGATAGATTTTGGCCGATCTTTCCATGCCGTGTGTCTTTCCCGCTCTAAAAAGCATCGCGGACAAGGTACTGAACGATCCAGAAGCATTAGCCTCAAACCTGAAGGCTAGCGGTTGTCCCGAGCCCAGCAGACAGTGCCTGGCTCGCTCTGCAGATAAGCCAACTGTTTCTTACTCATCTGTGATGCAGCTTCTCTCTCCCTCTGACTTCATGTGCCAAAAATAGCTCATCAGCCTGGTTTGTGATGTACCAGGCAGCTGCATCCAGTGAATGAGCGATGCTGCAGTCCAGCTGGGCTCGTTCTACCTCCTGGGCACCCGGGTTTAAAAAAGTCCCACGAAAAGCGCATGTTTTCCTGGCCACAGCCCGGCACCAGAGTTGCTCCCTGTCGAAGGACTCGTCTCCCGACATGCTGCTTCAGTTTCCCCAAGGAAAAGAGAAACTCGTGAAGGCTTTGTGGGAAGCGATGAGCACTCGGTGCTGCTGGAGATGGTCCGTGCACATGAGATCCGCTGCCTCGCGGGCACGGGCGAGACTGGTCTCATTTTCAGCAGTGCTGCGGAGGTCACCGTGCCAGCACCGCCGTGCCCTGGGACACCTTCCAGTGACCTCATTTTCCACTGCACCCTGTGTCGCCGTTGTGTACTTGCCCAGCTTACACCCTGTGCCATCAGAAACCTCTGATGAGCTTTGCTGAGTGCATCTGCTAATTGTCTGCCCTTTAACAAAAGCAGCGATGGTTACTCTCACCGTAAGGGCCAGAATTTCCCGGTGGCTGCTGCTGTGTCCCCTTCCCTTCTTCGCTTCCTTTTGTGAAGGGGTGGGAAGTTGTGTTCCCCTCCGCTCGGACACCTGCAGTGCTGGCGAAGTGGCGTGGCATGGGAATTCTCATTGCTGCGGCACGGGAATTCTCATCGCTGCGGCACTGGAGTCCAGGGCAACAACTGGCTGTCGAAGGCACCGACAAGAGCAGGTGCTGAAGTTCCTCTGGCTGCGATTTTAGCCCAACACAC
>JAVJGI010000001.1:95182021-95202121 GCA_035590275.1 Ibycter americanus
CCCCACGGCCCGGGCTTCCCCCTAGGTCCCCCCGCCCCACGCTCCCGCCATCACCTTTGCCGCCTCCCGGAGCCGCCGGCTGCCGGCTACAGTAGCCCCGCCCATCTGGACCCCGCCCTCCGCGCCCTGCCATTGGCTGAACCGCCGCTCTTCTTCTTTCCCATTGGCGCTCACAGCGGGCGCTCCGCTCGTGGTCCTCCCCACTACTGCCCTCGGCTTCCTGTGGCGTCTTCCGGGTGGCGCCACGCCTCCGACGCTGGAGAGGCTCGTGGAGAGGGGAAACTGGTGAGCGCTCACGTCAATCATACACCAGCAGCCAATAAGAAGGCAAAACGGGGACGGGGCGGGCTCCCAGCTTTTAAATAGCAAGCGATAGTGGGTTGTTGCTACGCGACGGCTGCGGCCT
Source organism: Ibycter americanus (assembly GCA_035590275.1). Classification (NCBI taxonomy): domain Eukaryota; kingdom Metazoa; phylum Chordata; class Aves; order Falconiformes; family Falconidae; genus Ibycter; species Ibycter americanus. The sequence continues at coordinate 95,182,428 of JAVJGI010000001.1, forward strand.
GGGAGGGCCCCGGCGTTCCCCTCGGCCCCTGGCGTTCCCCTCGGCCCCGGCAGCGGGCCCCTTAGCCCCGGGGCAGGGCTCCGGGGAGGCCCAGGCCGGCTTGAGGCTGCAGGGCCGGCAGATGGCAGCTGCGTGGCTGGTGGAGCCCGCTCAGTGCCTGGCCAGGAGCTTCCACCAGCGGGGCTCTGTTGGGGCCAGGTGGTGTGGGGAAGGCAGCAAACCATCCTCGGTGCTCATGGCTTGTGTATTTGCACGGTAAAAATATATATAATTTGTTTGATAGAAGTGTTCTTGTCACCTATCCCTGGCCTTTCTGGAAAAATAACCTTTATTTTTTGCCTTCAGGCAGCAGAGCATGTCAGTAAGCTCTGTGCCTTGGTGCTGTGCAGCAGGGCTGTGCCTCTCCCCTCCCTCCGCTGGAGACCAGGAATGGGGAAGGATTTGCCAGAAGCTGGAAAAAAAAGGGAATGTTTTAGGGAATTGCAGGTAACTCTCAGATTTTAGTATCTAGCAAGATGATAAGATGGTTTTCTACCACATGCTTACACAGCAAATCATCACTGGTGGGGAAAAATAACCTGGTTTGTCAGACATAAATTGTGGCAATTTAAGCTATTTCTCTTCTTTATAGCTGACAATAGTGAAAAAGCAGTTACAGTAAACACAGCTGTTGTGTTGTGAGGGTTTGGAGCTCTCCCACACAACATGCCCAGAGGAATGCTGATGGGCCTGGATTGCTTGTCAGCAGACAGTGCACACCGTGCTTCTGTGCAGCGCAGGCTTCAACAGCATTCTTCAGCTGCGATGGCTTCTCTTGCTGTGGGGTGTTACAGGGGGAGACTTTACCAGCATCTGTCCTTTCCGCTTTTCTCGCTGTTAAAGTGCTGCCTGAAGCGGAGGAGTAAAGAATGCATTTAAAACTTGCTTATGAATCCAGGTTGGGTTTGTTGGGAAGAACTTAAGAAGGAAAAGGAACAGATTTAAGTTACTGTGGTAAAATCAGTATTTGTAAACAAGAAGTTAGAAGAAAGCAAGTACTGCATTTGGGAAGAGAAATTCAGGCCCAAAATATGCCCTAATGCCTGCCTGTATGTCTGCCTCTGCACAGGCTGTCCATTGCAAAGCCTCAGAGAGGAACCAGCTCTGAGATCCCTCTTCATGTTCTGAGCACAAATGCAGTAATCTCTCCTTCTCAGATGGTGTGTCCCTCGCAGCATTTCCCTCACTCCTGTTGGGAATGCACCAAGGGTCCCTTTCCTGAATGGTGATTTGAAACCAAACCTTTCAGAGGAACTGCTGGTTCAGTGGTCTCTCTGCATGGTGGACTTCCAACAACGAGGACAAAGCGCCTTTGTGCCTGAGTGATGAAGGAACATGCTGCCAGTACTTAAGTAAGAGCATAGTATGGGGCACACTGTCACACAGTATGGATGCTGTCTGTGCACAGTGTCCTGATCCAGTTTAGCTTTATGATGCTCCTATGCCGTTCTGCTTCCTCTGCAAATCATGTTGTCTTGCATGGAGGTTTCCAGACACAGTCTTCCTTTTCTTGCTTGTTTTCAGTGGGAAAGGCCGTAACCACTCTTTCAGTGCTGGGATTCTCTTGGGTGTTTGTTGATTTTACTAGGATTGACAAAAGCAGCTTGATGAACTCTGTTCAACCAGTGTCCCTAAAAAGAGACTGACAGCACCTCAGCTCTGAGACCACTCAGCAGCACATGGAGCCCAAGGCAATTCCTGCAGCACAGAAATACTGTGTCCTCCAGCCATTTGGAGCCTGCCAGAGCCTGTTAATTATGAAAGATAAGTTTGAGGGATAATTAGCACTTGAAGGATGAGCAAATCTATCTCCCCTCCAAGAGGAAGCTTCGACAGAAATGTGTATTTTCCTCAGTGCCAATGATATGGCACCCAAACCTAATTATGGAATAATTATAGAGTGATGATGTATTTTCCTTTTAAAAATGGTAAGAAGCATATTTAGAATCTGTTCACCAATTAAATGTGATCCAACAGAGGAGAGCAACACTGATAGCCAGGAATGTCTGGCATCTCATCCCGGCTGTGACGCCTCTCAGTAGCCTTGGAGCAGTACTTCTTTGTGACTGCTGTGCTAGAAACCAACAGTGCCACACTGTCCCTTGGAGATGCCAGCAGTACTGCTGACACTTGGCATTTCCACAGCTCTTCCTCAGCGTGGATCCAGGCCAGCTCAAGGGTTGCTGTTGCCAGTACATTATACATCATAATTATTCATGATTTTGTCAGGGGTAGTGAAGGAAGATGCCAGCGTAGATGGTAGGAAAGAGTTGGGCTGTGAAATGCTGGGTTGGCCGGCTGGGGCTCCCTGGCAGCTCGTGGCACGGTTGGACACAGATGTGTCTGGAGCCACAGTTGCGCTGAAGGGCTCTGATCTGGACCCTTAATTTCCAGAAGGAATTTGCATTTGAAACTGCGCCGTTGCTTATGGTGTTGCAGGGGGATGCTAGAGGCATTGCAGTTGTGTCATGGGGGAAGACGTGTAAGAGGCTGGTTCTTATTAGTTAATATTTGAGGCTGAATCTGGTGAATGTGGACGCAGACAGGTCCCCACAGCCGGTAGATGGCACTGACTCATTTCACTGCTCTGTAGAAACCTCCCAGTGTGCTGCAGTCTCTCTCCTGAACCTTTATACCTTCTGCCTTTAGAGGCAGTGATCACGACAAACATATTTTAAGGTTGAGTAAAGCTTTGGCTTCCTTTTGGAACTGTTTGTACTGGGATAAAAATCGCCTTTCTGTGTGCTAAGGAGGTTTTTGGGATCTATTGCTGATGAGGTGTAATGGTGGCTGGCGGCACAGGCCTTGCGTTTCTCTGAAGCTTGCACAGTGCTGTGTCTGATGGTGGCTCTTAGGCTGATCCTGGTGATAATCTTACCTGACATAAATTTAGAAGATGTGATAAGGCAGAAGTGTTATTGTTGTTTCTTTCTGGCTTTCCTGGGCCGCATGTTAAGGGAAAAAAACCCCACCAAATCTTTGCAAAAGGGAGGACTTGTCTGCCCTCCCCTTCCAGCCTCCAGTCCGGCTATGCTGCAGAGCGTCTGGAGGAGCAGCGCTTCAGGCACAGCATCCCCGCAAGCCTTGCCATGCTGGGGGTGCTGGTGGTCTTTTTTTGTGTCGTCCCACCCCTGTCCCTGCCCGAGTTTCATCCCTTTTACTTCCTGTGCTCTTGGGCAGTATCACTGGGGCTTGCTGGCAACTGGTTGCCCTTGAGTTGTTGGGTTAAACGGAGGCAATGAGGAGGCAGTGATCTGCTTGAGGAGCATCACTTGGGAAAGGCTCCTTGTCTGCATGAGGGTCTTGTTGTCAGGAGAAGCTATTGGGTGCAGAGACAGAATTGAATGTTGAAGTGTGGGATTTTAATCAATGAACAGATGGGCAAGTAAGAGATCAAATGCCTGGTGGTAAAGCTGTCACCCAGGTCAAAGCAAGGTTGTTGTGAAAAACGGTTTTGACATTCTTGGCTGCACTGTTTGCAAGGCAAATGGAAACCACGTCACGGATCCAAGTGCAAGACCAAAGGGATTTTTAATTAAAGAGAAAATAGAAGGGTAAGCAAAAAGCAAAGGCTAGATTGCACTGTGGTGATTAGTTCTAGCTGCAAACCAAAGACACTGAGTGAGGGGGTTCAAGGCTAAGTGAGCGATTTAAAGCTCTTAGTGCAAACATTGAGAAGCACAAACAGAAGACTGAATAGATAGCTGAAAACAAAGCTCTGAGAGGGTGCAGGAACAGAGGGCTTTGTTGTCTTTCTTAACAAATAATGAGGAATACGCTTCTCAGACAGATTGGTTTGCGGCACTGGGAATAAATGGACAAAAGGAGAACTTACAAAGCAATGCTGCAGCTGAGTGCGACGTTAATTCAGCTAAGCCAGGACAGAGCTGTTCTAACATCAGACCAGTAAGCTTGTTTCAACCAGCAGGTCCCAAGCAAAGCCACTCTGCGATGTCTGGGTATAATGAGGAATGCAATTTAGAGGGAAGAAGGGAATAAGGAGTCCCATCTGTGTGGAAGAAGAGCTCTTTCATTATTGTACTTGTGATCAGCACAGTTTTCCAATCAGGCGTGCACTGCTACTGGTTTAAAGGTCTGGAAGGCAGTGGGGCACAGAAATAGCTGTCCAAAGGGAGTGGCAAATGCTGCTGGGCTGGTCCTGTCCCCAGGCTGGGACAGAGGTGGAAATGGCAGCGCTTGGAACACCTCCCTCTTCTAGTATTTGTGAAGAGTTTTTCAGCCATGGTGCTGGGAGCTATGGAGAATGGGGAGCAAATGTGAAAAATCTTGGAAAAATCACAGTATATTTTGTGGGAGAGAATATTGTTTCTTGTGGCAGTTCCTGTTCTTGCTGGCTGTCCTGCCTTGGAATAAGAAATGTCAGCTTTATGGAAACTGAGGGGTGTAGGAAGCTGCAGTCATCTGTGTTCCCAAGGTTGAAGAGGACGTTTCTTGGGGAACTCAGTCTGTTTCTAACTCCAAGCCTCACTAGGGACTTCTTGGCCACTTAGTCGCAGTCCCCAGGCTCTGTGGGAGCCCTGCCTAGGAAAGGGGTAAGGCAAGTGGCTGAACACACATCTCCAGCCTGTCCTTGAAGCTGAGGTGGAAACGCTGACTCTATAATAAGAGTCATTTTGGACTAACTGCCACATATACTTGACTAATGTGACTCCACGCCAGGCAATCTGGAAATATATTAAACCCATGAGCTACTGCAGTGATGATTTGCATGTCAATAACAGAAGGGAAATTGCCTCCCACCGTCTCCTCTCTGGGTTTTGATCCTGTGAAGTGCCAGGTATCCCCAACTCCTGTCCATTTAATTGATTCCAGGAGGCAGTGGAGACCTCCTGGGATAATGAGGCCTTCTGGGGTAAAATACTCAGTTAATCTCTTGCTTCTACTTCCCTGCTCCTCTGGCTGAGTGAAGGGGGGGGGTCTCAGCTGAAAATGCAACAAAAGTGATGCTTGTTAAGAGGGATTTAGTGTCAGAGTCTATGTAGGTGCATGCTCGTGCTGTCGGTCCTCCTGGCACGCTACACAGAGCTGAATATTGGGGAGCACAGAAACCTGCTTAGCAGTCAGCAGAAGGATGAACACCTTCCTGATAGCCAACCAGGGGTGAAAACAACCTCCTGATCCTTTCCAGGTGCCAGAGGAACAGTCAGATCAGGGCAGTGCAGCCTGGCAGAGAAGGATGGAGAGCTGTCTGTGCCACAGCAGAGACCTCTTTTCCAGCCGGCACGCTTGCATTTGCAAGATGCATGGTTTAATAGTTAAAACTCTGCACACTTGCTGTCTCCAGGGCAATCTAGGACTCGAAGAACTAAACCAGGCAAGAGGGTAGGTGTTCTGTAGGAGCAGATTACAAAAGGAGCTATTTTACCTTGTAAGATTCTCTCAGCTCGCCTCCTGCTAAGGTACTGACAGCTGTCAGAGCTTAGCTGGTGTCCCACAGAGATTTGGGACGGCAAGGCAACAGCTTGTCAGACTCGGAGGTGGCACTTCTCCTCGCTGATGTGATGGTGGGACAGATGTGGCTGAAGGTGATCCCTCCTGTGGGTGGGGAGCATGAAGCTGGCACCGCTGGGGTCTCTGGGGCCTGTGTGTGTGTCCAGGGAGATGCCAGTGCCATCAGCTGTAGTGGGGCTGGAGGCAGTGGTGGCCCTGGAGGCCACGGGCACCGCACTGTGGTGCTCTGAGGACAGAGAGCCTCTTCTAGTCTTAGATGTCCTCAAGTTGTTCCCTTCTGGGACTTCATTTAAAAAACACCCTGTTTAGATCTGGGAATGACAAGTCCTTATTACTCTTGCCTTTATTTTCTGTTTTTCTTGGTGATGTTCAGCTGCGGGGGGCCTTTGGCAGCTGAGAATGGAGCCAGCGATGTTGTCTGGCCGGAGGCACTTCCTCACAGGCGGCTGTCTCCCTGCTGTCTCCATCCTGCCTGCTTTGGCTTGGGGGACCAGGACGTCCTCCTGCTGCCTGCCAGAGCCCTGGGCGCAGGATGCAGCCCGGGGAGAGGCAGAATCTGAGAGTGGTCTGGGGACAGGCGTGTGCTGTGGAGGGCCACGGGCGGCTGCTGAAAAGGGGGACATACTTCCTTAAAGGTGCCAGGAGAGGGGATGATGCTCGGTCACCATGGCAACTGCAGCCAGCGCAGGGATGCTGGGGAGGCAGCAATGTGTCCTGGCAGTAGTGCTGGGGGATGCCTGGGGGGCTGTGAGTGAGCCTTGGCCAGCGTGTCCTGGTCCTGGACTGATTTCCATCATTTCAGTCTTTTGGTCAGTGTGGACACTCTGTGAGGGTCTCTGGTCAGCCAGGACTGCCCTGAGCAGTGCTTGATGACAGGGATGCTGTCTGGATGCAGTCTTTAAGAGCTATTTAAGTTCCTAAATCCCAGGAAGGGAAGCAGAGGCTCTGGAACAGAAGCTGGCCACTCTGGCTTTGCTTCTCCATGGATCTAAGTTTTCAGAGGCTCCCAGAGCCTGAGATATTCAAACGGCTCTTTATATGTGCTAATTGTTAAAAATACAAACCAAAGCAGGTGGATGATCCTTTATAAATCATCAAGCACCTCTGTGGTTAGTAACGTTGATGTGGAGATGTGATCTCAGGAGCTCCGCACAACTGTTTTCTCAGCACCTACGCTCAGAAACAAGGCAAGAGTTGAAGAAATGGATTTGCAAAGCAATCTGTGCTGTTGTCAGCAGAGCTCAGATGCTGACTCCAGAGCCCTCTTGGAAATATGGAGAACGAGCATGTGTAGTTCATGGCTTTCCATGGCGCTCTGTTAATTTTCCTGCATGCTGCTAAATAAAATGTGTCCTCTGAAATTCCGCCAAATTAAAACTCAGGCTCCCCTCTCCCCCCTGCCAGTAACGGTGCAGAGAACAGCCCCTGTTTATTACCAGTAGTATAGCTCCATCTTTATCAGGTTCCTCCAGTGCTCTGCAAAACTCGAGTTGTTAAACAATTCACTTTATGTGGCTGGATTTAATTACTTTGGAGATGGAATGTTAAATCTCCTCCATTGGGCTTTATGGCTTTCAACAGGAAGAGGTTGAGCTGGAACAGGAGCTGTGTGTAAATCTCTCTCTGTGCTGGTATGTAGGGCAAGCACCACGAGCAGCTTTCGCAAGCGCTCGGCATCGCATGGAAGCTCCTTGCTGCACTGTCCGTTCTTGTGCCCTCGCTGCTGGCTGCCTCTTCCCAAAAGGGGTGATGCTGGGGTGGGCTGCGGCAGGCTCCTGTTTGGGCTGGGGGAAGGGATGGGAAAAGCTGAGCGTGGTGTGCTGATGTGCTGGCTCCATCTGCACCTTGTCCTGTGCGGTGTGGGTGCAGCATGCTGGCAGAACAGGACCAAGCTGCGCCTTTCCCCAGGAATGCAATGTCGGCGCTGTGGAAATAAATACAGTGCAGCTAGGGCACACAGAGACGGGCTCGTGCCTTGCCTGTCAGCTCAGGTGATTTGTCTAAACCCGTGTGCTGTCTTAGCGATGAGGAAGCCTTTCTGATGAAGTGCTGTTGTTACAGTTTCTTGCCTCATATCCAACTTGTTACCTGCTTTCTGGTACTAGAACGCCATGCCTGCGTCCCTCTGCATGCTGTCCCCCCAGCGCAGCTCCCCAGCAGTGAGTGATTGTCAGGGTGAGCTCCGGCTTGCTGCTCTTTCCTCACCTGCCTTTCACTCGTGTCCAGAAGCTGCAGCTTACATCTGTGCTGGTTTTAGCTAATGATCAGCTACTGCCAGGTGAGCCTAAACCCCAGCGCACAGTGTTGGCAGCTGGATGCAGTTCAGGTCCTGAAAGGGGTGGCACATCTGTTGCTTTTGCTGGCTGGGTCGGCATCGTGCTTTTGCACAAAGCAGCGAGGTGCCGCCCTTTTCTCAGAGATCTGTCCATTTTGGAAGCATTTGTAAGATTGCAATGTCTGGGAGAAATGGCTAAGGGCTTCAGGCAAGAGCTAAGAGCTCTGTTGAATTACTTCAGTGGAGCTGATGTTTGCTGAATATTTCGGTAAATGGCCAATGCTGGGTCATAATTCAGTGCAGCTCCTCTGGGGATGGGACCGTAGTTCAGCCAGCAGTGCTGCTCAGCCAGCACGATGCTCTCTACTTTGGTGGGGATCAGTGTTCAAGGGCTTTTTACTCTAGAGTGAAACAGGAATGTTCCTCTTTGCTCTGCATTTGTGGACTCCTGGCTGATGGCACATCTGTGTCATATATCCAGGGCTACCAAGGAAGAGAAAAGTCTGTGGATGGAGATGACCCTTTGCTGTCCCATTGAGCTGTACTCTGGGAAGATGTCTGGTGATTACCTGGCCTCTGCTCTGGGAGGGCTGGGTCACTCGTTAGTCCAGCTACCAAATTAGTGGCAGTCAGATTGTGCAGAAAACATCGGCTTGCCTGGGAACCCTTGAATGTCAGAAGTATATAGTAGCCCCATCTTTTATAGTGACTTTATTTGCAGACGTTTAATTGAGGCTCCTGCTGACATTTGGGTTATGTGCCTCGGCAGCCATGGGCAGTAGGCTGGGCAGGGTCCCTGACTTCCCAGAGCGTGAGCCTGCTAATAACCAGGCTTGTGCAGAACCCAATCTTCGCTGCGTTTTTGTTCTTGTTTAGTTATTACATTTAGTCTCTAGTGACTACAGAGCTGACAGCTGGTAAAGATTTGCATATGGCATGAAATTGAGTTCATTTTAATGTCTAATCTGTGCAAAGCTGAAATTTGGTTTCTAAAAGCCTTGCTTTGCCTTATTTCTGGCACATCTGCTTCATGCATTAGCCTTTGATTTCTAAAAGTTTATTTTCCCTGTATTTCACCAGGATGAACAATTAGAGCAGATCTTTACAACCTTTTGTAAATGCTTTAACAGCAGAGCTCAGGATTCTCTGGGAGCATGCAGCAAGCGTTCTGCCTAGCTGTTGAGGTACATCCTTGGCGTTTCCAGCGTGCCTTTCTGCTGGGCTCTTCCCGGCAGCGATCTGCCATGAGATGCTCCTCTAGCCCTTGCTGCAACGGCATGTTCGGCAGCGTGCTCTGGGATTACACAATGCCAGCCGTAAACGGGCTCCTTCCAGCCAGCAGCTCTTTGATCAGCTTCCCTCCAGTGTGCAAAAGTTACTTCTAAGCCTTCCGCTTGTCCTCAGAGCGTGAAGCTGGCATCAGAACTGGGCTGTGCTATTTATTTCAGTGTCTCTTCGCTCTTTTCTCACTCACCTCTTATGTGAAGTGTGGAGAGGGAAACAAGCTGTGCCCAGCATGGGGTATGCTGGGGAAATTGCTCTTAGACCTCATCTCTACTCAGGGAATACAGAGACAATTTCTCAGGTGCCAGGAGCCCTGCAGTAGCAGGTCTTGCAGCTTGTAGCATTCCCAGCTCTCTGTCCCTGAGACCAGAGCGTGCCTTGTCAGGGCTGTTCGTAGGAGTGTTGTACCGAGGGGTCACAATAACACAGCAGCTGCTAAATCCAAACCAGTGACTTGTCTCATATCTAACAGGGCTGTTTGCTGGTATTCTAAGAGCAGAGAAAATGCTAGATGGATGTTGTGAACACTTTGTAGGAGCTGTTTCCCTCAAAGTAAATGAGCTGGTGGGCTGGCCTTCCAGTACGGCTGTGCTCATGGTGCCTGGCTTTGGGAGAAGATGCCAAAAGCATCTGGCAGGAGCATTTGAGGTTTGTGAGATGTCATTTCTGATTCAGGTCTCTCCACCCCAGTAGTGTTTGGAAGATCCAGGAATGCAAATGGAGCACCTGAAAGGAGGTTCTTGAATATTTCCAGTTGGGAGAGAAGTGAAAAATACTCTGAATCTCAAGAAGCTAGTGCTGATAAGGCATCCATCCAGCTGTGGCCCTGGAGCAGAGCTCTTACAAGTGGTTACTCTTACACAGAACAAAATGGCTCAGGTTTGTTCGTGCGCTGAAGGGGAGTTAAGATCCAGACAGCAGAGAAGGGGGATGCAGGGGCAGAGCTGCTGGAAACAGGAGGTGGGCTGGGCTGGCCGAGACCTGTCCCAGCGGGCTCCCTCTAGCACGACTGGTTCAGTAGTGCTGAAGCTGGAGAGAGCGCTTGACCTGCTCTTTCCTCCTGCTCTGCACCAAAGATCTTGGTGTTATTCAGACATCAGCTAATCAGCTCCTTGGGACGCGTCTTCTTCTCCTTCACCTGCCTTTTCAGGTGGGGCAGGTGAAGCCTGGGGCGGTGAGGGGACAGATTCTGATCACACAGCTGTGAAGCTGGGACAGAATTCAGCTGGTGCAGAGTGCTCTGCCGCAGCCCCAGCCTCCTTGCCTGCCCTGGGTATGTGGTCTCTGCTTGAAAAGAGGCAGCAAGCAGAAGCAGTGAGTGGATTTGACAAGAGCGCAGTAGTCTTGGGTTTGTGTAATGAGCTGGAATTGCAAATGTTGTGAATATAGCGATGAGAAAAGAGTAGAGTGCACTGCAGTTGTCTCTATGGGAGGTCTGACCTTTCTGAGCTTGAAATTCAGGACTGAGAAAGCAAAATCCTAGCTTTTTGGCAAATTATACGAGTTTTTCTCCAGACCATCTGGAATGGAGTTTGGGGTTGGTTTTTTGGGTTGGTTTTTTTTTTTCTTTTTTTTGCTTTAAAGTGTCTTTTATTTAGCAGGCAAGACATCTAGAGACTGAATAAGGAAGCAGGCAGGGGCAGGAAAAGCAGCAGGCCTGCAGCTCATGCACAGGAGCCATTTTGTAAAGGCTGTGATGATGCTGAACCACCTCTTGCTTTAGCCTCCCCAGCATGGCCAGGAGTTGAGTCAGAGGGCTCCTGCCTTCTTTTTGGTGTCAGCAGGGTCCATAGGGAGCTCTGTCCTGTCCCTGCCGTGCTCAGCCCTTGCAGGATGCCACCAAGCACCCAAGTTTGCCTTTTGCTGACCAAGGAGTCAGACCTGGGTTTGAAGATTCTCCATTTCTCAGTGCTCCCCAGTGACTTGGGGTCTGAGCCCTGGCATATGCGTAGGGCCAAAGGGATGTGATGGGGGAGCTGTATGCTGGCATCAGCAAAAGCCCGGGGGGAGTGAGAGGATAGTAAATTTTGTTTGTGGAGGCAGAACAAGTTCTAGAAGAGATGGGCTCTGCCTTTGTCTCACCCTGGCTGCCATGGGGTCATGCATACTTCCTCCTTGCTGATGTTTATTAGTGCTGTTGCTCAAAAGATCCTGGCGTGAATAAGGCTCTCGATTCAGGCGGCTGCTCATTTGAAGAAATCAATTAAAATAAATTGGACGGGGTGGAGGTGCAATATGGGTGCGAAAGGCTGTGGCAGAGGGCTGTAAATCCTGCTTTCTGCAGTGCTGGAGCTGCCCCTGTGCTTTCTGTCTTCCCCCTTCCCCTGAAATCAAAATCCTTTTCCAGCTCCCTCCCTTGTCCTTGCTTCTGCTCTTCTAGAGGAGGAGAGGAGGTTGGCAGGGCAAGAATTGCAGAGCAGGAGAGCCGATAAATCGTTGCTGTATTTTGCACGAAGCCGCATGGGGTTGTGTGCTCGTGCCGTGGGCAGCATCGTGACCCAGACTCCACAGAAGCAACCGCCTGGCCGTGCCAAGCAGTGCCTGCCCGAGGAGTCGGCCGTTCTGAGAGCCCCTTGCCTCATTCCGAAGAAACACTAATTTGCTAGGGGTAATTTATTTTGCAGTGGTTTTGTTGCTTGAGGGGGCAGTAACAGCAGACAGGTTGATCTCAGCTGTGTTTGAATGCAGCTTCCCTGCCGGCCTCTGTGCATAACTGCTGCTGTGGCTGGGTTCCCTGCTCGGCGGCAATTGAACAAAACCACACAAACAGCTCCTGGGTTAATGAGATTAAATGTATCCAGTGGAATATCTCTATTTGTCTGGAGTGTGCTTCTTGTCCAGGCACTATTTAAATCTGTGTTTGAAGTCGTGAGGCTTTGCAAATCTGCCTCTCTGTGGGCACCATCTCTAAGTTTTGGTCCGAAGTAGGGTGGAAATTTTCCCCTTGGGCTCATCAAAGCCTCCCCTGGTGCTGAGCTGTGCTGGCAGCCAGCCCACAGGCTGATCCCTCATACCCAAGGGTGCTGGTTGTAATGCTGCTGGTAGCTCCCTGCACTTCTTTGGCAGCAGAATGGAAGGAGTGGGTATTTTGAAATAAGCACGGCAGGGAAGAAAACCCCATGATCTAAAGCAAGCAAGTAAAATCTCATTTTCTCCTTGAGTTTGAGGGCTGAGCAGCAAACAAACAATTATTTTCTTGCGACTTTGCTGGCTAGATCTATAATTCCTGAGTGACAGGGGACCAGCGCTCCGAAAGTGAGCTGCTGGCTGATGGATAACTGGGGTGACGGAGGGGACGATGATCTGCTGGCACAGAGTGCTCCCGCCACCTGCCACATGGTAAATCAGCGCGACAGGGAGAGACCTCCTCGGGGCTGCGGAGATGCCTTTGTCCCTCGCTCCTGGGACCCGTCACGGCTTGCTGAGCCTCAGAGGTGCGGGGCTGAGGTCTGGCAAGGCAGAAAATAGCAATGCTATGAAGTGATGCGTGGAAGGAGCAAGCGATTCTGTGTTGCAGTTCCCCCCCCCCCACCTCAGTGCACAGAGTTTTATGTAGTGTAAAATTTGTTGTGTTATTGGAAATGGCATTTTGGCTGGGGTTTGTACAAGGGAGTGCTGCTAAATATAAGGCAATTGTTATTTCTTTCAAGCATAGCTTTAATTTTTTTCTAATCCCATGGCACAGAAATTCAAATCTGATTCTTTTGTGGGGAAAGAAGGTGCTATTTCCCCTGCCTTTCTCAGCATTTTATAAATTTGAGATACACTGAGTGGTTCCAGTGAGGTTGCTAATGGTGGGCAGGGGGTCAGGTTGGGAGCCGGGCTGTGCTCTGAGGTCCCTGGGGACAGCTCCAGCTCCCTGCTATAGCCAGCAGCAGCCTGTTGCAGTTTTGATTTCCAAGGAAAATCAGCTAAAGCCCTCCCAGCCCAACTGGCTCTTTTCTGGTATTGCGATGATGTTCAAGTCAGTCCTCTGCCTAGTTAGCTTGTAAATATTACTGCGAGTATTTTGCTTTTTTTTAGGCCAAGTGCACCATGTTAGACAGTAAGTGGAAGGAGAAATACATTATGCAAACCATGCGGGAAAAGCATCTGTTTCCCTTTCTCCCATTCCCAGCGCAACCTGCCACTTAAATGGAACAAAGACACAGCATCTGAAAAGTACCTGTTGTTGGGGAAGAGAGAGAGACACTTTAAGGTGTCAGTATTGAAGTTTCTCTGAAGGACCATGCAGCTGGGGCCTAAAATGTGTTGGGAACCACAGCAGAGGATGGGAAATGCACCCTCTGTGTTAGCAGGGGAGATGCTCACTGGGTGCATGGGGCAGGACTAGGGTGAAATCCCCCAGAAGATACATCAGCCTTAGTAAAAGCGTTTGATGGTTGCATTCCAGCAGGAACTGGGGAGATGTCCCTGTGTCAGCTGAGTTACCTGTGCTGGATGGTCCCAGAGAACAGAGCTGGGGTCCCCTGGGTGCCACCTGCCTGTGCAGAGCGTCCCTGGCTGCTGCCCCTGAGTGTGCTTTTCACTGGGGAGCTGCTGAAAACATGCTTGGCCGGGCTGGGGTTATGTCTGGAGCCTGAGGCTGGAGAAATGCAATTTCGTGCTGTGGCTTCTGATTAAAATGACTTCACAGGGTTGAGAGGGGCATTGGCAGAGCCAGAGCTGGCAGTATGTTTGGACTCAATGATCTTAAAGGTCTTTTCCAGCCTAAATCATTCTATGATTCTATGCCGTGGGGCTGGCTGCGCTGGGGGCAGGCAGGGACAAAGCATGGCCTCAAACTTCACTGGTATCTCGCCCTCCTGCCCCTTTCCCATCTCAGTTTTGATTTTCCTGACCAAGCCCTGAGTTTGGGCAGCTCTTGCCTTCTGGAGTCATTGGAGAAGCTGTGGTATTTCTTGTTTTTAAGCTTAAAATAGCCTGGAATCGGCTCTTCATGTTTCCTGGAGTCTGCTTTGCTTTCCAAACCTGGGTGAGAGTCACCACAATGCAAGCAGGAATTAAAAGCCGTTGCAAGCCCTGGGTTGAAGTCCATGTGTATTTTACGGGCCCACAACAACCAAGGCAGGAGCTGTTCCCCCGATAAGCATTATTTTGGATCACAATAAAAGCCACATCAGATCAAGGCTTTTGGCAAGACTCATTTTATAGTGGTTATTAAAGGCTGAAGTGAACTGCTTGGGGATGGGCCCCAGGGTGCATCAGTAAATAGAGAAAGCAGAGGATCAAATAAAATGAAACATGTTTTGGGTCTCTGAAAACCATCTTTAGAGAAAGAGCTTGGCATTATTATTATTTTCAGTCTAATGTTGTTTTCCGCCTAAGTAATGTCGGGGAAGTGTCTTGAATAGCTTCCTAATTTGCGAGGGTCCCAAAGGCATAATGTTCAGAAGGAATTGGATTAACACTTATGAAAAATAAATTACAGGCTGAGTGCTCGTTAGATGATTTTGAATGTATTGATCTAAGGCTGGAGCATTAGAAAATAGAGGGGAAAAATAACTGACAGCACTTTATCCCCAAACATGCATGATTCTTTTAACAAATAAACAAGGGGATCGGGCAGTGACCCCTTTGATTTGAGGAGCTTGTCGAGCTGGGCGGAGGGACAGAGCCACTGGGCTTGGGGCTCCTATGGAGCCATCGGGGCAGGTGGAAAAGCCTGAGGGACTTCCCTGGCTTTGGCAGCCTGCGATGGCCCAGGGGAAGAGCGGGATGCTGTGCTCTGCTCCATCATGCACGGCGTTAAATCTCCCTCCTGAAGATGCTGTCAGGAGTGAGCTGGTAGAGAAGATGGAGCCAGGCTTTTCTTGGGGGCACAGAGTGAAAGGCAAAAGGCAGATGACAGGAGAGGATGCTCTACTGGACGGAAGGAAAAAATCCTTTGCGGTGCCAGGGGATCACCTCTGGGATGTGGGCCAGAGCGGTAGTGGGATCTCTGTCTTTGGAGATGCTCAGAGTTCACCTGAATGTCCTGAGCTGCCTGATGTACTGGGAAGCTGGCTCTGCTTTGAGCTGAGGCTCAGGCCAGATGATTTCCAAGGTCCCTTCCAATCTCAATTAATCTGTGATTAATGAAAACAGCTCCAGATACAAGTGTGCTTTTACCCAGCTTGAGCTCCAGCTTGCCGGTCCTTGCTGACCACAGCAGCTAGCCAGCAGGTGGTGGAGTCCCAGAGTGCAAACCATCAGTGCCCTTGTGCAAAACGCACCCGAACAGGGTTGGCTTGAACAGCAACATTATGGGGTTTTGCCACTTGTTTGTGGAAATTTTAACAGGCATTTGCCATGCAATGTGATTTTTATTGCTGCTTTCTCAGTCTGAGCGAGCTGTGCCCTCTCTCGAGGTTCTCTCTGCCTATTGTGGACCTGCTACAGCAAAGTAAGTTTCAGTGAAAGCTGGAAACTTGGCAGACTTCTGTGGTATAAAGTGAAGCTGGTGTTTCTTTTTAAAGGCTGAAAGCAAATACGTCCCAGGAACTGACAGTCCATTAAAAACAAAGATAACAGAGTCTCTGGGTGCCTTTCTGCTGGCAGTCGTCTGGCTTCCCATATTTACTTGATAACGTGATGGCTAGTGCAGCAGGCACCGATATCTAAAAATAAACAAGGGAACTGTTCCTTCAGGCTCTGGGTTAATCTGGTTTGGGGGAAAATGGTCCATAACGCAAGCTCGGGAAATCACACTACTGTTTTCTTAACGTAAAGTAGAATTTGCAGTACCATGCTGTATAAATGAAGAGCAGCCGTAATGAGGTATTTATCACCAGGCACATGGTGTGGTTTTCCACATGGGTCAGCATGGGTGCGCATCCCACCACGCTGCTCTTATTGGTGTTACTGGTCCTGCTCTCAGCGAGGTTTTGGTTCCAACACGCTTGTTTGGGGCTCCCTGCCCTGGGGTAGGTACGATCCTTCTTGTCATGGCATTGCTTGCAGCAGGTCAGTGGTACCCACCCAGCCTCAGGACCGTCCTACTGGTTTGTACTGGAAGCAGTGGGTTGGGGTTGCTGTGGCAGCTGGGCCTATTGCCACCCTGGAATGGGGGAAAGGGCTGACCCGAGGAGCTTGGATATACCTGGAGGATTTATTTGCCCTGAAGACTCCTGTGGCAGTGATCTGGCTGTCGATGGCTGGGCTCGGCTCCAAGCTGCCAGCTGTGGGTTTTGGCCATCGGCGAGGTGGGCACCTATTAAAGTCAATTACACATTAACTCCACATGCAGAGAGCTTTATCTTAAAAAATAAAGAAAGTGAAATTTTCACTCTGAATTGGATCAGAAGCTTTTCTTTCCTTTGTTTAAATTTTTTTCACCTCTTTCCTTCCTGGAGACAGGTTTGGACTTTGTTCGGCAGCGGCAGCTGGTGGCTCGGCAGCGGGGATCTCATGCACTTCTTCGACAGTGGCCATAAATCCTCCCAAAGGGAGGGAAGAAGAAATACACCGCTGCCGAGCTGCTGCCATCAATCCCTGGGAAGCCAGGGCCACGCCAGGAGCTCTCCCACACCAAGTGTCACTGCCGGGGCCATTCCTGGGTCCAAGCTTGGGTGTGAGATAGACGAGGGGTCTTGAAGGAGGAGCAGCGCTTCAGATTAAAGGATTTGCCAACATCTAATGAAACAAGAGCCTCCAGGCTTCCATTAATTAACAAATTAGCTCATCAAAAGTCTCCTTAATTTGTGGAATATAAAGCTGCCCTATTAATTAAACAAGAGGACAGATTTTAATTTGCCTGGCAAAATCGCACATTTAATTGATAAATGACTCATTTAAACCGTTGTTGGTGAACGTTTCCAGAAGAAGCGGTGGAGGACAAGCGAGGGTTCAGCACCAGGCTTCTCCAAGCAAGCAGCACCCACGCCTGGGGCACGAGCTGCTGGCTGTACTGTGCTCCCTGGCATCGCCGGGGCTCGGGACCACCAACCATCCCCTGCTGCTGATCCCATCACCTGTCCTCCTCCTGTCTCCTCTGCCACTGCTTAATTGACCCGTCCACTGATTGGGTCTAATTACATCCAACTGCTTGTTCCTCTTCCCCTAAATCCTGTTTTCCATGGCTGGCAAATTATTTAGCAGAAGCTGCTCACTGGTGGTTCCAGGCATTTGCTGGGGTTGGGGAGGTGCCAGGCTGGGGCCAGAGGATGCCCTGGCAGATGGGTAAAGCCCTCGAGGATGGGATGCCCAGGGGAATGCTTTACCTCTCCCTCGGGAATGACAGCCCTGTCATTCCTCCTTGAAGACAGCTTCAAAAGACCTGTGCCGCTTCATGTTCCCTGCTAGCAATAAAAGCAGCTCACCGCGGTTGCTCGGCCCTGCGGCCAGAATTCCTTCCTCCACTTGAAGGACAAGGGGATAATCAGAGGTCGCTTGACATTGAGATGATCTCCGCATGGGATTAATTGCGCACACAGCATCTCCCCAGCCAGACGTACTGGGGAAGCAGCATCGAGCTGGGGTACCCCAGGTTCCCCTTTACCAACTTTTTTTTTCCCCAAAAAAGTAAAGTCTTTAACAGGAGAGTGGGTGAATTATGTGGAGTCCTGCCCGAGTTTTCAATTTAGCTCTATTGATTTATAAGGTCTTTTCAATTACTGAATCCTTCTCAGTGGCAGCATGCGGAGCAGTTGTACGTGAGCTTCATACTCCATTGGGCCGGGTGCTGTGGCGAGGACCTTCTGTGTCGGCTCCAGGCTGACCGAGGCACAAATAATGAGGATTTCCTTTGCAATGTTTAGTAAATAAAAATCAGGAAATCATTAGCACAAGAACTTGTCTTACATGAAGAAAAGACTGGAGGAAAATGGGATGTGCGGGAGTTATCATGAACATAATATATGAAGCAATTTGAATTCAAGAGAAGGCAATTTGAAATCTTATTAAATTTTCTTCTTCCTTTTTTTTTTTATTTTATTGTGTGAGCATGGTTGGGTGATTTCTGAGGGAGCTGGAGATTAAAAAAATACATGAATAAGAAGAAGTGACCTTCCATTGCTGCTGGGCTTGGGCTGCCTCTGCCACCTCATGGCTCTCAGATGGGAGCTGCTGGCTGGGGAAGACACAAGGGGTCAGGAGCCTGAAAAGATGCGAAATCTACCCAAAACCAGAGCAGCCCATGCCTGATCATTTCACTTTCTTTTCCTAGTGAGTGCTGGAGTACTAATAACCTTTTGGTGTAAAATTACTGCATTTTAAAAATTTCATTATGTCTCTATGTCACAGGACATAAAGCAGAGGGAAACCTAATTAAATTACCGAGAATTAAATTGTTGGCCCCTCTGGCAAAGCCTGGGGGGAGGCAGTTGATTCCTCCAGCTTTGCAAGGGATCTGAATTATTCAGCTTAGTTCTTCTCCCACCAAAACTGTAGCCAAGCTGCCTGGAGCAGTAGGGAAGGAGCCCAGCTCAGCCCCTGCACCGGCCGGGGGAAGCCGGGGTGGGCGGGAAGTGATGCTCGTGGTGGATTTATTTATTAAGGTCTATAATTAATAGTGAAGACATCCATGGGAGTGGGAAACTGTTGCCTCTGGGAGGACAGGAGGAGGATGGGATGGTTTTGGTGCTATTTAAAGGAAAATCTAAAAAGGCACAAGGCTGCAAATACTGAAGTTCCTGCAGGCTCAGCAGAGCTGGTTTCCTCCATCAGCGTGGATGCGGCTGGGGGGCTCGTGCTGGGGGACGGTCCCCAGCCCGGCTGCTGACCTTGCTTTCCCCATCCCAGGGCTGATTATTTCAAAATACCTTTGAGGCCCTTTGATGTGGCCTGTTTCTGAAACCCCAGCAGCAAATTTGCCGAGGATTTTCCTGCCAATTTGGGAGAGGCCAGGAGAGGAGGGGGCTGAGTGCGGCCGTGCTGCCCAGCTCTGCCTGCACCGGTGATGTAGCCGGTGCCTTTCCAGAGCCCTTTGCTGAGCCACCATCGCCTGCCGGTGCGGTGCCAGGGCAGCCGCTTCAGCAGGGTCAGGGGCATTGTCGGTCGCAGGAGATAACAGCACCAGTGCTGTGGCACGTCACACCGCATCCCGTGGGAGAGCGCTGTATCCATCCCTATTAGTGATGTCTGGTGAGGCGAAGGGTGATTAAAATAAATCTGCTTATAAATAGAAAGGTGTGCTCCCTGTCGCAGGGAACATTCCCTGTTGCAGGGGGACGCAGGGTCAGACCTTCCTGCCCAGCCTCCTCCTTCCCCATGCATTTGAGAGCCAGAGCAGACATCGCCGGGCTGCTGCCCTTCGCTGGCCTCAGGCTCATTGGCATGGCTGGTTGCTCATCCCCGCAGTCCTGAGGTGATGGGATGTAGTGGTGACACCCAGGACCCACAGCCTGGGTCCGGCCAGGTCTGCTGACCCCATCCCACATGCTCTGGGGTGGAGTTTTAACCCCACTGAGGGTACCAAGCATACCCAGCACGGACCCTTTGGGCTACATGGTTCAACCTGGAGGAGCCTCACTGGGGCTGTTTGGTCTCCTGGGGCAGCAGGGGGGTTTGGTTTTCCCTTTCGAAGGCAGATTGCTCCGGTATTGATGCTGTTCATCTCCGGAGAGGGGCTGGGCCCTTACTGCTGGTAGAAAACAGCTTCTCAGCCACCCTGGAGCAGGTCGTGTCCTCCATCGGTGGATCCACA
>JAVJGI010000001.1:95202221-95233898 GCA_035590275.1 Ibycter americanus
CAGCCTCCTCCTTCCCCATGCATTTGAGAGCCAGAGCAGACATCGCCGGGCTGCTGCCCTTCGCTGGCCTCAGGCTCGTTGGCATGGCTGGTTGCTCATCCCCACAGTCCTGAGGTGATGGGATGTAGTGGTGACACCCAGGACCCACAGCCTGGGTCCGGCCGGGTCTGCTGACCCCATCCCACATGCTCTGGGGTGGAGTTTTAACCCCACTGAGGGTACCAAGCGTACCCAGCACGGACCCTTTGGGCTACATGGTTCAGCCTGGAGGAGCCTCACTGGGGCTGTTTGGTCTCCTGGGGCAGCAGGGGGGTTTGGTTTTCCCTTTCGAAGGCTGATTGCTCCGGTATTGATGCTGTTCATCTCCGGAGAGGGCCTGGGCCCTTACTGCTGGTAGAAAACAGCTTCTCAGCCACCCTGGAGCAGGTCGTGTCCTCCATCGGTGGATCCACAGCAATCTCAGCACCGGCCCTGCTGTGTGGATGTGATGCTGGTGCTTTCAGCTGGTCCTGAAACTCCCCTTCCTGAAGGCTCCACAGGGGCTGGGTGTGCCACAGCCCCTCCGGCAGAAGAGAGGAGCTGGGTCTTTACTCTGCTGACGGGTTGTGCCCTGTGAGATGGAAATTAGGACTGGGCTGATCTGAAAGTCTCTGGAGGTGCTGCAGGCAGGGCTATAGATGTTTGGGTAAGACGGTGTCTCACCCCCTGCATCCTGTGTTTCTCCATAATTGCTCCATGCATTTATCCCATGGGATTGGTAGTGATGCTGTGGGGCTGGTATCCGGACTATGGGCCCACCCCACTGCCGGGAGATGAGGATGGGTCCACCCCAAAGTCACCTTCTCCAGCTGAAATTTCAGGTGCTCCTTCACTTGATAGGGCAGGGAGGGCACTTTTGAGCTGGGGAATAATATTTCCCCCACCGGGGACTACCAGCCATAGCAAATAAACAGCAGCTCTGCAAGGAAAAGTGCTCGGGAGATAATTACAACTTGTGACGAGGGCTCCCAAGTGCGTTATCGCGTGGGGCGAGTGGCTGATAAGCCCTGTGCTCCCCGGGAAGCAGCGTCCGGCGAGGGGCCCAAGGCCACCGTGCCTGCCCGGGCTGGCACCAGTGCAGTGATGCTGTATGCCCAGAGTCAGTCCCTGAGGGTGCCTGGTGCATCTCCATGGATCTCAGGTAGGTGTTCGGTTTATGAAATGCCTTTTCTCTAAGCAGCAGTGTCAGAAGGATCCGTGCGCTCCTCTGCCTTACCTACAATGACATTTTCAAACTAAATTTCCAGCCACTTTTACATATATATATATAATATAAATTTATATTTTTAATATCAGCTCAATATACCTGCAGCAGGGTTGCAGGGTCATCCCGCTCAGCACCTGATGTGCACAGGCTGGGATGGATGATGGGTGCAGGGACACCCCACCACCCCCCATCCATCCGGGCTCTGCATGCTCTTTGGGCACCCCGAGGGGGCTGATCCTGCCCGGAGAGGTGACCCAGCCCCAGGAGGGGCCAAGCTGGTGCTGAGTGTGACAGGCTGGCAGGAGGTGCTCTTTCTTTGACCGTACATCCCCCATAAACCATGTTTTTAGGCAATTGTGAACCTGAGCAATAAAGTTATATATGGGGTTCCCATTTTCTGCCCCAGTTGATAATGGAGACAATAAATATAGCTCGTATTATTCACCGCTGTGCTTTAATACCTATTACTCAGAGGGCTCAGGTTGGAGCCCTTTCTTCCAAGATTAAAAAAAAAAAAAAAGCAAAATAGAAGTAAGTTAAAGAGACAGTTTACGCTGTTGGTGTTCCAGCAGCTCTCATCAGCACTGTTTGACGCAGTATGTATTATTTATGAGATTTCATTAATATGCAAATCTGCACCACTTGATTGGCTGTCCTGGCATGCTTCCAAGGCCCTTATAAATTATATATAAGTGCCTGGCTGGCTGGCCACGCTGCCACGCTGGGGCTGGAGCGAGTAGGGGGCTCTGGGGGGCCGGCAGCCAGCCTGACCTGGTACAGCAGGGCCAGCTGCCACCCCCCCCGCAGTGCAGCCCCAGTGGGAGCCCGGTGCTGGGCTGGAGCTGCCACCGGTGCCTGCCCAACCCCACACTGCTCCTGCCAGTCTGCCATCTCCCCTGATTCCCCATTTTTCTCCCCTGCTGCTTTCCCCCTCCTCCAGTCTGTTTGCAGGCAAACCCAGGAGTTGGTGATGCATTTTCCAAGCTTTGCTATTTAGTGGGGCTCAGGCTTGGTGGATCCCCCCTGCTTCTGCTGCGGGGTGCGAGCGAGGCGGTGGGAAGCTGGAGGTCCCTCCTTGCAGAGGAGGAAAGGAAAAATCCTGTTAAAAGCCAGGGCCGGCACCGGTGCTTGCTCCTCTCCCGGTCCCTGACGTGGCCAGAGCGATTTGTTTTACACAGGCTCCTGCTGGCACACGGCGGGGAATTACGTCTCATCCCTCGCATCCTGGATAAAAGATGTGATGCAGATGCAGATGCAGGTTAATTAAGAGCGAGCAGGCTGCCCAGTGCAAACCCCATGCTTCCAACCCTGCAGCCATGGGCAGAAACCTCTGCTGGCTCTAACGAGGGATGGGGGAAATATCCCCACAGCCCAGCTCGCCGCATCATCTTTTTGCTGATTTTCTACCCAGCTGTGAAGGTGTGAACAGGACACAGTGAGCGGCCCTTCGGCCAGCACTGGGCTGCTGGCTGGGAGATTCCCAAGCTCTGGAAGATGCATGGCTGCAGGAAGTTAAAGCTGGATAATTGCAGAAGACCTCTGGCAGGGCATGTAATTAAAGCAAGGATTTGACAGTGGGTGGATGAAGGGGGCTCTCCCAGGTGGGCCAGGGGGTTGGCAGAATGGGAAATAGCTTCTGTTTGGGAAATAAAAAACCAAAGACAGAAAATATCCCTTCTGCAGGGGATAAACATGAGCAATGATCACCCTGCTGCTCCCTGGCAGCCCTTCTGCCCTTGCTCCTCCTGTAACACAACCAGATTTGAGAATGAAAGTCCATGGCAGGAGCGGTCCCGGTGTGCTGGGAGCCCAGCAGAGCTGCTCCGGATTTACCCCAGGGGAGCGGGGCAGGATCAGGGCAGCCCCGGTGCCAGCCTGGGTAGCAGCATCCCATGGTGGCGGAGGGACCCAGCCTCCCGCCAGCCACCTGCCTGTTTGGGAGCAACGGCCTCAGAGGAAGGGTGGGTTTGTCTTGGCACGGGGACCCTTGAGTTGTTGGTTTGCTGGTTGGGATCGAGAGGAGCTGCTCCAAGCCTCCGAGCCTCTGGCTCCAGCGCCGGCGTCTGGGGCTTTGGGGATCTGGGGCTTTGGGAACCCAAGTTGGTGTGCAGGAGCTGGGGGCTTTGCAGCCTCATCGGGGGCATTTCAGGCCCCAGCTGGGATGTAGGTTTGATCTGAGCACGAGGAAAACCGGAGCAACCAAAGCCCAGCCTGCACATCCTAATGCTGCTCCGAGCCAGCCTGGTGACCGGGGCTCATCCCTTGCCCACAGGGCTGCTGCAGCGAGGAAGACTCCAGTGCCCACCCTTCATCCTGCTTGTGGAGCCTGTAAGGGTGGTGGGAAGGGTCCCCACGCGTCCCCGTGCTGTCCCCAGGCTGCAATTCCCCTTGGCTGAGGGCAGGCAGGAGAAGAGATGCCATTTGCAGTCTGGGGCTGCGGTGTGTGACCCCATTGATCCCCTGGCAGGACATGCTCATCACCTAATTAAACCTGTGCTTTAACAATGCTGTCCCTCTTGCTCCCAATTAACACAGCGGCACTGCCAATAGCCACCACCCCGACCTGGCATTGCAAAAAGAGCTCAGGGGAGGATGAGGGGAGCCCAAGCCCCCAGCAATTATCCTGGTGGCCAATTTAATTTGCAAGCGAGAGCGAGAAGGCAGCAGCAATCCCAACATTGCCCACCCCACGCTTGCACTTTGGTGCTGCTGCTCAGCTGGTGGGGTGGTCCGCAGGATGGAACTGGGGAGAAAAGCCATGGAAATGTTGTTTCCCCGTGGCAGGGGTGGTGGGATGCACTGCCGGAGCTGCCTGTCCCTGCCTGCATCCCTGCCGGGCGTTCCCGGATTTGGTCCTCACCTGCGCTGGGGGGGGCGGGGGGGGAGGTTCCTGCTCTGCCGGGGGAAGCATTTATGATTAATTAATCTCTGTCAAATGAAAACGGTGATTTTCCCACCTGGCAGATGCCACTTTGACTGCAGGTCTCACGGCGGGTAAACATTAATTGTGGCACGCCTTTAAATAGGAACAAAAAGTGACAGGACTGAATTACTTCACTCAGGTCCCCAGATGCCAAGCCATAAATCATGCGCGGGAGTTTATAGAGACTTTATGTGTCTTGGGCCGGGCAGGATCAAAATTTTCTAAGAATAATGACATGTTAATAATAGCCTGCCTCGGAGATAAAATTAGCAGAAGAGTTTTTTGCTTCTATTAAAGTCAAAGCTGGGTTCTTTCGCCTTCGTACTGGCCTCTTAGATGGAGAGAAATCACTCATGGGGTTGGATGAAATGATGCTGAGCTCCTTCCAGCGAGGGACAGCGAGCCCAAAGTGTCACCAGTGTGTCACCAGCGCAGTTACGAACTGGTACATCCATTAGCTCATCGATGAACTCTCCAGTATCTAAGTTGCCCATTTATGAATGTTTTGTGTGACATCTTCTTGCCACCACAGCACAGGCTTGATGCATATTTAGCATCAAGCGCACATCAAGCACACAGGGGCAACTGCACACATGGTCCCTGGCAGCGGATGGGCAGGGTGGGTGCGCCGGCTGCCCGCTTTACACCCTCTTTAAGCCTCAAAAATTCATATTTGCCCACCCCCAGGTCACCCAGCCCCATTATGACCCTGGGGTGGCGGGGCAGGCACCAGGTAGGCAAACCCACCTTGAAGGAGTGTCGCTGTCAGGGGATGGGGATGTCCCCATCTTGCTGCCACCCGCTGCAAAACCCATAAGGGTGCAAGACACATCAGTCCGAGCTGAGAGACCTCCTCAACTCATCACGTGTGTGTGTGCAGAGCCAGCCAGGCCACGGCCATGACCTCCACATCCCCCAGGAGCTGCCGCGAGCTGGGGGACCCCTGCCTGTACCCCAGAAATTGCTGTGCAGGTCCTACCCGGTGGTGATTGCCGGCTGGCGGGGGTTAGATTACTGCAAGCAGCAGCGGTGACTTGTTTTGGTCCTGCTGCTGGGGGGCTGCCAGCCCTGCTCCCCACCCTCCCACCCCTCCAGCCCCCCGCTTGGCCCCAGGATTGGTCCTGATCCAGCCCTGGCACATCCCAGGCACCTGCCTGGCTCCCGGGCTGATGCCACGCTCCAGATGAGCTGCGCATCTGGGAGCAAAGCTGAAATTATTGTTTTTTCCCATGATTAAAAATACATGATTCATTATGCGCTGCTGTTCTGCAAGCTTGCGCTGTGAGTGCCAGGGTGTCCTGCTGCTTGCAGCCATCCTGTCCCACTGCCTGGCTTTCCCAAATCCCTCATCTGCAGGGATGCTCTTGCCTCTTATTACTTTGCCAGGTGCAGATCAGCGTGTTCGGGACTATCCTAAAGATGCTTTGTCAGTGCAGGATGCAGCTCCCGTAGAGCATAAGAAAATGTTTTGAACCGTCACCCTGAGTCAGAGGGGGAAGAGCTGTGTTTTCCAGCTGGGCTGTAAATGGGCACATGAGCCTCTGGGATGCAGGGAATGGGGCTCCCGTACTGCTTGTATTGCCCTGTCCTGTCTGCTCCAGACAGATGGACAGTGCTGGAGCAGGCTTGGAGTTGTCAGGATGGATGGATGGATGGATGGACGGACAGCCAGGCAGCATTGGGTGCATGGCCAGGAGGGTGAGTCTGAGTGGGTTCAGAGCGATCCAGAGGGACGGACAGTGTTGGAACGGTCTCAACAGATGGACAGATGGATGGGCGATACCAGAGTGCTCCAGCCCGAGGAGGACACTGACAGCCGGAGCCAGCAAAGGTGACAGTGGCCACATGTTTCCTCTTTCTCACCTTAAATCTCCTTAGCAATAGATGATAGGTTTTATTTCTAGGCAGTGGTTTCCACCTGGACGGAGTTGACTCTGCACCTGGCTGGAGCTGCAGCAAGCGGCTCCCGGTGCTTTGAAGATCAGAGCTGTAGCGAGGCAGGGATTTACGGCTGCCATCGAGAGAGGCGAGGGGCTCTGCTCCCCCCAGAGTCCCACCCAGGTTAGATTAGGCTGTCTGTAAGGAAACTTAATTGATTCTTTAGGTTAAAGCCTTTTCATCTGCTCAGACAAGCCAAAGCATTAATTCTGTATAATGTGACATGGAACATTTGCGTGCGGCTCTGCAGCACAGCTTTCCCTCCCTGTGCTTCTTTTTGGGCTCTGATTTGTTTTCTTTCCAAGGCAAATTTGGGATCTGGCTTGCATCAACAGCCCTAATTAACCCCTTTTGATATATCCTAAAATTTATTTATTTTTGAAATAACTCTCAGATAACGGATGCATTTCAGGAGCAGGCTTCTGTGTGTTGTGCCACTCCTGGGGAGGGAATTGCATCCAGCACAGGGATGAGCTTTGGACATTGGGATGCTTGAGCTACATCTGGCTGTGGGAAGGAGCTGTGGGGGGACCCCGGCAAGGGTGCAGGTACCCCCACGGCTCCCCCGGCACCACCAAGCAACTGTCTCATCACTCCAGAAATAGTTCCAATGCTGGCACGGGTTCAGGAATAAAATATATTTTGCTGTTATTTTTAACTGTGCGGGGGAGCGGAGCTCTGGGGACCTGCACCAAGGCTACCCCCCAGCCAAAACTAGACCGAAAATGGCATCGCTTGCTCCGAGCTGGCAGCTGGGGCAGCCGGGACCTGACAGGGATGCTGAGTCTTCCTGCAATGAAGCAGCAGCCATGCCACTTCCCAGCCCGGTGCCCAGCAGCCCCCGCTCCCATCCCCACCGGCTGCCAGCAATGGGAAACAGGACGGGGCCATCAGCAAAGTCGGAGAGCACCAGCCAAGCTCTGAAACACTTGTCACTGCAAAGCCTCACTCTGTGAAGTGGCGATTGCCCAGAAATTAATTGCAAGGAAAAGGCAAAGGTTTGCAAATCGCAAAGTTTTTCTTACTAGTGTTTGGGAAGTCGAAGCCCTTTGCTGTTATTAAGGCAAATCCACCTGGTGCCTTAAATAACTGGGTATTTCCCGAGGGGTTTATCAGCCACGTCGCATCAATGGTTCTGGTTTTGCCATGAGGTTACAGGAATACTCGCCTCTATCTGTTTCATACCTGGGGTCCCCGCACACAGAACAAAGGCTGTGGGAGAAGCGCAACTTGAGGAGTTTTGGGGTGATGCTGAACCCTGAAAGATGAGCTCGTATCAAGCTTCAGCACCTTTGTAGCCAGCACAAGCCATTAAAAGACCTGCCAGCGTCTCCCCAATGGCATGCATGGCATCCAAACCCAGGGCTGTGTTTTAACACCCTCCACCCTAAATTCCCCGCCCTGGGCCGGGAGCTGGTGGCCACTGTGCCACCAAAGGAAGAGAGTGGGGAGCTCAGGAGGGGGCAGGGATGCTGGCACCGAGCCACATCCTTGCACCCACCAAAGTCTGGAGGAGGCGGCTTCCCGTTTCCCAAACCCAGAGCTTGTGGGTTTTTTTCCTTCCGAGATGCAGACACAAGCACACCTGGCCTGAAGTGATTTCCCACAAAAGATGTCATGTTAAAAACCCCACTCGGAGCGGGAGAAAAAGAGATGAATGGCACATTTTCTGCAGGAGAGGGTGCAGGGCAATGCGGTGCCCGGGCAAAACAGTCAATTCTGGCAAAAAGACCAATTTGGGGGTAAATTGGGGCTGCAGAGCAGGAAGACCTATGCTGACATCAGAACCTGCCTGGCCACAGACCTGTTTTAAGACAATAAAAGCACAGACCCCTACAGAGCATCCTCCGTGTGCCAGCTCGCTCTGCCTATAGCGAGCCTTGGAGCCACTGCCTCCCACCTCCGCCAAACAGCTGGGGCACAAATAGCCTTAAAATTATATCAAGACCATGAAATGAAGGTGCAGGACCACACTTGGAAATTCAACTTTCTGGCCCTCCAGGAGGGGAAGAGCACAGAGGAGTCTGCTGTGCTGCACTGGTGTGCAAAGGGCCCTGTTATGAGTGTGAATCCCGAAGGATTCAGCCATATGGTCAGCCTCTGAATATTAATGGTAAAAGGCTCATTGGGGCATTTTCCAGATTTATAGTGATGTCCCAAGATGAAAAATGTAATTTTATATTCACCATTAATCTTGTACAACAAAACACGTGGAGAGGATCCTTCAGGGAATTCACATTAATTGATGGAGGTGGTAGGAACCGATATGTAACTTGTAGGAAAGAGCCGAAATTGTTTTAATCCTTTACTCGGCAGCCTCGTTTTGTGACCCCCACCGCATCCGTACAGCCAGCGGATGGAATGAAGGGGTCACAGGACCTGCTGGCGCCTGCCGCTTCTCTTTCCTTGGTGAGAAAGAAAACAACCTCATCTTCCCCTTTATTAATGAAATCCAACCAGAGCCGGACCCGTTCCCTGGCACAGAGATTTTCTTGCTGCTGCGAGGGGTTTTAATCACAGAGTTTCTTAATTTCACTCATGCTGTAAAAAAACAATAGGAATCCCAAGGGGGAATTAAAGAAATCTCTTTGTTTTAAAAAAAGTGTCACATTAAGATATTCGTGTTTTTAACCCAAAACCTCGTCCTGCAGATGGGCACAATGGAGATCTGCTATCCTGATGCCCATCCACACACCCACCCCTCAGCTGAAGGTTTATCCTGAAGCATCTCCCACAGCTTGGGATTTATTACGGGTGAATCA
Organism: Ibycter americanus; assembly: GCA_035590275.1. Taxonomy (NCBI): domain Eukaryota; kingdom Metazoa; phylum Chordata; class Aves; order Falconiformes; family Falconidae; genus Ibycter; species Ibycter americanus. The sequence continues at coordinate 95,211,091 of JAVJGI010000001.1, forward strand.
GCTGTGTCCTTACTGCAGCTTATGGCCGTGCCATTAAATTTCCAGAGATTAGAAGCATGAGAGAGAATTTAAATGACAAACGGGCTCGAATGTGCCATCCGGCAGTGGGAGCATCTCCTGCGGGGGGAGCAGAGTATTTCAGAGCTTGGAGGTGTCTCAGAATCACTAAAAGGCACCGGGTTTACAGCAAGCAAACTAGAGAGCCTCTGGGGAAATGCTGTCCAGGGACGAGAAATAAAAATAATTTTGAGAAGCCAAATAAAAGGAATTTTATTTCTCCAGCTGCTCTGAGCAAACAGAAATGCCCTGTTCTCACGGCACGGTTTTGGGGTGTGAGGTGGTTCCAGGACCCTGGGGTGGATGAAGATGCCGTGCCGGGATGATGTAGCTGCCATGCTGGGATGATGCTGACACAGAGGCACGTCCCTGGGAGCAGACTGTAGGTCCAACTGGCACTGCCTAGTCCCTGTGGTTGCCTCTGCTCAGCAGTAACGTGTAACACCTACATGTGTAACCCAAATTCTCCCTGTGCTGCTCCATCCTCAGGCATAGCCGAATCCAGATTCCTCCTCAGCATCCTCCCGTGGGAACGGGCACTGCTTGGTGCTCAGGTGCTTTTAGCAGATACCCGAACGAGATGAGCACTGCGCACGTGTGCTATTCATCTTGCTTTCCTCCTACAGCAACTCATCAGTCTTTCTTCAGTGTAACCTCCATACTGACTCAGAGGCAGTGCTGGCAAGGAGGGGGAAGGCTCTCACTCATCCCACCTCATGCGATGCAGGCTCAACCTGGTACGAGCTATCAGAGCAGCCCCCGGAGAAAGGCGGAGGAGCCCGCAGCTGGGGCGATGCTTTTTGGATACATCCCAGGGCCTGCATTTTTTCAGTGAGAACAGCCTTAATTTTTGAGGCTTAATTTTGAATTCCGAGGGCTGAGGTGTGAAATGTAAAATGCACTAAATAGGTTTATTCTCCCCAGGCTGGGCTGGTTGAAGGCAAATCCCCTGGCAGCTCAGCTGCAACCCAGGGAGTAATTCACCCTCTTGTGGCCATGGGAATTGATCTCCCTGGAAAGCCCCAGCATGTGCTAATTAACCCTGCAATCTCGATAAAAAGGGGGAGGCTCTCTCTGGTACTGGTGCTTCCCTGTGATGAAGTTAGTCTGGAGGCTGCTGCTCCTCTGGGATAACCTCCTGCAGGGATGCTGAGGTGGGGGCTTACACCAGCTTTGCTGGGGCAAGGGGCTGTGATCACTCTGATTCCCCCCCCCCAAATTGGGGGGCTGGAGGCAGCTTGAAGATGCTGAATTAGAAACCAGGTAGGAGAGACCCTCCCTGAATGTCCCCCATGAAGCAAAGATGAAATGGAGCTGGGCTGAAGTTTTGGGTTCTGCCTGCAGCCCCTCAGCTAGTGGCTGGAGCTGTGCTGTGAGCTGGGGGCTGCAGTAGGGACCCTGAGCATCCTTGAGGCTGTGACCCAAGGAGCTTTGCTGGGGCAGATGATTCCTCATACTGGACTGTGAGCTCCAGGTATGGACTTCTGTGGGATCCCTGTACTGGGAGGGGACCGTGAGGCTCCCAGGGAAACCTATTACATGTTTGAGCCTAGAAATAGTGGGATGGTCCCCAAATATCAGCCCCAGGATCTTGGTTTGTTTTCACAGCCTCTCACCAGAGGGCTATTGGATGTGCTGGAGATGCTGGATGGAAACCAGTTAGGAGAGACCCTTCCTGAATGTCCCCCACCAAGCAAAGGCGAAAGGAATCTGGGTTGAAGTGTGTTTGAGATGGGGGCTGAGTGCTGGAAGAGCAGCGCCCACAGAGATGGGGCAGAAGCAGGCTGGGGTGGATGCCAAAGGACGATTTCTTTCTGATAGATGAAGCACATCTCTGACACATGGAGCAGGGCTCTGCCAGAGGTGATGGGGCAAAAGCCAGCACTGCCTGCTGGGACGTGCCAGCCAGGGCCACCAGCGTGTGCCCTGGCCATCGCTTGCCTGCAGAACAGCCATGGTGGTGGGGATCGGAGAGTAAAACCCAAACCAGTCCCATGGTTTTGTAATGAATCAAGCTGCAGGAGAGAGCAATGCAGACTAAAGCTGTGCAGATGCTCAGTGTGGACGCGCCAAAGCCTTTAGCTCAGCCCCAGGGGACAGATGAGGTGAGCCTGGCTGGAGGTTTGATGACATGCTCGTTACCAGACTAATTGCCTCTTTGGCAGATGTGGAGGCCGGGTGTGAGCAGGGCTGGGTGACCCACACCCCTGGGTGGGGGCAGCACCGCATGTGGCTGCAGGCAGGGAGCCCAGGGCAGGGTGCCCTGTGATGCTCAGGACGTTTCATCCCAGTTGCGATGTCCTCTAATCCCACAGACACTTACTGAGTGCCCTGAGCCCTGGGTGATGCAGAGCTGTGTGCTGCTCCTTGCCTTTTCCTTTGCAAAGCAAATTATTATTCCTCCAGGGGGGTTTTACTGCTCCAAGTAATTTTTTTTTTTTTTTTGGTGGAAAGATGTAGGAAACTCTTGCTCTCACCCCCTGCCATGTGGCTCTGGGCAGAGCCTCCTGTGGGAAAGGGGTGAGACTGGTTGATGGTTCCTGCTGAGCATCCAGCATCTGCTCATCCCAAACTTTCCTCGCTGGCTTGGGGATCAAAACTAGTTCTTAGTGAGGAGACAGACCCCAGAGTGCTACTGGATCTGACCATCCCAAGCACCAGTGCTCCCCGTGCCTCAAAGGGGACCCCCCAAGACATTAGTTGGGATTTGATGCCACGAGCCACCTCTGCTTGTAAATCCCCAGCTGGGTGACGTCCTGTCTGTCACCTGCCAGGGGGTTCGAAGGTGAGAAACAAGTTGATAATGCCAGAAAGGATGTCCTGGGCTGGGGTTTAAAAATAAAATAAAGTGCCCATGCCCAGCAATCCCTCATTCCTGCACCTGGAGCTGTCAGTGGCCCTTGACAGCTCCTGCACAAATCAGAAACCACCAATAAATCGCCCAGCATGGGTGCATCCATCACTCCCCCGGCTCTGCTGCTCTCCCAGGGGTGAGCTGTCATCCTGCCCCCGCAGCAGCTTCTCAGCCTGTTTGGGGATGGAAGTGGGTGAGTGGCAGCTGATGCACGGGGGTGTCGATGGGGCAGCGTCCCGCTGCCAGCAGAGCTGTGCACGGGGTGCGACCCATTGCACCAGCCCTGCTTTGCAAAGGGTGTTTTCAGGTGCTGGGTGGGTGAGAAAGGGTGATGCTGAAGCCATAGCCCAGCCTGTGGGGTGCACAGCTTGCCTGCATGTGCAACTCGTGTTTCCGAGCATAGCTCGAGTACCTGACTGTTCTGCAGAGGAAGGCACAGCCTGGGGAAAAAAAATGCTGCAAAATTGAAGTCAAATGGAGGTGGGAAGGTGCCAGGAGCGCTGCAGGCAGTGGTACCGGGAGGATGGTTTGGGGCTGAAGCAGCAGCTCTGTGTGCAAGCCTTGCAGCCTGCTGCCGGTGCAGGGATGCCCTGGCTGGGCTGGCCCCATCCCGGCGGTGGGATGTGGTGGGACATGGTGCCTCCTTCAACCAGCAGCACCATTGACAGCCTTGGGACTGCAGCAGGTTTCGGCAGCGTCATCCCAGCGCAGATGTGGCTGTGCAGAGTCCTGCTGGGTTCCCGTGCCACGTTGCTATTTATAAGCCCCCAGTCGCACAAGGTTGGGACTGTTTTTTCCGTGATTGTATCAAATCAGCGAAACGGGGAAAGCGAGCAGTCTATTTGACATCCTGTATGTGGGCTTTTTATTTGTGCAATGAGTTTTCATTTCCACTTGGATTGTGAGCCAGTAAGGGGATACGTAGCCCGTTACCACAGCGGGCTGTGAAGCCAGGAGCAGGAGGGATGAGCTCCCCACAGCCCGTCCGTGGGAAAGGGAGGGCAGCGGTTGTCTGTGGGGATAAACCCAGCCCCAAAATGGGACTGGGATCTGTGGTGGGAGCCCCGTGTCACGTCCTTGCAGCTGAATGCAGCTCCTTTTCCATCCATCTTGTGTGGGTTTTTCCCTGTGGCTCTACCCGGGGCGAGGGAAAGTGCTGCTGAATGATGGAGAAAGCTCCCCCAGAGCAGGAAAAGCTTCGTGCAATTTCTTCCACATTAAGCGTGACATCTGCTTTGGGATGACTCAGGCAGGTTCCCATCGCCCACGCAGGAGGGGAGGGCACCCATACTGGCTGGGTTGGATCTGCTGGACTTGACCCTTTCACCCTGGCTCAGCAGGGGGGCGTTCAGGGGGTTATAATAAGCCTAAATCAACCAGTTCCCGACACTGCTGAATTTAGAGCTATAATTGCTTTGCTCAGTGTGGGTGGCACTCGGTGTGCTTGCCAGTGATGCGATGGATGCCAAAGACTCCGCTGGCTTCGGTGCACAGCATCGCTGTGGCAGCTGCCAGCGCCCTTCCCGTGCACCGAGCTGTTCCCCGTGGCTGCTCCTGTGATGCTGCAGCATCTCTACGTGGTCACTGGCCCTGGGAACAGGGTGTTTGTCCTTCTCCAACCCGCTGCTGTCTGCAGTGGTTTGCTGAGCAGGCGATGCCGAGCGCCTTGGAGGGAAACCCCAAACGGCAGCACAGAGCAAACGCTCGGCATATGACATTTTATCCCAAGTCAGCATGTTTTTAACCTCACTGTCTTGCTAAGCATGGGAGTGCGTGCCTGTGAGCAGGATCCTGCATCCTGTCTTGCCCAGTGGAATTGACAGGTGCCTGGGAAAGGACTTGGTGGCAAGGGGATGGATTGATCCTGCTCCTGCCCTAGTGCTGTGGGGTCTGCAAAGCTGAGCCTTGCTGGGGAAACTGAGGCTGCGTCAGGTCTTGATTCAGGACCCCTCCGTGCTGCCAGGCTGTCTGTCACGGCATCGCTGCAGTGCTGTGCCCTGAAGTCAGCCCTTGGCAAGGCCACGTGCAGGAGCATCTGTGGCCAAGCATCCCTAGCCCCATCACGCCCTGCAGTGGTTTTGGGAGTCCCTGGCTCCCACCACGCTGTGTCCCCCATGCGGGGGCTGCCCGGTGCTGCCTGGGCTGTGCAGCTTCCTGGCTTCGTCCAGGAGCCTCTCTGCAGTCGCTCTCTGACTCGAAGCACACTGAAGGAGGTAACATTAGTTTGTGGTTATTTTTTCTTCCCTTGCTGGCTTGGTCTGCAGGATGCTTTGTGGGCTGTCTTTACAGGCAAGGATAATTAATTCACCTTAAATAATTATCCTTAATGTATGAACATCCTTTCTGCTAGGGAGATGGGTGAACCGGCTGGTGGCAAACCCAGGGCAGTGCAGGTGCTGCTTCAGCCGGTGCTGACGTGTCCTGTTGGGGCAAATCCTGCTCCTTCCTCAGGCTGTGTCCTGCCAGCAGGAGGAGGGTAAAATGAGGGCATCACCCCCCCAGACCTCCCTGTGCTTCCGAGGTGATGCCATCACACCGAAACTCTGTGCTGGCTCTTACCCCAGCTGGGTTAAATGCTGGGTTTGGGGGGGCTGTGTGGGCAGGGAAGGAATGCTCTTGGTGCCACATCAAGCACGGGCTTATCCAAACCTCCTGCTCTGTGTGGGTGGGGGCTGTGCTGCTAAACACTCCCAAACTGGGGGCTACCCTGGAAAACTTTCTGGTCTCCTCCTCCTTTGGAGCCAGGTTCCCTCTGAACCCCCTCCCTGCATCCATCCTTGCCTGTCCCTCCTGCCCTGGGGAATCCCAGTGCGTCTCACAGCCCCCTGGTGCCCCCCAAAAAGACTTTTTTTTGCACGTGCTAACGGGGCTGGGGTGTGATGGAGCTGCTACCGCAGGGCTCCGCAGGCTGGGGATGCTGCCTGGAAGCAGCTGCTGCATCCTGGTGGTAATGAAAGCCATCGGGGAAGCCAGCCCCGCAGCAGCAGCAGCACGTTTGGGAGCCAGATTTGAGGAAGGGAAGTGACTCAACGTCTTGGAAGGAGTTGGGGGCGGTGGGGGGGCAGCGGAGGACAGCGGTTGACCCAGGGGTGGGGACAGAGTGACAGGGTGGCTGGCAGCCACCTGCCTGCCCTTGGGCTCCCTGACCAGAGCCGGCTTTGGTCCAGAGCTCTCCGTGCTTCGTTAGCCCCTGTTGGGGCAGCGTGCTCCCGGCCGGGGGGACGGGACAGGAAAGGAGGCCCCTTGGGAAGCAGCTTGTTGCTTCCTCGCACTGGGTCGTGGCAGGATCCGGGCCAGCGTTCCCAGCTCCCAGCGTCACACCCTCTCCCAGCTGTTGCTCACAGAGCATCGTGCTGCCAAGAAAACCCCAGCGATGGATGCTGCCGCCACTCCTTCCCCCTCCCCTCGCCCTTAAAACCGGCGGGGAGTGGCACTGTGCCTGCTCCGGGGTCTGCATGGGGATGAGAGCCCGCTCGCTCCCGGGAGCCTTCAGCGCTGGCGCTGGGCTGAGTGGCTCCTCTTCCTCACCAGGCACGGGGTGGCCCTGGTACCCCGACCTCATCCTCCCCAGCATGGAACAGTGGGAGAGCGTGGCACCGCATGAGGTATTTGGAAAAGTCACTGGAAAGCTCGAGAGGGGTGTACTGGGGGGACTGGGGCGTGTTACTGCGGGAGAGGACAGGACAGGTCCTGCCGGCAGAGCGCTGGGCAGAGCGTGCAACCTGCCCCAGCCAGGACCAGGTTTCTCATGGGTTTTTTATTACTTTTGGGAGTGAACTACTGCCGGGGGGGGGCTGTTTCACCCAGGCACATCGGGGTGCAAAGGGTTTGCATCCCGCTGGGGACCTGCTGCATGCCACTAAAGCCACAAGCATGGCATACTGCTGCTGGCACCCGGCACCCTGTGGAGCTGCTGCCCCATCCCGGGGGTCCTGCCAGCCCCGGGGAGCGGGATGGCAGCAGGATGGTCACAAGCTGCGTGGGTTGGCACATCCCCGCCGGGTGCAGACGTCTGGACTTTTTACGTCTCTTCTCCTTTCTCCGGGCCGGACCCAGCAATCCGGGTGCATCAGCAAGTTTCCTCCTGATTCAGCCACGGGGGATGTTGCAACACGGCGTTGTGCAAAGGCGAGCACCAGCCTGAGCTCCAGTTCCTCTTTTTTGGCTCCTGCGGGAACTCGGCCACGTGTGATGGGGGTTAGCGTCCCCACCTGCACTGGCCACGGCAGTGGCCGCAAGCTCCCCAGAGGCATTGCTCCTCACTGGGCATCGCCCACTCTCCCCTGGGTCACGGTTGGGTGGCAGTTTTCCCAGTTGCAGTGCTGCCAGCTTTGAGGAAATCAGGATTTCTCCCTTATGCACGGCTGAGAGCCAGAAAGCACATCGGTATTGGTGATGGCGAGCCGGTGGGTGCTTTGCCCCAGGCTCGCTGCTGGCTCCAATTGAACATGATGCTCCCAGCCCAGGCGCACGGTGCTGGATTTTGGTCCAGCCACTGCATGTGCGTGTATTTTTATTGTGTATCTGCCTCTGGTTGGGCTTTCCTGGCTTGGAGTGGAGGTTTGTGGCGTCCAGGCTCAGCCGTGCTGGATCGCTGGATGCACCGTGCGCACCGATGGTAATCACCACCTGCTCGCAGGCACAGTGACGAGGACAGGCTGGCACTTGGTTGCTGCCCCTCTGCTGGGGGTCCCAGTGCAAACCAGGAGGGGCTGATTCATCTCTGGGAACTCGCTGCTGGATCCAGACCCACCTTGGCATGTGGGGCCCAGCTGGACAAACAGCTGGGAACAGGGAGGACCTGTCAAGTGTGCTGGAGAGGGTGGCACGGCATGGCAAGGGGGGACACGTTCCCCTTCTGCCATGCACCCCAGGGACAATTTGGGTTACCCATCTTCTGTGTGTGTGAGGCCAGGAGCATCCCAGGTGGTGGGGCAGGTATGTGGGGGTCTGGGGAGCAGGGATGTGGAGTAGCCCAGGGTGGAGGTGCCCCATCCCGGATCACAGGGGTCCTCTGACTGCGCTCACCCCTTGCCAGGAGCAACAAGACCACAGCTTTTTTGCACCAGCGAGGGATGCCCAAACCCTGCCCAAGGGGCCCCACAGGGCTCCTGAGCTGGCTGTGGGGAGCCAAGGGACGTGGTGGATGGGACAGAGCACCCAGGACAGCCAGCTGCCCCATCCCCTCTCCGTGTCCAGCTGAACTGTGCAAGAAATTGCCTCTACCCGAGGTTCCGAGTCCCCACATCCTGCCGCGGAGCATCGCTTCCCCCTTCCCAGGCGCTGCCCATCTCCGTGCTGAGCCCCGCAGCTGGGTTATGCCACCGGCTGCGTTTTTTTCTCTTGTTCTCTCATCGGCAATACATGCGTGTCCTTCTTGGCATGAGAAAGCTCACCAATATCCATGGCACCCTCTGCTCAGATATCAAAGCGACATAACCCTGGGGTCGTTTGCATGCCAGCCCTAACGAGGTTATAGAAGAAGTAGAGATGTGTAATCCAGCCTCCGTGTGCTCAAAACCCCTGGGGATTTATCAAGCTCAGGTAAATACCTCTGGGTTTTTATATATATATATAAAAATATATATGAATTTATATATCTTGATATGTATTTGGGAAGGAGGGTTTTGCTGCAGCTGGCTGAAAGTCATCGCTTTGCTCGAGGAATGTGCAATTAGTTGAGCTTTTTTGCTCCCCTGTTATTCTAAAGTGGGTCTGGGGTCTGGCAGGGCAGAGGACGGCGGGTGGCAGTGACCTCTGGGGTCCCAATGTGCGGCACGTGTTGGGACCCCAGAGGTCACAGCAGCTCACTGTCCTCCACCCAAACCCCCTATTTTTTCTATTTTTTCATAAAATCCTCAGCTCTTTCGGGGATGGGGTTTTCAGTCTGCCGTGATGGGAGCCCCCGCAGTGGCTTTGTGTGTGGGAAAGCTGCACAGAGGGGAGAGGAACTGGGTATGAATTTGGGGGGGGGGGGAGGATGTCTTGATAGTGTGGCAGTGTCACCTCGGTGGGGACAGGGAGAACAGGGGGCTTTTCTTTGCCATGCTGATCAGCATGCAGCTGGGAGCGCAGCGTGCAGCTGCGATGGGGCTGGAGGATTCTTCTGCAGATCCGGGGTGACTTTCTCACTTGGGGCGGGGGGGGGGGGGGGCTGAGCTCTGCCAGCTCTGACTGTCCCCCATCCCTGGCACAGTCATGTCCGTCCCCCCGGCACCAGGAGGGACAGACCTATTTCCTTTTTCTTGGTTTCCTTCCTCTTTGTACCCTCAAAATCCGGAGCGTCTGAGAGCAGCTGGAGCAGCCCCACAGGTGGCATGGGAGCCACTGCCTTTCGCTCCTGCACGATGTCCCCAAAGCCTGTGCTGGCTTTGCCCCCAGCAGCCGTGATACAGCCCAGGTCATGGTTAGGGATATTTTCACTGAGGCGATACGATGTGGCAGGGAGGATGCTCAGAAAAAGGGAGTTTAATTGGCTGTTTTATTACCTGCAAAGCTCCAGCAAAGCCTGGGATTAATAGTAACCTATATTAAAAAAAAAAAAGAGAGAGAAGAGGAGATGAAAGAACTTTTATTATCTTGGAAGTCGCTGGAGTCATTTTAAGCAGCACAGAAACACAAACTGCCCTTATTAAAGAAAATCTTTGCCTGTGAGGTACAAACGCCCAAGATTTTCCCCTTTAGTACTCAACCCTTCACCACAGCAGAGAGGATGGGGAGCGAAGGGCTGGGCTCCTACTGACGGGGTGGCTCTTAACAACCTGGGCACTTTGTGCCAAGGAAGGACAGGTTCCTTTGCCCAGCTCCTGCAAGAGTTTCACCCTGGGAAGAGCATTGCATGACCTGTGTTTTGAGGTTAAACACTGGTTTCTGGCTGGGTTGGGGTGTGCTCTCCATTGGGGTGACCCCACACCGTGGCCAGGGGCATTTTGTAGAGACCCATCCCATCCCAACCTGTCCTCTCCCATGCAGCCCAGCCAGCTCTGCCCAGATAAACACTGACTCATGCGGCTATTCTGTCCCACCCTGGGCACAGCCAGCTCTTTTAAGTCTGCCTTTTCCAGCTATTCCTCAGTTTTTTTCCTTCTGTTCACATGGGCGGGGGATGAAGCCTTAGCTGGTGTGCTGGGAGCAGCTGGGGATGCCGAAGGCTGCCGGGCGTGGGGGTCCTAATGGAGCGAGGACTGCTCCACGGCGGCGAAGCAGGGATGTGCCCCAGTGCCATGGATGCAGGTAGGGTTCAGGCTTCCCTGCTGTCCTGCAGCCAGCCTTGGGGCAGAGCTCAGTGCCTCAGTTTCCCCTGTGGGGACTGGCTTTGTCCCCTCCCTTTGCCTTGGGGGTCCCCTGCTGCTGGTGACTTGGAGGAGCATCGGGGGAGCTGGCAGCTTGTATCCTTGCTGGCAGGAGCTCATGTGCTTGGCGTCAGGCTGTTGTGGGTGCTCAGCATGCTGCTGCCTTTCCCGTGGCATCTTGCACCCCTGTCCCCTTCCCAGTCCCCTTCTCAGCTGGCTGGAGCTGGACGGTGGGGACAGGGATAGGTGGGGGGGCTGGGACTGTGGCCGGGGAGCAGCTTTTGGGCAGGCCAGGGCTCAGGGTTTGTCTCCCTTTTGACAGGCATGTGGCTGGCAACCGATAGACACTGAGGGCTGGGGCACCATCCCTGGGCATCCTTGTGGGGACCGGGATGCTGTGCAGCATCTCTCCCTATGGCAGCTGTTGCCATGGCAATTGCTGGCTAAAATACAGGTGAATTGCAGCTGGGTACCCAAAGCTGCTTTCACATTCCTTTTCTTTTCTTGCTCCCCTCGAGCTCTGGCAATCCCCCGCACGGGACTGGGAGCTGCTGCTGCGGGGCTGGATGCCAGATCCCAGGGGGGATGTCCCTCCCGTGTAACCCTGGGCTGGAAAAATGTGGGTGCTGGAGGCATGGATGGGGCATGCCTCCACCTTCCCTTGGGCATGCTCCTGCTGACAGCAGTGGGAGTTTGCCGCTCTCAGGATCTGGCCCACAGGGTGGGACTTGAGCTCAGCCAGAGCGGTAAGTCCCCACGGGACTGGGACCAGAGTCTGTCATGGGGGGAAATCCTGCTGCGGCAGAGCTCCGAGGGGACCGGTGCTGGCAGGTCCAGGGGGACACTGAGATGCTGCTTCACCCCATGCCCTTCCCAAAGCTTCTCAGATGAGCGACCATGTGTTTCCCCCAGACATCTGCCTGCAATTCCCACCTCTGACGGAGCAGGGCTGTGCCGGGGCTGCCTGCGCTGCGTGGGCAGCCTGCCTGCGCTCCTCCCACGCCTGCCGGAGGAAGCGGGTTTGGGTTTGGGGTGCGCTGGGACCTCAAAACCGCTGCTTGGGAAGGAGGGGAAGGGAAAGGCTCAAATGAAAAAAAGGCAGAGCAGCTGCCCGGGGGCGGCAGCAGCTGTGCAGGCAGGGGTGCAGGCAGGGGCAAGCAGAGCTGACACTGGTCCTTCACCTGCTCCCCAGGGGGGTTTGTCTGTCCCATCCCTGCGTGTCCCTTGCACCCTTAGCACCCTGCAGGTGCTGGGGAGAGGACAAGCACTAACCTAAGGGCACCCCCAGTGCTGGGGGAGTGCTTGTGGAGACCCCCACACAGGCTCGTGCTGGTCCCAGCCCAGTTTCATAACATCCTGCGAATAAAAGCACAATGCACTTTGACAGCTCAGGCAAGATCTTGCATGCTCAAAAGCGAGTCTGCTTATTTTATTGGGTTTTATTTGATTTTTATTTTTCCCCCTCAACCTGTATTATTAGTACCTCCAGTAAAAGCATCGCCCGCAGGTGTTGGGGGAGGCAGAAGGCAGTGCTGGCAGCCTGCCTGTCTCTAGAAATGCCTGGTGCGGGCAGCTGAGAGCTCGGGCAGCACCCATGGCCAGGAGGTACCCGCTGCGGGGGGCTGAGCATCCCCTGCCCTCCCTGGGCATAGCTGTGTCCCCGGCATGCAGATCCAGCCGAGCTTCCCCCCCCCGTTTCCCCATAGCCCCAGTCACATCCGTCCCCCGCCCGTCTGGGCTGGCTACGGAAGAGCTTTTGCCCAGAAAAGCTGGATTTGAACATTTTCTGCTGTTCTCTCTGTTTCCTGTTGCCTTCCCAAGAACAACATCCCTGACCTCATCCTCCCCCGGTATGCGCCGGGACGCTGCTGATGCTCGAGCCGCCCATCGGGAATCCCACCCCGGCGCCCGCAGGCCGGACTCAGCCTTTCCCGGGTACCAAGACAAATACAGCTGCAGGAATGATGGGACCGTCAGCGGCTGGCTGGACTAAAAGGCTATTTTGGGTAGATCCTGTGCTCATTTTTGTTGAGGTAGGAGGACAGAGATGAATAGACTGAATGGAGAGCAAAGCGGTTTTGGCTAGAGCCGGGGGTTTTCAACCCAAAGAGGAGCATTGAAACATGCTTATGATTATGTGCCTTTTTTTTTTTCCCAAACTTTGGGGTTTTTTTCAGTGAGAAATGGGGAGGTTTCATGCAGCTGCCCCTCAGGCTCTCCATTTTTGGGAGGATTTTTGGGGAGGCAGGTGGGAATTTGCTGGACAGTTTTCCAGTGGGTCTGGGCTCCAGCTCCTGGTGCCCATCCCACCCCCAGAGCCATCCCAGCAGATTCCCGACAGGTTCGGCAGCTGCCTGTCTGCTGCCCTGGGGTTTGTGATAGCCTTGCTTGAGCCCTGGAAACAAACCCATCATCTGCCAAACCCTGTGGGGACGCAGCCCTGCTGCTCCTCTTGCTCTCCAGATCCTCATCCCAAGCGGGGACTGGGACCACCCTGCTGCCCGACCTGACAGGGGTCCTGGGGGTGTTCTTTTACATCACCTGTCTTGTCCGTCTGCCTTGAGAAGGACAAATGTTAAAACTGGAGGAAAAAAAAGAAAAAAAAAAAAAAAAAAAAGAAAGTAGAGGGTGGAGGGAAATAGACAATTCAAATAAATAATCCATTAAATACAGCTTTGAAATGTCAAGTTGAATGTCATCACGCTTCTTGGGCTCAGCGATTAAAAAATAATAATAAAGAGGAAATTTTACTTTAAAAATACATAAGTGGGCACAACTGGACGAGAAGCTTGTAAAGCTGCAGGACCCCCTCCTGCCTCCCCCGGGCAGGGGAGCGATGGGTGCTGCAGGGAATGTGGGATCTGGCTGCCCTCACGGTGCTGGGGGGCAGTGGGCTGTCCTTGGGGGTCCCTCGCTCCCCCCGTGGGCGGGTGGGTGTCATTTATTGGGGGTTTCTCCCCAGTGACAGAGCAAGTCCCAGGAGCTTTGGGGCTCTCTGGCCGAGGGTGGCGTGGGATGGGGTGGGATGGACACAGGGCTCTGGGTTGCCCACCTTTCTGCGGCTCTGCCTTTGGAAAGGTGATGACATGGAAGCCGTGGTCCGTAACGGCAGCGGTCAGGACAGCTTCTTACCCAGGAACATTAACAGTCAGCACTGGAAGAGCCAATTCTGCTGATCCTGTTACTTCTACCGGATCATCAACTTTAATTCATCCTTTCTATGATGAAGGTTTTGTTGGGGCAAGGCCTCCTTCCAGATCAAACTCACCCACAAGTTTTGAGCTAAAACATTATTTATTCTGGCAGCTTATCATCTCCTGGAGCTCACCGAAGGGAGAGGCGATGGGGCTGTGATTTAAGCCCCTGGCCAAGGATTTTGCAGCCGTGGGAGCAGCAGCAGTCGCAGGAAGGAACAGGAGGAAAAGCCCAGGGAGAAACAATAGGTTACTGCACAAACACCACAGGGATTTCAAAGGAGGGTCGGTGGGGAGGATGATACTCAGGGGGACCTTGGAGCTGAAACACCCTGAGAACAGGAGGGTCCAGCCTGGATGGGCAGAGCCACATCCTTCCTGCAAGGACAAGGTGGGGTGCCATGCCCTGTGCCGGAGCTCGCACAGATCTCACCCCTCTTGCCACGGCTCACTGGCTTTGCTAATTGACTTTGGTGGCTCCGGGCTTTAACCCGCGTGACTGTGCACAGGGGAGTGGTTGAACCCATTTAACACAGGGCTCTAAGTGGCTGGTGGAGACTGGATGCTGATTATGGCAAACGATGCTGTTAGTTAACTCAATTAACATTGTAAAACACGCAGGGCACTGATTTAATCAGAGAAATAACCATACGAGAGTCCAGGCACCTCACGCATATTTATAGTTTTAATTATTTATAATAATGTTACCGTGGGTTTGATTGTAGGGTTCTTTGTGTGTACCTACTGATGCTGGCTGGTGTCAGATGCTTGTACCGAGTGTGTGGTACAGGGTTTCTGTACCGGGTTATCTTTCGATAATCTTTTGACATCTTATTTTGAGCTGCTGGGATCACAACCCTGACTTCACCAGATCCATGGTGGGGGGGTCCCCAGGCCGGCACAGCCCCCCCAGCCCCCAGGCACAGGGCAGCACCAGCCTGCCAGGGGGATGCACAGGGTTAAGCTGCAGCGGTGGCTGAGTCTCTGTTTCCTCCCTTAACCCGCATCCGGGGGTGAATGGCCTTTGTTTGATCTTGGCTTTAATATTACAGCTCCATCCCTAGACCTGCGGGGAGGGAGCTGCCTTGGTGCTGTGGGACGCTGAACCGCCGCCTCCAGGAACACAGCCACCACGCCGGAGGGGAGAGGTAAGAGGCTGGACCACCACTTCCAGCGGACAGGGTGTCTGGCATCCATGGGGCACCTCGTCAACCACATGCTGGATTTTCAGTCCAGTTTTCTGGATGCTCAGGAGAAAAAAAGAGAAAAGCCATAATATTTTGCAGCTTGGCAGGCTTCACAGCTGTTAATGAGCTGTTAATAAGCATCATCCTAGTTTTATCCTTGGAAGTAGGCGGGTAATAGACATTTTTTGCAGGATGAGGCTATAGCCACATCCTGGTGGAGACAAGGGACTGAATCATGTCCTGTGGCTCAGGGAGCTAATGTCTCTTGGTCGGGGGTTAGAAATCCAGTGAGGAGCCGTGGAAGCATCTTCCTTCGGGGCCAGTGGTAGGGTCTCCATGGGATCCCCCACACCTGCGTGCTCCATCCCCTCTTTCCATGGCCCCTCGTGCCCGTACACATTGTGGTGCTGGCGTCCCTCCCATGGGCTGTGCTTGTAGTGATTAACACCATGTGTTTGCTCAGCAGAAACACGCAGAAAAACATCACCAGCTGGAGAGCCCGGGACTGACCAGACTGCAGTTTGCTCACAGATAATGGAGCTTTCCAATTTGTCCAATTACTTGGATGATGTCGATAACTACAGCGACTACCCAGATTACACTTACGAGGAGACCAGCAGCGTGTGGACAGACCCGTCCCATGACCCGAAGGACATTGCGAGGATCCTCTCTGTTGTCATCTACAGCGTGTCCTGTGTCTTGGGCATCCTGGGGAATGGCCTCGTCATCGCAATCATAACTCTGAAGATGAAGAAGTCGGTCAATGCCATCTGGTTCCTCAACCTGGCTGTCGCCGACTTCCTCTTCAACATCTTCCTGCCCATAAACATTTCTTACACAGCCATGCGATACAACTGGATCTTCGGGACAGTCATGTGCAAGTTGAACTCCTTCCTCCTCATCCTCAACATGTACACCAGTGTCCTTCTCCTCACCACCATCAGCTTTGATCGCTACGTGTCAGTGGTTTTTCCCGTCTGGTCTCAAAACCATCGCTCGACCAACTTAGCGTATTTAGTTTGCTTGATTATCTGGACCGTCGGCATCATTATGAGCTGCCCGTCTCTCGTCTTCCGAGACACAGCACAAGCTCACAACTCTGTGATTTGTTTTAGCAACTTTTCCCTCTCCAGGAATAAGTCTTACCAAGCCCTGGCACTAATGAGACACCGAACGGTGAACATCACCAGGTTCCTCGCCGGGTATATCCTTCCCATAACCATCATCACTTTCTGCTACATCGCCATCGTCTTCAACTTGCGTCGAAACCGTCTTGCCAAGTCCAAAAAGCCCTTCAAGATCATTGTCACTATCATAGTCACCTTCTTCCTTTGCTGGAGTCCCTATCACCTGATGAACCTCCTGGAAACAGAGCCTGACATGATCCCGCGCTCCGTGTTTGAGATCAGCATCCCCATAACCACGGCACTTGCTGCCTCCAATAGCTGCATGAACCCTGTCCTCTACGTCTTCATGGGCCAGGACTTTAAGAAGTTTAAGGTCACCATCCTTTCCAGACTGGTGAATGCCCTTAGTGAGGAGATGGGTCACTCCAGCATCGTTCACAGGAGCTTCTCCAAGATGTCTTCAATGACCGAGAAGGAGACGACAGTCCTCTAAACTCAATCTGGGTGCCTGCAGGAGGGCCATAGTCCTCCGGTGTTGCCCGTGTGCACCACTGTGATGGTGGCCACCCTTATGGTGGCCCCTGGGGTGGGACAAGCATGGTCCAACACCGTACTATAGCATATTCTTTGACTGGTCTTGCTGCCTGGGGGCTGGCAGAGGTTGGAGACCACCGCTCTGTGCACGTGGAGAAGATACAACTGCCCTTAATCTATCTTTGCAATTGCAAAGAGCATTGCGCCAAACTATTTAAGAAAATATTTCAGGGCATTCTTGTCTAATCTATGCATTGCCTGGCCTGGCAAGGGCATTCCTGCTGTTTCCAGAGACATCGTTATGGGGAGATTGGGCGGAGGATGTGTCTGGGAAGGTACTTCTGCTGCCAGGCTCCTGAAATGGGTGGCTGGGTGGGCACCCGCCTCGGGTGATACCTGCTATGGCAAAACTGTTGACGCTCTTCCTACATCCTATGTATGCATATAGCTATTCATGTTAAAGTCCTAAAGTATATTGGTACTAGCGCAATATGTTTTTCACTGTGTTGTGAGGACTTTGTACCCAGAGAGACTCTGGGGAGTGTCTTCATAAGAGGGATTTGAATATCCCATCCTTGATGAGCCGGGAAACCTCACATGTTTTCTAAGTGATCCAGACCCAGGGCCACCTGCCAGGGTGGGATTTGGCTCATGCACAGGGTCGCAGACATGGAAGACTAGGAAAAAAAGAGGGAAAGGTTAATTTTAAGTGTCTTTTGAACAAACCTGACTTTGATGGGCATGTTTCACATGGTACATTTTGCAGAGCAGTTTGATGCTTGGGGCTGTGAGTCCCAGTGGCTCCTTGGGAAGTGTCTGGGTGGCACTGGGGAACAGGTCAATGGGCTGGGGAGCACGGTCCTGGGGGAG
Organism: Ibycter americanus; assembly: GCA_035590275.1. NCBI lineage: Eukaryota > Metazoa > Chordata > Aves > Falconiformes > Falconidae > Ibycter > Ibycter americanus. Next base: position 95,228,206 of record JAVJGI010000001.1, read on the forward strand.
GACCTGCTGTCCCCTCCTGGATCCAGGTGGACCTGGGAGCTGGCTCCAGTGATGGCTGCTCCTTGGTGGGATCAGTCAGTCCTATGGGAAGATTTTCCCTCTTCCCAACCAGGCAGCAGGCCCATCACCGGTGGGAGACTCTGCTGTCACACACAAACTCTGCGGTAAAGGATGGGCCAAGGCACCGTCTCTATCCAATTTCATGCACAGTTAATTTGGGAGATCTTTCACAATTTGGGCTTCTTGACTATGACACCGGTGTCACACTTATTTATGTGTTGGTTTCTCTGTGTCACCCACAGCCTCTCACTCCCAGGAAAGCGAGGAACGACTGAGTCCTCCACCTGCGCTGGGTGCCAGAGCAGAGCCGATCCCCAGAGCTGGGTTTGGGCAGTCCCCAGTGGCACCAGGGACATTTCTGGGGGGTCCCTGGGGGTGCCAGTCCCTGCAATGTCCAGGGATGTGCAGGGGCTGGCACACTGGCAGTTGAGAGTCTGCTCACAGGTGTCTGCAAAGGCTGAGATACTTATTTATAGCTTTTTTAAAATAAAAAAAAAAGTGAAGAGAGAGCTCCCAGGAAAAGGCACGGAGCTATTTACAGGCTCCCATCAGTGGCAGATCATGCCAGGCACAGATATAAACTGAATCACAAAGCCCCAGTAATGGAGCCGCAGCCCTGAGCTGCGGGAATGCCGTGGATCATAGCGGATGCTGCGGCAGGAGCTGGATTTCAGAAAGATTGTTGGGTGTCCCCTCTGCCCCCAGCACTGCCTCGCTGATCCACCTTGATCTGCATAACCTCGTTAGTGTCGGCATGATGGGGAGCGAGGGGAGCACCTGCACCCCATGAAGCTGTCGTGTGCTCCTCTCCCATTACACGGAGCAGAGGGATGAGGTGCTGCCTGCAGCATCCCTGGGACAGGGATGCTGATGGATCTGGTGTGTTTGGCTGTGGTTTCGGTGCTGCCGGCTGGTGTGTGCCGGGGCATGTTTGTCCCCCACTCTGGGGCAGGGAGGTGCCCATCCTCACCAGTGTTGCAGGGAATGCTGCAGATCTGGTCTGCTAAAAGCGGGATGCAGAGGGGTGGGGGATTTATCCTGAAACTAAAGGGTGTCCAGACTGAGCCCAGAAGGGGAGCACAGTGGGGGAATGGGGATTATAAGGGAAATTAATGGCAAATTGGTGACTGCCACCTGTTGGGTGCTGCTCTCAATAACGTGGGGTGCCTGCAGGGCACCCAGCATCTCCGCATCTCCTAGGGAATGGGGTCTGGCAGGCTGAGCAGCACCAGCTACTTCCCAGGGAGCAATACCCCATCCCTGGGCTGCACCACATACCATGGCTGAGCCCGGGGCTGCTCCTGGTGCCAAGCCACTTGTGGGGACCATCCACAGAGGTTTTTCCCACCAAACCTGTGCACAGTCCATAGCCTTGGAAGATGCTGTGATGGAGGAGGCTGCAGGGGAGGAAGGCTTTGGTGGTGGGAGGAGGCTCCCCTTGCTCCCGTTACACAGTATTTAATTACCTGCTGAAAAGTCGCAGGGTTCCTGTTAGCAGTCCGACAGGACAGATGGGATGGACAGGGCAGATGGACAGACAACCACTCAGGGGGGCGAGGGGGACATGCAGAACTAGCAGAGGCAGAGCAGGAGCCCAGGACCTGTTTTGGGGGACGGGGTGCACCCTGGAGCCAGCAGCCACAGATGCTTTTTGGGCTGGGGGTTTGGGTCAGCTGAAGAGCTGGGGCAGGAACAGCCGGTGCATCTGGGCTCACCTTTCCCTGCCATGGGATGGGTTTGGGGGCATGTGGGACAGGGAGGGTACTGGACAGCCCATGTCCCTCAAGGACCCAGTGCCATGCCATTGCCCCTTGGTCTGGTGTCATGTGGGTCCCAGGCTGTGGTGGAGTGGGGATGCTCCTCGCTAATTTTTGTAGCTGGATTTTGCAAGCCCGTCTATTATTAGTGCAAACAGCTTTCCAAAAAAAAAGTGATGACTTGGTACATAACCTTGGGTTAAATCATCATTACAATGACAGCTTTGGAAACCTAATATTTGAGTTCGTCTTTGTAGCTGTTTGCCTATTTAATAAAAAAACCTGGTTTACATACAAATACCCCCAGTACGTGCTCAAGCTCGTCGCCTTGAGTGGGAAGGATCCCAGGGCTTTTCAGTAAGCAGTCTCTTCCTAGTGTGTATTCCTGATCCTTGGCATTGAATTTGGGATTGTGGGAAAGCAGCCGGGAGCAGAAGGGCACAGGGATGCAGGGCTGGGACTTTATGGCCAGGAGCCAGCGACTGAGATGGGAGCGTGGTGCTCCGAGCCTCTCATATGGGAGATCTTCCAAAGGTGCTTTCTGTGGGTTTTCCCCCTTTAATTTGTCCCTGAAAAGACCAAATGACTATTTAGGGGGAAAACAAAGTATCTGTGCAAGTTGAAAGAGCATCGTTTCCCCTGTGCCCACATGTGGAGCTGAGCCTGGCAGTGGGGGCCGATGCCCGCTCCCCCCGGTTTGCTTTGTTAATGGGTGCACCAAGCCACCGCCAGCTTCTCCCCCCGGCATCGTGTCAGCCCAGTGTGTTCTCTGTCAGATAAGATCTGGCAAACGCTCTGTTATACTGATTTGCAAGTGGAATTATTAATGCCAGCGCTGAGAGTCTCTGCTTGGGAGCTGTCTGCATCTCGCCCAGCGGAGGCTGGTTCCCCCATCACCTCCTGCACCCCCTGTGCCCCCCGCAGGCCCACCCTGTCCCTGAGGCTGTTTTGGGGGGGGACGGGGTGGCGGGGAGAGGGTTCACTGCACCCCCATCCCAACATCCATCCAGACACCCTGGGACAAGCAGTATGTTGCTGCTCCATCCCCTCCCGCTGCTGCCCCCCCCATCCTGGCAGGGGTTGGGATGAGGATGGGGAAGAGAAGGGAAAAATCCCCTGAGTTTTGCCTGCTGGACCCCGTAACCTGCCAGGCGCTGAGCGAGCCTCCCCGGGGAATATCGGTGATTTCTGTTTCCATGTCACCTGTCAAGGCAGGCAGTAAACAGATCAAACAGAGAGCATTAAAAATGCATATATACAAAACAGAAACAGGGCAGAAATATTCATCATAAAACTTCAGCAGCAGATCCCCTCCATACGCACGAACCTCTCCAGCCAGATTTATTTTTCCCTTTTGGCAGAGTGGCAAAGAATTGCAGCTCAATATTGCCCCAATTCCTCTGATATTGCCTAAATAACGATTGCCTAAATTGCCTACAGCCCTGGCATCTCCTGGGGTGGGTGAAGTTGCATCCTTTCAGCTCTTCTGGGTTTTCTTTTGCAGTGCCAGATATTTTGTTCATTTAGGGGAGGGATGCTCACCCTGCCGTGTCAGCTGCAGTCCCCTATGGTGATGGGAAGGTCCAATATATTAAATTGTGGGTCCTTGGAGGCATCCTGCTGACCCCGGTCCACCCTGCTCCTGCAAGGACTGATAGCCTCGCTGCTCAGCTGGGAGATGTCCTTAGCTGTGAATTAACGCTGTCCTCTTGATTAATGCCAGCAGGAGGCTAATGACATCGTGGCCAACTCGAGGGTGACGTGCAAAAACTGTAATTAGCATCCAGAGGCTCAGTGGGAGCCGCAGCTCCGGAGCTGGGTGGCACGGCCAGCCCTGCTCTGTGCCAGCACGGTGGCAGCCACCCAGCCAGGGTCTGCAGCCCCTTTTGGGGCAGGGGTCGGTGAAATCAGTGGTAACTGGGGGTGCACCTGGGTTTAGCATCCAAAAGTCAAGGGGTAAATGGGTTCAAGAGCCACCGTGATCACCGTGAGACCTGTAATTAAGGCTGTCGTGGGGAATCAGTATTTTAGGGTAGGTCAAGGCTGGCTGGGAAAGAAGGGCAGTGGGATTTGGAGCCGGGACCCCAACCCCCAGCCCAGGACCCCAACCCACAAGCCCAGGATCCCATTCCCCAGCCACAGCCATCCCACCTATCCCCACCCCACGAGCCCACGTGCCCCATGTGCTGCCGGTGTCGGTGCTGCAGCACGCTGGGAGCCCGCGGCAGGACCGGTCCTCGCTCGGCACATCCTCGCAGCATGCCAAACCTGCCTCCTGCCTCTCCGGGCCCCCTCCCCGCTGCTGCCTCCCTGTAATCACCCACCACTCGCAGCCCCCGAAACGTGGGGCTGGGTCTCATTTCACACAAGCGGTTGGGAAATTACTCCAGAATATACCGAAATCATTTCTGTGGAACACATTACCGCCCTTAATGACTGTTCTTTTTCAATTAGCTGTCACAGCCCTGAAATAAAGCTGTGCTTTTCTTCTCCGATAAATCACTCCCTTTATTTGGAATTGGAATTAAGGAGAAAAAAAAAAAAAGAATAAACATGTTACCCTTTCCTCGATGCCAGGCGAGTTGGAGCCATGTTTAAATTATCTCTGCTGCATTCAGGCAGATTGTCAACTGTAAATTTTACGGAAAATAGTAAAGCCAATAAATAAACATGCTTCTTTTGTCAGGGATGAATATTACTGCTGCTCAGATTTATAACTCGCATCTCTCCTACATTATAGAGCTTTTGTGAAAGTGCTGTCGCAGCTTCTGTATTATGCTGCTGAGGTGGGTTATTTCCCTCTCATTTAGACAGCAGCGTGAACTTTGTCTGTGATTTAATTTGGAAGGGGAGCCCCTTCCCTCTGACCTGCTCTGAGCCCCCCAGCATCATTTGCATCACCCAGAACCCTCTGAATTCACCCCAAAGGGGCATCCGCTACCTTTGCCAGGGAAGCGAGCCCTGGCCTGAGCCACTCTGGCATCATCTCCTCCAGCATCATCCCCTCCATTGCAGGGACCGGCTGGCTGAGCACAAAACCCACATGGAATTGGGGGAAATTAAGGGAGTTTTGGTGCAGATGCCGTTGCTAGGGCAACAGCTGAGTAACCCACCCAGCCCAGGAGGGAGGATGCTGCAACCTCCACCAGTGCAGGACCAGGGAGGCAAGAAAATGCTCCTGGGATGAGAAATTGGCAGAAAATAGATGACTTTTAGTGCAGGATGCTGGAGAAGGGGGTTAGGGTCATCCCCCCCAGTGGCTCCCAGTCCCACGCTGGGGCTGTGCGAGCTGGCTGCTCCCACCCAGAGATGCTGGGGGCTTGCTGAGGCTGAGTCAAGCAGAAAAATTTGCTGCTTTTAAAAATCATTGTAGAAACACTGAGTGTTGCCGACCCTGCCTGTGCATTTCGGTGCTCTCCAACAAGCCAGCCTAATGGCATTACGGGGGCAGCGGAGCAGGGCGGCTATTAAATGTCAAGAGTTTTGCACATGAAAATGATGCAGAAAGGATGGTTGGCTTCTCTTTCCAGGGGGAATATAAATTTTATTATTGCATGCCAGTCCCATGTGGTAAAAATATAGCCTGGCATTTAATAAATAAAGTGAAATAAACCATAAACCTTCACCTTCTGCTTGCGGCTCGGCTGCACGTGTGGGGACAGCAGCCGCTGGCAGGATGGTGAACGCTGCTCCTGTGTTAGCCCAGATGGAGGCAAAGGCACAGACCCTCATAAGGGGTGGTGGGTGTGAGCAGCCAGATGTGTCGCACACACTGACAGGGAGGTAACAGCTTCCAATTGCTCCGTTTCATTGCAAATAATAATAAAAAAAAAAATTGCAGTGAAATAAAGGCATTAAGTTTCAGTGATCCTTAAA
>JAVJGI010000001.1:95233998-95264449 GCA_035590275.1 Ibycter americanus
CCCCCCCCCCCCCCCCCCCCCCCCCCCCCCCCCCCCCCCCCCCCCCCCCCCCCCCCCCCCCCCCCCAAAAAAAACAAAAAAAACACTGCTGGTGCTCAGGGAGCTTCCTCTGTCCTTTCGCTATGGGCTCTGAAGCGGTTGGGTGGGGGTGCCAATGCCCCCCCCGGGCTGTGCGGACATGGGGGTCCCCAGCCTGGGGGCAGCCCCCCCCCTGCCCCGCTCCCCACGCCTCCCCTTCTGCCTTACAAGCTGCAGCTGGCTGCATGCAATGTCATCTCTTAAGTGTTTTATCTCAGAGATTATTTGGGTTTAAGTACTCGCGAGGGGTGGAAGGGAACACTGCCCCTTCCTCAGAACAAATCATGCCCAGCATGTGTCTTGATCGCTGCAAACTCAATTTTTTTTAAAAAAAATACAAAGGATTTCACCAACTCCAGGTAAGAGGGTAATCGGCTAAGAGAAAAGGAATAAATTGCACTGAGCCTGCTCTTGCTCCGGAGCCCAGGAAGGACGGGAGGCAACAGGAATAAAGCCAGCAGTAAATCTTCCCACTCCCACCACGCACCTGAATAAACCTGTCTTTAATGACACTATAAAGGTAATAAAACTCCCAAGGAGCCACTTTGGTTGTGTTGTCAGTGCTTTAGGTGCGGGGAATAGCATTAATGTGATTAAAGGCGGGGGGAGAGGAGCCATCCACCCATCGCTCCCACGTCCCGGGGGGCATCCAGCCCCTGCTCTGGGATGTGGCGGGGGTGCCGGGGTGCTCGTGTGGCCCCACAAACACACGGGAAGGCAGAATAGCAACAAAAACTCTCCTTTAATAGCTGGATTGACCTGAGGATTTGTTCTGACCGAGGTAGGCAGCCCCGGGGCTACCATGAGCGGAGGAGCATGAGCTCAGCTCGATTCCCACTGCCGGGACGGGGCTGACCCACTCTCCTAGAAAACCTCCAGCCATTTGGCAAGGGAAGAGTTAAAAACAGGGCAGCTGCTCCCTATAAACACATTTGCCCACCTTCGTGCAAATAAACAGGGACCGGGAGCCCCCAGCCCTGGCATGGCTGCCCACGTCTGCTCCGCACGCACATTAGAAAAATATATTTTATTTAAATTCTCCTTTTTCTCCATGGAGTTTTCTTCTCTCTCTTTGAATATAGATTGAGCAGTGTCTCTAGATTTTGACCTGTGCATGTATTTCTACCAAGATCAAGAGTTAAAAGCCAATCATTAAATACCTAACTCTAGAAAAGGCTGCGTACAATATATGGCTTTTGCACCTACATCCAAAGGGGACTTGCAGGTTGGAGGGAGGGGAGCTCGTCTGCAGCAAAGCCAGGACAGGGACAGGCTGGGAAGGTGGCGCGGGGCAGGGGGGGTGGCTGGGGACCACATGCAGCTCTGCACAAAGCCAGCCTGGCAAACGGCATCTTCCCGATGCACATGGAGATCCTTTGGTTTCGCTTGCTCATCGGCAGGCAGCGGGCGAGGGTGCCGGCAGGGCAAGGGGGACCCACTGCGGGACTGGGGTCAGCCGGAGGGACACCTACAAGCTCAGCCCCGGGATTTGGTCCCTGCTGCCGCATGGGTGTGATGCAGCTGGGCTGCAGCACAGCCCCTGCTCGTGGCCCCCGAAACTGCTTCTGGAGTGGGGGCTGTTCTGACTCCTCAGCTTTTGGAATGAGGCATGGGTGAGCTTGAGGGTCCCGTAAGCTCTTCTGTCTGGGATCAACATCCCCATCTCAAGCATCATCCACGCGTGTGGGGGTGGCTCCCACCCACGGCCCATGGGTTGGGTTGCTGCAGCCCCCCAGGGTGAGGGTCACGGGCCCCCCCGGGGCACTGGGGCTGGAGCAGCAGCATCACCTGGTGCTGTGGCTGGGGACATCAGCCTCACCCCAGGGACCCCCCTGCCTCCAGGCTCAGGGAGGGTCCCCATGGAGCCAAGGGACGGTGCACGGGGGGAACCTTGTTTGGTGGCATTGCTCTCCCCAGTGCAACCTGCCTGATTTCCAGAGCCTCTGACTGGGATCCATGGGAGCATCGCCCACATGGTGCCAACTCCCCAGGTGTCTCCTCCCTCAGGAAGGGCAGTGGGCTCCATCCGGGCATGGGCACAGCCTTCCAGGGCTGGCCAAGGAGCGAGGGGAGTTTGGGGATACCCACCGCAGGGGAGCTCAGCTCCTGCGGCACCGTGGCAGCATGCCAGTGCTGGGGGGTGCATCAGGTATGGCATGAGCAACGTGGTGTCCCTACCCGCCAGCCCGAAGGGATGGGCACAAATAACTCATTGCATTGCTAAGGAGGGCTGCGGCAGCCAAAATGGGAGCGGGATGGAGCAGGAACCCTGTGGCAGGGAAGGCACCCACATCCCCTCGGTGGTGCTGCCGTGCCTGGGTCCGCGTCGGCGTCGGCCAAGCAAGCTCAGCGATGGCTGGGGACCGTTCGTTGCTCATGCAGGGAGTTGATTAACAGCTAATAGCAGCAGATGGAGAATTAAAAGAAAAGCCACCCACTGGGTGGAAGTAGGCAGAGGCTGGGAAGACCGAGCCTTTCCTCGCCACGCAGGGTCAGGTCCCCCAGCTGTCGTCACCATCATCTCGGGTAGTAGTCATCCGGGACCCCCGACAGATTTCGGAGTTTCAGAGCCGTGTCCACCGTTTTGATGTAGCTGCTGATCATCTTCCTCATCTCGGGGGTGTAAGGGTCATACTCCAATTTTCTCAAGCCGGATCGCTTAAAGTTGCCATCCTTCTGTCCCTCAACGCAGAGCAGCCTGTCCTCGCAGGCAGCGATGCCCAGCAGCCCCACCATCCGCTGCAGCTGGACAAAGAGGTCCCGCTTCAGGTCCTCGAAATGCACCACCAGCACCTTCTTGCCGTAGCGCAGCCAGTCGAGGGTGTGGGTTGCCCACCATGGTGCGTAGTTCGCCACAAACTCCGGCCACTCTGGAAGGAACAGAGGACACGGTCAGTGGGTGTCCCCCGTGTCCTCCCGCATGCCCTGCATCCCCCATCCCAGGGCCACCACCCACGCTCCCTGCTGAAATCTTTCAATTATCCTTCTCGCTAATTGATCCTCCCATAAAAACCAGGTGATAAAAGGGATAATGAAACATCAATGATCAGCCACAACTCTCCTGGCAGTGCCATATACATCTCTCTCACGATGCATAAAAGCTCTGGGTATCTGCCTCTTCCTCTTGTCCTCCCCACAAAACCAGTGCCTGATTAATAGCTTAACTGTATTTAATTCCCTGAAGAATCATTAAACACAGTATCTGTTTCATTAAACAGATACAGGACAATTCACCTTGTGTAATCATATCACATAAAACTTTGCTTTGGAACCACTCCAGGGATATCGTAAAATTAATGTCACGGAACCAAACAGGGGTTTCACGGCGCCCGTGGCCTCTGCGGGCTCCACACAGGGTTGAGAATGGGGGCAGGGGGAGAAAAATCCCCCTCCCAGCACCTATGGGTGAGGCTGGGGAAAGGGCATGGCTCTTTTTTCCAGAATTGCCCCAGAATTAGTTCCTGGGAGAAGGAAACATGTTGGAGAGCCAGGCTGCAGGGAGCAAGGGGCTGTCTGCAGGGCAGGCTGGGGTTGGGACCCCCATGCCCTGTCTTAATTACTCACCTTTAATCACTTTTTTTTTTGTCCCCTGGAGGATTTATTTAACCTGAGCGCTAATTGCAAACCTGGCACAAATGAACTGTCCCTGTCAAGTGTTTGCTTCCCGTGCTGGTGGGAGGGCAGGGTGAGTGCCGACGGTCCCACAGGGACCCCCGGGCTCCACAGCCAGGGTCCTCCACGGGCTGAGCCCCCACGTAGGGTCAATGAAACAGGGTCTCTGACCCTCCCTTGTGCTGAACCACAGCTCTCAGCAACCCCCCTCCAGCCTGACTAAAGTCCTCAAGCGAGGGAAAATCTCCATTTTCCCGGCAAGTTGTTCCAATGGTTAATTAACCTAACAATTAACCCATCAGCTAATTACACCGTACATCCTCTGGAAAGAATTTGGTGCTACATTTTGATGCGCGTCCAAAGCTGACTGTGCTGGGGTGGAGGGCAGGGGCCCCTCTGCCTGGTCCCCCCCTCCCCTTTGGGGCATGAGGTGTGGGACAGGCTGGGGGAGGGGGGGATTGGGACCAGGAAAGCTCAGGAATGTTCTGGGTGGTGCTGGGGCTGCAGCCAGGGGATGGCCCTGCACTCCCCCTCCCAGCTGTATCTGCAATTTGCAGTTGTGCTTTGGGGTGCAGCAGATGGGGATAAAATCTAGCACAAGGCTCGTACCGCCCCATGGCGGGGGCAATGCCAGTCCAGGGACCGGCCCAGGGAGAAAAGCCACTGAAGAAGCAGTGGAACATCTCTCTTCCCTGGTTTTATGGGATGGGGTGGTGGGGAGAGCCGGGCTGGGCCACCTCCAGCGCCGCAAGCACACGGCGATAACGAAATCCAGGCACATAACAGCAACAACAGCAAAAGCTCCCCTTAAATAAACTCTGAATTAAGGGTAGCAGATGTTCAATCAAGCTAAATATTTTAACTCTTTCCAATGAAGTCAATTCCACAACAGCAATTTGTAAATTGCTATAATTAACAAGCCTCCACAATACGCCTGTGCATGGGAAAGGTAGTGTCTCCGGAGCAGCTGGGCGCACAGAAATAACACCCTGCCACCGCCTTGTCCATCGGGATGGGCTGGCAGCTGCCACCGCTCCTGCTGCCGGCACCGGCGAGAGGGCAAGTGCGGCAAAGGGGTAGGGGGGTTGCTGGCATGCTGGGTCCATTCTCCTGCACCTCTGCCTTGGGGAAGGACAGATAAGCGGGACTTGGCGGGGATCTCCCTCCTGCTAATTAGAAACTGAGGTGCGTGTAAGATCCTGGCGGTGCTGCCGGCCGGGAGGATGGAGGTAGGTGAGTGACCTGGCAGCGGCGGGCAGGACCCATTGCAGGGTGGGTTATGGGGTTTATTTCCACCCCATGGTGCTGCCCACACCAGTACTGGCTCTGCTGGGGAGTGGGGCTGCCCATCCCCTCCTGACACCCATCCCGGGCAGGGTGGTCCTGCTGGGATCTGGCATCGGTGGCAGCATGGAGGTGCTGCAGGCTCATGCCAATGCATGCACCCACCGGGTGGTGGATGGAGAAGTCTGATGAATCCTGTTAATTTTTTAACCTCCCCTTGCTCTCTGCTTGCCCAGCCAAGTGTTCAGGCCAGCTGCTCTCAGCCTTGAAGAGCTGCTCTGAAGAAGGGGCAGAGTTTGGGTCCTTGGGCTCCTGCCCACCTGACCCGTTCCCTCCCCGCAGACACCAGGCTGCTGGCAGACTCGTGTCCCCAGGCACTGCCACCTCTCTGCTACTGCCCTGTGACCCACAAACAGCCGAGCATCTCCGCTTCCCCATCCCATCCCACCCACACGAGAGCCCTTGGCCATGCTAGGCAATGCTGTGGGTCATGCAGATGGATGTGGGGACCCCAAAGGGGTGGCAGAGCTCGGGCTGCCCCCATGGGGACCAGACTCAGGCTCTTCTGGGCTTTAACAACAGCTTCACAGCTCCGGCAGCCAGGCTGGAGCTCGCCCACCCAGGTACCAGCCTACCTTTGCCCTTCCAGTGGGCATGAGCCGCAAAGCCGATGTGGCCCCCGTATTTGCGGTTGAACTCCGCCATCAGAGCCTTGTAGGGGTTTCGGATGAGCAGGATGGCCGAATCAAAGGATTCTATCTCCTTCTGACCGCTCTCGTGGGTTTTGATGCAAATCGTCCTCCCGCTTCGCCAGTGGTCCCTCTCGCCCTTGAACCCTGCCAGGACAGAGCAAGCAGGTGCCTGAGAAGAAGCTGGTGCCAATGTTCATATCAAATCATAAAAGCAAGCTGGGGAAAGGGAACGATGCTGGGATATCAGGTTGCAAAATGCAGTTGGATAAAAGCAGCTGGGGCTTGAAGTAGAATTTGCATCCCTCTCCCAGATGGAAATCATTTATTTGCCCAAGTTATGAGTCACATAAAATTCATGTATGAGAGGGTGGGTAGCGGGCACGGAGACCGAGCAGGGCTGCCTCCTCCCTGGCTGTGCTCAGCTCTTCTCAGCGAGTCAGTCTGCAACAGCCCGATATTGCACAGCCCAGCCTTCCTGCAGGGCAGAACACACTGGCATTAAATACCTGCATACGGCATTAACGCACCTCATGCTTGTATTGGAGGGGGTCAAGAACATATCTTCATAGCTTTAATCTCCCTGACCACAGCATTTAAACTCTCCCAATAACTTAAGAAAGGGGAAAAAAACCCCATGCTCGTGGGGCTGCAGATGAGCCCAGGGCTGTGGTGATGCCATGGGGGGTCCAGAGAGGGGACCACCATCCCCTGTGCCCCCGCACAGAGTATGGGGCCTCAGCCCAGCATCACTCCCAGCCCCTTTGCACCCCCAGCCCCTAGGAAGCCCAAGCACCCAAACTACCCAGGAACAGTGCGTTGGCAGTGGAGCCGAGCCGTGGGGGGGAGATAAGCTGTAAGTAGCTGTATTACATCAATTATAGATGTGTAATTTGCTTTCGGCAGCCATGCTGTGCGACGCAGGGACATGATGGTTAATCTGCCAGTTGCCTGGATACCTTCAGGCCCCTCCGACGCGCTCAACCCAGAATAAACATGAACCCCATGCTCAGGCGGCTGAGCAAAACCTGGCCAAGGCTTTCACCCGGGGATGCTCCCCTCCGTGGGGGGGACAATGCCGACTGCACCCCTGGGTGCCAGTGCCAGGGGCTGATACAGCCCGGGCTCCCTCACTCAGCGCAGAGCATCTCCATATCGGAAAGGCTGAATTTGGCACATCTCAAATAAATGTTCATCACTGCCTACGGTGTTGGGCAAATGGGGCTTTAGGGGGTGTCCTGGGTACAAACCCCAGCTGGCTGTGTGGGTACCCTGGGTACGGACCCCACCAGCTACATGGGTACCCCAGGTACAGATCCCAGCTCCACCACAGCCAAGGAGGAAAGGAATATTTCCTCTCAGAGCCACAGAAGGGGAAGGAAAAGCAGGAGACACCTTCCAGGTCTACAAATAAAACTATTGTAAATGGCTATAAAATGGGGGAACTGGTGGGGGTTTTTTCCCTCCTCCTTGCAATATGGTGGGTTATTATGAGAAGCTGGCTTCTGGCTGAAAAAGCTTCCTGCCTGCCTCAACCTTTTTTTGGCTTTAAACTTACCCTGGCTGCTTCATTCAGGGTCCCTGAAGCCCACATGTCATCACCCACTCCAGCAGCCCTGGCACTGCTGCTTTGCTGCTGCTTTGCCCTGCAGGGCACAAGAGGTGGGAGCACAGCACCCCTCCTCTGTTAAATATTTACTGGGCCAATATCTGCGTCACCCAGGAGGGGAGGATGGATCTCCACCAAATCCTTCAGCCGGAGGAGAACAGCCAAATGACATCAGCTCCCTCCTCCATCCCCTCCGTGAGCTCATCATCTCTTTTTTGCACTGTGAATATTCATTAGTTTGGGTGTCGGCGTTCCCTGGGTGCCCCGACACGTCACTATTTTTATCTGCAGCTACTCAGGAAGAAGGGAAATTTGTCCTCCAGGATACCAGTGCCACCAGTGCCACCAGCACTATCCACTCCCAAATCCTGAAGCTGGAAGGCTGCACGAGTCCTTTTCACTGCACAGCTGTGACTTTCATTTGCTTCTCACTTTATGCATCCCAGGATGAGAATATCAAGCCTGTGAACTCCAGCTCCTGGGGAAATCTGAGCAAAAAAACCCATCATCTTTCTTGGGGCAAAACCCATAGGAATTGCCTCGTTTGCCAGGATCAGGGTCACCCCGGTTCCTCCTCCAGAAAATTCCAACCACCACAGTGGGTTAAAAACCACCAGCATGATGGAGAAACTCCAGTTCTGCCCCAAACTGGAGCTTGCCAAGGTTAGTGGGCAGCATGGGGAGGTTACGGGCAGAGCCCATGCAATGTCAGGTCCCTTTGATACCCTTTGAACCAGGACACATGTGGCCCAAACCATCCCACGGAGCAGCATCAGTGGTACCCGGCTCTGCCCTCCCCTCCTGCAGACCCAAGGGATGGCACCAGGACCTTCTCCCAGCTCAGGTGGGACAGGTGCACCCCCAGCAGCAACCTCCCCTCTCACCTTTGTTGTAGAGAGACCCATCGAAGTAATAGCTGCCAGTGTAGAAGCCGGTGGCCAGCTCAATCAGGTGGCGTGCCCAGGTGTTGCCAGCACCAGGGAAGCTGGCCAGGGCCACCAGCTGCTTGGCACGGGTGGGAAGAAACCTCCTGTCCATGCAGCGGTTGTCTGCAGCGAGAAGCAGCCAAGACTCGTCAGGGATGTGGCACGGTAACGTGCTTTTCCTACAGAGATATCCCACTTCCATACGGCATGCTGCTGCTTCCCGGGAAGATGCTGGGGCAGGATGCCAGGAGGTGGCTGCTATAGGGAAAAGCACCTTGCCTAAAGCATATAGGGACACCCCACAGAGTCCTGAACCCTCCAAAAAGTCCTGAACACCCCATAAAGTCCTAAGAAGAGGGCAGAAGCTGCTCTGCCATTACTGGCTGCTTGCTGCCTGCATGATTAGGGGAGAGTAAGTAACACGGCTGCATCTGCCAAGCAATGCTCCTGCTTTTTACATCAACGAAGGCACAAGTGTTTCCAGCACGGCCTCAAACACCAAAGCATGAATCGTGTCAAGACGAAGCCGCTCTGAAGCAAAACCACCTGAATTTGGGTCCTCATTTGCTCCATTCAGCCCTTTCCTCTCCCTGTAACAGGTTTCCTCTTGCCATGTCCCCACTGGTCCCACCACTGAGACCTGCAGGGTGGTGGGGGACTGGAGCCCTCTCTGTGCAGCCTCCTGGGGACTTTCTGTCTGGTCACAGCTTTTTTCCCTCCTATTTCTCCCCGGAGTCTGTCACCCCTGGCTAGCGAAACCCCAGCAGGTTTACCAGCTGGCTGCAGGCTCTGGCTTGCTGGTACTGCTGGTGACAAGGAGGGACAAGCACCGGCAAGGAGGGATCCTGCCAGAGGCAGATGGCAAACTGCTCTACCCTGCAGCTGAGTCAGGCAGTAATTAAAGCTGTTTGTTCAGGGGAGGATTGATTTCCCAAGAAATTAAAATAAATGGTAATTTTTAATGAAAGCCAAATAGATGCTGCAAGCTCACACTCACTTTCTGTCAGCATCCCCGGGAAGGGGTTGGGAAACTGGTGCTGGCACCCATGCCAGAGTGGTCCCTGCCCAGCAGCAGGCAGGCTGAGCCCAGCACTGGCTCACCTTGCACTTGGGTCTGGTAGACGAGGAGGTATTCGGCAGTGCCACAGCTCTCGAACTCCTCACCGGCGCATTTCTGGGCGCAGAGCTGCTCATCCTCCCGCTCGTGCAGGGTGAAGAGCGTGGTGGGGAAGCCGCAGTGGCAGGTAGTCCCAGCCAGGGCTGACAGCGGGTACTCCTGCAGGGATGGGTGGAGGGAGGGCAGCCAGTATCCCCATCCCCCATGGCATGCAGCAGACCCTTCCCCTGCCCCCCAACACCCGTCCTTGCCACCCTGACCCTGCCGTGCAGCCCGAGGTGGTTTGCAGCACCCTTCCAGCTGGTTGCAGCATCCTTCCAGCTGGTTGCACCAGGAGCTCATTGCAGACACCCAAAAGCATCCAAACCTTCCTGTTGCATGGCTGAGCTGCCTGCTGGCACAGCCAGCCATGCACCGAGCACTGGTGCTCCTGACAGAGCCACGGCACATCATTTGTGAGCTTGCCACCTGCACCAAGGTTACGAAGAATCATCGGACAGCCCCACGGCAGCCTCGCCGGCATTTCCAAGCCCAGAATTACGAGGCTCATTTGGCAGCTGACAGGCGATTTACCACCAGGCTGCGGCAGTGCTGGGTTAATCGAGGGGCTCTGGTTATTTACACCTCCCAGCCCTGCGCTCTCCCGGCAGCGATGGGAGAGTGGAGCCAGCGACAGAGCAGCTGCTCGTATTTAACTGGTGTGATGGTTTATTCCCCACCATCCTCTCTGCCAGGGAGGCTGTGAAAGGAAGACATGACTGTCCCACCTGCAGGTCTTTCCCCACCTGATAATTTATCTAATTTTAATTAATAAATACTCCAGCAATGCCCACTGCCAGCCTTTCCCCCCGCTGCTTATAGGCATCATGCTCCAGGAGCAGACTGCACTGCATGATCCCTGGACCAGAGCCGGACCCCGTGATGTTCCTGCCTAACCCTCCCCGAGGTGGCTGCTGCCTGCTGGGGGGGGCAAAGCCGTGGGGAGCAGGCAGGGCAGGCAGCGGGTGCTGCCCCTTCGGGGAGCTTTGGTTCAGTCCCTCCCCATGGCAGAGACACAGACAATCCATTTGACCCTTTGTAGTTTGGATACACATAATTACAACACTAAATCAGATTAAGATTTACCCAGTGTGACCCTTTCTGATGATGAAGACATAGATGGTTAAGCTTTCGCCCTGCACACCCTCAGCCCCTTGGTACCTTCTCGGTGCAGAAGTCCACGCACTTGTCCACAGACATGTTCAGCATGAGCTGGGCAACGGGCAGGGCGATGGAGACATTGTCCGGCCGGCGGAAGCACCCCCGAAATATTGCGCTGCCATCTGCGAGGGAGAGAGGCCACAGCGGCGCTGACAGCGATGTTCTCCCAGCCATGAGGAGCAGGGGCTGCACCCCAAAAATGATGTCGCTGCCATGGCAAGAGCCTCTGCGTGCCCCCGTGTCCCTGTCCCCATCCCCCACCGCTCCTTTCCAGCCACCCAGCAACACAGCGACTGCTTTTCTCCGGCTCTTGTCACCCTCCGGCTGTGAAGCCATGTTTGCTAACAAGCTCGCCCGGCTGCTTACAGTGCAAAATCAGAGCAAAAGCCCTGGCAGCAAAGTCGCGTTTATTTTTTCCTCCCTATTTTTATCAACATGGTGATCCCAGACTGCAGGAGGGATGGAGGCGGCAAGGAGAGCAGGGCTGGGTCTGGTTGGTGTGTGTCCTCCCCTGCCAGCATCAGTGCCCTGAGAGGTCCCACCCCTGGTCCTTGCCCACCACTGTACAGACCTGGGGACCCTCAGCCCCTCTCCAGGGTTGCTGCTCCACCGAGCGCCTGCTGATGGGAGCTCTGAATGCTGCCACCCTCTTTCCCATTGCTTGGGGATGAGGGAGAAAAAGCAGCTGATGTGGGTAATTATAGTGCTGCCTAATTGGGAGCCCAATGAGCGCTTCTGACAGGGAGCACCTTGGCTTTTTCTGGAGGTCCCAAGCATCCTTCATCCTGCAGCCAGCTCTGCCGGCAGCACACATCAAACACAATGGTCCTGTTTGGCCATCAGGAAAGGGGTCTTCATCCAAAGTCCCTCAAAATGCCCTGAATTCCCAGTGGGGTCCTTGGGGCTCCCCACTCCACCCAGCCCCAGCCGGCAGCCATCCCTGCAAGGGGATCCCCGTGGTTTACAGGAATAAATTGACCCCAGCCACAGACCTGAACCACTTTCAGCCCACCTCCCTCGAGCCATGACCCAGCTTACACAGCACGGCGGTGCTGGGGCTCGCCCCTGCCAGCACCACGAGGGGTTCCCCCATTTCAGGGCTGAGCCGGGAGCCGCATTGACGACGCCGACTTACATCTCCTGGCAGACTCCTGGGCCAGCTCCAGGCGGTAGATGGAGAGGCGGTTGACCCCACCGCAGGTGTTGCTCCTCTCCCCCTTGCACTCCATGTTGCACTCGGACTCGCTGGCGTTCGATGCCTGGACCTTGTGCCCGCAGTAGCACTCGGCGCCAAATTCCAGCCCTGCATAGAGGTAGCCCCTGGGGAGAGTGAGACCGGGGGGGCTCAGCACGTCCTCAGGCATCCCCCTGGCTCTGTGGGCTTTTGCAGGAGCATCCCCACTGCAGCCAGCTCACACCCAGCGCTGGAAGCAGCACTGCATCCCAAGGATGCCTTGTTGGACTAGATGATCGCTGTAGGTCCCTGCTAATTGAAAATATTCTATTCTATTCTATTCATTTCTATTTCTATTCTGTTCTGTTCTGATCTATTCTATTCATTTCTATTTCTATTTCTATTCCGTTCTATTCTATTCTATTCTATTCTATTCATTCCTATTCCTATTCCTATTCCTATTCCGTTCTATTCCATTCTATTCTATTCTATTCATTTCTATTCTACTAAGGGAAAGGGCTCCATGGGCCACAGAGATCATAAAGCAAGAGACAGCAACATTTCTTACAGGCAGGGAGGATGGAACAGGTGGTGGCAGAGCAGGGATAAGTGATGGGAACTTTACTGGGCTTCAACGCGGGAGAGCTGTGCTGCTCGATACAGACTGAATTCGAAAGAGGGAGGCTTGCAGCACAGGTGCGTGCTTGCCAAGTGCCCGCAGAGCTGGAAACCTGCGGAAAAAGGGCAGTGCCGGACTGGTAAGTCCTGCCATGAGGCTGCTAGTGCTGGGGGGGGTATCTGGCGTGCAGCAGCCCCGCGATGGCACCACCAAGGATATGCCACAGCAGTCGGTGTGGTGCACAGCATGCATCCATCCTGCTGAGGTGGATGAGCCCTATGCAGGGGACATGCCACTGTCCCAGTGATCAGCGATGGCCCTTTGCAGCAATGTGCCCATGTGCCATAGGATGCTGCACAGATGGGCTTCAGCTCTGGGAGAGTTCGGAGACAGCAAACTGCCTGCAGTGCTGCCTGCCCTGCCGGCACAGGTCACGTTTAGGGCACATCCTTCATATAATGCTGGGGAAAGGAGAAAACTTTTGCAGCAAGGGATCCATGTGTCTCCACAGCTGCTCATGGATGCGCTTTGAAAGCTGGGAAGGTCTGGGGAGGGTGTTTTGGTGGGGCCACCCCTGGGTGGATGGAAGCGTTCAAGGCTCCTCCAGCACCGAATTGGAGCCCTTACACCCCGCTGCCCCGCACAAGGATGGAGCCCATCATCCCGCCCCCCCCCCTCCCCCTTTTTCTGGGGGAGGAAACTGGGGTCCTGGAAAACACCAGTGAATGTGGAGAAAAAAACCCCAAAAATGACATAAATCTAAACAAAAAAGGAAGGTGGGAGGGAAGGGAGCAGCCAGGGCAGGGAGCTGTGACAGCAGAGAAATGCTGTCGGTGTGCGGGAATTGATGAAGACACGGTGCCTGTCTCCCGCCCTACCGTTCGGCACAGTTGTCCTGGCAACGGAAGACTGTCATCTTCTTGTAGTCAAAGAAGGACATGCCGCGCAGCGTTCGCCGGCGAGTGTTGTCCACGTAGCAGCCGATGTATCTCGCTGGGGGAAGGGTACAGGAGAGGGGGGTAAGAACCAGCCGGGGCTGACCCCATCAATTCCCACCTCCCTTTTTTGATTGTTCCCTAAATAGGGATGCACAGCAATGCGCCCTGTTTGTTTGCTTTTGAAATGCGTGCTCTGGGTACAACATGCCCCTGCAAACACTGCAAGGAAAGGTAGGTAAAGCCCAGAAACACCCACTACGGATAGAAAGGATGCTGTGGCTCTCCAAGGCTTCTCCTCTCTGTCCTCTTCCTTCCTGCTGATCTCAAAATTGAGCAAAGTGGCTCCAAAAAGAGACAAGTTATGTGGTAAAATAACCCACCCCCTTCACTCTGCCCTGCCAGGAACACAGGGCGGGCAGAATGGAGAAATATGGTTTAAAACAAATTTTCCTCGGCCAGCAGCTCATTTCCCCCAGCCCCAGACATCAATTGCGGAGGATATTTGCCCAGCGCTAACACTTGGCAAAGTAAAGGCTGATGCCTGTGCTGAGAGCAAATGAAGATGCTGGTAGACAGGGAATAGAGCTGAATAAAGTTACGGTGAAACAATTTATTTGACAAATGTAGCCTTTCCCAATAATCTGAAAACAAACATCCAGCTCCTCGCCTGCGTGCCTGTTGCAATGCTCCATGCTGGCTGTGGGCTCTCGTTAGGGGTGAGCTGGTCCATGAGCCATCCCCAGGCAGCCCTGTGCTGCCACTGCCCGCCCTGTCCCCACTCAGTCTCCTCATTAGCTGCCCTCATTAGTGCCCTGCTCCTGCTCCCACCTGAGCAGTTGCTGTGAGGAAGATGCATTGCTGCCAATGCAGGGATGCGGCACTGGCACAGGGATGCTCAGCATCCTCGCTGCCACTGCTGCCCAAAAAGGACAGGGGTTTTGGGAGCTGGTGGGATTAGCCATCCAGTAATCAGCTAACGAGGTGTCCATTAACATGTTCTGGCAGAGGGTGTGCAGGTCAGCTACCCAGTGTGGGTGCCCCAGGGAGAGGGGAGGGTGGCGCTGAGGACCAGTGGCCAGCTCTTACCAGCCTGGGGACAATGGCAGAGCTGGCTTGGAATCCCAAACCAGTCTGGTTCACCTCGCTCCCTGCTTCAGGTATGCATCCTCGATGAATATAACTGCAATTATTTTTTTTCTTCATCCTGAAATACCTGCTCCACTCTCAGGGCATCTTCTGCAGGACACTGGCACAGGGTGACCCTGTCCTGGAGAAATCCTGGAGCCCATGCGGTGGACACTGGCCTCTGGCTTTGAGCTGCTGCTGCAGTCCCAATGCAGGGAGACGAACGGAAAGGCTCCTGTCCCTTCAGGGCCACCAGATCCCAAGCCAAGGTGCTGTTTTCACAGCACCAAACACCCCTCCAGCTGTGCCACCCAGGGCTCTGGCCCCAGCACCCCGGCCAAGGGGCTCAGGGAAAGCACCGGGATATCTGGCAGCACAGGACTGGGCAGGAGCAGAGGTGAGGGCTCCCCTGCTTTCGTCAAGAGTGAAACCATGGCTCTAGGCAAGCAAGGTGCATCTTCTCATACGTAATTACCACCCCATGTCTCTCCTCCCATCTCCATGTCTCCATCACACATCAAATTAACTTTCTAATAGCAGAGCATCTCCACATGGGCCACACCAATACCAGACCACACTATGGGATAATACTTCTCACCTCCTGCTTGCATTTTGCATCTCTTGGGGGGGTCCCTGAACCAACTTCATATGTACAACGCACGGATATATAGACCCCCACCCTCCCCACTACCCCACGAGCGCTGCGAACCAGCTTCCCCAAGCCATCCTGGAGGAAGGTGGAGGAGAAAGATTGAGAGAAACGTGCCTGATTTAACTTTAACCACCAAAGAGTCATAATTCATTGCTCTCAATTACGCTCAGCATAACGTGGCATTTCCGCAGCGCTGAGCAGGTTTCGGCAGGTCAGCTCATTTTGGTCATGACAGATCTAACCGGTGCAGGATTAATCCAGTCATTCACACAGAGCCGGTGACTGATGTGCATTACCTTCAATCCACTGCTCTTGACATATGCCTGCTGCAACTTATTAGGAAGGCAACTGGAATAATTAGGGAGATACGAGGACAACAAGTGAAGGAGGAGCGAGTAGGGGGATGCTGAAAGGCACAGGGTCGGGTTAGGCACAGCTTGCAGGAGGGTGCTGAGCAGTGAGAGGGGGACCTGTCCCAGCACACAGCTTTCACAGGGCCAACAGGAATTTCAGAGCAAGCTGGAAAGACGTGTGGGAACAGACACACAGATCCACCCAGCAACAGTCATTAAATTCCCCAAACATTTCACTCTTCCAGGAGCTAGGCTGGTCACTGGGGCCATTCGCATTGCAAATTCATGTTTAATATCTTAATTTAAAGCTTAATGTAAAGCTTGGACTTCCAGAGAGCACTGCAGCTCTTGGCTGTGGCACAGCACATGCACAAACCACTTTGGCGCTGGGGTCCCTGCTGGGTGCAGGCACGGGGTGCAAGCAGGGACCCCTGGGTGATGCACCCAGCCCCTTGCTGGGCTCTCCCAGCACCCACCGCTGCCATTCAGCAAGCTCAAGGCACAACAAAAGTGTTCTCACAGGGCTGTGCTGCAGGGTGATGCTTGAAACAAATATCTGCCCTTGATTTTCCAGCTGGTTGATCAAAAGCCTTACGCTGGGCACTGAGCCCCCCCAGCCCCCCAACACTCCCCCTGCAGCCGTCTGCCCCACGGAGCACCGATGGCTCACTGGCAACGGGCCGGGGCTCACCACAGCTCTAGCAATGTAAGACCAGCATGTAAGAAGGGAGATGCTCCGTGTGGGCATGGGGAAGAGCGGGTGGGTGCTGGTGGCAGCAGCTTCAGGAAGGGTGGCCCACGCTGACCACCCCTGGGACAACTGCATCAGTGTCGGAAGATACAGGGATGCCTTTGGCTGCGTGTCTGCGGTGGCTGATCCCCCTTTCTCCATGGCATTGCTTGCTCAGGTGTCACGGGAGAGCCCAGCCCCGGCTGGGAATGGCTGGAGATGGCCAGCAAAGGACCAGAGATGGACGTGGCGGAGAGGAAGCGATGCCGGGCATCGCCAGGCTGAGGCTGGGGCTTGCCCCTGCCCCAGCTTCACCATCTAAAAATGCCCCCAGATTTTAAGCAGGAGATGCGCCTTCGCATGGGGATGCAGACAAGCCAAAGCCGTTCCCTGGCCGACTGGGCTGCCCTTGACCCACACCTTGGCCTGACCCTGGGGCTCCACCAGCGTGGCCAGGAGAAGGAGGAGGAGGATGAAGAGGAGGAGGAGAAGGAGGGAGGCACATCGCCCTGGCAAGCCAGAGCTACACATCACACTAGCTAAACCAGAGCTGATTTTAGGAGCAGTATTCCCTCTAGAACAGTATCATGTGGCAAAGCCTCCACAGCCACCTTGTTAAGCTGTCCGCTGCTTAATTACCACTGCCATTGAAATCTGCCTGCTCCCACCAGACAGCCTGGAGAAGCAGTGGGCACTTTGGAGAGGAGCAAGGGAGCGAGGTGGGTGCTCAGCACCCATCTCCCGAGGCTCTGCCAGCCCCACAGGCATGCTGGGCACACTGGACTTGGGGTATTTCTCAAGCTGGAGAATTTCTCCGCACCATCCTGCCTGGCAGCTGCTGAGATGCTCGTGCAGTGGCACCGCTCCCCCCGCCCCGCCCCAGCTGCCAGGTCTGCGCTGGCTCCCATTAACCACTGCCCATGCTGAGCCCTTCCACATGGGATTAAAAAGAGGGAAGACTACATTCTCAGACCACCTACGAGCAGCTAAAGCCAGCGATGCCAGAGCCCAGCATCCCTTCCCCATCCCTCGCAGCCCCCGCTGCGGCTGGGCACAGGGAGGCAGCGGCGCTGGCAGAGGTTAATCACGGTGGACACGTTGCATACGGCCGGGGACAGGAGCGCTGCTTGGGGTTTTTACGGTGACTGACAGCTTGGGCTCATGAACCATCTGGTGAGGATTCACTAAATGTCAATTCGCATTAATGGAGCAACGCGGCCGCACACGCCTCAGAAATGCTCCCGGAGACCCCTCTGCGTCGGGGCACAACAGGGAAACCCCCTTTCATCTCATTTTAGCATGAGAAAGTCCCTTCAGCAGCACAAGCCATTTTTCCTCCTGCTTCTAAGCCTGGGCTGTGCATCAAACATGAGCACAGACTTGCCGCAGGGCTGGTGGCCAAGGAGGAGCCTCCCGTGCCCTGGGAGCAGCCTGGGTTGGGGGGACCAAGCCTGGCTCAGCATGGTAACCCCTGTGAAACCCCCAGTTCGCCACAGGGTTGGGGGTTCCTGCTTCTCCCCGAGCCACACACCCACTGCTCCATCAGGCGTCTGGGGAGCTGCGGCTCCCAGCCTGGGATACCTGGGGAATTGCATGTGCCAGCTCCCCTGGGGCAGCTCCTGAGCAAGCCCAGCTTTGGCTCATGCAAAGCAGCCTTCACAGGAACCGGGGCTCCCCACGGCATGCACCCCCCCACCAGAGATCTGGCCCACCCTGGAGCTCAGGAGAGAGACGCGAGCAGCGACAGGCAGAGGAGAGCCTGGCAGCATCCCGACACCTCTCCAGCAGTTCCCGCTCCCAAGTCCCTTCTGAGTTTCCTTGCCCAGCTGGCGCTGCAGCTCCTGCCCTGAACACCGAGGCATCCAGCACGCCACTGCCGCAGCCGCACAGCGCTGGAGCGATAAGCTGGATGGCTCCTTCTCGCCAGCCCACTTTATTAACCACAAGAAATCGTAACAGCTTCCACAGTGGCTGAAAGTGTGAGATGCTCCTTTACCGGGGCAGGGCTGCAGAGGCGGCAGAGAAAGGACACAGAGTGTGTTTGGGTGAGGTTTGCTGGCACTGGGTGCTCATGGGTGCCAGCAAGGGAGGCGATGAGCTGAATAACCCCTGGGATGCAAAAGCCCTGATGGGCAGCCCTCAGCCACCCAAATTCAGAGCGAGCGTGCTACCCTGCGTACAGCTGCCTTCAGGATAAATAGATCCCATTTTAAAAATCAATGAGAACTACTACATTCGCTTATCCTTGTTCATTAATAACAGTCCCACTTGACATACACCACGCACCCCAGGCAGCAGCCAGGCGGGGATCTCCTGCCTTGAAAAGCCAAACCCCAGCCCTGCCTGCACCCGCGCCTGCCTGCACTTCAGTGCCTGCAAGGCAATCACAGCCAGCCCCTGCCCCAACACCCCAGCAATGCAAACAGATCTGGGTTTGGTGTTCATTGGGGCCAACAGAACGATCACTGGATTCAGCCCGTGGCCACAGCCAGAGGATGGGATGAAGATGGGGTGCACCCTCTCCCCAGCCAGCACCCCCAAAAGCACCTGTCCCACCAAGGTGCAGCTTGTAGGCTGACGATGCACAAGTGGGAAAGAGTGAAACTGGGAAAATGAAAGTGGTTTGTTGGCACTTGGGGAGGGGGGAAGGAGGGGAAGGAGGGAGGAGATGTTTCTGGGAACGTCCTCTGGACCAGTGGTCTCCAAAGTGGGGTCCTGCACCCCAGGGCCCGCGCAGGGCAGTCCGTTTGGGTGTGGAAAGAAAATCTTAGCGCTCGAGTAGCACATGCATACGGTTTATAAATAAATAAATACACATCTACTGGGGGCGCGTGCTCAGAAATTTGTTCCTGGTAGGGATACACAACCAAACCAGCTCAGAGACCACTGCCCCAGAGCACGAGGCTTTCCCCAGGAGAGGCCAAGAGGAAGGACCCCCACCTGGGCGTGTGTCCCCAGCCCTTACCTCTGTCCTCCTCCTTCTCGCGGCCGCTCCTACCCCTGAGTGCCCGGCTCCGGGTGCTGCCGTAGTCTCCAGCTTTGCCCCTCTCTGCCGGTTCCTTGGAGGTGCTTTTAAACCAGGGTCCATGCCGCCGTCCCCCCTCTGGCATTGTCACTGCTGCCTTGAAGCCACGGCTCAACTGCATCACCCCCAGGTAGGGCAGCCCCGGCCCCTCGCCGCCCCCAGGGCTGCGCTGGCTCCCGGTCACCGTGGGCTCCCCGGTGAAGCCGGAGTGCAGGAAAACCAAGCTGCCAGCTGCCAGGTAGAGAGCCAGCAGCGTGAAGAAACGCACGGGTTTTCGCCGAAAATACCGCTGGAGTTTTACCAATAATTTGGCCATAGCGTCTTCATCCCTTCCCCGGCAGCCAGCGCCGCGGGCAGCTGCTCTCTGGCCCCAAGGATGCTCCGAGGGGGGTTCTGCCCCCTCCCCAGGCTGGAGGTGGCTCCCAGGGTGTATCGGGGGAGCAGTTGGGTGCCCCGAAAGCACAGCGGGGGCTGCAGGGTGAGGCCACGCAAAGCTATTGCGTGATCCTAAAAATTCCCAGAGGATCGGGGAAGGCAGCAGGGGTGGATTTTGAGGCCCCCCCACCGTGCCTGGGGGGTTTCTCCAGTGCTGGCTGTCACTGCCGTCCCCTGTTTATTCTCCTCTGGGCAAAGCCCCCCGGCCGTGCCCTGGAGACTCGGCTGATGGAGGGATCATGTTAAGGAAATCGAGGGTTTGAAGGTGATTTGAAAGCCGATCAGCTGATGCAGCTCTTCTCGCTCGCCTTTCCGCTCCGCGGCACCGGCTCTCGCAAGCATCTCTCTAATGAAAACGGCACCGTCGCCCTTTCAGACAAAGAATAAGAAGTCCCTGGACACGTCTCGGGGACTGAAATGCTGACTGGGACCCTTTGTCTAACGAAGCCCCATTCATTTCACTCCCAGGGCAAGAAATCTCCACCTGCAAGTCAAAGAGAAAGGCACACTTAGGAAAGCATCCCAGGACATGGGGAGGATCGCAGTCCCCAGCCCCCTGCGGGGTGAGGAAGGTTCCCTGGGCTCTTTGTCGGCATTCAGCCCTGCAGAGGGGCAGCTCAGCCTCCCCCCGGCACAAGGATGCGGGTGGGAGACGTCAGTGTGGTGGGAGTGATGCTGGCTGCCAGCAGCCCGGGTTAGGGACAGGGATGCGGGAGTGAGTCCCGACTCCAGCGCCCACACGTCCCTGCCACGTCACGCAGGAGAGGTGCTACAGGATGGCTCTGGGTTACGTGGAGGATTTCTACTTTCACCCCATTTCACCCACAAGAAGATGAGCTGTGCGCACATACATCCATGCAAGCACACACACTCATGCACACACAATCCATGCAAGCACACACACTCATGCACACACGCACTCATGCACACACATTTCATCCCGCGACCTGAACGTCTCTATGCACCAGCTGGCCCCAAGTGAAGCCCCTGGCAAGCGAGTGCCCACCGTGGGAGCTGGGTGGGCAGCATGAGGCTGCTGCCAGCAGCTGCTCCGGCACCCGGGCACCCCGCAGCGCTGGGAGGCCCCCCCAGGAGCATGACACCCCCAGCATCAGCCAGGGCATCCTCTATTTTCCAGCCAGAACCAAAGGGCTGACTGTCCCCAGTCGCACCCTGCCAGCCAGGACCGATGCTGCCCCAGGAATGCCATGGCCGGGGCTACTGGGGCCATCCCTGGCAGCTCTTGGCATGGGGAGGGCAGCCCAGCCCAGGGAAGGGACAGTCCCCTCCAGCATCCCCCCAGGAGCTTTCCCCTTGGGGGGATTTCTCTCCCCCAAACTGCCCTGGCTATGGAGGGATCACTCCAGCCCTGCCCAGGACAACGCCACGCCAGGTTACATGGTGGGGCTGGCTTCATGGTAGCAAACACCACTGTCACCGTACCCTGCTGGCACATTGGCGGTGGCAGGGACGGCCCCATGCCCGGGGTGTGCTGCCTGTCATGGACTCATCTTATTTTAGGAAAGGAGACGAAAATAAATGGAAAGACAAAGTGCCATTAGTTTAATGGCCTTTATGTTCCTGCCATCTGTCTTCAGTTGATTAAATAAAAAATATTGGTGGAACATATGGCATGAATTATACATAAATATTTTAATTTGAGTTCCCAGAGTGGTTATTCAAATACCTCTGGCTCTGCCAGGTGAACTTTTGTGGAGCTTAGGGCTGGGCAGGTTGCGTGGGGCTGATCACCGGTGGGGCACAAGCACCTCAGGCTCCCCCAAAGCACCCCCTCCCCAGCCACACTTGGGGCCAACACAGCCTGAGTAAAGGCTGAGTAGACCCAAAGTAGCAGGCAAGCAAGAAGACTGCTTGCT
Organism: Ibycter americanus; assembly: GCA_035590275.1. NCBI lineage: Eukaryota > Metazoa > Chordata > Aves > Falconiformes > Falconidae > Ibycter > Ibycter americanus. The sequence continues at coordinate 95,255,442 of JAVJGI010000001.1, forward strand.
ACTTGGGCTTTTGCATTTGCAGGCACCTCTGTGGCAGGATGACGGCACAGGCAGCACCCCAGCACAGCCGGGGTGGGTGGTCCAGCCCCCACCATGGTGGGCGAACATCCCCCAGCCCAGTGGTCCCATGGACCTGTCAGTGCTTGGCCGCTCTCCCGTGTTCCCTGGCCAGTGGCCAGCAGGGAAGGGCTGCTCTGTGGGAACTTACAGCTTCCCCTCCCGTACTGGCATGGGCTGCTCCTCTGCACTTCAACCCACCTTCCTGGGGCTTTATACAGATGCTGAGCGGTTTGGACACTGCTGGGGTGCGAATGGGATAGCCCTGGGGCTGTCCCTGGTCTCCAGCATCCTCACCGCCACCCACCATCCTCCCTGCCTGGGCTTAGTCCTGCCAGGCTATGGCAAGGAAGCACGGCATATAAAGAAGGGGCTTAAATTACTATCATTAAGCCATCTGGAGCTCATCCTTCTCCATCATGAACTGCGGAGTCGCAGGTCAATTACTGCATATTTGCATATATTCCATTAATGCTTCTGCTAATTGTCTGGAGGAGATAATGTGCTCGGCTTACAGCTCCCTGGCTGGCTATGGTTTACAAACAGCGAGTGCAGCAAATAGAGCTGGCACCAACGCTCCCCATTGCAGGGAGTGTGGGGACATTGAGGGGCTGATCAGGGGGGCCCCACACTACTGGTGGCCATCCAGGATGGGGGATGCTGGCAGCACCCCACAACGCTGCTCCATACACCCCACCAGCTCTCCCCGCGTTGTCAGGATGGATCCACCCCCTGGTGCAGCAGCACTGGGGTAGAAGGAGCAACCTCCTCGGCTGGACCCTACAGGTCCCCAACCCCACTGCAGCTGCAACAGTGAGTGTCCCCCAGGGGTTGCACCCTGCCTCCCCATGCTGCCTGCACCCCATGCTGCCTGCACCCCACGCTGCCCGACCGGGCTCGGGCTCTGCCTCCCATGGGCGGCAGGGCAGCTCCTGCCAGCACTGCCATTCACAAGCAGAGCTGGTGCCAGCCCAGCCTGCGGCACGGCTAGAGGACAGCAGTGACACACTTTACCAGCCAAACCAGCAAAGCTAACGGGGACATTAATCAGCTGGCATGGTGCAGCGGGCAGCATCGTAGGACCGGGCTTCCATCGGCTGCTGCGGGTGGCCAGGCACTGAGGCTGTTAGGAAAACCGCTGCAGACCGGGAGCCGTGGCTGCTGCCTCGGCACTGGGATGGCCAGGCTGCGGAGGGGATTTATCGCCCAGCCCTCGCCTGGTTGTTACCCGCTGTGCCCAGTTGCTCCCGGCTGCGGCTGTCAGCAGGGCCCTGCTCAGGTCCCAGGTGACAGATCCAGCCCTGGGGAGTCATGTGGCTGGAAAGCTCCCCCCTAGCCGGCAGCACCAGGGCTGGGGGCATCAATCCCCACCCCCCCAGACCCCCTTGGCATGGAGAACCAAAGCGTGGCAGAGCCAAGCAGGAACATTTCCCAGGCATTTTGCACCATTATAAGCAGGCAGCGGGTCCAGCTGGGATGGGGGGGTTAGGGGGTGCTGGTTCCTCACCTACCTCCCTCGCCACACTCCTGTCAAGAGCTGAAATCCTTGTCCCGACAGCAGGATGCCTGGCTGAGCATCGCTCTGCACCTGAACACCTCCCTCTGCGGTGGCAGCAATACCGAGGCCAGCAGAAAGCAGGCGAGCTCTGCCTACAGGTTTGGGGCTCTGCAACTACTTGCTGCGGGGCCAAGGAAATCCTCATTAATTTGCAAGGTTTATCTCCCCCCCTCCAAGCAGAGCCGGTGCGTGGGGAGGTGGGCACAGATCCCAGGAGGCTCCGCCGAGTGGCGTGAGCATCTCTGGGACCGCTCCTGACCAGGATGAATGAAGTGCCGATAAATTATACATTTGGGTCTTGTCTCCAAATTGCTCTGCAATTATTGAGCACCAAGGTTCAGTTGCCTTCAAGCACCACCTCACATCTGACCACGGCAAAACACACTGAAGGACTCACGTGGTTCCCCCAGCACAGGAGAACAATCAGCCCATTAAAAACAGCAAATTAACGAACACAAGTGTTCCATTAGAAAGAGAAGGCGACTGAACTATCCAATTTCATCACATCATTTGCATTTCTTATCAGAGGGACAGGGAAAGAATACGGCTCTAAAATACAGAGGGAAGGGATGGAGTCTAATGACCACAGCGGGGTGATGTGCCCAGGGCCCCTTCCCACGGGAGGGCTGTGGTGCAGGCACTAACCTCGTCCCACGCCACGGGGCAGCCCTGGCATGGGGGTGAGCATGGTCCTGCACCCCACTGAGCACCCTTGGGTGCACAGCACAGCTTACCCTTGAAATGCATCTGCTGAGACCTGGAAACACAGCATGTGCAGGGCCCAGTGCATGGCATGCAGGACCCAGTGCACGGCATGCAAGGACACAGCACACAGCATGCACCCTGGACCTGCTGTCACCCAAAAGCCACCCATTTTGGTGCAGGGACCACGTGCTTTCTCAGAAAGCCCTGTGTCCTCCATCCCCACCCTCAGCTCCACAGGGTGCTGGCAATGGGTGACCGCTGTCACCGCGAAGCAGCTCCTGCAGCACACCACCGCGCCTCCCCAGTGAGGCAGCAGGCGATGGCACCAACCAGTAACACCAGTATGAACACAGGGACCCAAGGCACCCTTGGCACTGTCATCCCTCAAGCCTTTCAGCCTCTATCCCTAGGAGTGTACTGCGGTGGGAGCTTGGCATCGCTGCCTGGGCAGAAGCTGGGCAACTTGAGCCCGCAGGTAAACTGCCGTCTTCTTCTTCAGTCCCACAAAAATGGATTTTCACTCTTTCTCACTTTTTAAAACATAAGCAGCAAATGAGATGCATTGGGCTGAATTTAAATACCTTTACTTCTGGGAAAAAAACTGAGCTAAACTGGGACGTTGAAAATCAAGGTTTCTGACGCAGCAGGGCACGCCTGGACCATCCAATGCATCTCCCCTCGAGCACCCAGCACCCACCAACTGCCTCTTCCAGGGGCAAGCCAAGCACACCGAGCACTCAGCTGCCTTTAAATCGAAGCAAAGTTTATTTATTCCACTGCTCCCTGCCTGAATTTTGCTGAGAAACGTGTTTGTGCATCCCCTCTGCTGGGAGGGGAGTGCATCAAAGGTTGGTGCGTGCTTAAAAGCAGCTGAATTGGCAGCTTTTAGGTATCGCAGCAGCTCCGTCCCTGCCCAGGGATGCAGGTTGCCCCAGGGAGCTGCACCGAGGTCGGCACCTCTTCCTCAGCGGTGAGATGTTCCCCAGGTGTGTGCCTCCTTGGGTAGCTTTTAAATCCCTTCAGTAGGTCAAACCACCAAGATATGCAAAGGAAAAACCTCTTATTTGGGATTTATTGGCCTGATTTTTAAACCCAGAGCAGGACTTGCCCATCTGCTGATAGATTTTTGTACAGGATTTCCAAGTGTGTTGGAGGGTTTGTAAATCTTCCTCCTCACTGTGAATCGATGGAGGGGTTTAGACTGTAATTAGGCAGCCGACTTTCTCGCTTATGGGTGAAATCTGATTTTTAAATATTCTGGAGAAGATTTATTGACGGTCCCAGCACCTGCCCAGGGTGAGGGGAAGCCGCAGCCACAAGCCCAGCTGGGCACAAGGACCAAGCGATCCTTTCATCCGGAGGGATGAGTCTGCCACAGACTAATTGATTAATGTCTGTAAAAGGCCTTGAGATCCACAGAAACGAGGCCATGCTAATTGCACAGCCTCCAATTAGTGCTCCCTTCACTCTCCAGAGGATGAAAACCCACCGTGCACCAGCCCCATTTCTGCAAGGGCCAAGTTATAAATAAACCCCTGGGCAATGGGCTGGATCCTGCCCGGGTTAGTTCAATGCACCGAGAATGACTGGGACATGCTACGCAAAGAAGCCCAGGGCCTGCAGCACATCTCAGAAGGGCTATTTTATTTAACCGAGCTGATTTAAGCAACTTTAATCCCATTTTTAAATACTAAAACATTTGCTGTTGAGCTACCTGGGATTGCAAATCCCCACAAACGCCTCAGACCCCCACGCAAGGGATGCTGATCCTCGCCCAGGGGATGCTCATCCCCACTCAGACCCTGCAAACCATCGGATGGCATGGGGAGGGGGGGATTTGCTATGGGGCAGGTGAGGGGCTCTCGAAACAAATCCAAGCCGGGCTGCAGCAGGGTTGTCCAGCCCCTGAAAGCAAAGAAATGCAATTGCCTTCAGGCAACTGATTTCAGGTAATCCCACCTCTGCAGCACGCAGGAGCTTGCAGGGCTCCGCTCGCTTCCCGGTGTATTTTCCTTTGCAATGGCCCAAGCAGAGCCGAAAAGGGGGTTTTTTGCTTCATGCTCTGTTCCTCCACATGCAATTACATCAAAGCCCATTCCAGCCTCTTGTAGAATGAATTCCCCTTGCAAGTGTGAAAGCGACTCATAAAGAAAAATGTTTTAAGCCATGAATCATTTAAAAAGCACACGCCACGATGCCAAAGGCAGAGAAGGAAATAGCCATGTATTCCAGAGATTTAGGCAGGCAGAGGATACCAGGGAATCGGTGGGATGATTTAAATGAGCCGGCATAGCAGAGATGCTGCAGTTGTTGTACCCAGTATCCCCATCCCAGCTGCTGAAATGCACCCTACATTACAGCATTATTATTATTTTAATTAGCCTGCAACAACCCTCAGCACGTGCGTTATCTGTCTCTCTCCATCAGCATTATCCCATCTGCCAATACCTGGGTTTCCTTTGGCAGAGCCAGGGCGTGTTTGTGGAAGGAGCGGGGAGCTCCCTCGTTTGCTACCACGGCTAATTGCATTTGGAGAGCCACGCGCAGGGCAGGTGCCGGGGAGCAGGCAGGATCCAACACCGTTTTCAGCAATAGAAACGAATAACCAGTGCAACCCTCGCCTGCCACATCCCCGCTGGTCCCCACATCCCTCCCTGAGCGTCCCTGCTGCTGGCATCAGCCCCATCCCCACCTGCAACGCTGAGGAACCTCTATTTCCCCATTATTTCCACATTATTCCTTGCAAGGCCAGAACAGCAGCTCCACTTGGACATGAGCAGTGTCAGGCCTGTGTCGGTGGTGACATACAGCGGGTTTGGGAGCGGTCACCCTGGAGAGGTCTTGGTGACACTAAGGGATGCTCCCCAGACTGCTGCGGGTCCACGCTCGCTTTTCCTCTTCTTGCTATCCTTGCCCCTGGCACCCTTTCGACACTTAAGCCCTGTGAAAAAGGTGATTTAATTTCATTCACACAACACTGTCTATCTGAAAATGGGCTTAACCTAATGAGTTTTAATATGTATTATGTTCTAGGTATTTCATGCCCAGTCTGCAAAATCCAGTTATGGTTTTCAGTAAGACTTAGTGAGCTGAGACATGCACCAGAGGGGATGCGCACTCACATGGGGCTGCTCCAAACTGGGCAAGGAGGAGGAGGAGGAGGAGGCGGAGGGTGGGAGGAAAGCAGGGGCTGTCCCCCAGGGAGACACAGCTGGATCCCAGCCAGCTGCTGGCTCAGCAAAGCCCCTTCCCCAGCCCAAGCGCTGCCTATAGCCCCCTCCAGCAGCCGGGGAGGATGAGGTTTAAGATATAAGGGCTGGCCTCTTTCAGATGCAATGCCTGCATCGCCGGCTGCACTGCAGCAGGCAGGGCCAGCCACCGTCCTGTGGCGGGGAAGGCAGCAGGCAGCCAGCCCCTGTGGGTGCATGGTCCCCGTGCCTGGCCGTGCAGGCTGCTCATCCTCCCCAAAGCCTTCAGGCACTGCCGCAGCTGGCAGGGCCCTATCCTGGCACAGGCAGAGGGAGCAGCATGGGCACAGCACGGCTGCCTTGGCATGCACAGACACCTGCAACCCCAAAGTGCAGCCACCGACACATCCAGAGCCTGCGAAATCCCTGTTTCAGAGAAAGGCACGATGCTGCCATTTTCCTCTCTTGTGCTTAATGACGAGGAACAAACCTCACAGGCAAACCGGAGCGGCCAAGTGGCGCAGTTTTATCCCGAGGTTTTGAGCTCCAGAGCCAACCCCGGCTCCTGGATTCATGGGAGGTGATGAGACTCAGCTGCCACACACCAAAGGGAGATGCCCCAGGGGAAACCCAGATGCACCCCCCCAACAGCATCTACAGAACCACCCCCTCATGGTACATATAGCAGCATTAATCCCATAGAGACCACAATGAGGTCCATGGGGCCATCAGTTGGGAGCTGGGAAGTGTGATCCCCCCCATGGGGGTGGCTCAGCCCCCCAAAAACATCTTCCAGGTTCTACTACGGGAGAGCCTGGCACATCCAGTCCATGATGAATCCCCACGAGCCTCCCAGGCAGGGAAGAGCCAAAAGTAATTTGCCTGTAAAGCCCACGCTCAGCTCCTGCAGGTCTCTGCCACGGAGACTTCACTCAGCCCTTGGTAATCTGGGATTATACACAGCGCTGGGGCAATTAAGAAAAACAGCTTTTCAAGCAGCAGACAATGCCTTCTGCAGCCTATTTAAATTAATATAGTGAGAAAGATTATTTCTCACAGCCCTTGGTTTAAAGCCTCCTTTCCCAAGGGGGCTGATTTCTTTCTTTTCCTGCACACCCAGCAGCATTGCATCCTGCTGCACCAGGGAGATGGAGGCCCAGTTTGGGAAGAGATCTGCCTTTTCCACAAATACTGCAGGCTCCAGGAGAGACCAGGGTTACCCTGAGCCCAGCCCAGCACAGGGAACAGACTGGGCTGGGAGCAGGTGGCCGGGGCAGGGGACAGTAACTGCCCCCACTCATCCCCGTGGGATTTAGGCATCGCACAGCATCCATCACCCCCCAGCTCCCGCGGCAGTGCTGCCAGACCCCTGTGCATGGCAGCTCACCGCAGAAAGCCCAGCACATCACAGGCGCTTTCTAGGAGCGATGCACTGGAATGCTTCCCAAAATGACCCAGCTGAGATGGAGACCCCCAGACCCACTTCAGGGCAGCATGCCCCGCAGCCCAGGGGGAGCGGTGGGCACTGCCCAGCGGAGGGTGAGCCCACAGATCACTGCAAGATCACACAGACAGCAAGCAATCAGCTCCGCAGATCACATCCCAACCCTGTGATGTATCCCCATGGGTCCCCCCACATTGCCTAGGACCCTGCTAGCGAGAGCCAGCCCCTGCTCCCCCCTGGCCCTGGAGACCCCCATCCCACCTGGGGTTATGGATGCCCCTGACAGCAGGGTCAGCATCTTGCTCCTTGCTGAGCAGCAGCAAACAGCAGGTCCTCCTGCCCCACGCTCATCCCCCCATCCCAGGCTGAGCTCCTGGCTCCAGAGAGGACCAGCACACTGGGATGGAGGTACCAAAGCACAGGGAATCCTATCCCAGAGCAGAGCCAGCTCCCTGCATGGCTCAGGGTGACTGAGGACTTGGTAGTCTCAAGGGGGACAGGAGGAAGAAACAAAGATTCCCCTGGGGTCTGCTGGCTGGGACCGAGGTGGGAGAGATGCTAAACGCCCAGGGAAGCTGGATCCCCCACAGGGTGAAGCTGGGAGAAGGGAATCCAGCCTCAGCCCTGCAAAGCGTGACTTTGGGTGGGAGCCTGGAGGGCTGGGGGTACTGAGGGGTGGCCCTGGGGACCCAGCCCAGCCTTGTGTGGGGACACGGTGCCAGGCAGAGGCTTGGCTCCGGCATGAGACTGCAGTGAGCAGGAAAAGGAAATAGTGGCAAAGGAAACCTCAGAGCGAGGTGCAGCTGGAAGCCAGAGATGGGATAACCCCGTCCCAGCCTGGCCGGAGCCCCAGGGCTCGTGGCCAGGGTGACAGCGAGGGCAGCTTGCTACTGCACTGTGGTGGCACCACGGTCCGCTGCCGGGGCTGGGGAAAACATCCTCTGGGAAGGACGAGGCTTCCATCTCTGGGAGAGCAAAAACAGCCACACACCCTTGTTGGGCGGCGAGGGGGAAAAGAGGGCACCAGGGGGGCTGTCCCCCTGCCCAGCCGGGCTGCCAAGGGGCAGCGCCGGGACCCCCTGCATCAGGGACCCCAAAGCCAGGGGGGAGGTTTGGGGTGAGCCGTGCCGGACCCACGCACCTGCCGCCGAGGCTGGGCTCGGCTCCTCGGGCACGGGGCTCGGGGAAAGCCATCCCAACGCTGAGCAAAACCCCACGGCGGAATCCTCCCTGGCCGCACGCTGCTCCCCGCCAGGCCTGCGCACGAGTGGAACACACAATAAATAATAATAACTGCTAACGAACACCGGCTCGGAGCCGCCCCTCGGACTGAACGGTGTGGGACACGAGGGTCAGCCAGCACCCACCACCCATCCCGGCGAGCCATGTCCCGAGCCCAGGGAAGGGGCAATCCGTTGCGAAGGCTAACGGGGCACAAATCCCTGGAGAGGGGAAGGAGACCTGCAGGGTGGGATGGTACAGGTGAGCCAGGGCCAGGTGGGGTGGGGGCACCCCGGGCTCGGTCCTGCCTGCCGGGCTGCGATTCCCGGTTCCAGATTGCCGGGAAACTTTATTTAATCCTGCTTTCACGGCAGGAATGGTTTATAACGCTCAGCTCAAGGTAACCTTCACACGGTCCTCCAACCGCCTCTGCTTTTCCTCCACGCATGGTTTTGGGGTTTTTTTTAACTTTATATTAAAATATTCCAGTAAGTTGTCAGCATGGATATCAAAAGAAGAAAACAAATAGAGGAGGTGGTTTTGGAAGGATTACCACCTCTCCCCGTTTCCCCTGGCGAGATGTTCCTGCACAAAGTCTCGGGAAAAGGAGGAGGAGGAGGAGGAGGAGGAGGACGAGGCGAGCGCTCTCCCTGTCTCCCGCTCCCCTCCGAAGCCAGGAGCCCTCCCGCACGCCGCAAAAACCCGAGCGAAAAATCTCTGCCGAGGCGAGAATTGCGAACAACTCCCGCAAAGCATCCCTGACCCGCGGGAGCCCCCCCCGCCCCCTCCCCAACTTCCCGGCACACGCAGCCCGCATCTCCCACGCAGCCCGCAT